>CM066034.1:963959094-965165594 GCA_033557465.1 Ichthyophis bannanicus | reverse complement strand
TTTGGGAGGCCGGTAAGAGTGGAGTTGGCATAATCAAAATGGGGTAATATTAAGGCTTGAAAGACAGTTCTGAAGTAATTTGGTTCAAGAATCCTTTTCATCTGTTGTAGGATCCGGACTTTGTGGTAGATGGCTTTAGTGGTATTGCTTATCTGGGCGTGCATGTCAAGGCGCTGGTCGAGTGCTATACCCAGGTATCGAATCGTTGTCTTGGAGGTGAGTTCGGTATTGCGGACCTTAAGTGATGAGGGAGGGGAGAACTTCTGGTCTCTGCTGATAAAGAGAACCTCCGTCTTCTTAAAATTTATTTTGAGTTCTTGGGATTGTAGCCAGTCTGTGACAGCGTCGAAACATGCAGAGAGTTGGGAGAGGTCTGGTTGATCCGTGGATATTGGGGTGAACATTAGGACATCATCGGCATATACTAGACAATTGATATTAAAAGACCGTATAAGATTGCAGATCGGTTGCATATAGATATTGAACAATAGGGCTGAAAGGGATGATCCTTGCGGAACCCCTTTCTTTTGTGGGAAAGGAGCAGATATAGATGGACCGAGCGTACATATTGCAGTCTATTGTTGAGATACGAGGCGCACCAGGCGAGTGCATATCCGTGGACGCCCTTATCTGCAAGGCGGGATAGTAGTAGCTTGTGGCTGACCGAGTCAAAGGCGGCCACTATGTCAAGAAAGATGAGCGCAAAGCCTTATCTGATGTTGTCGAGCTCTGTGTTTAGTGTGTTAAATAGAGTTGTCAGCAATGTTTCCACTCCGTGAGACTCTCTGAATCCGTGCTGGCAAGAGTCAAGGGGAGCGTTTGACTCTATGTGATGAGTCAACTGCTGTTGGACTATTTTTTCCATGATCTTGGTGAGGATAGGGATGCTCGAGATAGGCCTGTAGGATTCCATCTTTGCGGGGTCTAGCTTAGTGTTTTTTAGCAGAGGTCTTATTGATGTTTGCTTTAGCTCCTGTGGGAATGTTCCGGAGATAAATGATGAACCTATTAGTTTGGCCAAGAAAGGACTAAGTTCAGTCCGAAGAGATTTTATCCAGTGCGCAGGGCATGGGTCATCTGGTGCCGTAGTGGTGTTTATATTTGTGATGGTGTTTAGGATATCCTTCGCAGTTGGGGGAGAGAAGGAGGTAATGGTATGTTGAATGTCTGCTGAGCTTGATGGGAGGGAGGGGGTGGTGGAAGTGTGTTGTGTATCTAGGGTAGCTGGTGAGGAAGATGAGAGTAGGTTTGATGGGGAGGTGGATGATAGGGGGGATATAAATGATTGGCCCGGGGGCGAGGGTCTTGCAGGGGTGGTTGAATAACTTGTTTTGGTTCGTAGATAATCTGCATATTCCTGTGGGTGTGGAAGGTTAGTTTGGCAGGGAGACGGTTCTTTGGATAAGGTTTTGACAATATTGAAAAGCTCATGTGGTTTGTTTATTGAGCGTTGTAGGATCTCTGCATAGTATTGCTTCATTTTTGTGGACACCGCCGTTCTGTGGGTATCCAGATGAGTGGAGTATGCGTCATAAGTTTCAGTTGTTTGGGAACGACGCCAGCATTTTTCAAGCTGTCGAAGTCGGTGAAGGGATGCCGTCAGATCAGGTGAATACCAGGGAGCCTTCTTTCTTTTGGTAGGAGATTTGTTGCAAGATGGTGTGACAACTACAGCATTAAGACATTGGTTCCACAAGGATAGCATGTCACTCAGGTTTTGTTCAGGTGGTTCTAGGAGAGGCTGTATTCTTTCAAGGATCTCTTCTTTGATGAAAGGGAGGTAGCGCTTAGAGGTAGTAGTGAGTGGCTCGTCTGGGCTAGTAGGGTTATTGGTCATGGAGTGAGAAGGTAATGTGAATATAATTAGACTGTGGTCAGACCATGGCACTGAGTTTATGGAAAGCTTGAACTTGTGTGTGGAGTGGGTGGCTACTTGTGGTGAAAATATAAGATCAAGCATGTTCCCCTTGATATGGGTGGGGGAGTCGACCATTTGGGTATAGCCTAGTGCTTTAAGGGCATCGAGGAAGGCATCGGATTGGGCAGCTTGAAGGGAAGGGAGGTGAAAATCCCCCAACAACCAGTTTGCAGTACGTGGATTGCTTGGGTTACATGCAAGGTCAATGATTAAGGAGAGATCATCTGGTACAGGGGAAGGGGCTCTGTATATCAGGTTGATGGTACAGTGTTTATTAGCTATGGAAATGTAGTCCAGGTGGGGGGTGCTATTGGAAGTAACTAGTTGAAATCGCAGGTTGTCTTTGGTCAGGAAAAGTGTTCCTCCACCTCTTCGGTCGGATCTGTAACATGAGTGAATAGAATAGTTAGGGGGCATGTGTTGATGAAAGAGAACAGCATCTGAGGCTGACATCCAAGTTTCCGTAATGCATAGGATGTCAAGATCATGAGTAGATAGCATTTCTGTTATGGCAGGCCATTTTTTCGGATGGAGCAGGTATTTACAAGAGCACAATTGAGGTTGGAAGGTGGGGTGAGTGTCTCCTGCTGGGGGTAAGATTGCTGGAGGGTGACATAAATGAGGTGAGAATACAGCATATGTTGTGGTCTTACTGTCTGGTGGAGAGGGGGTGCATGATATCTTCTCCATGAGCCTTGTAGGATTGGGATGGAGTTATAGGAGGGGGTAAGGGCTTGAGCACTGTGTATCAGCGTAAGTATCATGCAGCAGCAAGCAAGGGTGCATGAGAGTGTGGTTACAGTGGGAGGGAGCATTTTGGCTGAGTGTTGCCTGTGATCTGTTACTGTTGGGTGGGGCTGGTTAGGTAAGGCCAATGCTATAAGTTGAAGGTTGTTTGTGGGGTGTAATAGTTGGTCTTTTAAAAGTATGAGATCACGGCTTGACAATGTGAAGAGTGGTTAAGCATAACACTAACAGATACTAGAGACAATGTAGCAGTGGTTAAGCAGGGAGTCAAATGCCGATTTCCCCCCAGCTCCTCCCCCCATCCTCACACTCTACCACTGCCAGGCCCTTCGCAAAGGTTCAATAAAGCACCTAGGCCATTTAGTCTCAGCCCACTGTCTGTGCTTAAGCTGGAGTACACAGAAAGCTTTGTAGGGTGCGCATCCCTGATCAAAAAACTCTTGAGAGGCATAGCTATCCTCCCCTGTGTATAATTCGTGCACCCATCTGAATAGTGCGGCTATACTGTAGAGACGTAAGTCTGAGAGATTTAAGCCTCCTCCTTCTCTGCCCATTGTCAGTTTTGCATAGCTAATCTGTGCGGTCTTCCCCCTCCACAGGAAGGTGTTCACCACCCTCCTATAGGTACGCTCTTCCACTCCCTTCACCCACAGGAGTAGCACTTGCAGAGGATAAAGTGAGCGTGGCAACCATACCATTTTGATTATCGCTACTCTCCCAGAGCGGCAAATCTCTCCACTTGTCGCACCATTCTTTCATTTGTTTAAATTTCTCCCATATATTCTTCCTATAAACAACCTTTTGGTCAACACTAAGGTGTACCCCCAAGTACTTCATAGTCTCCCCCGCCCACTTTAGTGGGAAATCTCTTTTAGCCTTAGTGGGACAATTTTGGTTCACCTCCATCGCTTCTGACTTGCTCCAGTTGACTTTAAGCCCTGCAAAAGTCCCAAATTGAGCTATCATTTCCATTACATGATGCATCGTTTCACTTGCCTTTCCTATGAATAACAGCATGTTGTCTGTGAAGAGATTGATTTTATAGGTCTCCGAGCCCACAATTTTGCCTGGCCACCTTTGTGTTGTTTGAATCTTGATAGCTAATGGTTCGAGTGACAACAAAAAGAGCATGGGGGACAAGGGCAACCCTGCTTTGTACCTCGGCACAAAGGAAAGCTCTCTGTTAGTTCCCCATTTACAAAGATACGGGCTTGGGGTTTATGATACAGTACCCTGAGCCATTCTAAGAATGCCCGCTTGATTCTATATTGTTCTACCACCCAAAATAGGTATTCCCACAAGACATTATTAAAAGCCTTCTCCGCATCTAAGCTCGCTATGATATTGTCTTCTTCTTTAGTCTTTCCTTCCTATATTATAGCCATCGCCTTCAATAAATTGGTGGACACAAAAGATCCTGACACCTGGTCTGTATAGATGAGGTTTGGGATCACTCGCACCAGTCTCTGTACTAAGATTGCGGTGACCAATTTAACATCTTGATTCAACAAGGAGATAGGTCTGTACGACCCTACCATTTCCGTGTCTCTCCCCGGTTTGGCCAGAACTACTATTGTAGCTTAATTTTGCCATCCCCCTAGATCTCCCCTTGTGATTGCTTCCTCACATTAATTTTGGAAGGGTTGAATGATCTCTCCACCTGAAATTCTGTAAAACTCTGCTCCCAGGCCATCTGGGCCAGGGGCCTTTGCCAGCTTAAGTGCTTGAGTAGCTCTCTTAATTTCTCCAGGTGTGAAAGGACGACTCAGCCCCTCCTGCTCCTCTGTCATCACTTTGGGTAGCTCCATCCCCTGGAAAAATTCCTCCCTGCTTATTTTGTCCTCGGGCTCCTTGTCGTACAGTGAATAAAATTGTTGAAACTGCTTTTGGATAGCTTCCTCTTGCTTCTCCAACCCTCCTTTTACTATGGTCTTGTGTTTAGCTGGACTCACCAGGTGTGCCAACATTCTTTCACATTTATTTCCCCACCTGTGTAACTGATATTTATAAACTTTGATATCTC
The DNA here is from genome assembly GCA_033557465.1 of Ichthyophis bannanicus. Classification (NCBI taxonomy): domain Eukaryota; kingdom Metazoa; phylum Chordata; class Amphibia; order Gymnophiona; family Ichthyophiidae; genus Ichthyophis; species Ichthyophis bannanicus. The sequence continues at coordinate 965,160,906 of CM066034.1, read as the reverse complement.
CCCCTGCTTTTTGGACCAGCAAAGTATACAGCTCCTTTTGCAGGGTTAAATATTGTTCCCTATCCGTTGGTTCCATATAGTGGATATGTTTCCTGTGTAAGGCCTACAGCCGACATGATAAGTCTAAAATTTTGGCATTATTGGTCCTTCTCTTGCCTGTTATGTACGCTATAATACATCTCTGCATAGCAGCCTTGGCGACCTCCCAGAGCACCCGGGGGTCTATTCCCCCTGTAGCGTTCTCTCCCCAGTACTGTCCCCAAGCCTCCTTTAGGTACTGGTGGAATTCCTTGTCTTTATAGAGGATTGGGTCCATTCGCCATTGAGTTTTAGTTGTCTTTCCCCCTTCCTATAGCCTTAAAGTCAGCCATACTGATGCATGATCCCGTATCCACTATTTCCACCTGCTCGACTCTCTGTAACAGAGATTCTGTTTTTAAAAGATAGTTCAGCTGAGCATAGCTATTATGGGGAGCCACATAGAAAGTGAAATCCACCTCCTCCGAGTGCAAGATTCTCCATATATTTATCATACCATGTTCACCCATCAGATAGTCCACCCTCTTTCCCTGGTTCCCTATGTGCGTCCTGTGGGGTGGTTTACAATCAATGGAGAAATCCTGGAGCAGATTGAAATCCCCTCCTATTACCCATTGATACCCTCCAAATTCCAAAAGGTTAGAGCTAAGTGAAAGGAAGAATTTGTATTGGTACACATTTGGCGCATATATATTACAGAAGACTATCTTATGTCCTCCCAACTATCCACTCATTAGATGGTATCTACCCTCTGAGTCGGTAATGCATTTATGTATGTCGAAAGGTACTGTCGATGAATAAGCGTGGCAACCCCCCTCTGTCTACCATTATATCACGAGTGACCCAACTGTCCTACCCAGCCCCTTTGAAGTTTCCCGTGTTCTTTCACATTAAGATGAGTTTCTTATAGCATTACCATGTCTGCCCCTTCTTTCCAAAGATAGTTAAGCAACTTTGTACATTTTATCGGTGAGTGGATCCCATCGACATTCAAAGTGTAGATTTTTAACTTATCCAATACCATGGCGCTCTGCCTTCGCTTTGATTACGCACCTTAATCTTAGTCTAGTAGGATTGCCCATCTCCCAGCTGTACAGGCCCCCCTGCTTCCATTTTGCCTCCTTATCGCACCCCCACTGACTTTGCTCCCCTCCCCCTCCCCTTCCCCTCCAACCTCCCCTGTCCTACCCCTCCTCCCATTCCTTGTATGGTCTCTCCTTCACCATCCTGCTCCTTTCCTTTTGTTCCCATGTGTGTTGGCCCTCCCACTCCTAGCGCCCCCTCTTGGGCCCTCTCCCCCTATCCATTTGTCTATCCCTCCATTCTCCACATCACTGCAGCAGCACCTCATTCACCCTCAAGCCATTCATTTACCTCTCTGTTATTCCCCTTCTCCCCCAAAATATTTCAATTGTTAACTTTATACACTTGCTGTGACAGAGTTTCATTACGCTCATTCCCCTGCGTAGACTCTCTGTCAACGCTCGCCCCTATGCATTGCTACAGCAGTCCATTAATGGATTGTCAAGCGCAGATCCAGCGGGTCTTTGACGCTCTCCCCTTGGGATGCTATATTACTGCTCCTCCCCTCTCTATTGTAGCTTTGCATCTTCCAGCCGCCATTCATTTTATGACTAAAGTTCAGTCCTATACTTAAGAAAAAGGATTCTGAGTCTGCTTAATGGGGTATTTAGCATGTGAAAAAGAAAAGAGGGGGATACGGGTATGCTGCGTCACCTAACTTTGTCCTTCTGTGCAGCTGCCTACTCCACTTATACCCTGGCAATGTTCCCTCTAATTTTCTGTAGGCTGTGTGTGCATAAAATATCAGCTGTGCAGCTTTTGAAGGAAGGTTAAATTTTTGTGCGCCACATAACGACACTCGGAGTTAAATACTTTAAAAATTGACTACATGTCAGAATACAGTATGCACACCACATTGATTTTAATCAAATTAAATGAAAATAAATGATTACTAAATGAAGCGGAAAATTTCTAGTAATTACAATCACAACTTTTAAATTTTAAGACGTCTGTGTTGTTTTCTATCAGAATCAGAACCGTAATTTTTGTGCGCTCTGTTGTAAAGTATGTGCGCTCGCTCAGCAAGGTGTGTGCGCGCGCACACATGCACAGCTTAGAGGGAAAAGTGCACCCTGGGCATTGAGTCAATAAAGGCCTTTAGCTCCGCCGGGGTCTCAAAATATGATGTTTGATTCTCATAGTGTACTCTCACCTTTGCTGGATATTGTAATGCAAAATGCATGCCCCTCTGGGCTAGCTGAGAGCAGTATAGTGCCATGTTTCGGCACTGCTCTACCACCCAGTTTGAATAGTCACTAAACATTAGTCGTTTATTTATTTATTTAACAGGTTTTCTATTGTCATAGAGCAGGAGCTAATAAAAATGAGGACATAGGAAAAGAAGCTGTCTGTCCCAAAACAAATGAGGTGCAGAGAATGCAATTGCCTAGCAAAACAGCTAGAGGGAGCAGGCGTGCACTTACAGAGGCTGAGTGGACACACCTAGCTAATCAGCAGCACCTGAGAACTAGCCCGGGAAGCTCAAAGGCAGAAGACCTTTATAAGCGAGAGGCTGGAGACAGAAGGCAGAGCAACACTGGAGAGCGGAGCAGCACCGGAGAGCAGAGTAGCACCGGAAAGGAGAGCACTGCTGAGAAAAGGAGCAGTGGAACCAGGACTAGTGGCACGGCTGCAGGAACTGGAAGAGAACCAGAGTTCTCAGAGAAAGACAGACGGAGGAGAGTCAGTCCTGTGGAAGTTGTGGTAGCCAGAAACTCCAGAGATAAAGATCTAAGAAGCAGGAAGCCAGGCTTGGAGAGAGGCCTACGCTTGCCAGAAAGCCCAGAGACCAGATTGAAAGGTACCAGAAGCTTTCAAGAGAAAGATTGCCAGAGAGACTGGGTCCTAAGGGAAATACCTGAGGAGGACACTTCCAGCTATGCCTATTACAGGAAACCAAGGTATGATGATTCTTTATTCATGAAGAAAGGCTCAGCCACTAGAAGCCCTTATAAAACAGATGCCCAGTTTAAAAGAAGAGAAAGCAGGCCAGAGTTTCACCAGCCAAGATATAGAGGCAATAAAACAGGCCATGCTCATTTAAGAATCTTAGAACAACTGTATGGAAAACAAGGGAACAAAAATAGGGACTGGCCAGTGATAACAGCCAGAGAAAGCCCCAGCTCAGAAGAAGATAATAGTGATTTAGAACCGATGCAAGTGGAGCTTATAGACCCTATTTCCTCATCTCAGGAGGAATTGATGGATTGTTCCATGTGTGTTGTGGGTGATTTGGAATCACTGCCGGAACTGTGAGCCATACAAATATTACCTTAAGAAGTTTTCATATTTGAGCTGAATGAAAGAAGAATGTTCAGACATGTAATTTACTCCAATGTTGAAAGAATCCTTGGTTAATTTCCTTTCTACAACTGTGAAGATTATAACAGTTTACTTTGTACCTTGAGTTTGGTTTATGCCTGAAAAGAAGGACTTTCTTTCATTTTTGTAGCCCAACGAATCTTTTTGTGAAAAGGGAAATAAAAGCCTTATTCTCCCTCCATTTGGCTTACATGACTTATTTGCACCAGGAGCAGGACTACATAGACCAGGCTGCACCTGGCCTTAAAAAACCCTCCTCTCCTAAAATTAACTATATGCCCAACAGTTGCCTGCAGTATTCCCCCATTAGCTTGTCATTATCCGCAAAATTAAGTATGCGTGCAATCACTGGCCTAGGTCTATCATCACCCTCTTGTCGAGGCCCCTGACGATGCACTCATTCCACCATCAGTTGTGCTCCCGCCTTTACCACACCCAGCTGCTGTGGCATCCACTCTTCAATTATATCTCTGAGCTCGCTCTCTCTGCAAGACTCAAGGAGCTCTATCACCTGCATGTTGTTCCGTCGCTCCCTGTTTTCTTGATCATCAAGTTGCTCTGTGAGCGCCTTGCAGCTCACTTCTAGCTGTTCCACTCACCCCTCTAGGGCCTCTGCTCTGCTCCCCTGCTGCTCCACACGTGCCTCCAGCTGCTGAACTCGCTGCGTTTGAGATTCAAAGTTGCCTTTCAACTCATCCAGTGAGGCGTGCAGCGAGTGATTTCCCGTATTGCTTCTTCCTACAATGTGATAACCACTGTCGTTTGCTCTGCCGCCATTTCTGGTGATTTCTCCTTGATAGGCTTGGGGGTTTCAGTGGGCATCCCCACTGATCAGTCCCGTTGTTTTCCCCAACCCTTTGCGTTCTGCAGGCTCACCTCTTTTTCCACTACTTTGGGGGGAATTTTTAAGATATAGAGCTATCTTTATGTGCAGTTATTTGCAGTTTTTCGGTGTGCTAGGAGAAGAGCATGACCCTGTGTCATCACGTCGCGATAGACCATGTTCATGTGCATGCCACACTGAACACTACAATGCAGAGCTGAACAAAAAAAAAGCCTAACAGGCACATTTCAGAGAATTCCGATCTTCATGTATTAAGACATCAAGGTTACGGCGTACAGTACACAGTTCTGGCAGTATTTCAAAGAGGTTCTTCTAAATGTGGAGCTGGTTCTAAAACAGCGCAGGATTGTTGATACCAGTATCTTTTCCAGTTCTGCTATATCCTTTTTAAGATACTGCGACCAGAATTGCACACAATATTCAAGGTGCGGTTGCACCATGGACCATACAGAAGCATTATAATATCCTTTGTAATATGCTTCATCAGGGGCGGCTCAAGGCAATCTGCTGCCTGAGGTGAAGTATGAAAAGGTGCCCCCCCCAACCTTAGAGGGGGGGGGCGGGGCTTTTTCAGAAATCCAATCAGAGACTGAACCAAACCAAAACACCGATTAAATTATATGGAGGAAATGCAAGATGTTTGCACACAGGGCCATATCGAGCTGCAATCACACCCTGTGAGACTTGCAGCTCGGGCTCACGGCCCCCCCCCATACCTCCTTCCAGCTCTGCCTGCTCTTTCCATGCTGCTTCTGCCCTCAGTTTTTTTCACAGAGGCGCCAGCAGCAGGGAAAGAGCAGGCAGCGCTGGATGGAAGTATGGGGAGGAGAAGGGGGGCGTGCGCCCGATCTGAAAGGCACCGGCACTTTAAGCAGTTCTGTCCCTTCTTGACATCGAGTCGGAGGAGGGAGGGACCAGACCTGCTTAAAGTGCTGTGAAAAGGTTTGGGGAGCGCATTTCGGCTGCCTGCTATTGTCCTGCCAGCGGCAGCAGGGCAACAGCAAACAGCCGAAATACGCCTCCCAAGCTTTTCCGCCCTGTGCGGCTGCACTGCTTGCACAGGGCTAGGTACGGTCCCATTTGCACACCAAGGAACTAAAAGATAGCAAGAACTAACAGCACAGATTATAAAACTAAATTATAACTCATTTTTATTTTGTTGTTATAAACTGCGTTATGGTTCTTGCTTTTTCTTTTTCAACATATATTTTGCATCCACAGTAGGTGCAGAGCAGATCCAGGACATTCACCCACAGAACTCAATATTTTAAAAAATAATCTGATTCTGATCATCTCACTAACAACAACAACAACAACCACCACTATTCTCCAGTACCAGGCATATTGTGAACTAATACAAAACCCTACAACAAAGAACAAACCTACCATACCATACCATATCAGCCCAAACTTCCAAAACTCACGTAAGGAGCCCATCCAAAAAAAGCGTCACTGTAAATACTACAGTGGGCCCTGGAACATCCATACACCTATTTGACAAGCTGAACAAGTCAAATTACTACAGTACAGTATAGATCTTTATGTACAAACTCCATGTTAACAGAACACCTGACCTCAGTCACACACTCACAACATCGACCCTCACCGAGTACAGAATAAGTAACCACAATCTAAAGTAAAAATAATATGTAGACTAAATTTAAATTGAAACCCCAACAAGCCAGAGTCCACATGCAGTGCAATATCAGATAAATAAGAGATGCAGTTCCCCAGTACTGTGTAAAATATAAAAATAGCACAAAGTCCAATCACTAAAATTAAATATTTTTTTCTATCTTTGTTATCTGACCATTTTATTCTCTGATCATGCTGGTCCCGATCTGAGGCTTCTGCTTTCCTGTCTTCTCTTATTTATTTATTTAAACATATTTCTATACTGCCTTATCCTGCAATCAAGGCGGTCTGAACAGCAAACAATCAATAAGATACAGTGTATAGTGTGCACATGCAGTGAGTAGTGTATGCGTGTGAGTGTGTCTGGACGTTGATTCTTGTGGTGCTGTTTACAGCGTGCACTATTTATAGTGCTATGGGTATCAGTTCCTTGCTTAATTACAATTATAGTGACATATGGGGGGAATTGAGGTGTCTGTTGCATGGTTTAAGTAATGTCACCACAGTGTTCTATGAAGAGGGTTGTCTTCAGTAGTTTCCTGAACTCCTTAAGGTCTGTTGTTGAACGCAGTTCGTCGGGGAGGGCGTTCCAGATTGTTGGTGCCGCCTTTGATAAGGCTCATTTTTCGGTGTCCTTGCGTACCCTGTTGATATCTTTAGGTGTGTTGACACGGTTGGATGTGCCTCTTCTTCTCGGTCTTGTGTTGTTGTCTGGTTGTATGAGTGGGTGTAGGCTGAAAGCTGATGATTGATGTTTGATTTTAAAAATGTTTATGATTGTCTTGTATCTAATGCGGGCACTGATAGGCAGCCAGTGGAGCTCTTTTAGGGTGGGTGTGATGTGTTCTTGTCTTGTGGTGCCAGCAATTATGCGTGCTGCAGTGTTTTGTGCCAGTTGCAATGGTCTTAGTGTCTGTTTCGTTAGACCTAGATAGACTGGGTTGCAGAAGTCTAGGATTGGGGTTATTAGTGCTTGACAAACTGTGTAGAAGTGTTCCTGAGTGAGGAGGGACTTGAGGCGTCGTACTAGTCTCATCCTGTGGTATGCATTTTTGGTGGTTCTGCTGATGTGGAACTGAAGGTTAAGTTCTTTGTCCATTGTCACTCTGAGGTATTTCACTTCTGATTGTATGGGTATGGTTATGGTGCCTATCTTGATGTCGCGGGGTGGGGGATGAAGTTGGAGTTTCGTGTGATGATTAGCGCCTCGGTCTTGCTGTAGTTTATGGTCATGTTGTTGTCTTGAAACCAGGTGTTCATATGTGTGAGACAGTCTGTTATCTTGGTGTGGTCTGGGTTGTCGAGGGTGATTGGTGTGTATATCATTATGTCGTCCGCATAGATTGTGTATTTTATCCCGTGCTCTTTTATGATGTTGCATATTGGTTGGATGTAGATGTTAAATAAGAGAGCTGATAGTGTGGATCCTTGGGGTATGCCTTGCATGACTTTTATAGGTCGGGATGTGTTGGGCCCAATCTTGACCTGTATCTGTCTGTCCGTTAGGTAAGAGTGGAACCACCTCAGCTCTCTTAGCTCTCTTTCTGTGATCTATGGTCCATCTGCCATTTCTTATCTCTTCTTTTGTTTTCTTCACTTCCTTCCATCAGCACATTTCCAGTTCCAGTAACCCTCCCCAGTATCAGCCCCCTTTGCAGTCCTTCCCTCCCAGTACCTTCCAATGTCAACTGCCTTGCATTCCCACGACTACAACTGGTGTTCATTCCCTTCCAGTCCCCTCCTTCCCCACTGTCCAGCCCCTTCTAGTCCAAATACCATCCCAGATATTAGCTTACGTCCACTCTCAGTGCCACCCTCCAGGTCAGCTCCCTTCCAGTCACCCTATCCTCTGTCCATCCCCCTTTCAGTGCCATTTGCATGTCAGCTACCTTCCAGCCTTCTCCCCATTACCCAACCATCTACCACTCCCATCCCCAAGTGTCAGCTCCCTTCCAGACTCCCTTCAGTACATCCCAGGTGTCAGCTCCTTTCCAGCCCCCTCCTTCTCCCGCATCAGCTCCCTTCCTGCCCCCTCCTTCCCCTGGCAGACCCTCCCATTATCTGCTCCCTTCCAGTCCCATTCTACCATCCTCACACATCAGCTCATTTGTAGCCCTAGCCCTTAGTTTTCTTCCAGTGCCAGCAGCACTCTCCTCCCCTCCCCCATTAGCCCATTTCTAGTCCCAGCCCATTTCCAGTCCTATCCCCCCATCAGCCCACTTCCAGTCCTAGCCCCCCATAGCCCATTACCAGTCCTAAACCTCCCTATCAGCCCTTTTCCAGTCCTAGCCCCCCCATAGCCCATTACCAGTCCTAAAACCCCCATCAGCCCATTTCCAGTCCTAGCCCCCCAATAGCCCATTACCAGTCCTAACCCCCCCCATAGCCCCTTGCCAGTCATAACCCCCCCATCAGCCCATTTCCAGTCCTAGCCCCCCATAGCCCATTACCTGTCATAACCCCCCATCAGCCCATTTCCAGTCCTAGCCCCCCCATAGCCCCTTGCCAGTCATAACCCCCCCATCAGCCCATTTCCAGTCCTAGCCCCCCATAGCTCATTACCAGTCCTAATCACCCCCCATCAGCCCACCTCCAGTCCTAACCCCCCCATTAGCCCATTTCCAGTCCTAGAACCCCCCATAGCCCATTACCAATCCTAATCCCCCCATCAGCCCATTACAAGTCCTAACCCCCCCCGGGAAATAAAAAAACAAAGAACCTGTCTGTTGAAGCTGCTGCCGTGGCGGCAGCAGGAAGTGCCCTGAGGCCGCCCCGGCAGAGCCCTCCTATCTCCCTCAGCGTGGCTTACAGAGCCATGAAGGGAGAGTTTCCCATCTCCCTTCACGGCTCTGTAAAGCTGCACTGAGGGAGACAGGAGGGCTCTGCCGGGGCAGCCGCGGGGCACTTCCTGCTGCTGCAGCAGCGGCTCCTCTTCTTGTTTTTTCTTTTTGTTGTTGTTTTTTGATGGCCGGCAGCAGCAAACTCACCCTCCTTTTCTAGGCAGCTGCGGCTCCCTGCCTCTTAGAGAACCGCGGCTGTGCTGTGACTGCAGTTTTAAACAAAAACGAAACTGGTGCGGAGCCTTCACGCATCTGTGAAAGACCCCGTGCAGCTTTGTCCTGCCCCCAAAGGAAGTTACATGTAATTTCCTTTGGGGTGGGACAAAGCTGCAAGGGGTCCTTCACGGAGGCGAGAAGGCTTCGCACTGGTTTCGTTTCTATTTAAAATTGCAGTCACAGCACAGCCGCGGTTCTCTAAGAGGCAGGGAGCCGCGGCTGCCTTGAAAAGGAGGGTGAGTTTACCGCTGCCGAGAAGCAGACTCGGCAGCAACTTGTGCACTTCTTTTTTTGGGATTTTTTTAAACTTTTGAAGGCGAAGTGAAGAGGCTGTTTTGGGGGCATTTTTTGCTGCCCTCAAGATTTTGCCGCCTGAGGCAGCCGCCTCACTTCGCCTCATTATAGAGCCGCCCCTGTGCTTCATCCCTTTCCTTGTGATTCCTAGCATTCTATTTGCTTTGTTCGCTGCTGAACACTAGGCGGAGGGTTTCAACATATTATCCACAATGATGTCTAAATCCTTTACTTGGGTGGTGGTTCCTAATGTGGAACCTTGCATTGCATAATCGTAGTCTGGGTTTTCTTCCCTAAGTGCATAGCTTTGCACTTGGCCACATTAAATTTCATCTGCTATTTGGAAGCCCAGTCCTCCAATTAATCAAGGCCCTCTTGCAATTTTTTACAATTCTCTTGTGTTTAAACAACTTTGAATAATTTTGTGTCATCTGCAGATTTGATCACCTCACTCATTATTCCCATTTCGAGGTCGTTTATAAATATGTTAAAAAGCAGCGGACCCAGCATAGATCCCTGTGGTACTTCACTATTTTCCTTTCTCCATTGAGAAAATTGGCCATTTAGCCCTACTTTCTGTTTTCGATCTGTTAACCAGTTCCTAATCCACAATAGTTCACTGTCTCCTATCCCATGACTTTTTAATTTCACTAAGAGTCTCTCATGAGGGATCGTGTCAAAGGCTTTCTGAAAATCCAGATACACTATATCAAATGGCTCACCTTCATCTACCTGTTTATTCACACCTTCAGTAAAGTGTAAGACATTAGTGAGACAAGACTTTCCTTGGCGAGATCCGTGGTGGCTTTCTGTCATTAATCCATAACTATTTAAATGTTCAGTAATTTTGTTCTTTATAATGGTTTCTATCATTTTGTCTGGTACAGACATCAAGCTCATCAGTCTAATTTCTTGGCTTACCCCTGGAACCCTTTTTAAAAATCGGCATTACACTGGCCACTCTCCATTCCTCAGGTACTACAGATGATTTTAATGAGAGTTCACAGATTACTAAAAGTATGCCATCTAGTCCAGGTGATTTGCTGCTCTTTAATTTATTAAATAACTGTATTACATTTTCCTGATTTATTAAGATTTGTTTCAAGTCCTCTGATACATCACCTTTAAATATCATTTCTGGCATGAGTAAGTTTCCTACATCTTCTTCAGTAAAGACTGAAGCAAATAATTCATTCAGTCTCTCCGCTATGGCCTTATCCTCTCTTAACAGCACTAATCCTTGGGAAACAAGCAGCAAAAACGGTATCTTTGAAGAAATTGAACACCAATAAAAGCCGAACAAGTTGGACTGCTATAGATCTCTACACAGAAATTGCATGGTAGCAGAATTCCTTACCTTAGTCACACAAACAGAACAGAGACCAATTACAGAATAAAGGGCCAAAAATTAGAAATGGAAACCTCCAAAACATCTCAGTCCCTGAGAAATAAAAATAGAAATGTCTCTCCTTCTGTAGTGAGCAAAATACAAAAATGTAAGAAATGTATATTCCAAATCACTAAAAAAGAAAAAAATGTTTATTCGGTTTTATTAATTGCCTTTATGAAGAGATTCACTCAAGGCGATGTAGAACAGGTCTCCCCTGATATGAACAACTTAGGAACCCTTTTTCTAAGCTGCGGTAAGAGATACTGCGGAATTTAATAACACTGTTAGCACACGCCCACAGTAACTGTTACTACACTGCATGACAGCTAGTGGGTGCTATTTCAAAGCTAACCTCATGCTATTTAATGGGGCAGGATTGGGGTGGAGAGTGGGCAGCTGGCAAGCTGTCACAATGGCTGATAGCGTGGCGGCAGCTAACGCCACCTCAAGAGCTAGCATAGGTGCAGCCGTAATATCAGCAGCTCAGTAGAGCGGCCACTGCCCATTAAAAGAAAACCCCAGCAGTTTTGTATTGGTGCTCCCCTCTCCATGTCTCGATCGCAAACCCCCTGACCAAACTGTCCCATCTGAGGCACCCAAAAACTCCCCTACTGATATGAGCCCTCACACCCCACCTGTAAAACCTAAGGCCCTCCAAGACCCCGCATCACTGATTTCCACCCCACAAGGCCCAATCCTGGATCTTTCCATACCCTCCTGATTCCTCTTAGTTCTTACCCAGGGGCTCCCATGTGGTCTGAGTGGGAATGGGGTAGGAGCAGTCTCTGTCTGCTTCTGCCTCGGCTACCAGTGGCTGATACTACTGCTAGGGGCCAAAGCTGATATTTTGTTGGCTGCTGACAGCTAGGCAGTAACAGAAGGGGAATTCCAGGACTGGCTTAAGAAATACTGATGGAGTCCAATTGCATTTGTGAAGTGCTTTCACCCAGTGCTTCTCAACCTTCTCCTGGAAGTTTTCAGGATTACTGCAGTAAATATGCATGAGAGAGATTTGCAAAGAAAGGACCTCTGCTACATACAAATTACTTCATGAATATTCATTGTGGTATTCCTGAAAACCCATCTGGTTAGGTCTCCAGGAGAGGGTTGAGAAACTGCCTAAACCTTTCAAAAAAGACCAAATAAGCTCCCTCCTCAATGAGCTTAAGATGTTCCACAACACTGGGCCAGCCTCAAAAAGGGCCCAACTACATTTTTCAGCTAAGTGCAGTGTTGTACTACCTAGTTAGCCAATTCCAGGAGGGAGACTTTTGGCAAGTCCTGGTTTTGAATTTACATCCCTAATTCTTCCTATTGAAATCAGTGCTGCAGACCCCATAATGCACCATGATAGAGCTGTCAGAAATCTAGGACTGGCCTAAAATCTTTCTCCTGGAACTGGGTAACTTGAAAACTCTGCATTGTCTTAAGAGAAGAAGAACATAAGAGCACTTTTGCAGAGGAGTGTTCCTGACAAGAAGTAGTATATTCTTCAATATAGTTTTTAAATAACTGGGAAAATAACAACAAACACAGAGGAACAACTCTGCAAGTCAAAAGAAAAGAAAACATGTAACGGAGAACAGACCAGGTGACCCCATAAAGCTTATTCATCTGCAGTTTTTGGACTTTCTGGCCTGCTCTATTTTCTGCTCTGTTTTCTTTAAATAACTGGGCCAAGTCATGTGATGTAGTGAGCACTGGTGGATGGGTTTCGTTAGCTCTCCAGGGTCCCTGACATCAAACCACTCCAGCAAGTATCGAAATTACAGCCCCCATGAGATAAGCTAGTGAGAAAGGCAGTAGATACCTTCTGGAGCGTCTGGCTGGGCTCAAAGCTAAAACGGCGATGAAATCCAACTGGAAGGAGCGGGAGAAGGAACTGACTGGCGGCAACAAGATGGCGGATGGGCCTCCTTCCCCACAGTCCCTTAAGCCGACCCAACTGGTTGAAGAGGTAACTGCTGCAGTAGTGGGAGCCTTAGCAGGCCACCTAGACGAAATGAACAATAAATTGGATAGGGTCAACCGCACGTTGGAGGGCCTAGGTAGCCGTTTAAATGAAGCAGAATGGTGCATCTCTCAAGCAGAGGACAAACTGAGCCAAGCCACAAAGGAACTTAGTACTCTGCAGGCAATGGTAATGCAGCAGTCGGAGAGACTCGAAGATATCGAGAACCTCAGTCGCTGTAGTCACCTGCATTTTGTGGGAATCATGGAGTCAGTGCGGGCCCCAGAGCTTCGTGGCTTTTTGGAGACACTGCTGCCCACCTCCTTGGCTGTGGGGGAATCCTGCGACCCACTAATCATCAAGGGAGCACACCGCTTGGGAGCTCGACAGGAAAGCAAGAACCGGCCTCGTGTGGTCATTGACTATTTTCTGAATTTCTTACATAAGGAAGCAATCCTGCGAGCAACACAAGGACAAGGGCAACTCCAATTTGAAGGACAAAATATGTTAGTCTTTCAAGATTATTTGGCCCTCCTTAGCCAAAAGTGTAGGGCCTTTGCTGATGTGTGCCGAACTCTTGTGTTAGCTAAGATCCTATTCACGCTGCAGTATCCTGTCCACCTGAAGATCACACGCAATGGGATAATGCAAACATTTGACAGCCCGGCAGCAGTGGCGGCCTGCATTCATGACCTGGAGGAGACACCGCGGCCATAACAGGCAGCCAGGTAATGGATTTAGTGGAGATTGACTATCGTTAGAAGCCTGGGAACTTGCCTGGAGATGGTATAGTTTGAGTGACTCAATGTTTTGCGTACCAACCTGGTCCCGATTGTTGGGCTGCTGTCAGGCCTGTATGGACACCGTGTTTGGATCTCCAGCTGCCCAATGTCAGTGGACTGGTTAGAGGAGCATGCTCAGTTTCACTCCCTCCTCTCCTTTCTCTTTAATGTTATTATTGCATTAGTATTTTGATTTCTCTTGGAATTGTATGTTGGCAGACATATTTCTCTTGCAATGAGGTCATGTTATCTCTTTCTTTAGTAGCAATCACATTAAGTGATACTGGGAAGGTACTAGGAAGAAGGGGAGGGGTGGTGGTGGGCAAGGGATATATCAGGCCTAACTTAAATCTTTATTTATTTATTTATATTCTCTTATATACCGTGCTATTCTGCATCAGTGCAGTTTACATTGAACAAACTGAAATTACATTGAACGGGGCATTATAACTTGGAGATAACTATTTTACAGGGAACATGGGCTATGGAGGGTTAAGTGGCTTGCCCAAGACCACAAGGAGCACCTGTGGGACTAGAAACCCCAGTCCTTCCGGCCCAAGGTTGCTGTCCTCTAGTGGGATTTGAACCCCCAACCTTCTGGCCTGAAGTACCTTGCCCCAACCACTAGGCCACTCCTCCACTCCCTTTGAAACTATCAAATAAAGACCTGTCAGAGAGGTAAAGGGGTAGTCCTGAAAGGGGCTCTAGGTAGGGGAGGCTGGTTCTATGGGGATATTCCATGGGAAATCAGAGTGGAAAGTAGTGGGGGAAATAAGGCTGCAAGGCTGGGGGAGGGGGAGGGAAGGGGGCCCTACATGTCTATAGTGACTAAATAACTGGGGCCATCCCCTTTTAGAGTTTTAAAAATCAGCTTGATAGTTTCAAAGTTTATCTTCCAGGCCAATAGGCAAACAATGGAGAGCTTTCAGCCTTGGTTTGACCCTGGGGTCACCAACCTCCAGAGGGCCGCGGGCCGCACAGTCGACTACCGGGAGCCTCGCGGGCCGCACCCCCCTTCTCCCCGCGCCCGCGAAAAAAAACAACAAACGCAAAATTATGAAAACAATGGCTGATCACCTTTATTGAATTTAATGAGATGGCTGATGATTCATGCTAGCAGACAAATGCTTAAAGTCCGGCTTCACAGATGACACTGACAGGAGAAGGGACGCTTGCAGGTGGTCGTCGGTGAGCTGCGAGCGCGTGGATACAATGGCGGGAATCCTTGGCGGGCCGCACGTAATGTTAACCGGGGTAGAGCCTCGCGGGCCGCACGAAGGGACCTCTTGGGCCGCATGCGGCCCGCGGGCCGCAGGTTGGTGACCCCTGGTTTGACCAGTCATGAGGGCTGCAGTAATCAACTAGGAAACTGCTTTCTGCATGAACTACAATACCCGACACAAAGAATGGGGGTGACCGAAAGAGAATGAATTACAACCGGGTTTGCCAGCTGACTCCTGATGCACCTGAAAGGCTTGATCCAGTTCTGGGTTTACCCCACTACATGTATGTACATGTGGTTCTGATTTTCTATTGCACTCAATAAGAAAATCAAGACTACAATTTCCTGCATGCAATGGAGTAAACCCAGAACTGGATCAAGCCTGTCGGGTGCATCTCTAGCCAGTAGGCTACCTTAATTACAACAGACAATACCAGTTAAAAGAAATGATTACAGGACAGTCCTAGGCTATGGAAATACAGGGCTTAAAAGGGAGCGTGGAGGCACTGTGGGTTAAACTAGAAAGAGGGAAAGAGAAATCCATTTGCACTGGTGTGATATACAGATCTCCCTCACAAGAGGAAGAGGTGAACAGAGAGTTAATTGAAGGCATATGCAGCATTGCTAGGAAAGGGGAAGTGCTACTGATAGGAGATTTCAATATGCCAGATGTGGACTGGCACATTCCTGCTGCAGTATCATTTAGAAGTAAAGAGATCCTGGATTCTCTACAGGGAGAACTATTCAGACAACTACTAACAAAACCCACATGTGAAGGGGCCATACTGGACTTGGTACTTACCAATGGTGAAAGTGTTTCTGATGTTGTAGTGGGAGATCATTTTGCATCCAGTAATCACCAGATGGTGTGGTTCAGTATTAGGACTAGGGCTGCTAAAATCCATTCAAAAGCGAGGGTCTTAGACTTTAGGAAAACTAACTTTGCCAAGATGGGCCAATACCTCAGGGAATCATTAGCAGGATGGGAACAGCTGGGGGATGTAGAAAATCAGTGGGCAAA
The DNA here is from genome assembly GCA_033557465.1 of Ichthyophis bannanicus. NCBI lineage: Eukaryota > Metazoa > Chordata > Amphibia > Gymnophiona > Ichthyophiidae > Ichthyophis > Ichthyophis bannanicus. Next base: position 965,145,267 of record CM066034.1, on the reverse strand, counting down.
ACTGAAAGGGGATATTTAAGGACAACCAACCTTTTTGTTAAAATGGTCAGTAAAGATAACAGGAAAACCTCAGAAAACACCCACAAACAGGAACAGAAGTGAGGGGCATCTTGAACAATTTTCAGAAGACTGTGTTTGTGAGAAACTAGATAAACCTAAAGTAGACAAAGCGATGGGACCAGATGGGATACACCCGAGAATACTGAGGGAATTGGGGACATTCTAGCAGCTCCACTGACTGACCTTTTCAATGCCTCGTTGGAGTCGGGAGTGCTGCCAAAGGACTGGAGAGAGGCTCATGTGGTCCCTTTACACAAAAGTGGAAGTAAGGATGTGGTTGAAAACTACAGGCTGGTTAGTTTAACCTCGGTGGTGAGTAAATTATTGGAAGCGCTGCTCAAACAGAAAATAGTGTGGTTTCTGGAGTTCAATGGATAACCGGATCCAAGTCAGCATGGATTCACTAGAGACAGGTCTTATCAGACAAATCTGATTGATTTCTTTGACAGGATGACCAGAAGTTGGACCGAGGGAGAGCCCTAGATGTGGTGTGTTTAGATTTCAGTAAAGCTTTTGACACTGTTCCGAATAGGTGACTTATAAACAAACTGAGCACCCTAGGGATGGACCCTAAAATTACTGCTTGGGTTAGAAATTGGTTGTGTGGGAGGCGACAAAGAGTACAGGTAAATGGAGCTCACTCTGAGGAGAAAGACGTTACCAGTGGTGTGCCCCAGGGATCTGTCCTTGTTCCGATTCTTTTTAACATCTTTGTTAGTAATATTGCAGAAGGACTGTCGGGTAAGGTTTGCCTCTTTGCGGATGATACCAAAATCTGCAATAGAGTAGACACCCAGGAAGGTGTAGATAACATGAGGAGGGATCTAACTAAGCTTGAAGAATGGTCTAGAATTTGGCAGCTGAGAATTAATGCTAAAAAATGCAAAGTCATGCATTTGGGCTGCAGCAATCCAAGGGAGCAATATAGTATAGAGGGTGAAGTACTTATGTCCACAAAAGAAGAGCGGGACCTGGGCGTGATCGTGTCTGATGATTTTAAAGTAGCTAAACAGGTAGAAAAGGAGATGGTGAAAGCTAGAATGATGCTTGGGTGCATAGGAAGAGGAATGGCCAGCAGATCAAAGAAGGTGATAGTGCCTCCGTATAAAGCTTTGGTGTGGCCTCATTTGGAGTATTGTGTGCATTTCTGGAGACCACACCTTCAAAAGGATATAAACAGGTTGGAGTTGGTACAGAGGGTGGCTACTAAATTGATTAGTGGTCTTCGTTATAAAGCATATGAGGATGGACTTAAGGATCTTAATATATATACTTTAGAGGAAAGTTGGGATAGAGGTGACATGATTGAGACGTTTAAATATCTCTGTGGCATAAATGCACAGGGGGAGAGCCTCTTTCGATGGAAAGCAAGCTCTGCTACAAGGGGACAGGATGAGGGTGAAAGGGGATAAACTCAGGATTAATATGCGGAACTATTTCTTTATGGAAATGGTGGTAGATGCATGGAATAGTCTCCCAGTGGAGGTGGTAGAGACGAGGACAATTTCTGAATTCAAAAAGGCATGGGAGAAACATGGAGAGTCTCTAAAGGGAAAAAGGGGACTGTTACAGTGGTGGATATGGAAGGGCAGACTAGATGGACCATGTGGGCTTTTTCTGCCACAATGTTTCTATGTTCTATGATTTCTCAGCTGGTCTATATAGTTTAATCTTGTCTCAGTTTACCGTAGGCAGATCTGGCCATTGCTCTAATCTGGGTCCTCAAAGTTAGCTTGGCATTGAGAAAGATGCCTAAATGTCTTTCTTCTGACAGAAAGAGGAACATAAGTTCTCCAACTAAAGTTGTGCTGTGAGTCCCTTTGAAACTGCCCTTTATTTATTTAGCTGGATTTCTATACCGCCTTTGAGAGCGTCAAGGTGGTTTACACAGAATAAGATAAACAGTAACACACTTGGAACATTAGCGATGGGCGGACTGGCGGCTGTGTACTGCCAAATGGAAAGTCCCGGGCTCAATCCTGCATCAGGTCTTTTGCTAACTAGGAATAACTGAGCCAAGTGAATGGTCTTTTTCTGCCATCATCTACTCTTACCATAACTTCTATTTTTTTTTTAAAGATTCACACAAAATTTGTAGAGAACCTTGGCTCCTGGCACAGTGTCCATATATCTGTAGATCCGAAGTAGACAACAGCTCTGGGCAAGGGCAGAACTGGATCTCAAAAAACTTTCACATTTGCTATGCATAATAGCCGATGAAATAGACAAGAGAATGAGAGACAAAGAAACGTGAGCGAATATCAACTCTCCGTACAGCCAATATTCCTTTTCATGTGTCTTCTTTGAAAGACAAGTCAGTGTCACCACAGAACGATTACTTGTAATGCTTCAGTTTACTGTCAAGGTGCAGTCTCTTCAGGCAGAAGAGAGGTGCTTATGAAATAAGGCGAGTGAAATCTAGGTGAATGTTGAAGAGAGCCAGCCAGAGAAGGGGGCAAATCGGAGCATGGGAAGAAAGGCTCTGTGACTATAATAGTCCTTAATTGTGTGCTGATAGGAAATGTACATCGTACTGTCCTTTGAATCCATAAGAAAAATCTGGCTGCTTCCTTTAAGTTCCCCGCATAGGATCAGGGCAGGATTAACACATAGATAAAGTGGACACATGCCTAGAGCCAAACATCAAGAAGGAGGAAGGGCCCACTCATCTGCCAAGTCTCCTACCTGAGAAGGGCAAACTGGGATACTTACCAGATTGGGGTTGCCGAGTAGCAGTTTTAATTAAAGGAGACCAGTGGATGGCAAAAGCTTTTAACTGGCAAAAATCATTGAGAGCAATTTGCTGATGGTTCTGCATCCCTATTCCTACAGTGGGAATGCCCTACTCCGCTCCTCGTCTCTCTGTGGTTCTTATGTTTCCCCAGGCTCGAGTGAGAGATTTTTTTGCCAGTTCTGGTTATAAATGTGCATTGCAAAGAAGTATGGTATGTGTAGTCCCTCATTTTACCCGTTGGAATCAGTGCTGCAGGTCCCATAATGCATCAGAATGAGATGGTCAGAAATTCAGGACTGGCTTAAAATCTCACTCGTGGACAGTGAACTTGGCAACACCGAGTTTCTGTATTGGTGATGGGATCTGTGAGCAAGTGCATGCTCAGTCCCTGTGCTCGCATGTCACCACGCCCAGAATCAGCATCTACACTTCCCCAAGGCACTTCACGAAAGATGATCTGGGGGAAGTGGGACATACCATGGATAGAGATCCTGGGAGGTGGCAGAATAACTTTAAAAGTGAAAGGGGGCCGCAAATGGATGTTTGAGGCTCAATATTGTGTTAATCTCGTTCTGCATACAATGAGCATAAAACTACAAAGCATGTTGAAACATGCCATGGTTACAAAGAATCTGCACATGTGTGCACCTGTATTTTGTGTGGGTTAGGTTTGCCAACTGGCTCCAGATGCGCCCGACTGGCTTGATCCAGTCCTGTGTTTACCCCATTGCCTGCAGGGACTTGTAATCTTGCTTTTCTTATGGAGTGCAATGGAGAAATCAGAACTACTTGTTCCTGCATGCAATGGAGTAAACCCAGGACCGGATCAAGCCTGTCGGGCGCATCTGGAGTCACTTGGCAACCCTAGTGTGGGTGGAATTTTCCCAGAAAGGTGCACGCTTGGAGTAGGAAATGTGTGCACATTTCCTCCCCCAAGCTGAAGACACCCCAGGCAAGAAAAGGAGAGCTCAAATATCTGATGTCCAGTTTAAATGGGTAAAATGGGCTTTATTCCTGCATAAATAGCTTTAAAAATTGTACTCTAAATAGATAAACCCATGCAAAGAATGCAAATGATATGCACTGGCTACATAAGGAATAAGTTGTATTTTATAAAGGCATTGTAAGCATTCATGTGCCTTTATAACTTGGGCACCCAGCCCCAGTGCTAGTAGCGCAGAAATGCCGCGGCACACATTTACAGCTGCTCTGAAACAGGTGACGGGTGTGCATGCATGGTGCCAGGCTTATTTTGTAACCCTCTGTGTAGCCGATGCACATCCCCACGTGCACGTAGGTGGCCTAATTCATACATGACACACTTTATCAAACAGCTGCATATCAACGTGCCATTTTCTAGGTGCATCAGTAGCTGGCAGAGCGTAAACTGGCACAGTAATGCATATATGTCATTGCATTCTTTAATACATGTATGTCCCTCAAGGCCAAGCCTATGCTCTGCCCATGCCATACCCCCCTGCATGCCCCAAGTCCAGATCAGCCTAGAGGACACTTGCACCTGACCAAAGCGCACACAGAAGTGACTGGGCGTGCACGCAAGATTAGGAAAATACAGACATGCGCACGTCAGCGGCACTAATCTTTCCACGGCGCCCTTATAAAATCACCTGCATAGTTTATAAAATGTGCGCATACATTTTAGCGCTGCCTATATGTTGCATGCATATAAGTTTGCAACATAGGTGCGTATACTTCCGTGCAATTCTATGAAATGCCTTTTCCACATGTAAAATTACCCTTGAAGAAGGTAATTTTATTAAATCATTTTAGTGCATATGTGGCAAGATACGTAGATTGAACGGCTCTTATAAGATTGCAGCAGGTGTAAAGGTTTGTGCGATGGCAGGAACGCGTGTACTTTTAGTGCTGGCATCGCTGGGGGCACCGTCTGGGCAAAGCATAGGCGGAATTCTGAAGTATGCATGTTGATTATAAAATATTTTAACCTACATGTGTACTTGTGTACTCTACGTGCAAACATTTGCTTTTGATCTGGCGTAACGTCTGCACCTTCAATCTAGGAGCTATTGCTGCTGAATTTGCACTAGTATTCTATATAAAGACACACAGGGGACCCTTTTTCTAAAGTGTAGTAATTGTTTGCACTTACCATACCTTAATTGTAAAGATTAAGGTACAGTAAGTGGCATGCCAAGCATCTGCCCTTCATTTAGCACAAAGGGCAGACACCTACACCCTGGCACCACAGGAATGTGACAATAAGACAGCAGCAGTAGCTCTGATGTTCTGGGCCCCACCAAATACTGATCCCACCCCCCAAGCCTCCCCAATTACACCCTTCCTGCACCGATCAAAGCTCCTCCAATTTAGGCCCCTCCCAATCAGAAGCCCTCCCTGAAAAGCAACCCAAAACTCCAAGTCCTTCCCCAAATGACCCCCCCCATCCCTAATCAGTTCCCTCCCACAAGGTTCTAACCTGAAGCCTCCCCCCTTGAGCCCCCTCCCTGGCTCTGGCAGGTCTCAAAATGATGCTGGAAACCCCTAGCAGTAGTACCGTGACACTACTACCATCCCGGCACTAGTTGTCATCGGCCAACATTCCCACTCTCCACTCTGATCCTGCCCCGTCACACTAACAGCAGTTCCCATGAGATTTATCTCCGAGGAACAAGCAGGAATGTAGTCTTCACATATGGTTATCGTCGGTACCGACGGAGCCTGCGCGGGAACGCTCCCCAGCGTCCAATTAGAAAGCTTTTGGGAGCATCCCACAGTGCCTGCGTGCTGCCTTCCCGCCTTTCCCAACTGCCTCTCTCCAGTTCTTCGTTTTCCGTGGAGCCAGCAGGTTGTCGTTCCTGTCACCACAGAAAATGTTTCCTATTCTTCTTTTTTGTGGTCGCGTCTGCCTTCCCTCAACGCTATACTGGTACCGCTGGTTCTTTCTTTCTTTCTTTAAAAAAAACAAACAAATAATAATAATATGTTTTCTTCCAAACCTTTTTTCTTCAGGTGCACGTGCCATTTTGGGCCTTAGGCCCAAAATTTCCCTTACCATGGAAAAACCCGCCTTTCCCAACTGCCTCTCTCTAGTTCTTTGTGTTCCGTGGAGCCAGCAGGTCATGTTCCTGTCAATGCAGAAAATTTTTCTTCTTTTTTGTGGTCGTGTCTGTCTTCCTCGACGCTTTACCGGTACCGCCGTTTTTTCTTTCTTTCTTTCTTTTCTTTAAAAAAAAAAAAAATTCTTAGTACTTTTCCCGTTTTTTCCAGGTGCACGCACCATTTTGGGCCGTAGGCCCAGGATTTTTTCCACGATGGAGAAACCCTCCTCTGGGTTTAAAAAGTGCACCAAGTGTGGCGGTACCATCTCCGTCACTGACACCCATGAGTGGTGTCTTAAATGTTTAGGTCCTGACCACTCCATTTCGGAGTGTATGGCCTGTGCCATGATGTCCAAGAGGGGTCGACAAAATCGAGCTGCTAAGCTCAGCACCCTTTTTCCCTCCAATGCAGCCTCTGTGGCATCGACGTCTTCCAGGGCTTCATCTTCCTCCCATGGATCTCAGGTAACTAAACATAAGTCTGGCCAGTCCTCAAAGGGTAGATCTCCTTCCAAGCATCGAGATGCCTCTGGCATTGTCCTTGAGGGTTCTGTACCGGCAAAATTGCCCCGGCAGGAGGCTTTGGCTTCCAAAGCATTATTGGGGCTCCAGGATGTTCTCGAGGCCTCAACCTCGGCAGAACTACTGGTGCCATGCTCTGGGGTACCGGCTGCTTTCTCCGGTACCGATACCCAGGCATCGGCAGCGTCGATAGACCAGAGGTTCCTGGCTATTGAACGCAGTCTGGTGGCTCTCCTTGCGGCATCAACACCCTTGGAACTGTGTCAGACAGTTAAACTGATTCCAGCACCGACTCCAGCGCCGGTATCGGTACCGACAGCATCGGCATCAACATCGGTGTCTGCATTGCTGGCACCCAGTCATGCTATGCCTTCCGGTACCGATACTCCGGTACCGATTCCCCCTGGTACCGACTTTGGTCGGTACAGGTATCATGCTCTACAAGAGCATCCGGACAGAAGGTACTTTGAATCCTCGGAGGAGTCTGAGGATTCTGACAGCTCCGTCGGTACCGGAGTAATTCTCCCCAAGGAGCCTTCCTCTCCCAAACGTAGGATGTCTCCTCCAGAAGATATCTCCTTTCAGGATTTTATCAGGGAGGTGGCTCGAGGTCTTTCCATTACTGTGGCTCCTGAAACAGAGCCCAGGGCAAAGGAGTTGGAGATTCTACAATATCCCAAAGCTCCTAAGGAGGCAGCTACTTTGCCTATCCATGAGATCTTACAAGATCTCATGTTAAAAATGTGGGAAACACCTCTTACCACCTCTCCTCACTCTCGTAGACTGGATACCATGTATTGAGTACCTCCGTGTCCTAGCTTCCAGAAGACTCAGCTTCCTCACCACTCTATTGTAGTGGAATCAGCTATGAGAAGGATCAGAAGTGCAAAGAGGCATGCCTCTAATCCTCCAGGATGTGAGTGTTTATTTATTTAGTATACATTTGTATACTGCTACTTCCAGCGATCAGCAGCGGTTTGATTACAGATTGGAAATTGTCAAATCATGACAGAAAATTTTTGAGGTATAAACACATTGATTAGACAGGAAAGCACAGCACACAGAGAACTATTTTTTACAGGGAACATGGGCTATGGAGGGTTAAGTGGCTTGCCCAAGACCACAAGGAGCACCTGTGGGACTAGAAACCCCAGTCCTTCTGGCCCAAGGTTGCTGTATTCTAGTGGGATTTGAAACCCTGACCTTCTGGCCTGAAGTACCTTGCCCCAACCACTAGGCCACTCCTCCACTCCTAGCTATATAGTGTAAAGCTGCAGCGATGTGGGTGCAATACCTTTCTTGACTGTCCCATTGCTGCACCAGCTCCCAGCTGTCCATGCTGTTTGTACCAAGCCAGGTTGTACATGTTTGCTCTGTGCACATGCAGTGTGTGACTACTAGCAGAGTTGCAATGTGAATGGTTGACACAGCCCTGTGGAAGCCAACACATGCACTGTGCTTGCTGTTGTAGTGTAGATTGGAAGTCCCAGAAGGTAAGGCCATCAGCTGTTCTTGGGCTGATAATTGTGGTCCTTACAGGCCCATCATTTGGTGTGAGCACGACTGCTTCGACAACCTGCTGTTACAACTTTGGGACTATAATAAGCTATTATAGGACAGTCCCTAGGCAACAGGATCAGAAGACATGTTCCTGATATGACAGGACACTCCAGCATGCTTCAATTGTGCAGACAACCAAATGACTAGCAGCATACTAGCAGTGATATAGATCTGCTCCTGGACCAGGAGAGTACAGCTATTGCAGCGCAGGCTCTGGGAACCAGGTGATGTGTGCCTCCCCCCTCATATTCAGGGTGACCCTTGAAACTGGTCAGTAGCACAGTTTTCAGCTGTTATGTGCCCTAAGCACACAAAGTCCCTGCGTAATGCTGGTCTGATGTGATGGATCACAGCATACTCCCTGTGGTGATCAGTTGCAGAAAGCTGTTCAAAATGTGCAATGCATCATGGGTAATGGAAGGCCTAACCTATATAGGCACACAGAGCAGAGATTGCAGCCATAGTGATGATTGTGATTATAGAAGCATGCCCAGTACCTGCTTGTCATCTAAGATGGTGGGAGACGTGTGCATGGACCCCCGGAGAGGTCAGGCTGGTCTGAAATGGTCCACATGGGTCAATAATGTGGTTTACATTTGGTATCCCTATGTTGACATGTGTAGCAGATCACAGGGGACTGCATGCCCTGCATATGTACTGCCTCTGGGGTACATGACATACTGCAGCACAGCAGACCCATGCATGTGAGCTTTTGGTTGCCGTTGGTGGGATAGTGGAGGGACGGGCATGTTGACCTCACATGTGCCTTGCCCTTAGGACATGGGCTGTATCCTGAAGCAGTGTGTCTGCTGATCAGGTACAGTTCTACATGTCCAGTGCTTTACGTACTGCATCTGCGCCACTGTTGGCAGGTCCTAGGTGTGATGTACCACGGCCTCATACTGTCCTGCCACGTTGTTTCATGTGCTTGATTTCATCCCTTGCAGGCAGGGATCTGCGGTCTTGTTACTTCCAGGCATTGCCATGTAGGATGGTGTAGAGATGTAGCCTAATGGTTACCACACTAGCTCTGTAAGTAATGGGTGAGGGTTTGATTCCCACTTTATCTTGGTGCTAGTGTGATACTCAGTTCATTTTGATGCCAGGAACAGTCCAGGTTCTGCTTTAACTGGCGGACACACATTCAAATGCTTTGTAACGTGTTCCAATAGCACATTGTGTCAGTACACCTGCTAACTGCGATCATGCCCTTCTGAGAGCATGACTTCAGTGGCTCAGCTTCAGGCCATTGCAGAGGGTCAGACACGTTTACCCTGCAGATGTAGAGTAGCTGAGTGGAGGAGTAGCCTAATAGTTAGATCCTTGGCTTGGAAACCATGCAACTAGGGTTTGATTCCCACTAGCACTCCTTTATTTTACATCCTTCAAAGCATGAGCTCTACACCTTGTGGCCTTAGGCAAGTCACTTAACCTTCCATTGCTGCAGCACATTCCAAGATAGCAATGTCCCTGTTTTTAATGTACATTACCAAATATCAGCTACAATGTGATCCACTTTGACTGACATGATAAAGCTGTTTAAAACAAGCCAATTATATACATACAAGACAGCCATGAAATGAATATTTCTTCATCTCAATGACTGTACAGCTTTGGCTCCATCATATGACTGCCTTATATGCAGCAACATCCTACCCCTGGGATGGCAACCTGCAGGGATGATCACAGTTCCTTAATTGCTCCATCGGGCCAGGATGAGCGACTCTTCTCCAGTTGTCATACACACACTTGTCTGGCGTTTGGGAGCTTCGGACAGCAGTGAGAAGCCCATAGCTGGCATTGGGTCTTCCACGTGGCACAGTCACCCTTTTTTCCTACACACTACCACTGCATTGCTGATGTCACAGAAGGTACGTCGGTGCTGCATGGCCATACCACAATCTCATTTACCGCCATCCTTCCTCAGTCCATCCCTCTGCCTCTGACGGCTCTGTGCAGGCATGTATTCTCCTGCCAGCTGCTACACCATGCCCCCACAAGGACGTTTTCCTTATTTCGATGTGTCATTCACACCTCTCCTGTGACTGATCTGCACGTCCCCACTCAGGCTCTGGTATACTTTAGATGCACACATCGTGGCAATTCTAGCTATGCAGGGGGACACATCATCCCCTTCCTATGCCATACACTGACATCACAGCATTTTATGTGGGCACCCCTCACTGAATCAGTACAGCTGCCTCACACGTGCTTATCCCACTTACTGTCTGCCACATAGGATGTCTACTGATCTGTCAGGTTCATCAGCTCCCACCTGTACTTCCATCCATCACCTTTACATTAACTTTCGCTGGGGCTCCCTTACCCAGCATTAAGGTGACTGCCATTTTTGGGTGTTAAGGTTCACCCTTGGTATCTTAACACCCAGTGTCCTGTTAGTGCACGTTAACCAATCACTAGCGCCCTTATCACCGGAATGCCTACTAGCCGCCCTGGGCCTTTATCACACGGAACCCCCCTTAACACTGCCGTTTTTGCTCGCTATACCCTGCTCCCTTAACGCTCTTTAGTAAACATACTCCCTGGTGTATAAACAAAGGACAGCCATAGCGGTGAATATTAATTAGTCTAAGTAACTTAACTTTTATGTAGCAATAATTTAGTCTCAAAACAAAGGCACTTCAGCAATTAATTATAATATAAGGGAAATACATTTTTTTTACAACTAAAGATGTGAAAGACAAGACAGCAAAGCCGTGATCACTTGTTTTTACTAATGATAAAGTGAGATTCTACCTTCTTGCAAAATGTCAGTGAGACCCAAATTAACCTTTTAGAATAACATTTTCTATTAACAAATGAAGAGAGACTCTGATAGTTCAGCTACGTGCTTTCAAAAAGCCATTTATTTTCTTGTGATCTACATTTTCTTAATTATGCCACTTTCATTCTGTTACACATCTGCTGAGCTTTAAGAGGGCACATTCCCCTAAACCCAAGAAAGACATTTACGGAGATAATGAAACAGCACTTCCTAAACATGTATATTCCAGTAGTTCAGAGCACTCTTTAAGTGGAAATAAAGGTCGACCAAGAGAAAGATCTTCAGCTTCTGATCTGCGGGGATGTGAGAAGTTCCATCTTAGGAATCGGTTTCCCACGTCTGGCTCAAAGACCTACTGGGAATTTCCTGAGTGCCAGAGTTGTGCCAGCTTGCACCTTCTGAAGCTTGCAGGTCCATTAGTCCAAATTAATTGACTCATTTACAAAGACCTCAGGCGAGGAGGAATTAGATTAGAATCCCTGACTTGTGCTGCAATATCCCTTTGAGACAACGTATACAACAGTTAATGAAAAGGAAATTTGTTAGTTCTTTCTATGCTGCCAGAAAACCACTGTGATCTTAATTGACCCCTCAGTGATGAGTGGGAAGTTTTCAGAACTCCCAGATTTAAATGGTGAGTTGTATTCCTTTAAAACTGAACATAAAATTAGGGTGACGGCCCAGTGGGTCAGTGACAATGTTGCGCATAGCTGGATGGAAGGCCCAAATTCTGTTGTTGGGTCCAGCTACTGCTCCTTGAACCGGCCATTTATCAGTGCTATCGAATAGCCAGATCAGGACGCAGGCCTATCGAGAGCTTGAGAGAGCTGTGATCTGTGGCAGGACGAATCCAGAAAAGGATAAAAAGAAGGTTGAAAATTCCCTGGGAAGCTATGAATTGAGGGTCATGGCTCCAAAAAAGCAAGAAGAAACTCTTAGGCTCGCCCTCCTCACTCCCTCTCAAATAAAATAGGACAGCAGCTGTCTCTTCAGCAGCAGATATCTCCACTAGCCCGCACACATTCTACATGCTTATCTCAAAATGGATTTGCGGGCATGAATACAGCACGATTAAGTTGTTCAGAATGTCTGTGAATTGTGGAGATAATGCGACAGAGAAAGTGAATGTAAGATGGCGAAGAGAGCAGTTCTTCTTGCTGATACTTTAGTTGAATGATGTGGAGGAAGTTTTCCTAATCGAAGGAGCTGGATTGATAGTGCTGACTGTTCCCCGAGAAGAAGAGTAGCGGTTCTATAGTGCATCTCCAATCAGGCCAGCAAGTTCCTGTATACTTACCAGCATTGCAGCCCCACCTGGAGTATGGGCAGAGAATAATCCACCTGGCCTAGCAAAGAATATAGCTCCTGTGCTTGTTACCTTGAAACCGGGAGCAGAACCAGTGCATGTGCGTCAGTATCCCCTCCCGAGACCAGCAATTGAAGGCATTCATCGCCACCTGAAGAAATTATTGCAGTACGGACTTCTAAGAGAATGCCAATCACCCTGGAACACTCCCCTTCTCCCAATCAAGAAGCCTGGGACAGGTGACTACCGCCCAGTGCAGGATTTACGTCGAGTGAACAGTGCAGTTGAAACCATACACCCAGTAGTACCAAATCCTTACACCCTCCTGGGACTGATTCCAGCAGAAGCCGCTCACTTTACTGTTTTGGACTTAAAAGATGCCTTTTTCTGTATACGCCTGACAGAGGCCAGTCAGTTTTTGTTTGCATTTGAATGGGAAAACCCTACCACAGGACGGCGAGGGCAACTTACTTGGACTCGATTACCCTTCTCTCCTGTTCTTACTCTTCTTTCCTATCAAACATGTAACTTCCTTTCTGACTCTAGGCCTGTGCCTGTTGTGTGTAATGTTTTTTTTTTACTGTAAACCACTTTGCCTATTAATGAAAGGCGGTATATCAAATAAATGAACATGAACATGAACATGAACATGATTTAAGAACTCACCCACTATCTTCAGTGCAGCCCTCAGTCAAGATTTGTCAAGCTACTCTGTGATTCCGGGAAAAAGAATTTTGCTTCAATATGTAGATGATGTGCTCATAGCCACCAATAACAAATCTGATTGTATATAAGCTACAAGTGACCTCTTGCACCATTTGAATGAAGCTGGCTACAAGGTTTCCAGAGCCAAGGCGCAGCTGTGCCAGACAGAAGTGAAATATTTAGGGTTCCACCTGTCCACAGGAACCGGGAAATTAGGACTTGAGCGAAAAGAAGCAGTATGCCGCATCCCAACCCCCACTACTAGGAAACAGGTGCGAGCTTTCTTGGGAGCTGCAGGCTACTGCCGAATATGGATACCAAATTTTGCGCTCATGGCGAAACCCTTGTACCAAGTCACACAAGGAATGGAACGATCTCCCCTGGAATGGGGCTCAGAACAAGATAAAGCATTCAAATCACTGAAAACAGCATTGATGTCATCCCCAGCCTTGGGCCTACCGGATGTGCAGAAACCATTTCGTCTGTATGTCCATGAATCAAGTGGAAACACATTGGGAGTCTCGACCCAGCCTCTGGGGTCTTGGCAGCGACCTGTGGCCTACTTGTCGAAACAATTGGATCCTGTTGCCAAAGGCTGGCCACCTTGCCTGAGAGCTGTAGCAGCCACAGCCCTCTTAGTGAGCGAAGCAGATAAGCTCACCTTAGGACAAAACCTTCAAGTTACTGTACCACACTCTGTTTTAACCCTGCTGGAGCACAAAGGAAGCCATTGGCTCACCAACGCTCGAATGTTAAAATATCAAAGTATGCTATGTGAGAATCCTAACTTGCAATTAAGTGTCAGCCAAACTCTAAACCCAGCCACCCTATTGCCCGTCGGTCCAGGCCCTCCTGACCATGATTGCTTGGAAGTAATGGACATTGTGTACTCAAGTTGTCCAAACTGCCCAGAGGTTTACCCGACGTGGCCCCAGGTTCTTCCTATAGCCCTTCATATACTTAGCCCCTGCCCCTAAGTCTTTAGGAGTTTCCCCTTTTGAGATTCTGAGATTCTGTAGCCTATTGTATAGAGAGTAAAAGGAGATGTGTGACAGATAGGGTCTGAAATTACTAGATAAGCACTATTGGTTTTAAGTTCTGTTTTGCAGGGTCTTCATGCGTGAGTACGAGACCAGCCCATCCAAGCCCCTGCATCCTTTCAAGCCTGGAGCCTCGGTGTGGGTGACAGAGTAGAAGAAGACACCGCTGGCGCCCCATTGGAAAGGGCCATATATCGTTTTGCTATCAATCCCAACAGCAGTGAAAGTGGCAGAGATTGACTCCTGGAATCACCACAGTCGTGTAAAACCAGCCACAGTACCTGAGAGTCGTCCCTGGACTTCGATCGCCAATCCTGCAGCACCCTTGCGACTCACGCTGCGCAGAAAAGATCCGTCATCGTAAGAACTTTACCAACCTGCTCCTGGACGTCAAGGGAACAGACGTCCTCCAGTTTTGCATTCCAGCAGCCGCTTCTGAACTTGGTCGTGGACTTCCATAAATGATCCTGAGACTCCATTGCACCTCACCCTACTACAACAGCCACGGACCTAAGACTTATTGGTCCCTCGGAAACTGCACTATTTCAAGACTGTTTGTTTATCCGAAGGTATGCCTCGCATCTGGAGAAAGCTGAAATCATCAGAAATAGACTGTGTTGTGTTAAGAAATTGAGTCTTCTGCGAGACTGTGTTCAAATGCTCCGAAAAAAAAAAAGAAAAAGAAAAAAACTGTTTTGATCTCCTAAAAAGTGAACTGCTCTAAGGAGGCAATAATAGCCTGAGAGACTGTACTATGATATTTTAAGAACCTGAGACATCCCGGAGGACAGTGATACTTTGGAATCTACAGCCCTACTCCTGCCACAAAGCTGGTAGGTCTACGTACGGCAGAAGCTTGAGGACCTACAATCAACGCTACGTCTGCTATCTGTTGTGGATGCCGACAGTTCCACCAATTTTCCAGAGACTATGCCCATTATGAATTCTTATTATTGCTTCGTTCTTGCGGCAGCCTTGGGGTGCTTTGAATTGACTCTTGCCCTACTTCCCTGTGCAGCCTGCAAACCTAGTATTTGCACAACAGGGAATACCCGGACTTGTCTCAACCCCCGCCAGAATCTTTCCTCTCCTGTTATGGGAACTGCGATGGAACAATGAGAACGGGCCTATTGCTATGATGAACAGTATATATGTCATTTGTTCCTCCTATGTCTCCTGCCCCTCCGCTTATACACTAGGCATGCTATATGATTTGACAAAGATACTTGTATCAAATGTATTATTGATTGTGGCTGTTTGATTATGTATCCCATGTTTCCTCCCCTTATGCTTACGTATATTAAACTTAACGTAAGGCAGCTACACGAATCCTAGCAACGTAGGGCTTCTACCCTATACCACAATATGATCCCTCCACCCTAGTATGGCATACTATATGTGTGATTTGATTCTCACCCTTTCTCACTTGCAGGTGAGAATAATCAAAAGGAGGGAATGTGATAGGCGATGGCCTAGTATGTAGCAGAGCTAGGTCTGAAAGCCCTTTTCCTCCTGCTTTAAAATGTTATTGCTGATTTTGGAAAATTACAGAATGCTGTTAGCTAGCTGTTAGAAAGAAATACCGTTCTATTCTAGTTTGATAACATGTTCTGTTCTCCTGGAGATAAGAGAATTAAATACTTTCTTACTGTTTATTGTTTAGATGTCTGATGTCTGTTTCAGTAGAATGCCGCGCCACTGTATCTTTGCTGATTGTGCACTGACCTCGTAATTAGGATGAAAATATAGCAGAGAAACTGAACAGTGTAAGAATATTTTGTCTAGCATTATGAAGATTGTTTAGTATTTTGTTTGGCCTTGCTTTGTTTTGCTTTTGTTAAGAATGCTTCTGATATGCCTTCCACTATCTTTGTGGCTAACTGACCTTGCAAGAGTAGCGAAATATACTGTATACTTTAGCAGAAGTATTATGTTTAGTGTTATGTCTAGTTGCTGACCCGTGGCTAGTAAGACCCAAGCAGGGGGAGCGAGTCCTGGGCCCGGTCAGAGATGTCTATTGGATGAGAGTAAGTGGGCCACTGTGGCCAATGAGGAGTTTTGCCTGTATTAGACTGGAGAAGAAAAGTATATAAACTGTTATTTTTCTGAGCTCTGTGCTCAGACCATTTTGAATGCTACTGCAATCTGAGCCGGTGCACATTAAACCGGCTTGAATCTTTGCCTGACTCCGGGTATTATTTATTGCATTCTTATCAGCTACTACAGTTTAAAATTTTCAGATTGATTAGCATTTGGAGAGTAGATGCAGACCAGTTTGTAAGCCACTCCAGATAAAGGGAACCTCAAAAGCAAATATCTCCCCTCACCATTCCTTACAACCGTGTGCATATCAGGTTGCAGTGGCTTAGCAAAAATTATCCCCACACCCCCCTTTTTTAATGTTGCAAATTAGAGCCTAAATAACTAACCACTGTTGATGGAGAACATAGTAAGAGCAGGTAAATGAATCTATTCAAGCGCCTCATCTTCCTAATCAACGACTGTGGCTTAAAAGGAAAATTAAGCCCCTTTATATTGATAGACATTACCTTCAGACCCATTGAAGCTAACAGCTCCTTAATCCCACCTCTGATTCTGTACTGTGTCCCTATACTCTCTCCTTCACACCCAATCCTATCCCCTCTTCTCCTCACTAATTCCCCAATCTTCTCCCTCTCCCTGACAACTTTTAAGTATATTATCCCTCCCCAGCAGGTACCCTCGGAGGCAATCCCCCAGTGCAATCTCCCTTGACCCCACCAAACAATATCCCCATTAAACTCCCCATCCCATATTCATACACCTTCAACTCCCCTTGTCCACTCCGACCACATCCCCCTAAACTCCAACACCCCTTTCGACCATAACCCTTGTGAGCATCAACATTGTACACTTAGCACTATATTTCACCCTATATTCCAGAATATAGCCCCCCCATCCACCATTATTAACAATGAACATTAGTTCTCAGGCTACCATTCCAGCAGTTCACTCCACAGTCCCTCTTTCGAGACTATTGCTTTACGTGGCCCCTGCTGCTAGATACCTGCTGCCATCTCAAGGTGCCTGGGTCAATCTGCTTGATGCTCTTCTCAGCTCCGAGGTCCTTGATACACAGCTCACTGCACAGCGCCTGTGCCTCCGTATTTGAATGAATCCTTTGAGCTTTCCCCTTAGAGTTGAACATCAGGGTAAAAAGAAACAGCCATTGATAAGGTGCTTTGACAATTCTGAGCTTTACAGTTAGGGGCCACAACTCCTGCCACTTCCTTAATGATATGGCTGACAGATCTTGAAACACTTCCATGTCATTACCTTCCCACTTAAAGGGGCCTGATCTGTGCAGACAAGCCGTAATTCGCTCTTGGCACTTAAAGCTGTGGAAACATGCAATTACATCTTTAGCCACGTTGGGAAGCTGCCCCATCATTTGGTGAGCTCATTCTCCTCTGATCTTGAACTCTTTCTCCCTGCCTATACATTGGACAACGTCCTCACTATCATTGTACTTGGGAGCCTTTGGGACCTCCTGGAACTGGCACTTACCCTGGTGACTCTGGTTCTCAGGTCCTTTATTTTATCAGTCTCATCCGCATGCAAAGGCTACACCTCTTTGACACTTTTTTCAGAGTTGCTGCAAACCTTCATTTGTTCTTCCATATGCTGTTCTACCTCCTCCTGGCACAGTCCCAGCTCCCACAGCTCGGACCGGAGATCGTCCCCCAATGCAGCAATCTCCACTCGCACCCCAGCAATCTGTATGCGATGCAGCCCTTCAGCTAATATTTCTCCCTTGTTCTAATCATTGCCGCTCTTCCCCACCGCATCATGTGTTTGCTGTGAACCAGGCCTGGCTGCAGCCATATTTGCTTGCTTGCATTGGGCCTGACTACTGCGTGCATATGCAGCTCTGGTGGTCTCTTTTTTGATGTCTCATCAGATGTCTCGCAGCTTCATCAGGCAAGAGAATGCCCACCACTGTGTGATTTCTGCTGATTAGAGCATGAAGCCTGGGACTCACGTCCGGATATTATATATTTAGAATTTTGATATGGTATTTAACTTAGCTCCAGATGTAGTACTATTGAAAGTCAGGTTTTGATCACTACACTTTTTTTTAGTATGGGCTTTCATAGTCCCAAATTTCCTGTTGCAACAGCGTTGCTTTCTTCCTCACTCATTCTTAAAAGCAGTTTATCACTGAAGAGCTCCGCTTGCCTCCGGTCTCTCTTAGGAGCCAGCTTCAAAGTTGCTTTCCATGTTTTCAAAGTACTTTCTGGAGTTTCTCCCGCCCTTCTGTCGCACTTTACTTCTGTTCATCCTTCTCCTTGCTTTATCTTCTTTTGTCTTTGTTTAGCACACATTCTGGTCTCTGACTGTGGGGGTCTTTCTCTGGAATGACCTCTGCTAGCATCCCTTTAACTCACCGTCATCCCTTCATTAAAGACTCACTCCTCCATCCACTATGAAGCATACCATGATGTTGACTTGCTAGAATAGTTTACAGTAATTTGCAACACAGGTGTGTGTTCATTATATATCATGGCAAAGCATTTTGTGATACCTTGAAAGCAGAGCATTACATACTGTAAAATAAAATTGCATTATTGAATTTGTCTAAAGAGCATGAATAGAAGAGCCGATGTTCCGAAGCAGATAACCGAGTCCTTTAGCTTGAGTGAAAAAATAAATCTCCAAGAGAGCTCATATAATATTACAAACACCGCGCTTCTCATCAGGCATATTTGTCCAGCTCTTCCCGGGCGCTCTTTTAATATCACATTTTCATAATAACTGGCCGCACAGAAGCTTGTTAACAGGAAAGACAAAGCGATGCTATCCATCCACATTTTTTTTCCATTAGGAAATGCCACTGATGTAGGCTGTAAAAATATAATAAATGCACTTTTTATTGACCTTTCAGATTGATTTCAAATTTGCTGAAAAATATAGCCGTAGTTCCCCCTTTTGGATGGCTGTGAATTACTTCTGAACGCCTCTGGAGCGGGAAGCATTTTACAGAAATCAGGAAGGCAATGCATTACTCAAGCCCAGCAGAGATACAGCGTTAGAAAAGACTGCTGCTTGGCTGACTGACGATATAAATACTGCTTACAAACGCATCCTTTCATCTGCAGCTCGCGAACCCTGGGTGAACCTCACGTTGGACTTAATGAAATAGAAGAGAATTTCTAAAGACTCGTGATGTTAATTTGCCACGGGGACCATTTCTTGATTAGTTTCACGTGGATGGAAATCAAACCTGACCCTAAATACAAAGCAAACGAGTTGACTTCTCATCTGAAACTTGCCAGATAACGCTATAGCATTGTTTAGACTAAATTTAATGCTGATGAAAGGTGCTGAATTGTAAGCACCTGAAATGGGATTCGTCTGAGGGGCGGGGCAGTGCAAGTTTGCCCATTCTTCCTCTCTGGTGTGCTTCAACCCTATTCTGTAAGGAACACCTCGCACCTGTTTCATTGTAAAGACATTAAATAAATAAAATAAATAAATAAATAAATAAATAACACCTCTAAACTCAATGGAAACCTCCCATCTCCATGTTCCTTCGGTCCTTGGGATCTTAGGTGCGGTTCATTTTCCTAAGATATAGGGTTTATTTTCTTTGGCATCCCTCTAAAAGTCTTATAGGCACAGGTGAGTTATGAACAGTTACCATAATGCAACGGATCAATGCGTGTTAGCAGTAGTGTGCTTTCAGACACAGCCAAAAACTCATCGCACATATTTCAGTGAATGTTCAAATGTCATTTATTGGCATAAAAGTTCCCAGCCATCCGGCTCAGCTTGCTTTTAGCTCCTCTTAGCCTGTACTGACCCTGCAAGAACCAACAATGGTACCATTTAGTTCAGTTCTGATGGCGATTTTCAGGAATATGCTTTTGATGGAAACAAAATGAGACATCACCAATGAAATTCCCTATTTTGTTTTGTTTTGAAAATGAAACAAAAAAATCCCAACTAAGGAAAACCTATACTGTCAACCTTTAAAAAAATTAGCCCCCTTGAATCCCTCACAGCCTCCCCCGGTCCCCACTTTTTTATCCCAGCCATGCTTCCTGTTCTGGTACCGCCATACTTGGTGTTGGCTGGGTTGAGACGGGTATGATTTTTAAATATGGCACTAATAGGCAGGAGCAACTGGGCATTGCCCCCTTTGGAACCATGGATGGAGGGAGCCCGGGATGATGGTGGCAAGTGCGAGGGGTGCTCTAAAACGTTTGATGACATAAGTCTGTCTTAGTGTGGGCTATTGTAAAGTAACACACATTAAAAAATAACAAAATAGCAAGCGGAATAGAATGAACTCCCCCCACACAAGACAAAACAAGACTTTCCGACAGGGGCGTGTTGGACATACAGGAGCCCAGGGCAGAAACTGGTGAGAGGGCCCAAACGTCTACTTGCAGGCTGTGCTTACTTCAGCTCAAGGCAGACTTGGGGGTCCCCTGTGGCAAAGGGACCCAGAGAAATGTCTCTGTTTATGATTCCCACTCTGCTTTCTAAAGTGCCAAACTCTAGTGGTTTTACTGATTTCAACAGTTCTACACTGGGAACTGGACTCATTCACCTACTGAATGACTTTCAGATCATGTGGTAAATAAATTTCAGTCACTGCCAGCTTAAACAGCATTTAGACTAGTGATTTAGAAGTACAGCAAAGACTTTATATTCTACTGAATCTTTCAATCATTCATGATATGAAGTCAAAGGGGGTAGACTCAAGGTTAACATTAGAAAATATTTCTTTACAGAAAGGGTCTGAGTGCATGGAACAACCTTCCCAGGGGAGGTGGTGGAGCCAAAAACAGTATAAGAATTCGAAAGTGCCCAAGAGAAGCGCAGCTGGGAAAAAGCAAAGGGAAAATTAGAAATCAGTGAAGTAATTTGGGCAGGCTAGATAGGCTTTATGGTCCGTATCCGCGGAGCAGTGTAAGTGGTGAGCTCGTGAGGCACTGGCTTGAGGTGCCAAAGCTTAACGGTGCCCAAAGACAGACTCACCGGTCCACCCTTCACCACAACGGAAGCATTATTCTCACAGAAAGGAAGTTCCTTTTCTCACATTTCGGTGGCCAGCAGCAGATGGAGCATTGTAATTGCACAGTTACCAGAACTGTGGAAAATGCTCCCACCACAGTGTTGATGCAGGGGAAGGTAGGAGAAGGGGCTGGGGGATGGAGGCTGATAGAAGATGCTGAGGCCTGGGAGAAATGAGCTGAGGTTGATTCTGGGGGCTGGGAGAAGGGGGCTGTGCATTGGAAGGAAGGGACTGATGCTGAGGCTAGGGAGCTGTGATTTGGGTAAAGGAACTGAGGCTGAAGCTGGGGGGCTGGGCTACAAAAAGGGGACTAAAGCTTATGGTGAGGGATTCAGGCTGAGACAAGGGAGCTGATGGTGATACTGGAGGTCTGATGCTGATTCTCGGGGGCTGTGGGATGAGAGGATAATACTGATGCTGGGGGACTGTGGCCTGGGAGAAACTGCTTGATGCTGATGCTAGGTGGCTGTGGGTTGGGGGCTGAGCCTGAAGCTGAGTGCTGAAGACTGATGCTAGGAGAAGAAAGAAGAGGACAGATGCTGTGAGGTGGAGAAGCAAAGAAATATACAGGGGAAACTGATAGGGAAGGAGAGAAACAGATAAGGGAAAAGGGAAAGGAAAATGAATTCTTAGGAAAGGAGATAAAGAGGCAGGAGGGCAGATGTCGAGGACGGGTAATGCAGGAGAGCAGAAACTCAGACTTAAGTGGAGACACTAAGATTGGGCAGGGACTAGAAGAAGACATATATCAAAGAATTCCAAAGCATGCACTACACCCTCTACAGCTAGTCCAGAACAGCGCTGCATGCATGATAAAAGGCACGCCTCAACAAGAACATATCACACCAACATTAAAGCAATTGCATTGGCTCCCTATGATATCCAGAATAAAGTACAAGGTGATAGTAAACATCTTCAAGACTCTTCACAACCTCTCAGCAGAAAGTCTGCAAACCCTAAAAGGTCCGGACAACAGAACATGAAGGCTGAACTCTCTGAACCACCTCACCATCCCTACCTTTAAGGTGAGAAGCCGACAGACCACTTTCAAATGTGCATTCTCATTCTATGCCCCTGTAATAGCATGGCATGCAATTGGAAGGCTGTTCTTTAAAACACAGGCAGACCATAGTTCAGGGAAAAGAAAATCATTTTTTATTCTGTTCCAGCTTGTTAAACCTCCACAAAGCAAAATCCAGAACAGACAGCAGTTCAGGGAAAATAAAATCAGCTGTATTTCTCTCCCAGCTTGTTAAACCTCCACAAGCTGGTTCTCCTGGCCCTTCCTCCAGCCTCAGTTAAAGTTCCTACCTCAGACCTCCTTTGCACGGCTTGCCTTGGAAGGATTTCTGGCTACACGGGCCTCTCCCCCTTCTGCAGATTGCTGGGTTCTTAACCTCTCCATGTGAGCCCTGCCCTCCCAGCCTTGAGCTCCCCTTAAAGGAGACTGTTCATACTCCCTTTGGAGAGGGACGCATTACATTCTATAGACCCCATCACAGCCCCTTCAATTTGGAACTCACTCCCTAAAGGGCTCAGATTCTTAGACCTCATAACCGAATTCCACAGGAAGCTAAAGACTCTCCTATTCTTGGAATACTTTAGAGATAACACTTAGCACGGCTATAATGAATTTCTTGCAAACAATCGTACCTCAATAGACACACAATCCTATGACTGTTCTCTGTACCTTCCCAAGTTACTTGACCTATCTCACTCTTCTATCACTTCTATCACTCTTCTATCTTGACAAATGTAAATACTTCATTTGGTTGTATTAACACCCAAAGTTATAGGAGTATGTTTACTAAAGTGCGTTAATGGCACAATGTGGTCATTAGCATGCGTTATTGGTTAACAAGGAAGAACGATCCAATAACGCAGGCTAATCAGGCATTAGGCTGTTAACGTGGGAAATGGTCACTGATGGGTGGAACAAGAGCGGTATGTGAGTGGACACAATGTGCGTTCTTCTAACGCATGGGGAGAGTAGCATGTGTTAGATGGGATGCTACTGGGAACCTTAATGCCAGCCTTAGAAGTGGATGCGGAATTTGACAGGTAGCCAGTGAAGATGAATAAGAAGGGGTGTAATGTGATCATGAGGAGAAGAATGGAAGATAAGCCGAGCAGCAGTATTCTGAATACGTTGTAGATGGTGAAGTTGTGTAGAAGAGAGACCAACCAGAACGGAGTTACAAAAGTCAACGTGAGACATGACCAGGGATAGGAGGAGGGTAGTAAGAGCCTGTGCGGTGAGGAAGGGCCAGATAGCGCGAATTTGACGTAAGAAGAAGAATGACGTTTTGGAAATATGAGAGATGTGATTGTGAAAAGAAAGGTCGGAGTCAAAGAAAACGCCCAGGTAACGAAAGGAGGAGACTAGGGGGATGGGAGAGCCAGAAAGGGAAGGTGACACCTGAGGGGGAGGACTACCGCGATTGAACCAGATGGCAAGAGTTTTTGTAAGATTGAGGTGTAGACAATAAGTAGTGAGTCAATCAGCCACAGCCGAAAGGCAAGAGTTGAGAGGGGAAAGATCGGGACAGTGGGGAGAGGTGTGGTGCAAGAGGACCAGATCATCAGCGTAATAGAAAGCAGAAATCCCGTGTTGTTGAACCAGTAAGGCAAGTGGTGAGAGAAAGATATTAAAGAGAAGGGGGGCCAATACTGAGCCTTATGGGACACCGCAGAGAAGGGGAAAAGGCTCAGAGGAGGATACAGGGGTGGATAAAGAGAGAACAGAACAGGACCTGGAAGAAAGAAAAGAGTGAAACCAGTGAAGAACTATGCTGCAGAGACCTGCTTCACGTAAGTGGGCCAAGAGAAGAGAGTGTTCTACGAGATCGAAGGCAGCAGAGAGGTCTATGGAAACTGCCACAGAAAAATCACCACGATCGTGAGCAGTATGAAGCTCGTTAAGAAAACCCAAAAGAACCGTTTCCACACTGTGGCCAGGCCGGAAACCAGACTGGCGAGGGTGAAGAAAGTGGGTAGAGTCAAGATAAGAAGATAACTGTGAGAAAACAACTTTCTCCAGAATTTTAGAAAGAAAAGAGAGGTTAGAGACTGGACGATAGTGGGCAGGGATCATGGGGTCAATTGAGGGTTTTTTAAGAAGGGGACGAACCAGAGCGTGCTTCCAAGATTGAGGAAAAACACCTATGGAAAGACTGGAATTAATTATAGTGAGAGCAGGTGGAATGAGAGATAGGGAGGGAGAGAGTAGCCAGGAGGAGGGAATAGGATCGAGAGTGCAAAATGTTTTCTTGGAAGAGGAGATTATTGCGATAAGTTCAGAGGTGGTGATTGTATGGAATGAATGCCAGACGTGGGATAGTTGCGAATCGGGAGGGGGGAGCAGGGAGATGGATCGGAGATAGGGGGTGGACAATGAGGCAGGGATTGTCTGAGGTCAAGTATCTTAGTACTGAAGTAGGTTGCCAGCTGAGAAGGGGAAGGAGAGGAAAGGGGGGGAGGAGGGGGGCAGGACCGGGCCAAAGGGATGTAAGAAACTGGAGGACTGTGTAAAGGTGACGGGACTGACTGGGTGCTGAGGAGATAGCAGTTGAAAAGTAGTCATGTTTGGCTTTATGGACTTGTGATCGGTAGTGGGCGTGTTCAGACTTGAAACCCAGCTACACTAACAGCTCTTACTACATCCTCCGTTAACAAATTCCAGAGTTTGATTACACGTTGAATGAAAAAATATTTTCTCTTATTAATTTTAAATAGGTTACCCTGTAGCTTCATTACATGTCCCCTAGTCTTTTTATATTCTGCTGACGTAAACAATAGATCTACATTTACCCGTTCCACGCTGTTCATTAATTTATAGACCTCTATCATATTTCCCCTCAGCCGTCTCTTTTCCAGGTTGAAGAGCCCTAACCTTTTTAGCCTCTCTTCATGGGAGTAGCCTTCCATCCCCTTTACCATTTTGGTGGTTCTTCTCTGTACCTTTTCTAATAACGCTATATCCTTTTTAAGATATGGCGACCAGAATTGCACACAATATTCAAGGTGCGGTTGCACCATGGAACGATACAGATGCATTATAATATCCTTTGTTTTATTTTCCATTCCATACCTAGCATTCTATTTGCTCTCTTGGCCGCCACTGCACACTGGTGGAGGGTTTTAACGTGTTATCCACGATGACACCTAAATCTTTTTCCTGAGTGGTGGTTCCCAATGTGTAACCTTGCATCGTGTAACCATAGTTTGGGTTGTTCTTTCCTAGGTGCATAACTTTGCACTTGTCCACATTAAATTTCATCTGCCATTTGGATGCCCAGTCTTCCAATTTATCAGGATTCTCTTGCAATTTTCCACAACCCTCTTGGGTTTTAACTATTTTAAATAGTTTTGTGTCATGTGTAAATTTAATAACCTCACTCGTTATTCCCTTTCCCAGGTCATTTATGAATATATCAAAAAGCAGCGGACCCAGCACAGATCCCTGGGGTACTCCACTATTCACCTTTTTCGATTGGAAAATTGCCCATTTAGCCCTACCCTTTGCTTTCTATCTTGTAACGAGTGCCTGATCCACAATAGTACATTACCTCCTATCCCATGACTTTTTAGTTTTGCCAAAAGTCTCTGTCTTATCAAAGACTTTCTGAAAGTCCAGATACACTATATCAACTGACTCATATTTGTCTACCTGTTTATTCACACCTTCAAAAAAACATAACAGATTAGTAAGACAAGATCTTCCTTGTCTAAAGCCATGTTGGCTGTCTCCCATTAGGCCATGACTATCTACATGCTGAGTAATTTTGTTCTTTATGATGGTTTCTACCATTTTTCCCGGTACTGAGGCCAGGCTCACGGGTCTGTAGTTTCCCTGATCATCCCTGGAACCCTTTTTAAAAATTGGTGTTACATTGGTGATCCGCCAATCTTCAGGTATTACAGATGATTTTAATGATAGTTCACAGATTACTAATAGCAGGTCTGCCATCTCATATTTCAGTTCTTTCAACACCCTTGGATGTATACCATCCGGTCCAGGTGATTTGCTACTCTTCAGTTTATCAAATAATTGTAATACATCTTCCCGGTGTAGCAATATTTCTTTAAATTCTTCTGCAATATCACCTTTAAATACCACTTCAGTCATGGGTAACATCCCTACATCTTCCTCAGTAAAGGCTGAAGCAAAGAATTCAAGCCTTGTTCCCTCTTACTGCCCCTTTTACCCCTCTATCATCTAATGGTCCAACTGACTCTCTCACAGGTTTTTTTTGCTATGAATGTACTTGAAAAAGTCTTTATTATGCGTTTTTGCTTCCACAGCAAGTTTCTTCTCAAATTCTCTCTTTGCCTTCCTTATCAAGGGCCATCATCAGATTCATGGGTCACGAATGAGGTTTGAATTTGGTGTATGTGCAAAAGTCCCTATTGTGTTGGTAGTATAGTGCAGGTCACAATAGCATCAGTGCCACACAGCAGCCCTGCTGACCTCTGTGTGTGATTGTTGTGTTGCTTAGGAGGTACAATGTTGGGAAGGGCATCTTGCACTCAGCTGTGGCTTGACCATTGGACAGGAGATAAATACTGTTGCTGTGTCTCTGTTATTTAGAAGCAGTACTGAGTGTCCACTGCAGTCCATATTGCATCTGTACTACTGCAGGCAGATCCTAGGTAGGGTTGGCAACTGGCTCCCGATGCCCCCAACAAGCATGATCCAGTCCTGGGTTTATTCCATTGCACACAGGAACTTATATTTATTTTTATTTTTTTAAATTCTTTTTTATTTTATCTTTATGCAGTTTTACATATATAGCCAAGAAAGTTAACAAAACATTCTTGAAGATAAATAGAACAGCGCAGAATGAAAACACACAAGAAAGAAAAAGCTTACAAAGCACAAAAGCAAAACGCACCCTGTCTGCTCAGCCCAGCCCACAGAATAGGGGAGAACCGAGTCATTAGAAATTAAATCATAGCAAATATGAAAGCAAACTAGGCTTATATCCAGCACATTAAATTACGGCACAATTGGTGTGGATTCAATAGCGGCTTCAAGTCATCTCACATTCAGGAAGGTGAGCTCCTGGGAGGGCTAAAAAAATAAAAGAAACAGACTGGTACTTCACTAAGCACTTACAGGGGTGCTTCAAGAAAAAGACCTCTCCCCCCCCAGTTGCAGTACCCTATGTCGCATCAGGAGAAACCTCTTGTGGTGACGTTGGGTTGCCTTTGCCAAGTCAGGATAAATATATACTCGCAACCCATGAGACAAGAGACTCCTCTGCAGAACAAGAGCTTTAAAAGCCACTCTCTGTCTGGAAGAAGAGCAAAAGTTACAATCAATGTGGCTGGAGCCACAGGCTCCTCTCAAGATGATTCCAGTAAATCTGAGACATTCAACACGTCCATCTGTTGACCTGCCAGGGGTGCCACTTTGCTGCCCGGGGGAAGATAGAATAATTTCACCATTAGAGGATTTGAGTCCCAAGGTACCGCTAAAGTGTCCACCAAATACTCTGTGAACATATCCTTTGCAGTCATATTAATAACCCATGGAATGATTTAGACGCAAATTCTTTGCTCGATACATATTTTTCAGCTGTTTAAATTTCCTATCCACCGTAGCAAAATTCTTAACAACACAGACTGTCTTTCCAATAGGACTAACTTAGATTGAGTTTCTATCACCTCAGTTTTAACAGTCCGAACAGTGACAGATAATTGCTCAATCGCAGCAGCATTGCTCGATACTTTAACTGCCAAGGAGGATACTTGGGGAAACAAAGCCTGCCCCGGTGAGACAATAGCTGTCTATATCGATTCCAATGTGAAGTTTGCCAGCCGCACAAATTTAAAGGCAGCAATATCACCTGTTTGGACCATTGCAGCCTCCATCCTGCCGACGCCATATCACCTCTCGATACCGTGGCTTCTCCCAAAGGACGAGCCCAAAGGACCAGAAGAAACAGGTATAGAGGAAAGAGCAGTTTGAGAGGGCTGCAAACCCCCCTTGGTCTTACATTTCCTATCCATAGGAAAGTGGCCGCCTCACACAAGCCCAGCAAACACCATCTTGGATCCGACCCAGGAACTTGTATTTCTGATATGTCTACTGCACTCCATAAGAAAAGCAAGAGTACATGTCTCTGCATGCAGTGGGCTTAACCCAGGACTGGAGCAAATGTCTCAGCCACAGCTTGAGCCAGTTGCAAACCCAACAGTCTAATGCTGTGTGATAAATGTCCTGTACATAGGCTGGAGGTCGGGTGAGATGACTGAACCAGGCCAGGTTTTACATCCATTGAAGTTAGAAACACCTTTGTAGTGACCTCTGTGCAAGGGTAACCCGGACCGGCTCAGCATGTCCTACATGAGCTGCTGGCAACTGGTAATCCAAATCCTGATATACAATGTGACCAGCAGCACTCAACCCGCTAGGTTCTTTCAGGTTAGAAATATACCAGGACGCCCTGCCCTACCAGTGTAAGACATAACTGGCACCTTTGCTCCATGCTGGAAATGGGTAACCTGACAACCCTGTACGTGTGCCTACGGCAATGAGTTCAGCTGGTTGTATGCTTCCGCTTATGAACACAGGTGCCTATGGGCTGGAGGTAAAGATTTACAGAAGGCTCCTGGTCAGGGAGGGACAGATAGCAGCAGTCCAAGTGTCACTGCCTTTGCGAGCACTAGAGTCAATGAGTTGCCAAGCGACCCAGTCCCATGAGGGAGATGTTTTGCCAGGGCATGGTTTCACACATATTCTCACTCTGATCCATTATGCGGTCTGCTACACTGATTTCAATGTGCCAATTCAGGGCCTGAAAATCCCATATTACAGTGCACAGGACATTTAGAACCAGTACTGCCAACAGCTCTAACCCCTGGAACTGGGTAACCTGGCAACCCTGTTGCTGGGGTCACAGAGTTGCCGAGTAACCCGGCTCTGGGACTGAGAAATAGGTTCTACATATCAGGTTCTAAATCAGCATTGCAATGCAGTAGGGTATGAGTAGTCCCTCCTTAAACCTATTGGAATCAGCTGCATTTCCCATAATGCATTGGTCTGAGATTGTCACTGGCTGCAAATCTCACTTTTGGAACCAAGTAACTTGGCAGCTCTGGGGTCATAACCTTGCTGTGAAATGCAGCATGTTATAAGTGGTCAGAGCTTTGACAGGTTGGACTCTATGCTACATTCCCATAATGCATCTGCCTGTGTGCTCAGAAATCCTGGACTGGCTGTCTCTAGTTGCTGAGGCTCGGGTCATATTGTAGTGGTAGCGTGAAGGCAGGCAGCGCACATGGACAGTGGGCATAATGTTGTGAGTGCACGTTGACGGTCAACAACAGGTGCTATACTGGTGAACACGTGTTGTGGTTCCGCACAATGTCTGACGTTGCGAACGTGGAACCTGACATTAGGAGAGATAATGGTGGCCCAAGCAAGGAAGCCCCAGTTCTTGGATGCTGACCTGCACCTGCTAACTAACCTGATCGCCCCAGGAAGGCCCTGCTGTTCCCATACTCTGGGGCAAGGCACTACAAGGTGTGGCTAGGCAGGGCAGGGCAGGGCAGCGTGTGCTGCGATGCTACAACCACAGTGTGGATTTCTGCAGAGCAGGAAGTACCAGACTCCAACTGGCTGAGTTGCCAAGTTTAGCAGTCCCAGGAGTGCATTTGTCAGCCATCCGGAATTTCTGACTATGTCATTGCTATGCATTATGGGACCTGCAGCACTGATTCAAAAGGGTAAAACTGGAAACTGCAAATATCATATTGCATTGAAATGCACATTTAAAATCTGACTTGCAAACATTCTCACTCCAGAGACTGGGTAACTTGACAACTCTGACTTGGCTTTGCTGCTGCTGGATCATGCTTACGCACACACCTCCCAGCCGCTGGCTCCACCAGGCCTATTACAGGGTTGACATGCCAGCCAGTTCCATGAGTGCCATGTGAAGCCAGTTCAGGATTTCTGACAATCTCCTTCTGATGTCTTTTGAGATCTGCAGCACTGATCCCAAGTGGTAAATCCAGGAGCTAAAAACATGGCAATGTACATTTAAAGCCACAACTGGCCAAATATCTCACTCCTGGAACTGTGGCATGTGGCAGCTGAGTTACTTACCGGCTGCAGATATGCCCCAACAGCCTGGTCGAGTCCTGGGTTCACCCCATTGGAGGCAGATCTATGAAGGTCTAATGTCTTAGTCACCTGCCATCTGTACAGCAAGATCACAAGTCCATACATTCAATGGGACTAGAGCACGCACATCTAGGGTTGCCAAATGGCTACAGATGTGCCCAACAACCTTGATTCAGTCCTGGATTTACCCCATTGCATGCAGTGATATGTAGTTCTTATTTCTCTATTGCACTCCATGAGAAAAGCAAGACTACAAGTTTGTGCATGCAATGGGGTAAACCCAGAACTCAATCAAGCCTGTCAGGTGCATCTAGAACAAGATGGCAACTCTAGCAGGCCAAAGTGTAGGGAAAGAGCAAGTGAGCAGGCTACGTCATGCTGTGGCTACAGACATACTATGAAGGCTCTTGTCAGCATTCGAATATGCGTGATGACTCTCTGTGGAGCATGTATGTATCAGAGCTGCCCAGTTAGCCAGTTCAAAGAGTGGGTTTGTTAGGCAATCTTGGTTTGGTGAGAATGTCATCCAGATGCATTAGGGTATCTGCAACAGTTATTTTCAAGGATGAGAGCCAGGATCACCAATCTGACACTTCTTAGTAATGCAAATGTGTAATCAGAATTGGGCCAAATAGTCTACCTCGTGGATTTGACCAGAGTTGAAGTGTTACCCATAGTAACAT
The DNA here is from genome assembly GCA_033557465.1 of Ichthyophis bannanicus. Classification (NCBI taxonomy): domain Eukaryota; kingdom Metazoa; phylum Chordata; class Amphibia; order Gymnophiona; family Ichthyophiidae; genus Ichthyophis; species Ichthyophis bannanicus. Next base: position 965,114,596 of record CM066034.1, on the reverse strand, counting down.
AGTATATGACGGCAGATAAAGACCAGCATGGTTCATCTAGTCTGCCCAGCAAGGTGGCAAGAGTAGGTCTGCCCGCCACTACATGAAGGTCACCCTTCCCCATGCCTTTGTTTAGGGGTGTACCCATCGCTTCGTGCGGGTCACCTCGACTTGTTAAGATATCAGAGACAGTTAAGTTTATTTTGATTTTATCTTGTTTCTATAAAAGGATCCACTGTGTCTGTCCCATGCCATTTTGAATTCTGTCACTATATTTGCCCCACCACTTCCATCAAGAGGGCATTCCAAGCATCCACTACCCTTTCAGTGAAAAAGTATTTTCTGACGTTGCCTTTCAGTTTACCCTCTTGAAGCTTCATGTTATGCCCTCTAGTATTACAGCTTTCCCATCTTTGAAAAAGGTTTGTTTGTTCATTAATACTCCTTAAGTATTTAAAGGTCTGTATCATATCTCCCCTGTCCTTCCTCTTCTCTAGAGTATATATATTTAGATCTTGGAGTTTCTTTACATACGTCTTCTGGTGCAAGCTCCAAATCATTTTGGTCGCCTTCCTCTGAACTGTTTCCATTCTTTTTATATCCTTTGTGAGATATCGTCTCCAAAACGGAACACAATATTCCAAGTGAGACCTCACCAGTGATTTGTACAGTGGCATTAGTACCTCCTCTTTTCTGCTGGTAATTCTTCTCTGTATGCAACCCAGCATCCTTCTGGCTTTGGCCACCACCTTGTCACACTATTTCACCACTTAGAGATCCTCAGAAACAATCACTCCAGGACGGAGAGTTGACGACAGTCCTGAATGTCAGACAATCTCCATCTAGTGTATTATGAGACAGGCAGACCAGAATCAAATGTGTGAAATTGGGAATAACACATAAGATACTGTATTGTAACGCACATTTACAACCAAAACTGTACTTGCCTAATGATTGTCACTTGGCAACTCTCTAAACATGTAGTGGCATTTATAATGACTTTGGCAAGGGGGTGATGTAGTGATATATTGAGCACGGTACCAGTGGAAATGCCCCTAGACTGTGCGTCACTTAGGTTCATGTAGGCCAGATTACTCAACAGTAACACCTTGGCTGCAGGTCATCAGGGTGAGCCTGAGCCATGCCTGGTTTTCCATCCTGCGCTGTCACCCATGCATTTATAGTGAGGTCTGTGGAACTTAAGACAGGGCCAGCTGGACCTGTGGCTGGTAACCTGGAGCCCTCAGCAGCTCTAAATGTGGGGAATGAGCAAATGGTATCGCTTCATGATGGTCAGGCAACAGAGAAGCACAGCTGTGGCTCGACAGTAGTGCTATATGTGTGAGAATGTTTAGTTGGGCCTATATGTAGCAGTGGTTGCCAACAGTGGGTCTGTGTGGCTGCCCTGGCTTTGTGAGAATGTATTGCAGATGTACATATGATGGGACATGCAGCACTGCCGTACATATATACAAGCCTGGACAACAAATGCCATACTCCAAAGAGGTGACACTGTGATACTACCAGAACAAGAGTAAACCGCTGTGACTCCTGGGTTTCTGCAGAGCTCCGAGTTAACCAGTTGCAGGAATGAGCTCTTTCACAGTCTGTGATCTCAGAGATTCTCAGTCGTTACCATCGTGGGGACATGCAGCTATGGTTCCAAGCTGTAAGATCAGGGACATGAGATAAAATGTATCGTAATGCACAATAACATCAGGGGTGCCACAAACCTGCAATGCTGCTGTTGTCTAACTTGCCAACTATGACTTTGCTACCTTGCTATCTCTGAGGTAGCAAGGTGCAGCCTGGGGTAAAAAACCTCCTTCTCTTTATAACACAATATCACTTTCAGAGCAAGCATCCACAGATCAGCAGACAGAGGGCAAAAAGAGAGGACTTAGCTTGGCAGATTGAGCATATTCATTCGCACTCCAACACCCAGCGTTTCACTAACATGTTTTGTTAGGGGGCAAGATACTTACAATCTTTGCCAGCTTAACTCCTAAAACAGATGAAATTGTATCAAAAGATAGACTCTCTTCTACAGATCAGACAAAGAGCAAGAACTACCAAGAAACAGATACCAAACCACGTTATGACTAGGATTAAAAAAACAACAAAACTGGCTAAATAGGCTCACATAGGGAGACAAAGAATGCTCTTCAAGAATATACCAACGATCAGGAGAACCACCAAACCTATTGTCATCTGCAAAGCCGTCTAGCCCTTCCTCCATTCATAGTTAGTATTATGCAGAAAACACCAAAAATTGCATAATACATGCCCATAAATAAAGAATTGTTTTTTTATATTGGTATATCAAATTTTAATAAAACAAACAAACAAGAAATTTGCCTACTGTGTTTGAAGGGTGGTTCAGGTGGTTTCTACAGGAGCCTGGCCATTGTAATGATGGCTATGGGCCCCATTCCGAAATGTGGGTTGTGGGGGGGGGGGGGGGGGATGTGCAGCCCCACATGCCATCGGGGCCTGATTCTCCCACCTGGCTCTCCTTGTACTTCCTGTGCATCAGGACAGGGAGAGCTGGCAGGGGGGCGGGAGAGGGCAGGATCAAGGCAGAGCAGGATCAGGCCAGCCCAGCAGCACGTACAAGGTCGATTCAGGTCACGGCCCTGTACATGCTGCTGGGCCCGTGGGGATGTGCTGCTTATTCCACCTTATAGGGCCCATGGGGACGTGCTGCTTATTCCACCTTATAGGTGGAATAAGCAGCACTTTCTTCATGATCGGGGCCAGGTGCCGGGGGGGGGGGGGGGTCCCAGCTGCCCAATCCATGTCATAGCAGGCCAGCCTTGGGTTGGGTGACAGGGAAAAGGGGGGCCAGGAATGCTGGAGTCAGGGGTACCTGCAGGTAGGACATCCCCATAGGCAGCAGGGGCATGCCGGGCCGTCCTCGGGCCCAATTCTGGATACGGCGGGAATGTTTTGTTCCTGAGATCCAGAATTGATCCAAACGGGCCCATTCTGCTGGTTTGGGGCCAGTTGGGCTGATTATTTTTTATGTTAGAGTGTACACCACCTAGAATGCTGATGCAAATGGCAGTATATAAATGTTTTTAAATAAATAAATAAATAAATCTACCTCATAGGGCCCCTGCCATTTACAGAGTAACTTGCTCTCAGATGAGGGTAGGAAGACTAAAGCTCTGTCTCCCAGTTGGAAGGTGGGGTGCACAACTGCCCAATTGTAGCCCCTGGATTGTTTGGCTTGGACTTTTTCCAGACTGAATTTGACGACCTCTCCAGCCTTCCTCAGCTGGTCTTGCATTTGTATAATGTACTTCCACCAAATTACACCTGGCACGGGTTTCTTCTTCCAAGGTTTCCCTAACCACGTCTAATATGGCTCTTGGCTGTCTTCCAAAGAACAATTCAAAAGGCGAAAACCCCATGGAATTCTGAGGTCCTCACAGATGGCAAACATCAAATAAGGTAGGAGAATGTTCCAATTCTTCCCATTCTTCTGCATGAAATTTTTTAACATCTGTTTCAGAGTTTTATTGAATTGCTCAATGAGGCCTTCTGTCTGTGAATGATGTTCACAGCATCTGAACCTTCACTAAGGCACACACTTGCTTCATCACCTTGGATACAAAGTGATAATCTCATTAGGTATTCCCACCCGCGAGAATACTTTCTAGAGGGCATTCACAAATGTATTATTCTTCATATTTCTTAGAGCAATGGCCTCCGGGTATTGGGTAACATAGTTTAGTATGACTAAAATATACTTCTTGCCTCAGGTAGTTTGCTCCAAGGGTCCTGCCAGATCCATGGCTACTCTTACAAATGGGGTTTCAATGATGGACATAGGCACTAGAGGGGCAAATCAGACTCTAGCGGTGTTATGAAGTTGGAAGGTGGGGCATGACTGGCAATATAACTATATCTGTTTATGGATCCTGGGCCAGAAAAATCAGGCGAAAACACTCTCTTGTGTTTTCTCCACACCCCGGTGTCCCTCTAATAAATTGCTATGGGCCAACGATAACACCTGCCGATGTTCTACCTCTTCCCCCTCTAAGGTACTCTCAGCCACTCTGTATAATAAATCTTCCTTTAACACAAAATAGGGAAAGGTTCTTGCAGGGAACTCTCCATTACCTACTGGAATCCCATCCACCTCCAAAACCCATTCTTGGGCATGTTTAAGAGACTCATCCTCTTGCCGGGCCCTCCTGAAACTCCCTGGGGCATCCCCCAGCCTCCATTCTGGGAAGAGGACAATTGTATTTGGGTCATTACCTCTAAGCCCCGAGCAATCCCCAGGGGTTTCTTCCCTAAGCTCTTCCTCCCTGGATCTCTCCCCCATAGCCGTTCCCAGATTCAGTTGGTAGTGTAGCTTGTCCTGGTGACAGCAACTCCGGGACATAGCAGACTTGGGATTCTTGATATATAAATCCGGGTATTCCAGGGGGAAAATCTCTGGGAAATCTTCCTGGTCCAACTTAACGGAGCCGTCAGTTAGCTGGGCCCATATCGTTCTAAAATTTGGGTAGTCACGGCCAGTTACCACTGGATACGGGAGGGAAAACAGCACCATGACCTCGAACATGTCTTGCCCTTCTGGAGTCTTAAGTGAAACCTGTGCCGTTGGATACTGCCTCTGGTCTTCATGTACCCAGGCCAGTGTTACCGTCTTTGCATCATCAATTTGAAATCAGCTTACAGTTTCCCAGCGAATGAGGGTCCACACACTCCTAGAATCTAACAAGGCCTAGAGGCGGGTTCCCTCAAGCTCCACTGGAATCACAAATTTCTGTGCCTCAGGGTGGGGAGTGTCCGCAAAAGTGCAGGTGTGAGGGGTGGTGAGGCTGACATCCATGGGTTCATCTGTACCCAGGGGACATTCTTGAGCAAAGTGTACCCGGGTTCCACACCTAAAACAGATGAAGGGGTCATGGCTGGAGCCATGCCCTCACCTAGGAGCCAACTTTGGGGGTCGGAACATGGGAACCAACATCTGTTCCAGCTTCCCCTTCTGCCTTCCTGGGCTCATGGGTGACTTCTTCCCCTTCTCACTGTCTGCTTCAGTAGCTGGCTGGGCTTCATGATACCCTTCGGCTATTTCTAGTACACTCTCCAGTGTAAGCTTGGGGTGCTAACGTACCCGCTGTTTCATCATGGCAGTCAAGCCCATCAAAAACTGCTCCAATAGCACAATCATGGCTAGCTGAAGCCCGATCTTTTCCTCCAATTGCAGTCACTTCCATGCGAGATTTTTCAACCGATAAAAACTCAGAGGGCTCTCTTTTATCTGGAGCCCCCCCTTTCTGAATCGCTGGCGGTAGGCCTCTGGTATACAACCAGTCCATTCCAGTATGGCGGCCTTGACAACTGCATATGTAGCTCACCCTTCTGGATTGGCCTCCTGGAATGCAGCCTGACTGATGTCCGTCAGCAGATTCCCCAAATAGCTAGTCTGTTGTCTCTGGCCTCCTGGCCATATCATTTAAAGTTCACCAAAAATGTTCCGGTTCATCTTCTGCTGTCATTTTAAGAAGAGCTTGTGCTGGAGAGTGGAGTTGTATTTTCTGCAGGGCCTGAGTCAACTGAACTAGGGAACTCTTCTGTAGCTCCCCCTGTGCTCAAATAAGATCCTGTACAGTATCTGCTGCTGTTGTTGCTGCCCTTCCAGCAGGGCGTGTTGAAACTGCTGCTGACATTGTTGCTGTTTCTACTGATGCTGTTACTGTTGCTGCTGACCTTCTTCCAGAATCTCGAGGAGCCGCTCTATCCTGGCTTGTCACTGTTCTCTTGCAACACCACCACAGCTTCCTCTTCTGCAGTTGAGTTAATCTTAAAGTATTCCTGCTCCAGCAAATGTTTAGCAGCCTCTAGTGGCCAAAATAAAGCCTACCTGTCTGGCACTGACTATACCTTCTTGAAGCTCCCTAACCCTCTTAGCCCATACAAAGAAAAATTTCCTAAGCTGCTGTAGAGGCCCAGCCCTGGAGGGATGTGGATTTGCCCTCAGTCACGTGGTTAGAGGAAATCCCATCACTGCCACAGTGTGCTGTGGGGAGGGGCAGGACCATATCTAGCCCTCTTTGAGTGGTGCAGCTGCACAGGGTGCAAAGGCTTAAGGGGAGTATTTTGGCTGTCTGCTGTTGCCTGCCGCCACCACTTTTTCTTCACTCAGTGGCGGCAGGCAATGCCAGACATCTGAAATGTGCCCCTTAAGCCTTCTCGTGACATGCTAAGAAATCTGTCCCTCCCTGCTCTGACGCAACATCAGAGAAGGGAGGGACAGATCTACTTAGTGGGCCAGCAACTTACACAGTGGGCGTGTCTCTTCTCTCCCGCCGCGGAGGACGAGGGGTGTGCGCCCATTGTTGCACAGGGCGCAATTCAACCTCAGTATGGCCCTGGGAAGGGGTGTTCTTTAAAACACAAGCCTGATACCAGTTCAAGGAAAACAAAAGCTGTTTTTATTCTATCCTTGTTTGTTAAACCTCCACAAAGCAAAACCCAGAACAGACAGCAGTTCAGGGAAAAACAAAATCAGTTATATTTCTTTCCCAGCCTGTTAAAACGCCACAAGCTGGTTCTCCCAGCCCTTCCTCCAGCCCCAGTTAAAATTCCTACCTCAGAACTCCTTTGCACAGCTTACCTTGGAAGGACGTCTGGCTCCACAGGCCTCTCTCCTTCCTGCAGCCTGCTGGGTTCTTAATCTCTCCCTATAAGTCACGCCCTCCCAGTGTTGAACTCTAGTCTGCAGACTCTATTAAAGGGGACTGTTGATACTCTCTTTGAAGGGGGACAGATAACGTTCTATAGATCCCATCACATTCCATTTTAAAAATGATATAAAATGGCACAGGATATATTATTGACATGTCTTATGCTGTTTCAAATCAATGTGTATCCCTTTTTAAGAGGGATTTCATAAGTGAGAAAAAGCAAGAATGGAAAAATGTATTCTTAGAACAATTTGGTTACTCTGAATAAATTAAGTGTAACCCTCTTTCTGAAAGGAAAAGATGATGGTCCTGGTTGGTAGAGGGAGGAAACCGCCATAAGACCATCAATGGTCGACTACTCAAACATGATTTCTTTGCTGTCTCTGAAAAAAAAAATACAAACAGCTGTGCCACCTTTTTTTAAAAATCACCTTTATTGAAGAATGTCCCATAAAAAAAAAATTCCATAGAGCAACAGAAAATGTAGACATGAGAAAATATCAGTTAGTTTAAAAAAGGAAAGAACAATTCAAAAATCACAGTCCTGTTTAAATTACATCTTTAGTTAAGCACATAGCTCTTCTCGTCATTGGTGTATGTGATTCCTTTTCTAGCTTTAGATCTTCTTCAGGACACCAACTCCTCATTCCTTTTTGGACTCCTGGAAGACACCTGGGGCCTTTTTACTATAGTGTGATTTTTTTTGCCCCTCATGTACATTTTGTGTCAAGATCTATGTGCGTTAGGTCAGTGCCACCACACCACGGTAATTATGGAGAGCATGGCCAGCATGTGCCCAAGAGTTATGACACAGGCAAGCTGCCCAGCATGCATTCTGGCCCTTGGCAATCACTGTGGATGCACCAAAGGCCACTTATTGAGGGGGTGGTAGGTGCCTATGCTAACTGCAACATTGGTGATTAGCACATGCTACTGATGCCCATGATTTTATTTATTTATTTTCATTCTCTTATATACCGCGCTATTCTGCATCAGTGTGGTTTACATTGAACAAACTGAAATTACATTGAACAGGGCGTTATAACTTGGAGATAACTATTTTACAGGGAACATGGGCTATGGAGGGTTAAGTGGCTTGCCCAAGACCACCTATGGGACTAGAAACCCCAGTCCTTCCAGCCCAAGGTTGCTGTCCTCTAGTGGGATTTGAACCCCTGACCTTCCGGCCTGAAGTACCTTGCCCAACCACTAGGCCACTCCTCCACTCCTGATAACCACAATGTGCCTACTCTCCGCATCAACCCCCACCCAGACCCCACCCCTCACCTGCTGCCTGGTTAACATGTGTTTCAGAGCGTGATAATTGTCCTGCCTGTGTGGTAACATTTACTGCGAGCCTGCAGCGGTGGTCGACATGCACTGAAACACGCGTTAACTGCCTAGCGTACTTCAGTAGATCGCTCTTGGCCTGAAAGACAAAAATATTATATATTTCAAATCAGTATTTACGGTTACCAGAAAAATAGCCCAAGAAAAATCTCAAAATCTTCCTTTCTAATTGCACAGGACGTACAAGGGTTTGGTTCTGCACACTTCAGACTGGAATTTCCAAGGCAGTTTAATGGATGCATCCTCGGAGTCCCACCAACTCCTCAGGAATACAGAAATAAAGTGATATTCTTACAGTGTACCCTGACTGTGTCCCTCCAGACCTCTTACTGAGAATTTTAAGTATCGGATGTCCTAATTTTTCCAGACCCCCTAGGGTCTGCATGTCTCTCCATGCTTCTCTTCCCCTGTCCTAGTTGGCCTGGGGCACCTTCTTTAGTTCCAGATCTAGCTGAAGCTGACCATGGAGAGAAGGGAAGCTGCTACCTGCTTCTAAGCACGAAGCCCCAAACCCTCCTGGCTCCTCTGTCAGCTGAAGAACAGATCCAGAGCAACACCGAGGGGTAACGGAAGCTCCACTTTAATAAAGGAAATGTGGGTTACCTCATACAACAATCTGGTTGGAATGTAATTCTTCAAAATAAGATCTGAAAGAGTCTTTGCAAAGCTCACTTAACTAGCAAAGTGAGCAAGTCTCTTTTGTCCTCTAGGACTCAGTTTCTCCTCTTCCAGGGGTAACACCGCTCACTACAGTACTGTACACTTTGGCCCCTACTTATAATTTCTGTGATACCTCATGTCCCTGAACCACCAGACTCTTCCACTCCAGCAGTAGTATCAGTCAAACTCAGGCCCTTGCCTCCCACATAGACTCCTTCCTTGTGCTGCTCTGCTCCCCCCAGTAATTCTCAAAGGATATCTTTCTTTGGACCCAGCTAGGTTAGCTGTAGTGGGGGCTTTTCTACAGGTTCCAGGCCCCTGGTGATCAGAGGGCTATTCATCGTCTGTGGGCAGCAGGAAAAATCCTTGGGGAAAAGCCTCCGTATTCTCGGTTCATGAATCTGAGGTGAGGCTAGGGCAGCGATCTCCTTTACTCCATTTCGTTTGTCCAAAGCCTAGATCAGTGCCTGGGGCCCCACTGACTCCAGAGCCCTCTGCTCTAAATCAGCTTGGCAGAAAAAGGTAGCCAAGGTCAACCCCTGAACAATGACCACCAGTCAAGACTCAGGCATAGACTGAGACTCCTTTCTCTGCAAAAGACAGCCTTTTCTGACCTTGAGATCGCCTTTCTCCTCCTATAGGTTCTTCCTCTTACTAAAAACTGCTTCTGGGACAGTTCAGCCCTTGAAATGGTATCTCAGAGAAATATTTACCTTCTGCTGCAAGGGCTTACTGACATATGGGTCACACATACATATGCAAAGCAAAGTATAATAATTAAAAGTAGGATGTCCAATTATACATTTTTTACAGAATTATTCTGGGCGGGGTAGTATTGGGATAGTAACATAGTAACATAGTATATGACGGCAGATAAAGACCAGTATGGTCCATCTAGTCTACCCAGCAAGGTGGCAAGAGTAGGTGCACCTGCCGCTCCGTGCAGGTCACCCCTCCCCATGCCTTTGTTTAGGGGTGTTCCCACCGCTCCGTGTAGGTCACCCCTATTTACTGAGATATAAGAGATAGTTATGTTTATTTTGATTTTATCCTGTCGCTCTAAAGGGATCCACTGTGTCTGTCCCATGCTATTTTGAATTCTGTCACTGTATTTGCCCCCACCACTTCCATCGGGAAGGCAATTCCAAGCATCCACCACCCTTTCAGTGAAAAAGTATTTCCTGACATTGCCTTTCAATATACCCCCTTGCAGCTTCATGTTATGTCCTGTAGTTTTACAGTTTCCCTGTCTTTGAAAAGGGTTTGTTTCTTCATTAATACCATTTAAGTATTTAAAGGTCTGTATTATATCTCCCCTGTCCTTCCTCTCCTCTAACGTAGGATGATCGTAATTGTTTAGTTGAAGTATCAAAATTGGAAGATGAGCGGGGCGGGTCTGTCATTTGTCCTAATGACAAATGAGCGGGGGGTCTGAAGGTCTGTCATTTGTCCTAATACTCTTGCAGCAAATCTGTCCAAATCTACTTAAATGCAAGCTATGCTCACTGATGCTCAGTCTTCTGAATTCTGATGTAGTCTTACTTGCACCCGCTGAGCCCTGAATAAGCAAATGAAAACAGCAAGTGGTAGGGAAGAGAAGGAGACCTGATTGCAGCTTCATTGATCTGGCCATTTCTAAAGTGAAGCAGATTTTTATTGTTTAGTTGTGTGTTTGATTAGACTGGAAGATGACTACAGGTTCATGCAGCCCAGCTCTCATCCAATTTCCCAACAGTTATCTCTCTACAAAATGCAGAGAATGTGCAAGAAGTCCCTTACAAAACACAACCGATATGTAATCTTTGTGCAACTCTAGCCACTTCCTCGGCGGTGAAAAAAATTCCTTCCTTACTCCAGAGGTACAAGTCTCTGGATCAGAGCATTCCCTAGAGTTCGAACAACATTATCATGCACACCAATATCTTTTATTCTCTACCATCGTGTCCAAGTAACTTTTCAAGTTATCTTTCTTGTTATGAATTATAATAAAATATACAAGCATTTCTTACAGTGAAATTAAGGCATCGCACTGTTTAAAAAAAAAATCAAGGAAATAAAGAAAAATAATAACAAAAAGAGCAACATGTTACACTGCTGAACATAATGAAGCCCTCAACAGAAGGGATAATCGCCATCTCAGTCATCTAATGAAAAAATAAAACTAAAGGAAAAGATTTTTAGTTTTTTTTAAACTATTTATTTATTTAGCTGCATTTATATCCTGCTTTTCACCAGGTCAAAGCGGTTGGGGGATACATTTAACATGAGGGGATATGAGACCAGGGGCGGCCCAAGGGGGGTGCGGGGCCATGTGCGGAGATTAATTGCGGGGCCTCGTTTGCCTAAATATTTGCATAATGTTAACATGCATTTTTAGTAAACGTGCTTCTTAATGAGTGTCTGGATAAAGAAAGACTAACAGATTTCTACCTTACTATATTCCAGTGCCAACCGCCAGGCCCATTAGGAAGTACTATAAACACTGACCTTTTAGAACTCATAGTAAATCCACCATATCATAACAGCACTGCCAGGACTCACAAAGCACCAAACCCTACCTATCAAAAGGCAACACTGCAAATATTAAACCAATACATCTCAGAGAATACCAATGCATCTCTTACTGGGGAAAGAGAACAAGTGACATGGTCAAATAGAAACTACATGAACAGAATACCTCAGCTTGGTTAAAATGCGGAATATAGACCGTCACCAAAGAACAAGGGATCACAATTTAGAAATAGGAAGACAATAATTAAACTGGGAACCCCAAAAGCCAAACTTGGGATGTACAACAACACTGGAGAAATAAAACTATAAATTAATTTCCTCTTGTACTAAACAAAACACAAAAGATGTTAACAATATACATTTCACAGAGCTGATATATTCCAGTTAATAAATTCAAAATAAAAACGTATTTTTCTACCTTTTGTTGCTTGTGCATTTTCTTTTCAGTTGCAATTGCTCCAGTCACTTTCTTCTGGTTTCTTTGTGTCTTCTGCGAGCTATCCATTTTCCTTTTTTCTCTTTTAGATTTTTTTCCAAATTTTTTCTCTATATCTGCTTTAACATACTGATCTTTCCCCTTTTGCTCTTTCCTCCATTTCTTTCCTTATTGCTTTATCATCCACTCAAATTTCACCCTTCCATTCTCAATCTACAATTACTCTTCCAATACCCGGCTCTTCGTAGACTTTTCTTCCCTTCCACACAAAATATCTTTTCCCCTCTCCATTCTCATTTCCCATCCCTTTCTAGTCCTCCCCCAAAATCAGCTCCTTTATAGTTCTAGACCCACCCAGCATCTGCCCCCTTCTAGTCCCAGTCTCCCAAGCTTCCACATCAGCCCATTTCCAGTCCTAGCCTCCCATATGCTGTTTTCCAGTTCCTTTCCAGCCCCCCATCAGCCCATTTCCACTCCAAGCTCCCCATCAGCCCATTTCCAGCCCTTTTCCAACTCCCATCAGCCCACTTCCAGTCCTATTCCAGCCCCCATCAGCCCATTTCCAGTGTCCTATTCCAGCCCATCACCCATTTGCAGTCTACGTTCCCCCCATCAGCCCATTTCTAGTCCTATCCTAGCTCCTCATCAGCCCATTTCCAGTCCTAGCCCCCATATGCTCTTTTCCAGTTCCATTCCAGTCCCTCATCAGCCCATTTCCTCCACGCTCCCCCATCAGCTAATTTCCAATCCTAGCCCCCTCGTCAGCCCACTTCGCCCTATTCCAGCCCCCATCAGCCCATTTCCAGTCCTAATCCAGCTCTTCATCAGCCCATTTCCAGTCCAAGTTCCCCCCCATCACAGCCCATTTCGTCCATTCCCCCCCACCATCACAGCCCAATTGTAGTCCGTTCCCCCCATCACAGCCCATTTCCAGTCTGTTTCTCTCCCCCCATCACAGCCCATTTCCAGTCCGTTTCTCTCCCCCCCATCACAGCCCATTTCCAGTCCGTTTCTGTCCCCCCCCTTCACAGCCCCTTTGCAGTCCTTTTCTCCCCCCCATCACAGCCCATCTCCAGTCCGTTTCTCTCCCCCCCATCACAGCCCATTTCCATTCCGTTTCTCTCCCCCCCCATCACAGCCCATTTCTCTCCCCCCCCATCACAGCCCATTTCTCTCCCCCCCATCACAGCCCATTTCCAGTCCGTTTCTCTCCCGCCCATCACAGCCCATCTCCAGTCCGTTTCTCCCCCCCCATCACAGCCCATTTCCAGTCCGTTTCTCCCCCATCACAGCCCATCTCCAGTCCGTTTCTCCCCCCCATCATAGCCCATCCAGTCCTAGCCGCTCCCCCGAAGAGCCCCGTGCCGCCTAAGGGGCTGCAGAGGGAGCCGGAGAAGCCCGCGCGAGGCCCCGGCTCCCTCTGCACAGCCCACCAGCGTGAAGAGCCTTTACCTTCACGCTGGCGGCTGTTTCAATGAAGCCGCGAATGCCGGGAAAGGTTAAAGGCAATGCCCTTATATGCTAATTGGAATACAAGAGAACAATAAAATGATCACCAAGACATTTATAATTGTGCGAGCAAGTATAAAAAATAATAAATATGAAAAATAAATAAATAATAAATGATAACTATGAAAATAGGAGGGGATGAGGAGACTACAAGAGCAGGTAAGATTCAGGACTAATCATACAAATACTGGATAAATCACATATTGTAAAATAGGACAATACCTGTGGGTATGATGTGCCTAGACTTCACCAGGCTCAAAGAGACACCTTTTATGTTTTAAAATTAAGAGATATATTGATCTTAATTATTATTTTTTTTTTTATAAAGTATAATATTTTAAAATAATTCATAGTAATTATATATTCTGGCGCATGCTTCATTCTCTTCTTTAGAAGCTTTTCTGACAATAGCGACTTTCATTGTCTCTTTGAGCCTGGTGAAGTCTAGGCACATCATACCCACAGGTATGCTGGGAGGCATGCAGAGAGACCCTGCCAGGATACTTAAATTCCCCCAAGGAAGAAACAGAGTAACCCAGGCCCAGCAAAGAATTTATTTCCCCAGTAAGATTTACCTCTTGCTTGAAAGTTTTAGAGATGGTGCCGGCAGGCAGGAAAGTTCGCTGGGCCAGGGAAGGGAGTTGTCAATGCTCCCTAGAGCTGCGAGGAGCTCCAGGCCAATCGCTGGACAGGAGGAGCTCAGCTTTAATGGAACACAGGGGAGAGGTGGAGGAGACTCACAATCCCCTGGAAGTACATGGAATATGGAGGAGGGAGAACCCCAGACAGCCTTCATCCCAGGAGCCAGCCTGCCCCAGCTAAACTCCATAAAGAAAGGAAGGTGTGACTTAAGATGAACAAGTTATGAAAGCAGAGGAAGTTAATAGGCTGTGAATTGTTCCTTGTTCGAGAAGGTATGTGAGCTGGGTAAGGTAGGCTGACTGCCCGGTCAGGAGAAGAAGCTAGAAACCTTGAGGAAGCTGGAATGCTGGGAATGTTTTCCTTCTATTTGTTGAAGAAGGTACCCAAGAAAGGTGATTTCAGCTCAGTGATCACGGGGGGGGGGGGAATACTTCCCTGCTCTCTCTTTCTATTGTCTGACGTAATATAGGTCATGTCGGGAAAAGAGTGAGGGTTTTCCTTTTTGCTTTTGCTTTTTTTTATGTTAATATGATTTGATGAGCCAGAACTATAAGGAAAGGCTTTTAGGAGGTAAGCAGTGACATCAATTCCACCCCAAGCAGCCCCCACAATGTGGGGGGGGGGGGGAGGGGGGCTTCAGGCAGAAAGGAGGTGTACTCAGCGGCAGCAGCATGGTCAACTTACTTTATCATGTTTATTGCGCTGGCTCCACTCTTGTGAATCTGCCCAGGCCTGGTGAGGAATAGCCACTGGACTCACGTCGAACTTACAAGAGCAGAGGCAATGTAACAAACACAATGAAGTAAGTTTACTACTGCCGTCGCCTCATGGGGTGCCAGCCATGAACTCTAGGAACTAGAGGCTCTTTCAAAGTGACCAGCTACAAGGCTTCTGGTCCTATCCAGGAGAGTGCTTTCTGTTAACTTCTAATGTGCTAATAAAGGATTCTTTTGAAGGATGGATGTGACTGGTCTGGTTGTTGCAGAGGTCCCAGAACCCTCGATGCCAGCCGTGCTACCACAGTACACCAGGCCCAATATTAATCTGGTTGGCATGGTGACTGGAGTAAATCAACTCTGCTATGGTGTTAAATGTATTCCATAAATATTCATTTCATTTTCTAGATATTTTACTTGTCTTTATAAAAAGCCCAAGGCAGGATACAATAAAACATAAATAGTAAAACGCATACAAACAATAAAATAAGACCACAACTTCAATGCCACGCTGAGGGTAATTTTATAAAGGTTGGCTACATTTACGTACGTCTCTCACACGCGTATTTTATAAAATACGTTTGGTGGAAAACGCACATGAAGTTCAGGTGCAAGCACTTATACCAGTCTGGTGTAAATGCCCATGCCTACATTCTTCCAGAACATGCTTAAATGACAGTATTTTATAAATTAAGTGTGTAAATTTGCATTCTGCCCAAACTCTGCACCTATGCATGCAATCGGCTCAATGCGCATACTTTCAGAAAAGTGAACGCCTTAAGTACGCACGTAAGTGTCCATTTACTCGTGAAAACCATGAAACGACTGTGATTTGTTTGTACTTGGTGCGTGCCTTTACACGGCTCCTTATAAAATTGCCTCCTATCTGAATAGGTAGTAATGCTGAATATATAGATAGTGAGGTCACCATGCTGGCACTATCTATTTAATTTAGGTATGCTATGCAGCAGACCTCAACAAAAAGTATAAATTGTGCATATAAGAGATAATTCTATAAGGAGTTCACAGAACGTTACGTGCTATTAACACACCCAAGTCCCCATTTTAAAGGGCTTACACAGGTGAATGGGCACCTCCACATACGTACTTTAGGCAGTCACTGTTCTGTAAACGCACGAAAGACCCATTGGGCCCCAAAAACTGGACGGGCTAGATTTGCACCCGATTCTGCACCCCTGTGAGCTAGACGTTCCCATGGGAGAAGAATCGGGTGCAAAGGGCCTGGATGGGTAGGATGGGCCCCAATTCTGAGCTGCTGGCTGGACAGTTCCCACCCCATCTAACCCAGCCAAGGCACCTGCATGGAGCCCCGGTGCTGTGGCGTCATGTTGCCACGGCACCGGGATGCTATGCAGGAGCCCCACTGCCCCACAAAAGTTAAAAAGTGCTGTTCCCCACTGCCAAACCCATGAAGGGGTCTGCCAAGGCCAGGATCAGACTGCGGGAATCTGCTGGTGCACCTTACCTCTTCGGGGGGTCCTCCGGTGCCGCTTCCCGTTCTCGGGGTGACTTATTCCACCTCTGGGATGGAATAAGTCCTCTGTCTCTCCCCTCCATGCTGGACATACAGGGCTGTGACTGGAATCGGCCCTGTACATCTGGGTTGTGTGCCGCGCGCCTGCGCTGCTCACTCTCCTCTGCGTCGCCGCTCCTTCCCGCCGCATCTGCAATTGTGCGGGGAGCTCCTGGTTGAGAATGGCAGCACAGGGAATAGTGGGGCTTGTATGTCTACTGCAGACGTACATCTCCGCTACTCCCTGTTTGGAATGGGCCCGTTGTATGCACTTTTGGTTATGGTGTGCCTGAAGCAGAGCTTGGGCTTTTTGCATGATAAAAATGTCAAAGTTCCGGCTATTAGCGGCTGCATCACAGCAGTTTCCTATATACCATTAAGAAATAAAAAGAATCAAAATGAAATACATTAGGAAAAGAAGGGTAAAATTTGGCCAAGGAGGGAATGAAAAAGGATGAAAACCTGTTTGGGAGTTCAGGGCATGTCCACCCATGGATTACCAATCCTTAAAGGCTTGTGGGAAAAATAGGCCTTTAAACCAGATTTGAAATTAGAAAGAGAGATTTCCAAATGTGAGTACTTGAGGATGACATTCCAGAGTAAGGCAGCAAGAATATAAAAAGCTGAGTTATGGGTAGCGTTGTGGATGGCTTGAGTGGGAGGTGGAATGAACTTAGCTAACATAAGGTCAAGGTCAACTTAAGAGATGAGCCAATGTGACATTGGCTGACGGGGCTGAAACTTCGAGGTGTGAAAAATTGAAATAGTGCAATAGGAGAAGTGACTTTTAATACAATGTTGGCTTTGCTCTTGTTCAGGTCAGGACCAATCTCACATTATGAGCCCCAATATCTGCTAATATGAGATTGGCCCTACACCTTTGAAATGGGGTGCAAAAGCAAAAGGGTGCATAAAGCACTGACACTAAGGGATGTATTTACTAATGTGCATTAACTGGTAGCATGAGGTTCAGCATGCTAGCAGTCAACAAGGGGCGTCATGCTAAAAATCCCATGCTAACCAGATCATGTGCAACCAGGCAGGGACTGGGCAGGATGTGGGTGGAAGATGGGTGTGGACAGTGCTTTGCAGTTAGTGGGGCCATTTTGGGTGCATACTAACCATGAAGATAGCTGTTAGCATGGGTGCACTTAATACCATCTCAAAAGGCTGTGTCCAGGCTAACCTTTGGTTCCCAACATGTGCTACCAGCATGTTTCTTATTAAACATGCCCCTAGGTATTAAAATCTTCTCTTGGGGGAGATTCGGAGTGTGTAAGTGTCAGCACACTCCGAAATTGAGGTTATAGGCACATAAGGAGGCTTAAGAGGACTAAGGAGAAAGTTGAAGGGGGTTGAACTTGGGACAGCGGGAGAAAATATGAACAAAAAAGGAACTATGTTTGTAAGTAACTTTGTATGTATAGCACAGTGAGAGATGTGATTTGAGTATGGCAATTGTGTTTTGTTAAGATTTGTCTTTTGAACTTAATAATACGTTTAAACCATATAAAGCATGCCCCTAAGAGTCAAAGGCTATGCATTAGAGTATTTTAGAAAAACTAATGGAGTATTTATATCTCTGTATGTAGACAAGTTACAAAGACTCTAATGGGAATGAATTATACATAACCTTATCTGTATTCTACACAATATATAAATACTTCATGCAAGGTACAGACTTGAGCTTTTTATTTTATTAACTTGGATTATAATTTAGATGAAATCCTGAATGTATTGTTTCCTTAGCATCACCCCTCTGAAGCAAATAAATGGGTTTCAGATTTAGAAAATAAAAAAATTATATACAGTATGTACCAATCGTGAATGCACCAAACTGACTTTTATCTGACAAATTGCTTTTGTTTCAGAGGCCTTGGCATGTGCCATTTTTTATTTTTATTGGAGAGTGTTCGAAGACTTGTCTGCGCTTTCCACACCAACACACGTGAAAAAGTGCCCCGCTGCAATCTGCAAGGGAAAATGCTCGCTTAGGAAAATGTTATCTGAAGTATGAGTTGTGAGACCTTGTAAAACTGTCACCGGCAGGGGCAAAAGAAAAATGCCGCTTCTGAATGTCTGTCCCTTCTCAAGGACAAGCCACGCGAAGGGCGACTTCGGCAGACACAATTTCAGACACTATTACAGGGAAAAAACAGATCGTATTTGCCATTGAGGGTTCAATTCGTCTTTTCATGCTCTGCGCTGAGAAGCACACCGGTGTTTCTCTCTAAAGGGAAACATTGTGCATTTCAGTAGTAGCTTTGCATTTTTCAATTGGACATGAAGACACAAGAGTCATTGGGCAAATGAGGCAAAAACCTTAAAGGACATCATTTGTACCAGGGGAGAGGAAGCGGCAGGGACAATATTGAGCCCTAGGGGGGATCAGGAGCCTTTGGTTTTTGTCTGTGCTGCCGAAATTCCTCTTGCTTTTATGTCCTTATTTACCTAACCCCAGCACTGAGGTTGCTGTGACAGTATACGTGAATATATACAAGTAAGCATCAACAAACTAGCTATAGGAAATAACTTTGCAAAGGTATCACACTTTTCTGTGATGTGACCATCATTTTAGCAACCGTAAATTCACATAGCCCCATATGGTGGCCAGAGAAAATCTCTGTTCCTGCTTCCTGTCACGGTGTGTACTGAAATGAGTGTGCGACGACATTCTCTTTAAGGCGCTGAGCATCAGATAGGATGAGTTTACAGCACAGTACTTATCGCATGTGTGTAAGATGGAGAGGAGTGGATGTATGTTTAAGTAGAGGGGCACGTGTGTGTCAAGTGAAAGTGGAATTCAGATGGTGTAAGGGGAGTTTTGGGTCCCCCTTTCCCTTTCTAGCCCCTATTTCAGTTTTTGAAAAGCAAAAAAAACCAAAAAAAAACCCCCCAAGTTGATCAAGACCACTAAACTATCACGCAACAAAAAAAGATCCGATCAGAAAAGAGAGAGAGAGAGAGAGAGAGAAAATATAAATGTTGGAATGTTTGTTATGCAGGGAAAACTCTCCAAAAAACAAGCAACTTCTTTTTATTCTTATAAAATATAGTGCCCAAAAGCCAACAAGCTAAGTTATAAATGTTATTATTTGTGAAAATATAGATTAACTGAATGTTGGATTTAATAGAATTAAGCCAATTTAAAAATGAAAATAATGATTGCTCTGTATGATTCCATAAGAAGGAAATATCATCTAGAAACCTTACCCATAATGGTATATATGAAAACCAATGCGAAGTGTAAATGAAAGACTTCTCTAAATCAGCCATACAGATGGTAGCTACAGAAGGGGCTACTGTTTTTCCCATGGCAATACTAAACGCCTATAAATAAAACTGAGTGTCATAGAGGAAGTAATTCCGAGTCAAAACGAATGTGAGAAGTTGCATAAACAATGATTTAGGAATCCTATTTGGTAACGTTAAACAACTGTTAGCTATGGTCTCTATAGCCTCCTGCTGATTAATATTTGTGTAAAGTGACACAGCATCGACTGTAACTAGGATGGTGGCTTCATTATGTAATTGGTGTTGTGAAAATAAAAATAAAAAATGCGTAATGTCCTTTCTGTAAGATCTAACCTTCATAGCTGATTTCTGTAAAAAATGATCACAAAACTTTGACAAAGGTTCCAAAACCGAATCACAACATGAGACTATCGGATGTCCAGGAGGTGTTTGAAGAGATTTATGAACTTTAGGAACACTATAGATAGTTGGTATCTGAGGGTAAGGTTTAATTAAAAATTTATTTTTTGCCTGTCGGCGTATCCCCGGATGACGGAAGAGCGCCTGCAGTGGAGGGGGCTGCCCCGACCCAGAGGGAGAGTGTTCCGGTTGCTGCGCTTGGAGGAGGAGAGATTCCTTCGATGGCTGGGGCAAGCGGCGGATTGGTGAGGCTATCTTTAGCTTCTTCTCTCTCTCTGGTTACTCCTGAGTTGCAGGCTGTGGATAGACCGGCGACAGTCACTTTGGATAGCTTATGGGATGCCATATCTTCCCTTCAACAATCCCTTATGCCTATTGTGGCTACTCTTTCTCATGAGATGAGTGTGGTGAATGCGCAGGCTGAGTCTGAACGCTCGAGAGTGGAAGGACATGCTGTGAGGCTTTCACAAGTGGAGACCCAGACTGTCGAATTACAGGAACTGGGTGCTACTCAGGCTAAAGGAGCTTTAATTATGGGAAGGCGTCTGGAGTTCCTGGACAATCAAGCAAGGAGGAATAATTTGTGTTTCTTGAATTTTCCCAGGTCCCCCTTGTTGGATCCTCTGGAGCTGGTTCGGAGGTTCCTTACTGAGGTCCTACTCATGCCTTCTGGTAATTTACCTCCTATTATCTGGGCTCAGTATGTATCTATTTCCTTAACAGAGGCTTTGGGTGGGGGAGCCTCGGTGGAGCCCACTGTTCCAGCTCAGATGGATCTGTCAGGATTTCTGGAAAGCTCCCTTGAGTTGGTTACCAGTAGAGCTACATTGCTGGTGTCCTTTGCTTTTGAGTCGGATCGGAATTCTGTTCTGCGCCTATATTTTCTTAAGATGAATGTTTCTCAATTTATGGGGCCTAAGATATTAATTTTTCCAGATTTAGCGAGAGACACCCAGAAAAGGCGGAGAGAGTTTTTGGCCTTGCGTCAACGCTCTCAACCTGGGGGCACAGTTTAAGTTGAAATATCCGTGTAAGTGTATTATAGTTCATAATTCTAAGCAATTTCTTTTCTTTGAACCCCTACAATTGAAATTGTTTCTTGAGAGTAAGGATGGGGGGGGGGGGGGGGATTGGATCCTGTACCGGCTGCCACATGTACCACCTAAGCTCTATTAGTTATAGCATTTGGTTGTTATTCTTAGATTAGAAATTTCTTGTTTCTTGGAACCTTATGGAGGTTTTTATTGAGGTCTATACCAAGTTTGTATTTTTGGTGATGTTTAATGTTTCTTTTGATATGTCTGTATTCTATTTACATTCAGTTTATTCTGGTGTATTTTTTTGAAAAATTAATAAAGAGAAAGTTAAAAATTTTTTTTATTTTTTTTGGAAGTAGTGGAGGAGTAGCCTAGTGGTTAGAGCACTGGCTTGGTAACCAAGCAACCAGGGGTCAATTCCCGCTAGCACTCCTTGTGGCCTTGGGCAAGTCACTTAACCCTCATTGCCTCAGAAGAAAGGCCTGGCAATCTACTTCCAGTGACACTGCCAAGAAAACCCAGGAGCTTCTGGGTCACCAGGAGTCAGGACTGACTCAAAGGCATACATTGCAAAAAGTGTCCTATTGTGGTAGCCTGATGAACAACAACAGAATTTTCAGATTGAAGTTGTGGAGCAGGATCTCCAGACAGTAATTTAT
Organism: Ichthyophis bannanicus; assembly: GCA_033557465.1. Lineage (NCBI taxonomy): Eukaryota > Metazoa > Chordata > Amphibia > Gymnophiona > Ichthyophiidae > Ichthyophis > Ichthyophis bannanicus. The sequence goes on along the minus strand of CM066034.1, from coordinate 965,093,202 downwards.
AGTATTTATGATCTGATAGTTGAGCAAGCAATTGTTGATGATATGCTTGTGTGAATTGTATAACAACAGCACCACCTTTATCCACATTTCTGATGGTCAAATCAGTGTTGGCACTCAAATCATGTAATGTCCTATGTTCCACTGGGGAAATGCTTGAATGATGTGGGAACGAATGTTCAACCTTTGCTAAATCCAGGGCTGGCCCGTCCATTGAGCAAGAATGTTTTTTGCACAGGGCCCCGCGTTTCAGGGGGCCCCGTGCAAAAAACATTCTCCATCATCCCAAGTAGATAAAGAAAAACCCGGCTGCTGCTGCCGCTTCTGCCGTGGCAGCGGCAGAATCAAGCGTTCTGCCGTGGGGCCCCCCTCCCCCTTGCCCGGAAAAGCCTCCCTGCAGCATCAGCTAGCTCCGGAGTCCCAAAGCGCGGGCTTTCAGAGCCGCGAGAGTTTCCCTTTCTTGCGGCTCTGTTAATCCCGCCAGGGCTGATGGGATTTCCCATCACCCTCGGAGGGCTTAACAGAGCCGCGAGAGGTCAGAGAAGCTCTCTCTTTGCAGCTCTGAAAGAAGCCCATGCTTTGGGACTCCGGAGCTAGCTGATGCTGCAGGGAGGCTTTTCCGGGCAGGGGGGAGGGGGGCCTCAATGCTTGATTCTTCCGCTGCCATGGCAGAAACGTCAGCAGCAGCCGGGATTTTTTTTATCTACTTGGGATGATGGGGGGAGGGGGTTAGGACTGGTAATGGGCTGTGGGGGGGGGGGGGGGGCTAAGACTGGAAGTGGGCTGATGGGGGGTGTTAGGACTAGTAATGTGCTATGGGGTGGGGCTAAGACTGGAAGTGGGCTGATGGGGGGTTAGGACTAGTAATGTGCTATGGGGGGGGGCTAAGACTGGACGTGGGCTGATGGGGGGCTAGGACTAGTAATGTGCTATGGGGTGGGGCTAAGACTGGAAGTGGGCTGATGGGGGTTAGGACTTGTAATGGGCTATGGAAGGGGCTAAGACTGGAAATGGGCTGATGGGGGGTTAGGACTAGTAATGGGCTATGGGTGGGCTAAGACTGGAAGTGGGCTGATGGGGGAGGATTAGGACTAGTAATGGGCTATGGGGGGGTCTAAGACTGGAAGTGGGCTGATGGGGAGGTTTAGGACTGGTAATGGGTTATAGGGGGCTAGGACTGGAAATGGGCTGATGGGGGGTTAGGACTGGTAATGGGCTATGGGGGGGGGCTAAGATTGGAAATGGGTTGATGGGGGTTAGGACTGGAAATGGGCTGATGGGGGGGGCTAAGACTGGAAATGGGCTGATGGGGGGGCTAGGACTGGAAATGGGTGATGGGGAGGTTAGGACATAATGGGCTATGGGAGGGGCTAAGACTGGAAATGGGCTGATGGGGGGGGGGTTAGGACTAGTAATGGGCTATGGGGGGGCTAGGACTGGAAATGGGCTGATGGGGGGTTAGGACTAGTAATGGGCTGTGGGGGGGGGGCTAAGACTGGAAATGGGCTTCCGGGGGTTTGCTAGGATTGGAAATGGGCTGAGTGGAAGGAGGGCTTGAACTGCAAATAGCTGATGGGGACGGGGCTTGGAATGGAAATGGGCTGAGTAGAAGGGGGGCTTGAACTGCAAATAGCTGATGGGGAGGGGGGCTTGAAATGGAAATGGGCTGTGAGGGGAGGGAGCTAGGACTGGAAATGGGCTGAGTGGGGGGGGGGGCTAGGACAGGAAATGGGCTGATGGACGGGCTAGAATAGGACTGGAAATGGGCTGTTGGGGGGTGCTAAGATTGGAAATGGGCTGTGGTGGGGGCTTGGATTGAAATGGACTCATGGAGGGGCTAGAACTGGAAGTAGGCTCATAGGGGGCTTGGATTGGAAATGGACTGAGTGAAGGGGAGCTAGGATTTGACATGGGCTGATGGTGGGGCTAGGAAAGGACTAGAAATGGGCTGATGGTGGGCTGGGATTGGAAATGAGCTGATGGAGGGACTCGGATAGGACTGGAAATGGATGGGGGAACATAAGAACATAAGATATGCCATACTGGGTCAGACCAAGGTCCATCAAGCCCAGTATTCTGTTTCCAACAGTGGCCAATCTAGGTCATACGTACCTAGCAGTTTCCCCAAGGGACACAGGTTCCACATTGCTTGTATTGGTTCAAGCATTGATATCCTGGGTCCCTTCTTAATAATGGTTTATGGACCTTTCCTCCAGGAACTTGTCCAAACCTTTTTTAAACCCAGCTACACTAACAGCCTTTACTACATAAGAACATAAGATATGCCATACTGGGTCAGACCAAGGTCCATCAAGCCCAGTATTCTGTTTCCAACAGTGGCCAATCTAGGTCATATGTACCTAGCAGTTTCCCCAAGAGACACAAGTTCCACAATGCTTGTACTGGGTCAAGCATTGATATCTTCGGTCACTTCTTAATAATGGTTTATGGACCTTTCCTCCAGGAACTTGTCCAAACCTTTTTTAAACCCAGCTACACTAACAGCCTTTACTACATCCTCCGGTAACAAATTCCAGAGTTTGATTACACGTTGAGTGAAAAAATATTTTCTTTTATTAGTCTTAAATAGTTTACCCTGTAGCTTCATTGCATGTCCCCTAGTATTTCTATATTCTGATAAGGTAAACAATCGATCTACGTTTACCCGTTCCACTCCGTTCATTAATTTATAGACTTCTATCGTATCTCCCCTCAGCCGTCTCTTTTCCAGGTTAAAGAGCCCCAACCTTTTTAGCCTTTCTTCATAGGAGTATCCTTCCATCCCCTTTACCATTTTGGTGGCTCTTCTCTGAACCTTTTCTAAAATCGCTATATCCTTTTTAAGATATGGCGACCAGAATTGCACACAATATTCAAGGTGTGGTCTCACCATGGAACGATATAGAGGCATTATAATATCTTTTGTTTTATTTTCCATTCCTTTCCTTATCATACCTAGCATTCTATTTGCTCTCTTGGCTGCTGCTGCACACTGGGCCAAGGGTTTTAACATGGTATCCACAATGACGCCTAAATCTTTTTCCTGGGTGGTGGTTCCTAATGTGGAACCTTGCCTTGTGTAACCATAGTTTGGGTTGTTCTTCCCTAGGTGCATAACCTTGCACTTGTCCATATTAAATTTCATCTGCCATTTTGATGCCCAGTCTTCCAATTTATCAAGATCCTCTTGCAATTTTCCACATTCCTCTTGGGTTTTAACAACTTTAAATAGTTTTGTGTCATCTGCAAATTTGATTACCTCACTTGTTGTTCCACTTTCCAGGTCATTTATGAATATGTCAAAAAGCAGCAGACCCAGCACAGATCCCTGGGGTACACCACTATTCACCTTTCTCCATTGGGAAAATTGGCCGTTTAGCCCTACCCTCTGCTTTCTATCTTTTAACCAGTTCATGATCCACAATAGTACACTGCCTCCTATCCCATGACTCTTTAGTTTTGCCAAAAGTCTCTGATGAGGGACCTTGTCAAAGGCTTTCTGAAAGTCCAGATACACAATATCAACCGACTCACCCTTGTCCACCTGATTATTCACTCCTTCAAAAAAACATAACAGATTAGTAAGACAAGATCTTCCTTGTCTAAAGCCATTTTGGCTGTCTCCCATTAGGTCATGACTATCTATATGCTGAGTAATTTTATTCTTTATGATGGTTTCTACCATTTTTCCCAGTACTGATGTCAGGCTCACCGGTCTGTAGTTTCCCGGATCACCCCTGGAACCCTTTTTAAAAATTGGTGTTACATTGGCGATCCTCCAATCTTCAGGTATTAGAGATGATTTTAATGATAGTTCACAGATTACTAATAGCAGGTCTGCAATCTCGTATTTCAGTTCTTTCAACACCCTTGGATGTATACCATCCGGCCCAGGTGATTTGCTACTCTTCAGTTTATCTAATAGTTGTAATACATCTTCCCGATGTAGCGATATTTCCTTCAATTCTTCCGCACCTTTAAATACCACTTCAGTCATGGGTAACATCCCTACATCTTCCTCAGTAAAGACTGAAGCAAAGAATTCATTCAATCTCTCCGCTATCGCCTTGTCGCCTCTTAGTGCTCCTTTAACCTCTTTATCATCTAATGGACCAACTGACTCTCTCACAGTTTTTTTGCTACGAATGTACTTGAAAAGGTCTTTACTTCGCGTTTTTGCTTCCACAGCAAACTTCTTCTCAAATTCTCCCTTTGCCTGCCTTATCAATGCCTTGCATTTGACTTGCCAGTGCTTGTGCTGTTTCCAGGTTTCGTCGTTTGGCTCTTTTTCCATTTCCTGAAAGATGCTTTTTTGGCAACAGCCTCTCTGACCTCACCTTTAAACCATGCTGGCAGTTTTTGGACTTCCTTCCACTTTTCTTAAAGCGTGGAATACAGCTGGTCTGGGCTTCCAAGATAGTATTTTTCAACAACAGCCAAGCCTGATGTACGTCTTTAACCTTTGCAACTGCTCCTTTTAGTTTTTTCTTAACTGTTTTCCTCATTTTATCATAGTTTCCCTTTCGAAAGTTAAAAGGTAGTACTGTGGATTTCCTTACTATCCCTCCTCCACTAATTAAATCAAAGGCGATCATGCTATGATCACTATTGCCAAGTGGCCCCAAAAACCTTATCTCTTGCACTAGATCTGGTGTTCCACTAAGGACTAGGTCTAATATGGCTTCCCCTCTGGTCGGTTCATGAACCATCTACTCCAAGAAGCAGTCATTTATTTCATCTAGGAACTTTATCTCCCTAGCATGTCCTGACATGACACTGACCCAGTCGATACCGGGGTAGTTGAAATCACCCATTATTATTACTGCACTGTAACTTTTGTTAGCTTCCTTGATTTCTTTGAGCATTTCATCATCCATTTGGTCATTCTGGCAAGGCGCTCGATAGTACACCCCCACTGCCATCGCCTTCCCCCTTTTACATGGAATTTCAATCCATATAGATTCTACAGCAGATTTTGTTTCCTGCAAAACTTTAATCCTTTCTGACTCAACGCCCTCTCTAACATAGAGCACAACCCCTCCACCAATTTGATCAGCTCTATCATTACGATATAGTTTGTACCCAGGTATCACAGTGTCCCACTGGTTGTCCTCCTTCCACCATGTCTCTGATACTCCAGTCATATCTAACCTTTCATTTAGTGCTATATATTCTAACTCTCCCATCTTATTTTTTAGACTTCTAGCATTTGCATACAAGCATTTTAGAGAATGCATTTTACTCATATTAATTTGGCTATTGTTAGACATGGGTAATTTGGGATCTTTAAGCTCAGTCTGCTCCATACTTGAGGGCATTTGGGCTACTTTACTCTTTTGTGGAACCTCTCTGCTTTTGGTAGTATCCTTCAAAGATACATTCTTCCGAACCATCCGCTCTTGGGCGACTGTCGGCTTTCCCCTAATATCTAGTTTAAAAGCTGCTCTATCTCCTTTTTAAAGGTTAATGCCAGCAGCCTGGTTCCATCCCGGTTAAGGTGAATCCCATCCCTTCGGAAGAGCCCCTCCTTTCCCCAGAATGTTCCCCAGTTCCTAACAAATCCAAAACCCTCATCTCTGCACCATTGTCTCATCCATGCATTGAGACTCCGGAGCTCTGCCTGCCTTTTGGGTCCTGCACGTGGAACAGGAAGCATTTCCGAGAATGCTACCCTGGAAGTTCTGGATTTCAACTTCCTACCTAAAAGCCTAAATTTAGCCTCCAGAACCTACCTACCACATTTTCCTATGTCATTGGTACCGACATGTACCAAGACAGCAGACTCCTCCCCAGCACTATCTAAGACCTTATCTAGGTGGTGCGTGAGGTCCGCTACCTTCGTACCAGGCAGGCATGTTACCAGGCGATCCTCACGTCCACCAGCCACCCAGCTATCTACATGCCTAATGATCGAATCACCAACTATAACGGCTGTCCTAACCCTTCCCTCATGGGCACATGGCCCTGGAGAAACTTCCTCGGTGCGAGAGGGTTTTACATCACCTGGAGGACAGGTCCTAGTTACAGGATCACTTCCTGCCACACCAGGGTGATGCTCTCCTGTCACGTGACCTCTCTCCTCCATGGCAACAGGGATGCTGCCAGACTGGAGGTGGGACTTCAGGAATATATCCCTGTAGGTCTCATCTATGTACCTCTCTGTCTGTCTTATGCTTTCCAAGTCTGCTACTTTAGCCTCTAGAGAACGGACTCGTTCCCTGAGAGCAAAGAGCTCCTTGCACCTAGTGCACACGTAAGACCTCTCACCAACTGGGAGAAAATCATACATGTGACACTCAATGCAAAAGACTGGAAAGCCCCCATCCTGCTGCTGGACTGCTGTCTGCATCTTAGTTTTAAGTTTGTGTTAGATCTAAGTTCTTTACTTACTAAGGGTTGCTATGGATATTTATACTAATAAAACTGTACCTAATACATGTAATATACCTTGTTCACGTGAAGCTTAACTAATCTCAAGTCCTAAGTGTATGACTGATTTGGGTAATGAGCTTCACCTGAGAGCACCTCCTGTCTTTTAAGATGTGTAAGTACCTATAAAGCTACGATTATCCCAGGGGTGGGTGGGTGTGGGGAGGGAGGTAGGGAAATAACACTTATTAAAAGAGGGCTGCTACACAGTACCCTGTTTTGCCTTTTGTGCTAAGCTAAATTCTGATTTGATTTAAATTATAGCTCTTAGCTGCTGCTAGGCTCTAACTTCTTATGAAATTTAAACTACAAGCTCTCTGCTGGGTTCTAAATTTAACCAGAAAGCTCTCTTCTGTGTTTTAAATTTAAGCTAAAAGTACTTTGCTGATGCCAAGCCCTGAGTGACTATTAAATTTAGACTACAAGCTCTCTGCTGGGTTCTAAATGTAACCAGAAAGCTCTCCTCTGTGTTTTAAATTTAAACTAAAAGTACTTTGCTGTTACTAGGCCCTGAGTGGCTATTAAATTTAAACTACAAGCTCTCTGCTGGGTATGAAATGTAACCAGAAAGTTCTCCTCTGTGTTTTATATTTAAACTTAAACTGCTGCTACTAGGCCTGACTGATTTAACAAAAAATAGTGGGTTCACAGATTAATTAGCTTTAATACAAAGAATTCCTTTTAGAAAATTACCAGAAGTATATACTCACAGTTGCAGATCTCTCTTCAGAAGTAACAGTCTCTTTTTCTAGTCCATCAAGAGTTAGGACTGAAAATGGGCTGATGGTGGGACTAGGATAGGATTGGAAATGGGCTTATGGGTGGCTAGGACTGGAAAAGGGCTGATGCGGGGACTAGAAGGGAGCGGATGCTGGGTGGGGCTGGAACTAGAATGGAGCTGATGTTGGGGGGGGGGGGATTACAATGGGATGGAGCTGGGAGAGTGAAATGGAGAGGGAAAAAATATTTTGTGTGGGAGGGAAGACAAATCTACAATTGGCCGGATATTGGAAGAGTAAGTGGGGATTGAGGATGGAGGGGTAAAATTTGAATGGATGAAATAGGAATGAGGAAAGAGCAAAAGGAGAAAGATTAGTATGTTAAAGCAGATGTAGAGAGAGAATGGAAAAAAACTAAAAGAGAGAAGAAAGGACAGATGGACAGCAGACAATGGAGAGTTAGCAGAAGACACGAAGAAACCAGAAGAAAGTGGCTGGAGCAATTGCAGCTGAAATGTTTTTTACAAAAGGTAGAAAAATATCTCTTTATTTTGAATTTATTAATTGGAATATGTCAGCTCTGGTAAATGTGCATCATTAACGTCTGCGCTTTGTTTAGTACAAGAGCAAATTAATGTATAATTTTATTTCTACAGTATTGTACATTCCAAGTTTGGCTTTTGGGATTCCCAGTTTAATTATTGTCGTCCTGTTTCTAAATTGTGATTCCTTGTTTGGTGATGGTCTATGTTCTGTTCATGTGTAACAAAGCTGAGGTATTCTGTTTATATAATTCCTATTTGACATTGCCACTTGTTCTCTTTCCCCAGTAGGTCATGTATTGTTATTCTCTGAAATGTATTGGTTTAATATTTGCAGTGTTTCCTTTTGATAGGTAGGGTATGGTGATTTGTGAGTCCTGGTAGTGCTGTTAGGATACAGCAGGTTTGCTATAGGTTCTAAATGGGCAGTGTTTGTAGTAGTTCCTAATGTGTCTGGCGGTTGGCACTGGATTATAGTAATGTAGAAATCTTTTAGTCTTTCTTTATCCATACACTCATTAAGAGGCATGTTTACTAAAAGTTAGTGTATGGTAACATTATGCAAATATTTATGCAAACGAGGTCCCTTATGCAAATGAGGCCCCTGTGACACCCCTCCCTCATCTACCCCAGTATGGTGGCAGTAAAGAGAGGGGGCACAGCATATGTTACTCTGTTATCGCTGTTACCTGGATGTGCTTGTGTAGCTGTAGCCCAGTGATCACAGCCAAAGTAGGTTAAGGGTAAACAATATGTTTATTGTTCGCACCAGGCTTTCTTCCCCCCAAAACAGAGGTCAAAGGATATCAAAACATAACAGATAAAGTCCGGTATAACAGCCTTCCTGATACTTCTCAGGGTATAATGGTAAATCAAAGGTCAGCTTCTCTTAGTGCATTCCACTTTCCAAAACATCTGTATTCTTCTTAACAGCGATACTTTTTCTCACATAAGACATTCAATAAAGAACTTCCAAAGTTGTGTTTTTTTCTCTGGTCCACATCTACATGAGAAATTCTCTTCTAGCCTCCAAGTAAAACTGAAGCTTCTTCCATGAGCTTAATCTTTCTTCTGTATAAAACTTCGGCCAGAAGAAATCTAGGTTTCCTGAAGCTATCTCTTGGAATTAGGCAATTAAATAGGATTGGCAGTGAGACAAGCTTCCTGTCTGCAATTAAACTCCAATCTCTAAAACACTTTTATAACAGCCTTAAAATATTGCATATGTTTAAGCTGTACATTAAAAGTCTCTTTGGCAGATACCACATTCCATTTCAGAGCCACTACTATAAGATAATGGGATATCAGTTTGCATTGGTTCCTCTTCACTAACTGGAGCTTCTTGAATATAAGGCTTACTCGAGTCTAGTGCTCTTAGGTGTTTGAGGAGACTTTGTAACTGCTTATCTCCCTTCTCTCTAACTGTCCTGCGCTCTTGCAGGGATATCTGTTTATTAACCTTCTTAAAGAGCTGAGCATAAGGATTTCTTTCTTCCTTGTCTTGCCCGGGTCTTATTCTCTGGTGAGGAGGTACGTATCTCTTCTGACTAGGCTTTACAGGCACTCTTAATATCTCCTGTTCATCAGAATCTGTATCTAGGCTTGTGTCACGCTGCTGCCAATTAAGAGCATGCTGAGGTGCACCTGTGCTAGCCTCTAGCTTGCAGGTTCTGACACGTTCTCTGCTGTGAGGCAACGTTTGTCTTTCATACACTGGGATTTCCCTTCCACCCAGTTTCTCTCTTGTCTGTCTATTCCCAGGGAAACTATCAGCAGAAATGCTCCTGTCCCTTTCAGACAAAGACTCTATACTTTGTTTAAAAGACTTATAGGCTTTTCTGACCTGCTTTGGCTTTGCTTGAGGGCTATTCCTTCCTGGGAGGACTTTCAGCTGTTTTCCCCGAGACGTGGCTTCCTCTGTGCAAGGTGGCTGGCAACCGTCCAAGTAACTGGTTCCCACCTGGTCCCTCTTGCTTCGAGCTCTGCCTCTTTGGGAAATCAAGTCTCTCTCTGTCCCTCTGAAAAGAATGCCTGACTCCAAAGCTGTATCTACTTCCTTGGAGTCCCTTTCTCCTGGCTGTGCCAAAGGTGAGTATCTGCTTTGCTTTCTCCGTTCCTGCAGCTTCTGTTGCCTGTGTAGCTCCTCATTCTCCTCCTCTTCCTGTTCTTCCTTTGAAACTACCACATCCTGGTTATGAGGACTGGTTTGTCCAATCAGGCGAGAGTCCACCCCTTTCCCTGATAGGCTAGCTCTCCCTGTCAGCCTAGAGCTAGGGTGTGGCTCCCTTTCACGTCTCTCCTGCCCTGCAACTTTGTGTGCTGAGGTTTTAACCCTCTCTTGCCCTGTATCTATGGCAGGTTCAGAGTAAAAAGTGTGTTTAAAACCCTTTTTCTTGCGCTCTGACAGCTCTGCCTTGTCACACCCCGCACCAAGTCTCTGCACATGGCCCCGCACCCCCCTTGGGCCGCCCCTGGCTAAATCAGTTAATACCAACTGTTGATATGTCAAAATAAATGGCTCAACAGCCCCCAGAGGAGACCAAGTAGAGGGATTCCATACAACTCAGTCTTTGGAACTAGAAGTAGATGAATTAGCAAAAAAATGTGTAATCTGTAATTTCCAAAAAAAAGTTATATAAAGATTAACGAATCTTGGAAGGATCATAAGAGACCGTAAGTACAAATGAGAGCCCAAGATTGAAGACCTTCTCTTGAATGTCCGTTAAAGATTGAGAGAGATTTACCACTGCTGAGGAGGATGTTGTATTTGCGTGGATGGACCCCTCCAAAAGCCTGTTTGATTTTGCTGTTGAAAGGCACCTCTGTAGTACCTGCCCCTGTGAAAAACCTGTTCGGCAGATGTAGATGGATCATTTTGATTATAATGAACTGCAGAAGGCCTTTTAACTCCTGTCAGAGGAATCATTATAGTCAGTATAGGGTAATTCCTCTGACAGGCGAAACACCATCAGACGCAGATTGAATTTCTGGATGTATTGATATATAGAGACCAGCATAGATTGCTTACAACTTTCTATCGGAAACCAGTCATCAACAGAAAGCTTGAGACAGGGTCCGTGTTTGACCCGAAACACAGTACTGTGTAGCTGATTATACCTACAGCTTGCTGCCTTACAGGATAAGATTTTCTTGGCTCCGCAGTATCGTTGATTTGCTGATGCTGATTTATACCTGCAGATTGCTGCCTCACAGCGGCTTCTCCACAATGGCTCCGCAGTATTGTTGATTTAAAACTACTGACTGCTGACTCACTGCTGACTGCTGACTCAGGGTCACAGTGTCGAAACTATTCTTCTTGTTTTCACTAATGCACTGCACGTGGCTCATGATCGTGGTGATATCTCGGTGGCGGTTGCACTTGACCTTTCCGCTGCTTTTGATTTGGTTGACCACTCCCTCCTTCTTCTTCGTCTACGGGAAGCAGATCTTTGTAGTACTGTTCACCGTTGGTTCCACTCTTTTCTTTCTTCCCGTACTTGTGCTGTCCTGTCACCGTCCTCCTCTACCCCTCCCTCGGACTCTTTCCCTCTTTCTTGTGGGGTCCCTCAGGGTTCTGTCCTGGCTCCCCTTCTTTTTAACCTTTTCTTAGCCCCCTTGGCCCTTTTAATTCAACAGTCCGGATTATCTGCCTTTCTCTACGCTGACGACATTATTCTGCTACACCACACCTCCCCTTCTTGTCCTGACCTCTCCGCGTTAAACTCCTGTCTCTCCACTGTGGCTAATTGGCTGACTCACAACTGTCTTCACCTTAATCTCACCAAGACTATTGCTATCTGGTTCTCCCACAACAACCCACCCCCCACGCTGGCCCCTTCTTTCTCTGGCTCTCCTGTCCCTCTAGTCCAGGGGTCTGCAACCTTTAAGACATAAAGAGACACTTGGACCCGTTTCCGAAGGGAAAAAAAAAACTGGGAGCCGCAAAACCATTTGCGACATTTAAAACAAATCTAACACTGCATATATTGTTTCTTACCTTAATGCTATATACGACCCCCTACTTTTCCTGTTAAAATATAGGTGTTTGGCCTATACTCGCCGTATAAGACTACCCCTCTTCCTTCGCACACCAAAAAAAATACGCCAGAAAATATCACAACAACAAGTAACAATATTTGATTTCAAAATTATGATGATTTTGTAGTCAAATCACTAATATGAAATAAAATTATTTTTTCTACCTTTGTTGTCTGACCAATTTATTCTTTGATCATGCTGGTCCCGATCTGAGGCTTCTGCTTTCCTGTCTTCTCTTGGCTCTCTTTCTGTGGTCTATGGTCCATCTGCCATTTCTTATCTCTTCTTTCATTTTCTTCACTTCTTTCCATCAGCCTATTTCCAGTCCCAGTAACCCTCCCCAATATCAGCCCCTTTCCAGTCCTCACTCCCAGTACCTTCCAATGTCAACTTGCATTCCCATGATTGCCACTGGTGTCCATTTCCTTCCAGTCCCCCTCCTTCCCCACTGACCAGTCCCTTGTAGTACAAATACCATGGCAGCCCCTCTCAGATCCAGTTCCATTCTCCCATCCCCTCATATCAGCCCATTTGTAGCCTTAGCCCCCAGTTATCTTCCAGGGCCAGCAGCTCTATCCTCCCCTCCCCACAATCAGCCCATGCCCAGTCAAAGCCCCCCAATCAGCTCGCTTCAAGTGCTAATCCCCCCTCAACCCCATTACCAGTGCTAGCCTCCACTAATCAGCCCAATACCAGTCCTACCCCCCATCAGCTCATTACCAGTCCTAGCCTCCCCTAATCAGCTCATTTCCAGTGCTAGTCCCCTCAACCCCATTACCAGTGCTCCATCCCTCCATGTCAGCCCCCTCCCTCCCTCCGTCCATATCAGCTCCCTCCCTCCATGTCAGCCCGCCTCCCCAATCCCTCCATGTCCGCCCCCTCCATCCCTCCATTTCAGCCCCCCTCCCTCCATCCATATCAGGTCCCTCCCTCCATGTCAGCCCCCTCCATCCCTCCATGTCAGCCCCCCTCCCTCCATCCATATCAGCTCCCTCCCTCCATGTCAGCCCCCCTCCCTCCATCCATCCATATCAGCTCCCTCCCTCCATGTCAGTCCCCCTCCCTCCATGTCAGCCCCCTCCATCCCTCCATGTCAGCCCCCCTCCCTCCATCCATATCAGCTCCCTCCCTCCATGTTAGGCCCCCTCCCTCCATCCATCCATATCAGCTCCCTCCCTCCATGTCAGCCCCCTCCATCCCTCCATGTCAGCCCCCTCCATCCCTCCATGTCAGCCCCCCTCCCTCCCTCCATATCAGCTCCCTCCCTCCATGTCAGCCCCCCTCCCTCCATCCATCCATATATGCTCCCTCCCTCCATGTCAGCCCCCCTCCCTCCATGTCAGCTACCTCCCTTCTTCTGCAGCCGCGGCTCCATGCCTCTTAAGGAACCGCGGCTGTGCTTTTAAAATCATCTCGGAGCCCTTCCTGTCTTGACGGGCACCGTGCAGCATTGTCCCGCCTACAAAACTTCCTTTAGAGGCGGGACAATGCTGCACGGAGCCCGTCAAGACAGGAAGGGCTCCGAGATGATTTTAAAAGCACAGCCGCGGTTCCCTAAGAGGCAGGGAGCCGCGGCTGCAGAAGAAGGGAGGGAGCTGACATGGAGGGAGCCCATAACGCCACGTTTAAATACATCTTTACAACACTGTTGCCTGTCACCGGGCGGGCAGTGTGCTCCGGAGCCGCGGCAAAGGTGAGAAAGAGCCGCATGCGGCTCCGGAGCCGCGGGTTGCCGACCCCTGCTCTAGTCTCTTCCTTTCGTTATCTTGGGGTTCACTTTGATTCTGACCTATCTTTCCACACCCATATATCACATGTCACCAAATCCTCCTTTTTCTTCCTCCGACAAATTCGTGCAGTTCGCCCTTTCTTATCCCCTTCAGCTCTCACCACTTTATTGCTATCTTTGGTTATATCACGGGTTGATTTCGCAAACTCACTTTTCCCAACAGTCCCGCCTACAACGGATCCAGAATACCGCTGCCCGTTTGGTCACCCACTCCTCCCCCCGTGATTTTTATTTTTATTTATTTAGCAAGCATTTGTAGCCCGCTCCTTCCAGCGATCAGAAGCGGGTAGGATTACTATTGTGAAACTGCCGAATCAAGGCAGGTACAAATTTGATCACATAACGCCCCTACTATTTCGTCTTCACTGGCTCCCCTTTCCCTACCGTGCTCACTTCAAACTGCTTATTCTGGTTCACAAAGCTCTTCATACAGGCACCCCTCAATACTTAACTGACCTTCTTTCTTTTCACTCTCCCAGGTACACTCCTCGTTCCTTCCACCTTAACCGTCTCGCTCTCCCCTCCCCTTCCCGTGCCCATCTACAATCTACCCGTTCCTCTGCTTTCTTTTTTGCCGGCCCCGCCCTCTGCAACTCCCTCCCCTCCTCACTCCGCCTGGAACCTCACCACCCCACTTTTAAACAGAACTTGAAAACCCACCTCTTTTCCCTGGCGTTTGATGTCCCCTCTCCCTTCGTGTGAATCCCACCTGCCCTATCCTCTGCTTTCCTCGTGTTTGTTCTGTGTTATGTTTTTGGTCCTGTCTCTCCTGTTTTATTGCTTTCCTATTAAGAATTTGTATTTCCATTCCATTTCGTTGGCCTCGGCCTTCTTTTAATTTGGTTTTATTGTACACCGCTTTGCCTACCCTGAAAGGCGGTTTTTATCAAATGAAATAAAACATAAACATAAAAGGAACTTTTTCAGCTTTGTGTTTTATTACTCGCTTCCAGGATTGTTGCAACCCAAGCTTCAATTGTTTAATTCTACAGTTTATTCTATATTTTCACAAATAATAAGATTTATAACTTATCTTGTTGGCTTTCGGGCACTATAATTTATAAGAATAAGAAGGAGTTGCTTGTTTTTCAGAGGGTTTTCCCTGCATAACAAACATTGGAGTGGCCTAGTGGTTGGGGCAAGGTACTTCAGGCTGGAAGGTCAGGGGTTCAAATCCCACTAGAGGAGAGCAACCTTGGGCTGGAAGGACTGGGGTTTCTAGTCCCTCAGGTGCTCCTTGTGGTCTTGGGCAAGCCACTTAACCCTCCATAGCCCATGTTCCCTGTAAAATAGTTATCTCCAAGTTATAATGCCCTGTTCAATGTAATTTCAGTTTGTTCAATGTAAACCACACTGATGCAGAATAGCACGGTATATAAGAGAATGTTAATAAATAATAAATATTCATATTTTCTCTTTTCTGATTGGATCTTTTTTTGTTGACCCTACTTCAGTTCTAGCTCTTGCATCTCTCTATTGGCTGGCTTGCAGGAGTTCCAGTTGTAGTTCAAGGCAAGTTACAGTTGTTTTTTCCCTGTCCCCAGAAAGCTTACAATTTAAGCTTGCACCTGAGGCAATGGAGGGTTAAGTGTCTTGCCCAAGGTCACAAGGGGATTTGAACCCTGATCTTTCCGGTCCCAGGCTACTCCTCCACTCCTAGAGAGAAGTGTGGTTTGCTTGCCCCTGCTCTGGGCCAGTCCTTCTCTTGGTTGGGTGTGTGCGGGCTGAATCGCATGTTCTGTTAGCCTCCATAAGCTGGTGATGCTGTGGCGGTCCCCATTTCTCTTGAGTCCATGCAGGCAGATAGGCAGCTTATTCTCTCATTCAGCCTGTGAGGGTTGCTAACACTACTCTACTATTTTTTTTCCTGTGTAGACTCAGATTTGGGAAACCACCATCCTACACTTATTTCTGCATATTTACCTCATAAAGTTTTCAGTCAGCATTCCAGAGGTTTTCTAACTTCACTGTAAAACATTTTCTAGAATGACATGAACCCCCCCCCCCAAAGGCTACTTGATGAGCTCTGTCACTTTTTAATGGCTTAGTTCTCCGCTAGGAAGACCTATAGCTAGGCAAGAGCAATTGGAGATATCCTTGTGTGCTTTATATAGCAAGAGGAATTCACAGACACATTCCTTCTGCTTCTATGGGCTTCCAGCTCCATCAAAACTGAGCTTTGGTGAGCTATGACTCTGTAAGCCAACTACTTGGGGACTCGGCCCAATCATTACAGCAACAGTCTTCAGCCAAGGCCATACATCAGGTTCATGAGCATTAAATCTGGCCACTAGGCGTCACCATTGTGCAAGGAATGGGTCTCCCTTCTCAACATTCCCTTCACGGGCACCTTCACTTGATTTGAGAGGAGGAGCAGCTTTAGAGTTAATTCTTTGACTATATTGAGAGGTAAACTGTTAACCACAAGGCAGGATGTCATTAAAAATATTGGGGGGGGGGGGGGGGGATTTGCAATAATAAATATAGTGTACCTTTCTAGTAGTGTTATGCTTTTGTGTTGTGATGCTGAGCTGCCAAGTTACTCAGGCCAAAAGGAGTGTGGTATTTGTAGTCCTTTTCAACTCATTCAAGACATTGCTTCAGGTTCAATGATGCATCAGGATGAAGGAGTTAGAAATCTGGGACCGGCCTAAAATCTCCCTCCTGAAACTGGGTAACTTGGCAGCTCTGGTATTGTCCCCTGCAAACAAAACATTTCAGCTCATATTCACATGCATTACTATTTTGTAAGGAAATATTTCCTGAGAGAGAAATGCCATCTCGCAGCTTGCTTTGCTGAAGAATTCAGGGCAGCGTAGGTCAAAATGAACAGACTTAATGGCGAGTCCAATATTTGCATAGCTATTAGCATAAATGTGACATCTTTATGAAGAGAATTCATACCTGCACAAGTGGCCTGACATGCCAGCATCAATTATGTTTCCAACATATCTTGCAAATGCAAAAATCAATTCTGAGTATTTTATGGGTTTAATTATGTCCTTCTGCGTGCAGCGGGAAAGTGCTTTTGGGCACATACAGTAGATGCTTATTTTCTGGTGATTTTGTGTTTTGCATTGCTTGGCAGAAGTCTAGACTGAAAGGCAGAATGTGATTGCTTTCCTGGCTAAGCAGCAGTTAGGGTGTTGATTTCTCTAAAAGATAGGCTGTCTAGATGTGGAAGGTTTCTTTTTTATGTATAATTTGATTTTTCTTTAAGTCCTAATAATGAGTTACATAAGCAACATCAAAAACACCAACATTTTAGGGGTATGTCTACAAAACCATGGTAGCCTCTTGCAAGTCGAAACACCTAACGCCCCCTTCAGTTACCACGCAGGGTTTGGAATTACCTTGACGACCTATAATCCCTGCATTGACAGGAAGTGCTGTAAATTCTGCAGTGTCTACCGATGTAGGCATCATGAGTCTATGCAGCAAATAAAAGGGAAGGACGGTTAGCGATCGGGTGGACAGAGCTTTCACTAGTGCCCCCATGCCCCAATCGACGCCCCCCCCCCGATCTGACAATATTGTCAGTGCTGCGGATATACTAACAAAAATGGGCACAATCTCGCGGTGCTGCCTCCTTGCATGAGGCTAGGGGACATGATCATGGCCATTATGAGAAACCATGATACAGGGAGCAGGAGCGGAGTGGACTGCTCCTGCCCCCTGTTACCACTAGACCACCATGAATATCAGGTATGGTCTTGCGAAAGGGTGGAGGGGAATTGGGGCTCCCTCTGGCCTGATTGACTATCTAAAAATTCACTTTTTGGAGAGGGAGGGAAGAGTTGGTGCCCAGTATTACTTGGACATCGGGGGGGGGGGGGGAGGGGCATCAGAAGGGGTGGAAGCAAACATCCCCATGGTGCCAGATTTGTAAGGTAAGCACCACGGGGCTGTTTGTGGCCACTGCAGGTCCCAGAGAGGGGAGGCAGTGGTGGTGGCAGAGAGCATCGCAGGGGGTTGGTTTGGCTAGGGCGCCTCATCTCCTCGTGTTTGCCCTGCTGTTATCACATGCTTAGCATTAGTAAATAGGGGCCATTATGTCTAATGGAATGAGCAAGAAATTACATCTTATGATTTAATTTACAGTAATTTAATTTAAGAACATATTTATATTCTGCTTTTTTAATTTGCCGGAATCTACAAAGTGAATTACAACTTTGGGTCCCTTTTAAAGGTTTTGCACTTAACACACAAAACAAATGCACATTAAATGCAAAGTCTCTGCGTTAGCTGTCGGTGGCATAGAAACATAGAAACAGAAATATGACGACAGAAAAAGACCACATGGCCTATCTAGTCTGTCCTTCCATAACAACTACAACAGTCCCCTTTTTACCTTTAGAGATTCTTTGTGTTTGTCCCATGCTTTTTTGAATTCAGTTACTGTCCTCATCTCTACCACCTCCACTGGGAGACTATTCCACGGATCCGTAAAGAAATATTTCCGCATATCACTCCTGAATCTATCTCCCTTCACCCTCATCCCATGTCCCCTCGTAGCAGAACTTGCTTTGAATTGAAAGAGGCTCTCTCCCTGAACATTTATGCCACGGAGGTATTTAAACATCTCAATCATATCACCTCTATCCCGCCTTTCCTCTAAGGTGTACATATTAAGATCCTTCAGTCTGTCCTCATATGCTTTATAATGAAGACCACTAATCATTTTAGTAGCCACCCTCTGCACCGACTCCATCCTGTTCACATCCTGGAGTACACTATCACATGTACATCCCATTCACGATCACTAATCTACCGCTACAACTCCTATCTGACTGCTTTGATGAAGTCACAAATTGGCTAAAAGCACAAAACCTCCATATAAACCATTCTAAAACTGAAGTTCTGATAGTAACAAAAAATCAATCATATACTATACCAACCCACATAACTCTACAAAACCAAGAAATTAAAATAAAAAACGAAGTAAGATATCTAGGTGTTATTCTCGACACACACCTTACAATGGACACTCACATCAGAAACACCATAAAGAAAATTTATTTCAAGCTCAAAATTCTTAAACAACTACGCCCTCTAGTATTCTTACAAGACTTTATTAATATAATCCAGGCCACCATAACTCCTCACCTCGATTTTGCCAACCTAATACTAATAGGCATATCAAAGCAAAACATTAAAAGAATCCAGCTCGCACAAAATGCAGCTGCTAGAATCATAATGAAAGCACATGCACTCCAACATATAACTCCAATACTGGCTTCCCTTCACTGGTTACCAATACAAAGTAGGCTAATATATAAAACAATGATAACGACATTCAAAGCTTTAAATGACATGGCTCCTGCCACACTATGTAAACTACTCGGTAAAGAATCTTCAAAACCCACTCACAGAAAAGGACAATTAAACAAACTAAAGATTCCGAAAGATTTCATAAAAGCAAATAAATTAACAAATAACAGAGCCTTTTCACATGCAGCCCCAACCATGTGGAATTCCCTCCCAGAGGATCTACGAACTCTATCCGAGATAATGGAATTCCGTAAAAAATTGAAAACCTATCTATTTACCAAGCATTACAAAATCAAAGATAGCCTTTATCTAGATTGAGTGAGGGGTTAACTAGTTAAGTGACTGACTCAAATAAAAGCCCACTCACTTAATTAGATAATATACATAGATGAAATTACATGATGATCCATTCTCTAATGTCCGCATACTTGTAAATAAATGTATATGGTTTACTACGTTCTGTATTGACATACACTGTTTAGATAATGCCCACATACTTGTACCTGTACATAGTTTATTCTGTTTTGTATTTGCATACACTGTTTGACTTATACTAGGTTTACTGATATAGATGTTCCATGTAAAACAAACCCTGCTTTGTTGATTGTTGTTTACTGTAAACCGCATCTGATCTCTGGAAGATGTGGTATATAAATGAGTGTTAAATAAAATAAATAAATAAATCCTTTTAAAGGTGCGGTCTCCAGAATGCTAAGGCCGTGGGGCCACGTATCTGCTGGCCGCTCTAACCGGGTGGGCAGCGTGGTGCGTGGTCCCGGCCACGTGGCGCTAGGGGAAGGGGTGGGCTGTTTCAGTGGCGCGGGAGCGGGTTTTAAATCCATTGGCTCCCGCGATTGATGGAAGGCTGCGGGAGCCAATGGGAGGGGCAGACGGTCCGGGGAGGGGGGCCCAGAGGCGAGCATGCCAGCGAGGCTGCAGTCCGTCGGCGCGCTGCAGAGAGGACGGTCGCATCGTGGGACATCGGAGCAGCAGATTGGGGCCCAGTCGGAGTTGCGGTGTAGAGGCGCTGGAGGGCGAGTCGGCCGGTTTTGGTTAACCGCGGACTGGGGTTCCGGCGGTTAGCTGCTGCTGCGGCTGGGTGAGGGCTTTAAAAGACAGGCGAGTGTTACGAAGGAAAGGGTGGCTGGGTTCCAAGGTAATTGCACAGTAGTTCTCCAGGTGGGGGGGGGGGGGGGTATTTACTGGGAGACCTTGTGCACAGGGGGGTAGCAAGGTTACAAAAAAAAAAAGAAAAAAAGAAAAACAGTATAGCGAAGATCCCAGAGAACTGCCAGTGGAGTCTTCCGCCTTTGGTTAGAAGACGGGGATGCCGCAAAAAGATGGTAGGGGGGCTAGGGGGACTAGGCGGCCAGCGGGCCGGGCAGCTGGGGCATGGGGGGGCAGGCTGGTGGTTCAAAGGGCAATCGGGGACCAAGGGGGGGGGTCCAAGGACAAGGACAGGAGTGGGCCGGGAGCCGGGGTGCTGGGAGTGCGGAGGGGGAGTGCTGGGCTTGGACGCGGCTCTCTAAGAGGCAGGGGGGCTGCGGGGGTCCCGGGGGGGTTGGGGCCACCACACAGAGGATGGTTGGAGTGGTGGAGACAGGGGGGGCCACACAGTGGGCATGGGGGGCTCCGGGGGGGGGGAACGGGCACGATGGGTTACAGGGCGTGGGCCCATGGTGTTGGCCGGTGCTGCCTGGCGGGTTGTATCCTACGGCGTGGGATCACTGGTAGAGAGGGGGGCAGGGTTCCTCAAGGGCTGAGTGGTTGGGCGCATGGCAACCGCCGTGGTCCATGTCAGGTTCTCCCTCCTGTTTTCCCTCTTTGTCTTCGCAGGTGCTGGTTGGCGAGGTGCAGCGGTCGGAGCGGCAGCGTGACCTGGATTCCCGGGGTGACGCTTTGGCCGCGGATGCAGCGGGGCATCTACCAGTGGCGACGCATGGTGAGGGGCAACTGGAGGCCCCACCTGATGACAGGGGGCGGCCCCCTGCGGAGGACGTCTCAGGAGCAGCGCAGTTGAGGACTCCGACGGTGGGTGAGTTACTAGGGGGTCCTGAGGAGGGGGGTGCCGGGGGCGGTCGTGCAGGGTGGGGGGGAAAGGTAAAGCGCGGAAGAAGAGGCGGCATTCGCATAAGTGCCGGCGTAGAGGGGGGTCCTCTGCGTCTTCGTCGGAGGATAGCTCGTCGTCTTCTTCGAGCGCGGCGGTCACTGAGTGGGCTTCCGGTGGGGGGGGGGGGCAGGGGGGTCGGGCCGACAGGGGGAGGGGGGCGACGCTGGCATCATTCTCCAAGCTGTGGGAAGGGGTTCCGCGAAAATTGCGGCGGAAGATTTGGAAGAGAAAATATATTGATATCTTTCAGTTATTGGAAGGTAGGAAGCGATCAGGAGATAGCAAACGGAAAAGGAAGGAGGATGAAAAGGCGCAAAGGGTCCGTAAGGCATCGCGCAACGTTATTGAGGTTGGCCAGTGTATGGGGGCACCGCTATCCAGGGCAATATGGGATGTTATTATCGTACGCGGACTCGATCTTGGAGGCGGCGCAGACTCATGATGGTTGGGCCTGGCTCAACTATGATGAGAAGTACCGAGACAAGATGGAGAAGAATAGGTTACTGTCGTGGGGAACGCAAGACATTAACCTATGGTTGACGCAGATGTCGGCAAAAGGGGGAGCAGGGGGGGAGGGGGGCAAAAAGGGGGCAACGGGGCGTCAGTTAGTATGGCGTGGCCCTTTTGTGGTGGTGGGACTCCCACACTCCCAAGAGCGGGCGGAGGGGGGCCGGTGACGTCTGCTGGCGTTTTAATAAGTCCTCGTGCCCTTTTCCGGACTGCAAGTTCCGGCACAGCTGTTCTGTGTGCGGCGGGGGGCACTTGGCGCTTAAATGCATTAAGAAAGGGTCAGTGGTCTCCCCCGCTCCGGCCCCCATGAGGTGTTGTTCGCCCTAGCCCCTACACCTATTCGTATTGAGGCGCTTATGCCATGGTTGAGGCGGTATAAGCGGCCTGGGGCTAGGTCGGTATTGGAGAGGGGATTTAGGTATGGGTTCCCTATACTGGTGGTCGGGGAGGGGGGGCCTGATGCGGCGCGCAATTCGCCGTCGTTTAGGCATTTTGTGCACATTGTTAGGGATAAGCTGGCTGTGGAGCTAGCGTTGGGTAGGATAGCTGGGCCATTCAGGGAATGACCATTTGCAAGTTTCGTGGTTTCCCCGCTGGGCATTGTTCCTAAGAAGGAGTCTGGAAAATTCCGGTTGATACACAACTTATCCTCCCTGGTGGGGGCATCGGTCAACGACCGCATACCCAGGGAGCTGTGTGCCGTGCGTTATGCGTCTTTTGATGAGGCAGTGGGTTTGGTGCGCGCCTGTTGGCCAGGGTGTTTGCTTGCGAAGGTGGATATCGAGTCCGCCTTCCGCCTGTTGCCGGTGCACCCGGATTCTTTTCACCTGCTAGGCTTCGCATTCGAAGGCCGATACTATTTTGATAAGTGCATGCCGATGGGCTGTTCGGTATCCTGTTCTTACTTCGAGCTTTTCAGTTCATTCATGTACTGGGCGTTGGGGGAGGCTGTCAGTTCCCATAATGTGGTGCATTACCTGGACGATTTCTTATTTGTCAGCAAGGTGCAGTCTGGGCAATGCCAGGAGCTGCTTGATGGTTTTGGGAAGTTGGCCCGGGATTGGGGTGTGCCGTTGGCGGTGGGTAAGACGGAGGGGCCATCGACTGAAGGGAGGAGTAGCCTAGTGGTTGGGGCAAGGTACTTCAGGCCGGAAGGTCGGGGGTTCAAATCCCACTAGAGGACAGCAACCTTGGGCCGGAAGGACTGGGGTTTCTAGTCCCGCAGATGCTCCTTGTGGTATTGGGCAAGCCACTTAACCCTCCATTGCCCATGTTCCCTGTAAGTATTAGTGTATGTGTCTCATATCCCCGCGTGTTAAATGTATCCCCCAATTGTGTTGTGACCGCTTTGATTGAAGGATAAGGCGGGATACAAAACTGTCTAAATAAATAAATAAAATAAATAAATAAAATCGACATGCCTCACCTTTTTGGGGGTAGAGTTGGACTCGGTGGACATGGTGGCGCGTTTACCGGCAGAAAAGGTGGCGCGCTTGCGGGTGCTCGTGGCGAACGTGATGGGGTCACGGAAGGTAACGCTGAGAGAGATGCAGGTGCTGATTGGATCGCTAAACTTTGCCTGTCGGGTTATTCCGATGGGGCGGGTGTTTCTACACTGGTTGTTGTCGGCTACCTCGGGAGTTCTTAAGCCTGTGATAAGGAAGCTTATCATAGCTCAGGAAGGGGCTATAGAAAAGGTGAAGTGTCTCTGAACAAGCAACCTGTCAGTGCTGGTAGAAATGAGAAAACAGAATTTTGCCATAAAAGACTACCAGTCCCAGAATGCACCAGGTTTCCAACAGCCATGAGAGGAGATGAAGTGAGAAAACGTGTGTTCAATCAAAAGGGCTATGAGGTAATCCCTAAGCACGCATCTCAAAGGGCAGGGCCTGATTCAGCACAGCTGTGCTGTGTTAGGGAGGAGCACTCATCAAGGCAGAATAAGAGTAGAGTTTATTCTACAGATGACCATCTTCATGATCACCTTGGATATCCAGAGAATTATCCTCAGTTTCATCTGAAGGATTATCAGAAGCAGAAGCCAAACCGGACGGACAGAGAGGGAAAGAGACCCTCTGGAAGAAAGAGGAGAAAAGCCTTTGAGAGGTCTAGAAGAGTGCAAAGCAGTACGTATACTGGGAGGTATTCCAAGGGCCAGCATACACCATTGGACTGGGGAAAGCCAGAGGAATGGTGCTGCAGAGCTAGGAATCTCCAGACGCTACCTGTGAGGGAGACGGCTGCACGTGGAAGGGACCCTAAGACCCGTGCCAGAAGGTATGTGAAGAGAGATCCAGTGTCCAGGGATCTGGATTGGAAGGCTGGACATAAGAACTGGACTACATACTGGCCAGGCTATATAGAGAGGAACTCTAGCAGCAATGGAAGCTCAGGTATGAACACTGATCTATGCCCTAGCTATAACCTTGAAAGACAGCAGGGAAACAAGTATTCTCCTGAAAGTGCTCCATTGAGAGATTCATCTGTGCCAATCCATGATATTGAACCTATGCTTGTTTAAGATGGGGGTATGATTGCAGATGAAGAATGTGTTTATATGGACTGCTCTCTATCTAAACTCCGTTGGTAACTTTCTGTTACAAAGTACAGCAACCATCACAAAGAAATACAAATTTGTTCTTTAATCTACTCAGAAAAGCTCCTGAAGCAGGATTTGACCCACACAGTAGAAAGCAAGCCAGCTAAGGGGTTTCAGCTGGATAACTGCTAGCAATTAAGCCTTACCTAATTGCTTGTGAGCTAGGAGAGAATCACTTCTGAATCTATGTGGGAAGTAATCAGAAGTTAACCTGAAAAGAACAGTTTGTTTCTTGCTTTGTGGCTTTTCATTTGTTGTTTTCCTGATTTTTGACTTTGTTTTTCCAAGTTAACACTGAAAGCAAGTTACCTGATTTATGTGCTACCAAGCATATCTGTGTTGGGAGAAATAACCCCATAAATAAATATCTTATTGGCTTTACCCAAGAGCACAACTAAATTATTGTCAGCAGCTGTGTCTGGTGTGAATGAACTACATTGCCCACAATCCCTTGCAAATCATATAGATATATGCACTTGCCAAGACTGTGAAGATTCTCACCCAGGCAGCCGTCTGACAAGCCGCATCACCGCATTCGCATTTCACGGAGTTTGCGGGCGGACTTGGGAATGTGGGATGAGTTCCTAAAAGGCTTTAATGGCACTGCGGTTTTGCAGGAGCGGGAAACGTCTACGTTTGACCTACAGATTTTACGGACGCGGCGGGCGGTTTAGGTTTGGGGGTGTACTTTGATGGAGCCTGGTGTGCGGAGCCTTGGCCTAGTGCGTGGCGCGAGGTGGGTCTGACGAGGAATATAACCTTCCTGGAACTATTCCCGGTGCTGGTGGTATTGGAAGTGTGGCCG
The DNA here is from genome assembly GCA_033557465.1 of Ichthyophis bannanicus. Lineage (NCBI taxonomy): Eukaryota > Metazoa > Chordata > Amphibia > Gymnophiona > Ichthyophiidae > Ichthyophis > Ichthyophis bannanicus. The sequence goes on along the minus strand of CM066034.1, from coordinate 965,068,393 downwards.
GAAAGGCTACGCAATCGCCGGGTGCTGTGGTGGTGCGATAACGAAGCAGTGGTCAGTGTTATTAACAGGTATGCTCTGCGTTGCTTGCGGGTGGCCACATTAATGAGGGAGGTCGTGTTCGCTTGCTTGAGGTTGAATGTGGTGGTGAGGGCTAGGCATGTGCCGGGGTGTGCTAACCAGGTTGCTGATGCTCTTTCCCATTTCAAGTGGGACTTGTTCCGGCGTTTGGCACCAGAAGCGGACAGCGAGGGAAGGCCGGTCCCGGAGCACTTATGGAGACATGGCCTGTAGGCATGCTGGACCTGTTGCGGAGTTCCGTATCACCAGCGACGTGGCGGTCTTATCGCAAAGGATGTGACAGCGTGGTGGAGTTTTTGGCAGCACGGGGATGGTGGCAGGGCTCGGCGCTGGATCACCTCATGGGACTTTATATCACTGCAGCGAAGGCTGCGGGAACCTCACGGGCGACGGTGTGGGCGCACTTAGCGGGTTTCGCATTTTTCTCCAGGGCAGTGGGGTGGAGCGTGTCCAGCAGGGGATTTTTGGCTCGCCGGTTGTTGTTGGGCTGGGAGCGAGAGACCCCTTTGCAGATGGATGGGAGGCGCCCTATCACGCACGACCTGCTACTACAGCTGTGCGCCGCGTTACCAGGGGTGGCGGCATCGGCTTATGAGGTCACGCTGTTCCAGGCAGTATTTTGCGTGGCCTTTTTTGGGGCTTTCCGGGTGGGTGAACTGGTGGCGGTGTCCAGCACGGCGGTGGGGGGGGGGAGAGCATTACAGGTGCAGCATGTGCAGGTTGCTGCAGGGGAGCTGGGGATCCGGTTGGTGTGGTCCAAGATGGACCAGAGGGGCAAGGGTGCGTGGATACGATTGAGAGCCATTGGGGATTCCCCGACTTGTCCGGTGGTGGCGATGGCGGCATACCTGAGGCTGAGGCCGCATATGGGCGGCTTTCTCTTTATGCACGAGAACGTGCGCTGCCTGACGCGTTTCCAGTTCACGGCGGTATTACGGTTGGCTGTGCGCCACGTGGGTCTGGAGCCTAATGACTTCGCTCCCCATTCGTTTCGGATCAGGGCAGCCACCAGCGCTGCGGCGGCTGGGGTGTCGGAGCAAGACATTCGGCGGATAGGACGGTGGCGTTCAAACGCATTTTGGGGGTATGTGCATCTGTGACAGAGTTGGCATGGGTTAACTGTTTAATTTTCTTTTAGGTGTGGGCCAGATGCTGTATTGCTGCTGGATGATCAGCCATTCTTTTGTATATTGGGCTGGCCAGCATGCAGTGGCGGGGCCCCTCGGGGCAAACCTTGGACTTCACACGGAGGAGGTGACCGTCTCATGGCTGGGTGAGCGTGGGCTTCGGTGGCCGCAGCTCTTACCTTTGCTTCGGCACCATCAGCGCATGTGGGGATCGCCGGCTCTGCTGCTGTTGCACCTCAGTGGCAATGATCTGGGGACATGGACGGTGAAGCAGCTGATCAGGGCGGCCAAGAAAGACATTCTGGAAGTATTGTTAATGTTTAAAGATGTTGTATTACTGTGGTCAGATATAATTCCGAGGCCGGCGTGCTGGGGCCACTGGAGGTGGTTGCGGGGGTTGATTAAAGTTAACTGGCAAATTGGCTGCTGGGTGTGTGAGAACGGGGGCAGATCTTGCACCCTTGGGTGGAAGTGGACTGTGCCGGCTTGTATCGGCCTGATGGAGTACATCTATCCCCGGTGGGGGTGGCTTTACTCCGGAACGATTGGCAAGAAGCCTTGGAGTATGTGGTTCAGTGCAGAGTGGCTGGTCGCAGCTTTGGGTATGGGGGGGGGGCCTCAGGGACAGGTGTCACTGAGCCTGTGGCGGGATCCTGGAGGTGTCCGGGGTCCGGAGTCTTGGCAATATGCAGGACGGGGGTGGGGTACCCCCGACCCGGAGAATCCCTCAGGGCTTTTGCTAATAATATGGCTAAGCCGGATGAGGGGGGATGGAATTGCCGGGCGATGGTTCATGGCGGAGGCGGGAGGGAACTCACTTTGCTACCCATATGGCTGGTGAGGGTTCGTCCCGCTGCCGGAACCGGTATTGACATAGTCATGGTTGTTGTTAGTTGTGTTGGTAATGTTTGGTTAATAAAGCTGCGACCAGTTTAAATGCCAATATGTGTACTGGTGGTTATTTTAGAGGGGGGGGGGGCGTTGGAAGGTGCTTTGTAAGGGACATGAGCAACATGTCCGCCTTACCTGGTTATGCTAAGGCCGCGGGGCCACGTACCTGCTGGCCGCTCTAACCGGGTGGGTGTCGTGGTGCGTGGTCCTGGCCGCGTGGCGCTAGGGGAAGGGGGGCCATTTCAGCGGCGCAGGAGCGGGTTTTAAATCCATTGGCTCCCGCGATTGATGGAAGGCTGCGGGAGCCAATGGGAGGGGCAGACGGTCTGGGGAGGGGGGGCCCAGAGGCGAGTGTGCCGGCGAGGCTGCAGTCCGTTGGCACGCTGCAGAGAGGATGGTCGCACCCACCCTCCCACCCCTGGGAGTGGCGGTGCTGGGTCTGAGGGGGGTTGCAGCTGGGCGGGGCAGCGGGATCCCAGAGGTGTCTGGGGTCCGGAGTCTTGGCAATATGTAGGGCGGGGGTGGGGTACCCCCGACCCGGAGAATCCCTCGGGGCTTTTGCTAATAATATGGCTAAGCCGGATGAGGGTAATGAAATTGCCGGGCGATGGTTCATGGCGGAGGCGGGAGGCAACTCACTTTGCTACCCATATGTCTGGTGAGGGTTTGTCCCGCTGCCGGAACCGGTATTGACATAGTCATGGTTGTGTTGGTAATGTTTGGTTAATAAAGCTGCGACCAGTTTAAATGCCAATATGTGTACTGGTGGTTATTTTAGAGGGGGGGGGGGCGTTGGAAGGTGCTTTGTAAGGGACATGAGCAACACGTCCGCCTTACCTGGTTATTGCACACTATACTCCAAATGAGGTTTGTCAGACGGTTGCCTGGGTGAGAATCTTCACAGTCTTGGCAAGTGCATATATCTATATGATTTGCAAGGGATTGTGGGCAATGCAGTTCATTCACACCAGACACAGCTGCTGACAATAATTTAGTTGTGCTCAAGTGTTAAAGCCAATAAGATATTTATTTATGGGGTTATTTCTCCCAACACAGAGATGCTTGGTAGCACATAAATTAGGTTACTTACTTTCAGTGTTAAACTTGGAAAAACAAAATAAGGAAAACAACCTTTAAACTTGTCAGGCAATCAAAGCAAAAGAAATAAAGACCTGGTTGATAACAAACTGGTCTTTTTCTGTAGGCTTAGCTAATATCCTCTTAGCAAGTATCAAACAACAAACCAAAAGCTACAAAGAGAAAAAAAACTGTTCTTTTCAGGTTAACTTCTTATATCTTCCCACATAGATTCAGAAGTGATTCTCTCCTAGCTCACAAGCAATTAGGTAAGGCTCAATTGCTAGCAGTTATCCAGCTGAAACCCCTTAGCTGGCTTGCTTTCTACTGTGTGGGTCAAATCCTGCTTCAGGAGCTTTTCTGAGTAGATTAAAGAACAAGTTTGTATTTCTTTGTGATGGTTGCTGTACTTTGTAACAGAAAGTTACCAAAGGAGTTTAGACAGAGAGCAGTCCATGTAAACACATTCTTCATCTGCAATCATTCCCCCTTCTTCAACAAGCATGGGTTCAATATCATGGATTGGCACAGATGAATCTCTCAATGGAGCACTTTCAGGAGAATACTTGTTTCCCTGCTGTCTTTCAAGGTTATAGCTAGGGCATAGATCAGTGTTCATACCTGAGCTTCCATTGCTGTTAGAGTTCCTCTCTATATAGCCTGGCCAGTATGTAGTCCAGTTCTTATGTCCAGCCTTCCAATCCAGATCCCTGGACACTGGATCTCTCTTCACATACCTTCTGGCACAGGTCTTAGGGTCCCTTCCACGTGTAGCCGTCTCCCTCACAGGTAGCGTCTGGTGATTCCTAGCTCTGCAGCACCATTCCTCTGGCTTTCCCCAGTCCAATGGTGTATGCTGGCCCTTGAAATGCCTCCCAGTATAGGTACTGCTCTGGACTCTTCTAGACCTCTCAAAGGCATTTCTCCTCTTTCTTCCAAAGGGTTTCTTTCCCTCTCTGTCCGTCCGGTTTGGCTTCTGCTTCTGATGATCCTTCAGATGAAACTGATGATCAAGCTCAAGCTGATTCCCAGGATAAGGAGGATGATTCTCTGTAGAATAAACTCTACTTTTATTCTGCCTAGATGAGTGCTCCTCCCTAACACAGCGCAGCTGTGCTGAATCAGGCCCTGCCCTTTGAGATGAGTGCTTAGGGATTACCTCATAGCCCTCCTGATTGAACACACGTTTCCCCACTTCAGCTCCTCTAATGGCTCTTGGAAACCTGGTGCATTCTGGGACTGGTAGTCTTTTATGGGAAAATTCTGTTTTCTTATTTCTACCAGAACTGACAGGTTGCTTGTTCAGAGTCACTTCACCTTTCCTATAGCTCCTTCCTGAGCTATGATAAGCTTCCTTATCACAGGTTGCTCCAAAAACTTATGCAGAGGCATTTTCACCTCCTTTTTTCTGCTAGCCATTCCTCTCCGTATGCACCCAAGCATCCTTCTAGCTTTTGCCGTCACCTTTTCTACCTGTTTAGCTACTTTAAGATCATGAGACAGAACCACGTCTAGGTCCCGCTCTTCTTTAGTGGACAAAAGTACTTCACCCCCTATACTATATTGCTCCCTTGGATTGCTGCAGCCCAAATGCATGACCTTACATTTTTTAACATTAAATCCCAGCTGCCAAATTCTAGACCATTCTTCAAGCTTAGCTAGATCCCTCCTCATATTATCTACCCCTTCCTGGGTGTCTACTCTATTGCAGATTTTGGTATCATCCGCAAAGAGGCAAATCTTACCTGAAAGCCCTTCCGCTATATCACTAACAAAGATGTTAAAAAGAATCTAAGGACAGATCCCTGGGGCACACCACTGATAACATCCTTCTCCTCAGAGTGAGCTCCATTACTTGTACTCTTTGTCGCCTCCCACCCAACCAATTTCTAACCCAAGCAGTAACTTTAGGGTCCATCCCTAGGGTGCTCAGTTTGTTTATAAGTTGCCTGTGAGGAACAGTGTCAAAGGCTTTACTGAAATCTAAATACACCACATCTAGGGCTCTCCCTCAGTCCAACTCCTTGGTCACCCAGTCAAAGAAATCAATCAGATTTGTCTGACAAGACCTACCTCTGGTGAATCCATGCTGCCTCGGATCCTGTAATCCGCTGGACTCCAGAAACCTCACTATTTTCTCTTTCAGCAGCGTTTCCAATAATTTACTTACCACCGAAGTTAAACTAACCGGCCTGTAGTTTTCAACCACATCCTTACTTCCGCTTTTGTGTAAAGGCACCACATGAGCCTCTCTCCAGTCCTTTGGCACCACTCCCGACTCCAATGAGGCATTGAAAAGGTCAGTCAGTGGAGCTGCTAGAACATCCCCAAGTTTCCTCAGTATTCTCGGGTGTATCCCATCCGGTCCCATCGTTTTGTCTACTTTAAGTTGAGATAGTTTCTCACGAACACAGTCTTTTGAAAATTGTTTAAGATGTCCTTTGCTTCTGTTCCTATTTGTGGGTGTTTTCTGAGGTCCTGCTTCTGGTTCTTCATCTGTGAACACAGAACAAAAATATTTGTTAAGCAATTCCGCTTTATCCTTATCAGCTTCTACATATTCCTCCCCTGCACCCTTGAGTCTGATAATACCACTCTTGCCCTTCACCATTGGTAAGCACCAAGTCCAGTATGGCCCCTTCACATGTGGGGTCTGTTACCAATTGCCTGAATAGTTCTTCCTGTAGAGAATCCAGGATCTCCTTACTTCTAGATGAAACTGCAGCAGGAATGTGCCAGTCAACATCTGGCATATTGAAATCTCCTATCAGTAGCACTTCCCCTTTCCTAGCAATGCTGCGCATGTCTTCAGCATGGTCCCGGCAGTTAATGAGCAATGGGTGGTACACTAGTGGGGGTGCACTTCACGACATCCATAAAGATGCCTTTAGGTGCACCTGTGCTAATTGTCACATTGCCACTGAGCAATTGCCTTCATGCTAGTGGCAATATACTCTCAATGCTCACACTTCACCCTTTCCCCATCCCCTCATGCAATGGTCAATTAGCATGCGATTTACTGTGTGGTTTCTGGCATGAATCCACATTAGCATTCCCAGCTGCCAGTTGCCACATGTTCAAACACATATTAACCAGTTACTGGGCTTTAGTAAAAGGGGCCATGCATAAAATTACATAAGATCACCAACAAAAATAAAACATTTTGGGGGCTATTCTCAGTCATGAATAGCGGGGATGGATGGCCCGATGGGACCTCCATCCCCGCTATTCATGGCTTCAAGTGCCCCCGAATAACTACTCCCCCTGGTTGTGCATGGAAGTTAGATGGGGCAGGGAAGGGGCGACACAGGGTTGGAGAGTGGGTGGGCAGTGGACGTTCGCTGGCCCCGGATGTACAGGGCCGATTCTAATGTCAGCCCTGTACTTCTGGGGCTGGGGAAACGTCTGGGGAAGTTATTCCACCTCCGAGGTGGAATAACTTCCCTGGACGCTTGTTTTTTTCTGTTGTCAGGGTGAAAATGGGGCAAGGGAGGCCAGGGTTTATTCCCCGCAGCCCGATCCTGGCCTTAGGAGGCCAGATCGGGGGTCAGGCTGTGGGAAATATATCCTTTTTCTTGGCGGCCGGCATTGCGGCTTTTAAATGGAGCTGTGGTGCCATGGCAACATGATACCATGGAGCCGCAGCTCCATTTAAAAACCCTGACTGAGTTAGCTGGGTGCAGTCCTAGACATGCCCCGCGGGATCAGAATTGCAATCCACTCTGTGCATCCAGTTCAGACTGGACACACAGAGAGGATCTATGTCTGGGACAGAATTGGGCCCTTTCCATCTATTGTTCTATCTTCATCCTTTATCTCTACTACTCAGCTTGGGACATACCAAGCCAGTCAGGTTTTTAGGCTAACCACATTGAATATGTATGAGAGAGATTTGCGTATAATGGTGGCAGTGCATGCAAGTCTATCTTATGCATATTGATTGTGGTTATCCTGAAAACCTACCTGGCTACGTGTGTTCCAAGGACTGGGTTGAGAACCCCTGCCCTAGAACTTTATTAGACCTATATTATATCATGCTTCTAACCTACCAAATATTTTTACAGCACAGAAAACCTGCATATAATCTGACAGCCTTTTTCTTCTACTGGGAAGGAATTCAGGTATTATTCCTATAGCTGGTCTTATCCAATCTAATAGCCTTTATCCTGTAACAGCACAATTATTTAATTGGTTGGGTCTCAATTCTCTGATCAGATAATATCGCTCCAATTTATTCCTCAAGTAAAGTAGTCCTGATCTATGGAATACCATAAATGCCAGACACAAAACTTAAACTCAATTCTTAACTCAATCGACAACCAAAGCAAAGATATTATTCTAATTTATTTAATAAACCACTTTTTGAATACCCAAAGTAGCTACAATTGGAAGCATAAAAACAAATTACCAATAATATTAAACACCTCTGATCAAGACATAAAACTAATAAGAAAAAACACAATTTGAATAACAGAAGACAAATATTTAAACATATAAGTACCTTATAAGCAAGCTGTGAACATTGCAAACAGCCCAATATACTGTAATATGCTTGCTTAAGGTTCCGAGCATGCGGTAATTAAATTTTGCTTCCTGTGTTCAAAAGCTATTTGGTTATGGTTTGTGAATATTGTCAATACTGGTCCAGGAATCTGCATTTCTAAAGGGTAATTGCATTTCCAGTGTGTAATAAGATAATTCTACCTTGTACTGTATGTATTTCCCACATTTTTCATACTGCTTAGTCGCAGCAGGTATGCATGGCGACTAGATGCCGTGTGACCCGATACTGAGCCAGGGCTAGTTTTTGTTCTCTGCCATCTGTAGACCCACAGTCCTGATTTCCCTAAGGAAATGGAACCTGCTGTAAAACCAGAACTTCTTCCACTTGTCCCTTATGACATCGTGGCCTCAAAAACACAAAAAGGAAGGAAGCCCCCGTTCAGGTCCGCTATATTACCTGGACCTCCCTTTCTTCTTCATTTACTCATTTTTTATTGTATTCACAGAGATCCCAAACCTAATTATACGGTTGGCGGCATCGGCTTACCGGATACGTCCCGCTGAGAGGGACATTCAACAGTGCTATCCAGATAGTTCAGAGTCTGTTAAAGAAAAAACTATCTGGATGGTGCTGGAGCGGCCCATGGGCAGAACTGAGGCAGAGCCTGTACTTATTGTGATAGCGGCAGTTTTAGTGTTGCTGCCCAGATAGCAGGCCACGTAATCCGGATAGTGCCAGCACCGACCATGAAATACAGATATTCAGCACTGACCGATATCTAGATACCAGCACTGGCTATCTGGATTACTTTGCCAATGATGGCCAACGTTTAAAAAAATGCTAGAGATCACCATGGACTGAATATTAACCTTTGCTTTTAAACCAAAACCGTATGACTTCCTTTATTTTCTTATCACACACACTTGCATGTTCATAGACCATACTGTATGTTAACCTGATAGCCTCAGGGCACGTAGGGGACTTAGGCAGGGGTATTCAACGGCACTAACCATGTATGTGCCGTTGAGTATCCCCATCTAAAGCATTTACATAGCTTACTAGGCTGTAAATTGTGTAAACGCCCTTTGAATATAGGGCCCAAAGTTTTCAGTGAGAGAATAATTTTTTTTTGCATTTTTTTAAAACCGTCTTTGGATAGTGTGCAACTGCAGCAGATACAAGAGAAAAACCTGTAACAGTAGGATATGCCCTGGAGGTAAAGAATTACATAAAGGAGGCTTCCATGGCTCCTCTGAAGCCCTCTTTTATATTCAGATAGTAAAGCTATCAAAGCATTTAATACGAGCTACGTTCTTCAGTACTTCATCTACTCAAAGGATCAAAACTAAATGATTGAGGTCTACTGAGTGTGAGCAAATAATGTTGCTCTTCAGGCATTAGTTAAAATATAAAAATATCAGACAAGTGCTGTAAACATAAATAATACTGAATTTGCATATAGATTGGACTCCAGATTTACTAAAAGTCGTTTTGTTTGTGTCCTGCCATCTCAACATCATTAAAGTCAAAATGTCAACATGGGAAATTTTATTTTCCTTTTCTTTAGCTGAATGTAGCTCCACTTGTGGGTGCTTTCTCTAGAGCAGGGGCTGCGTCCCGCAGCCTGTCGGCAAATCCTGGCATGGATTCTCTGGGTGAAGGGATTCTCCACTTCAGAGCTCAATTTATATTATTAAAAGTTCAGGGAGATATTTCAAATAAGGTGGTGGTGTTCCAAACTAAAACTCTTTACTGCTAAACGATTTGCGTATCAAGCAGAATAAAAATCATTGCAAACATATATTGTGCAGTAGTCAATTTTCACACAGTGTGTATCATGCGAAAAATGATGCAAATTTCTCATTAATGAGCTGCTGCAATGCAAATTCAAAGCATCTCATTCACGAAGGGTTTTGCAAAAACAAACTTGTGAAAAACGACACCTCAAGAGCTATAGCTATTTTTCTGAATACCCCAAGAAACGCTTTGTGTGGCGGCAGAAGCTTAAAGGGGTCACTGCTGCCCCACCCCTCCATGGCCTCTGATCCCTGAAGTTTAGTGGGTCCCTTATTTGGCAGGCTGACCCCTAGTGGTAGTATTATGAAACTATTACCAAGAGTCAGCTGGCACCATTTTGAATGCGGCAGCCGCCAGGTTAGGAATGAGAGGGGATAGTTTCTGCTCCCAGATCTCTGGATAAGTTGGAGTTCTGTAGTTGGAGGATACCTTTTTCCTATTTAAGAAGCAGGGCTTCTGGGTGGGGGTGGGGGGGGGGGTATGCATTTTTACCCTGGCTTGGGGCTAGAGGGCCCCCAACCCACCAGGACTTTAGAGTCCCCCTGCTGTGTGAAGGGGGAGGATTCAAAGCATAAATTCTCATGCATTACTACAGCCCAGGAACAGGTCAGAAACTTTGGGCAAAGTTTAGTTAAGGCATGTGACTGAGTTAAGAGCTAATTTGCTTCTCAGAGCTAAATTTTGTAAAAATGGACACTAGCCCATAGACGTTTTTGCGAGTTAATGCAGGAGGGCCTTTCAGAATGATTTTAAATCTTCAACCCTTGTTTATCCCAATGATAGCCTCGTCGGTTTTAACTCTTTTCTTACTATGTTTGAGCTGACAATGGAGAAAGGATTTTCTTAGGTCTATTTGTACAGTGTTAATAGACTGCAGAAATGACAAGTAGCAGCACAATGAGATAAGAGAATGAGGGTCAGAGGAAGGGGCTTTCTAGATGGAGAGCATTTGGTCATTAGAGAGTTAAATGTCGCGTATTACTCAAACAATTTTTGCAAATATCCAGATAAATGAGCCCTGTACTCACTACACCCTGGCAAACGCATAACTCACTTTGAATGTCAGGCCTTAAATTCTGTTTTTAAATTTCAGTCAAAAAAGATGCTCAGGGTCATTTAAATTCTTCTCAGTCCTTGGATTTATTGCATAAGCATTTCTGTTATTTGCCTCCGCAGTTCTAATTCATGACACAATGTTGCTTTTCAGTAGCTAGTTAGATGCTTTCATAGGATGCACATATGCCCTGTTCCTGATTTAAGAATAAGAAGTTATTCCTTAAAAGTACCCTCACTTTGGACTGAATTTACGAATGCTAAGAGTAGAGTGGAGTGAATTGGTAGATCGGATTTGATTCCTACCGGTGCTCCTTGTGGTCTTGAGCCTTCCATTGCCTTGGAAGAAAAGTCCTGGAAATCTACTTCTTGTCACATCTTGCCAAGAAAACCCAGGGCTGCTGGGTTACTAGGAATCACACTGATTTGATGGCACTTGAAAAAAGAGAAAGAAACCATCTAGCAGTAAAATACTTGGAAGAGGTTTGTATTTAGTCATACGATTCATGGAAGATAGTGAGAAGGAAAATAAGTTAACTATGGTGACCATGTGTGAGGTCCGAATGGAATTGTATGTGTCCTGTACCTTCTGAAATGAAGGTCGTGGAACACATGGAATCTGTACTGAAAGAACTCCTGACAATTACGCCATTCACTCCATTGTTTAAACATTGTGCATTCATACGCTGAGCTTTGAGCACTGCGTACTAGCAGGAAAACCTGTCTACAAGATGCAACACATTTGAAATAGAAGGCAAGTCGACCGCATTGGAAACCCAAGGATGTTACAATTTACAAATAGGAAGCTGTCTTCACAGCAGATGGAATAGCGCTGTGCCCAAGGCAGGCGTGAAAGCAAACCTTTCTTTAGCTTGTTTTCATTAGTTCCCATCCACTAGCCCTGTTGAACATACAGTATTACAGTAATTATTCTAACTTCTATTTATTTTTAACACCTTGATGCTTCAGTGTGCTGATCTTCATTGACCAGCAGCACGCCATTAATTTTTGCCTCCAATAGGAACTGTAGAAAATAAAGCCATAAGATGTTTTTGACTTCCCTGCTTTATTATTTTTTTTAAAACCGGATCTTGTATAAATTTATTAATACCATCACCATACAGAGGCCACTTACTGAGAACTGCCCTCATTATAAAGTACCAGACTAGGTCCCATAATATGATAGATCCATTCAGTAGAGATGCAAAATGCAATGTGTGCCTTTGAGTCAATGCTGACTTCTGGTGACTCAGCAACTCGTGGGTTTGATTGCAGCAGGGTTATTCCTCCAACTTTCTTTTTTATTTTTATTAAATTCCCTTCCTGTGTTTGTAAAGTACCTACATAGGTGAAATTTGCAGGTATTCTGTAAAAAAACGAAAAAGTTAATTAGCTTTTTGTATGAGTTGGCTCTTCTGGTTATGAGTGATACATTGAAAGTCTGGATTGAGACCCTCTCATGTGGCTAGATGCTTCTGATTTGTGGGCCACCTGTGACAGATTCTAAGTCTGTGGGATGAAAGGATACCCCTTATGAGGAAAGGCTTAAAAGGTTAGGCATCTTCAGCTTGGAAAAGAGACGGCTAAGGAGAGACGTCATAGAAGTCTATAAAATAATGAGTTAGGTGGAACAGATAAATGTAGATCAGTTGTTTACGCTTTCAAAAAGTAGAAAGGCTAGGGGACATGCAATGAACCTATAATATAGCATATTTAAAACCAATTGAAGAAAATATTTTTTCACTCAACTTATAATCAAACTCTGGAACTCTGGTTGTAGTAAGAGCTGTTAACACCATCGGGTTTAAAAGAGGTTTGGGCAAGTTCTTGGAGGAAAAGTCCATGAACCATTATTAAAGCGGACTTGGGAAATCCAATACTTGCCTCTGGGATAAGCAGCATGGAATCTGTCTAACGTTTTGGAAACCTGACAGGAACTTGTGATCTGCATAAGCCACAGTCAGAAAGAGAATACTGGGCTTGATGAATCTTTTGTCTGACCCAGTATGGCATAGCTTATGTTTTTATGTTTTTGGGGTCCTTTCTTCCCTCCGTCTTCTCTTCTTATCCACTCTTCCATCCTCCTTCCTCTCTCTAATCATTGGATCCTACCAGATATTAACTTAGTTTAGCATAGTTTAATTAAAATTTGAAATACCATATCTCGTAAACAGCGAAGTTGTTTACAATAATTTATTTATTTTTATTTATTTATTTATTTAACAGCTTTTTTTTCCTACCGTCCTTTCATTAATTCAGGTCAGTTTACAGAGAGCATGTCATCAACCAAACTTTTACATAGAACAGGGTGTTGAACAGGGTGTTGAACTTGGGTGATTATATGGTGTTCAAGGGGTGTGGTAAACCACATCTATTTACATTACATTAAAGCAGCAATACGTGGCATAGTTATTTGTGGGTTGAGGGTACAGTTCATAGGAAAGCTGGACTGAGAATGTAGCTGTAGACTGTGATGGATGTGCTTGATCAATTGGCTCATAGGGAGGGTCCATAGTATTCCGTAAAGAGGTAGGTCTTTATAGCTTTCCTGTAGTCTGATAGGTCCTTGATGGCTCAATTGTGGCGGGTAGGTCATTCCATAGTGGGGGAGCATATATGGAGAATGCTCTTTTGCAGGTTGATTTAAAATCAAATCAAATAATAGTTTTTCCTAAGAATAGTTTCCCACTATTGATAGAAAAGGCAAAAAATGTTAGACATAAGCAGAGTTGAAATTGACAAAGACAGAACGCAGAGGATGGTCAGGTTTGATTAGATCTATTGAATGCCTTATGAATATGGTAATCTAAGTGGGTAGATGGAGTGCAACTTGAAATAAGTGTGTTTTGAACAAGGATTTGAATTCTACATAGGAGAGTTCAATACAGAGAGCTGGGGGGAGATTATTCTATAAGTAAGATCCAAGAAAATAAAAAGTGGAATGTCTGGTGGATTCATATATGACCTGGGTAGCAGAGGGAAGAAATAGATGATTAGTTGAACTTAATGGAGGGCACTATAGGAATTAAAGGCAATAGTCAGAGATGAGAGATAAGGTGTATCACAGTAGACGGCTTGGATGAAAAGAACGTGATTAGCAGTGTGCCCCAGGGTTCGGTCCTGGGAGCGGTACTGTTCAATATATTCGTGTGTGATATTGCTGAAGGGCTGAAAGGAAAAGTCTGTCTTTTTGCAGATGGCACCAAAATAGGCAACAGAGTGGACTCCCCTGAGGGAGTGGAAAACATGAGGAAAGATCTATAAAAGCTGGAAGAATGATCTAATGCTTGGCAGATAAGATTTAATGTGAAGAAGTGCAGTGTCATGCACTTGGGAAGCAGAAAGCCAAGGGAATTGTATGCGATAGGGGGCGAGAGGTTGGTGTGCACGAACCAGGAGAAAGACCTCTGAGTGATTGTTTCTGACTATCTCAAGGTGGCGAAACAATGTGACAAGGCGTTGGCAAAAGCCAGAATGATGCTGGGTTGTATACAGAGATGAATTACCAGCAGAAAGGAAGAGGAAATAATGCCACTGTATGAGTCACTGGTGAGGCCTCACTTAGAATTTTGTGTTCAGTTTTGGAGACCATATCTCGCAAAGGATATAAAAAGGCTGGAAGCGGTTCAGATGAAGGCGACCAAAATGATTTGGAGCCTGCGTCAGAAGACTTATGAGAAGAGACTTGAAGACCTAAATATGTACATTCTGGAGGAAAGGAGGGACAGGGGAGATATGATTCAGACTTTTAAATACTTAAAGAGTATTAATGGACAAACAAACATCTTCCAAAGATGGGGAAGCTGTAAAATTAGAGGGCATAATATGAAGCTGTAAGGAGGTAAACTGAAAGGGTGGTGAATGCTTGGAATGCCCTCCTGATAGAAGTGGTGGGGGCAAACACAGTGACAGAATTCAAAATGGCATGGGACAGATAGAGTGGATCCCTTTATAGCAACAGGATAAAATTAAAATAAGCATAACTATCTCTTATATCTGAACAAAAAGGGGTGACCTACATGGAGTGGTGGGTACACCCCTAAACAAAGGCATGGGGAGAGGTAACCTGCATGGAGTGGCAAGTGCACCTACTCTTACCGCCTTGCTGGACAGACTAGATGGACCATACTGGTCTTTATCTGCCGTCATATACTATATTACTATGTTACTATATTTTATAATGTATCGGAAACCAATGATGTTGAATAAGCAATGGAGTAATATGGTCATGTTTTGAGGCATTGGATAATGAGCTAATAGTAGAGTTTGGAATGTTCTGTAAGAGTCAGAGTTCATATTCAGGAATGCCAGCATAGATGATATTGCAACAGCCGAGGTATGTTATGATCAGATTGAGGAGGACAGTAGCAAGTGCAGGTAGGGTTAGAAAAGGACAAATAGATCCCATCGCTCTTTCAGTGTTTGTTCTGGTGGATTCTCCTCTACTGCTATCCCACTCTCAGTTGGTGTACCCCAAGGATCTGTCTTGGGTCCACTCCTTTTCTCTCTCTATACCTAGTCTCTTGGTTCACTCATCTCTTCCCATGGTTTTCAGTACCATCTCTACGCTGATGACACCCAGATCTACCTCTCTACACCTGAAATCTCTCTGGCAGTCCAGGCCAGGATCTCTGGCAGTCCAGGCCAGGATCTGTGCCTGCCTTTCTGACATTGCTGCTTGGATGTGTCTCACCACCATTTGAAATTGAACATGGCCAAAACTGAGCATCTTATTTTTCCCCTTAAACCCTCCTCGCCCCCTTCCTCCTTTCTCAGTCTCTGTGGATAACTCTCTACTCCTCCCTGTCTCCTCAGCTCGCAACCCTGGGGTCGTCTTTGACTCCTCTCTCTCCTTAAGAACATAAGAACATAAGATATGCCATACTGGGTCAGACCAAGGTCCATCAAGTCCAGTATTCTGTTTCCAACAGTGGCCAATCTAGGTCATATGTACCTAGCAGTTTCCCCAAGGGACACAGGTTCCACAATGCTTGTATTGGTTCAAGCATTGATATCCTTAATAATGGCTTATGGACCTTTCCTCCAGGAACTTGTCCAAACCTTTTTTAAACCCAGCTACACTAACAGCCTTTACTACATCCTCCGGTAACAAATTCCAGAGTTTGATTACACGTTGAGTGAAAAAATATTTTCTTTTATTAGTCTTAAACAGTTTACCCTGTAGCTTCATTGCATGTCCCCTAGTCTTTCTATATTCTGATAACGGAAACAATCGATCTACGTTTACCCGTTCCACTCCGCTCATTAATTTATAGACTTCTATCATATCTCCCCTCAGCCGTCTCTTTTCCAGGTTAAAGAGCCCTAACCTTTTTAGCCTTTCTTCATAGGAGTATCCTTCCATCCCCTTTACCATTTTGGTGGCTCTTCTCTGAACCTTTTCTAATAACTCTATATCCTTTTTAAGATACGGCGACCAGAATTGCACACAATATTCAAGGTACGGTCTCACCATGGAACGATATAGAGGCATTATAATATCCTTTGTTTTATTTTCCATTCCTTTCCTTATCATACCTTGCATTCTATTTGCTCTCTTGGCTGCTGCTGCACACTGGGCCGAGGGTTTTAACATGGTATCCACAATGACGCCTAAATCTTTTTCCTGGGTGGTGGTTCCTAATGTGGAACCTTGCATCGTGTAACCATAGTTTGGGTTGTTCTTCCCTAGATGCATAACCTTGCACTTGTCCACATTAAATTTCATCTGCCATTTTGATGCCCAGTCTTCCAATTTATCAAGATCCTCTTGCAATTTTCCACAATCCTCTTGGGTTTTAACAACTTTAAATAGTTTTGTGTCATCTGCAAATTTGATAACCTCACTCGTTATTCCACTTTCCAGGTCATTTATGAATATGTCAAAAAGCAGTGGACCCAGCACATATCCCTGGGGTACACCACTATTCACCTTTCTCCATTGGGAAAATTGGCCATTTAGCCCTACCCTCTGCTTTCTATCTTTTAACCAGTTCCTGATCCACAATAGTACACTGCCTCCTATCCCATGACTCTTTAGTTTTGCCAAAAGTCTCTCATGAGGGACCTTGTCAAAGGCTTTCTGAAAGTCCAGATACACAATATCAACCGACTCACCTTTGTCCACCTGATTATTCACTCCTTCAAAAAAACATAACAGATTAGTAAGACAAGATCTTCCTTGTCTAAAGCCATGTTGGCTGTCTCTCATTAGTTCATGACTATCTACATGCTGAGTAATTTTATTCTTTAAGATGGTTTCTATCATTTTTCCCGGTATTGACGTCAGGCTCACCGGTCTGTAGTTTCCAGGATCACCCCTGGAACCCTTTTTAAAAATTGGTGTTTACATTGGCGATCCTCCAATCTTCAGGTATTAGAGATGATTTTAATGATAGTTCACAGATTACTAATAGCAGGTCTGCAATCTCATATTTCAGTTCTTTCAATACCCTTGGATGTATACCATCCGGCCCAGGTGATTTGCTACTCTTCAGCTTATCCTTCTCCTCACACATTCAACTGATAGCGAAAACCAGCAGTTTCTGTCACTAAAACATCAACAAAATTCACCCATTCCTTTCTGAACACACTACTAAGACAGCTATCCACTCCTTAGTCACCTCCCGTCTAGACTATTATAACCTACTCCTTGCTGGTCTCCCTCTGAATCATCTCTCTTCCCTTCAATCAGTTCAACACTCTGCTGCGCTGCTAATCTTCCATCAGCCTCGTCATGCTCATGTTACCCCTCTTCTCAAGTCACTTCATTGGCTCCCTATCCATTTCCGCATCCAGTTCAAACTTCTCCTGCTGACCTATAAGTGCATTCACTCTGCAGCACCTCACATCTTTCCTCTCTTATCTCTCCCTGCACCCCTCCTCGGGAACTCCACTTGTCTGGCAAATCGCTTCTATCTGTGCCTTCTATTGCTAACTCCAAACTTCACTCCTTTCACCTTGCTGCTCCTTATGCCTGGAACAAACTACCTGAATCTAAATGTCAGGCTTCTTCTCTGACCCTTTTCAAATCCAGGCTAAAAACTCACCTCTTCACTGCTGCTTTCGGATCTTGATTCACCTGATCTCCTTCATGTTTCCTTAACATCCCCCCTAGATGTATCCCATGTCTACAGCTACTGTGTTGTCTGTCTTGACTAGATTGTAAACTCTGATGAGTAGGGACCATCTTTTACATGTGTCTGTGCAGTGCTGGGTATGTCTTGTAGCGCTATACAAATGTTCAGTATTAGTAGTAATCAGAAGTAGGAGCACTTTATGATGGAGCATAAGAAAGAGTTGAGAATCATACCCAGGTATTTAAGAGAGGACATAAGGGAAATAGGAACATCCTGAATCTGAGGGCAAAGAGACGGTACTGTGGGGGAATTAGCAGCGTTTTTTTGATGCTAAGTTTAAGATGATTTTCAGTTAACCATGAGGCTATTACGGAGAAACAAGTATTGATAGTTGAGGGATCAGGGGCTTGTGGGTTGGAATGAAGGACAAGCAGAATGTCATCAACATAATAATAAGCAGATATTTCAGACTGTTGAATAAGAACTATAGAGGGGTAAAAGGGGTGCTAAGGGAGGACAAGGCCATAGCAGAGAGACTGAATGAATTCTTTGCTTTGCTCTTTACTCAAGACAATGTAGGGAAGTTACACATGCATGAAATGGTATTTAAAAGTGATGTATCAAAAGAATTGAAAGAATTGTTATGTTTTTCAAAAACATATACCTGGGTGTCACATTGGACAGCAAGCTCCAACTGGAAAAACATCTGCGAAGAACAAACAAAGCCATCTTCCACAAGCTCAGAGTCCTACAGCCACTGAGGAACTTAATCGAACCCTGTGATTTTCGGACGGTCGCACAAGCACTAAATAAATAAAATAAATAAAATGTCGATAAACCAGGAAGACGTATTACAACTATTTGATAAGCTGAAGAGTAGCAAATCATCTGGACTTTTGATAAAAATGGGAGGTTGGAAACTGGTCTAACTCTCTTGATAATTGGGTGGACAAGAGCATTTTTTCAGAGCGAGAGGACAGTGCCTGAAGAAAGACTATTTTGCATCATGAAGTAAACAGTAGGCAGGAGGGCGAGGGAAGCCATAGGAAACCAGGATGAGGGAATGGGATCAAGAAGACAGGTTGTCTTCCACATAGAGGTGATATTTTTAGTAAGAGAGGTGCCTTTTATGAGTTGTGATAAGAGGGGAGAGAGGGATGAGGCAGATCTAGAGTTGAATGGGGGAGAGGAAAGCTTGGAGAGCAAGTTTGAGACCTTTTTGATGAAGAAAGAAGCCAGCTGGTCAGCAGATGGGACCTCAGGGATTACTGATGGAGTAGGAGGATGTAATAATTGGGAAACCATTGAGTAGAGAGCTTTAGATTGATTGATTGGAAGAGGAGATAATGTCATTGGTGAAATATGCTGACTCAGCAGAGATAAGTGTGGATCTATACAGAGCTTAATATGAGGTAAAACATGCCAGGGAGTCTGGGGAACAAGATTTCCTCCAGTATATCTCTGTCTGTCGAAATTGAGAATGGAGTAAGCAAAGATCTGAGTCAAACCACAGTTGAGTGCGTCTAGGATTGGAGTGTTGAGAGTGGAGTGGTGACAGGCTTTCAAGAGTGGAGCTGAGAAGGGCCTTCCAAGTATGAACTCAGTCTTCTACCTCAAGGGAATCAAAGCTGCTAGGAAAGAGAGCGTTGGAGGAAGGCAATGCAAATAAAATGTCAAATGTGATCTGGCGAACAGAGGAGTAGGGAGAAGACAGGTTCTTAGTGGCATCCAGGCAAGAGTGATTAATGCGAAAGCAGAAGATGATACAAAAATGATCAGTCCAAGGAAGGGCTAATGTGGAAATGTCTGAGAGAGAGAAGGGAGAATCAGAGGTAGCAAGAACCAAATCAATAGTATGACCTGCAGCATGAGCTGGAAGCTGTGCAAACTGAGTGAGAGACAAATCAAAATTGAGAAAAATGTCTATCCCATAGTGAGTTTGGATGTTTAAAAGTCACGGAGGATAGATTAGGATAGTGAAAAGTGATTTCTGCGATGGTCTGAAGAAATTGATCCTATAAGGTAGAAGTTGGAGAATGGGGGCAGCAGATGAGAAGGAAATGAGTGGTAGGGAAAGTCTTAAGGGATATTAGCAATGATTCAGGCTAAAGAAGGGTAGAAGATGATATCTTTCTGAGCAAAAGTGAAAAGCAGTAGATCAATGTGACCCCACCACCAATCCTAGATGGGCGAGGAGTAGAAAGGGCTGTATAGTTGGTGGGAAGGCAGCAATAGAGAAGAGTTCCCCCTCCTTCCCTCAGCTAGGACTCTTTCAAGTACAGCAGGTCAATGGAGTTTGAGGAAACTAGATCAGCAATCAAAGGAGTTTTTTCATAGGCACCTAATATAAGAGTCTTGGAGAGGCTACACCCTTCCAAAGCCCAGGCTGGCTGGCAGGAGTGGGAGCTGAAACACTGACAGTACAGCTTGAGAACAGGGCAGGAACTGGGATGGAGACTGATTCAGGAACTGGTAGGAGGTTCTCTCTGCTTGTTGCAGCTGTTAATTCTCCGCCTTCTGCTTCTGATTGGCTTATTCTATAGGCTAAGGCCAATCAACAGTGAGAGACTGGGAAACACTTTCTCCAGCTCCTGCAGGGATGGGAGAGAGGATAGGACAAGATGCTGTGTGAATCTAACTGAGGGGCAGATTAAAAGGGAGGTACAGGCAGACATCAATAGGTTCTATATGTGTGAGGGGCAATCAGTAGTGGAGCAGAGCAAGAGGGTGAGTATGTGGTTGGGCAGATAGAGGAGATAGCAAGAGAATAAAGAAGCGAGGGTGAAGGCCATTGCAATAGTAGTGCAATGGAAGCACAGCCTAAATGTTTGGGAAACGGGCTCAGTCCCAGAAAGACTTCTAAAATAAAACCCAAACTGTACACCACAGTGGGAAGAAAAGTGGCCACTGGGGCCATGGGTGGAATGCAGCTCAGTCTGCTCTCCTCTGTTGCTGATAAAATATTTACTCTATGCTTTTAGGTTTTTTTATTTCTTTCAATATGAAGATCCTGGGTAAACAATACGTAAGGTTTTCATGAATCAGTTTCCTTAATTCTGACTTGCTTTTATTTCTTCTGTACACATCAATAAATTATTCTGTAGCTGTAAAGTTCAAATACATCAAAATACAGAGAACTATTGAACTTATGTCAAGCAAGGAGCAGAAATGTTTCAGTGTGTATCTCCAGAGAGAACGTGTAACTCTTTGTTCCCAGTTAACAATTTTTCTTTAAATATAAAGCTGGTATTACAGTGTTGCAAAATGAGATTGGCTATGTAACAGAGAACAGATGTCAATTGTCAGGTGAACCTTCATGTATAATGTTACAAAGTAGTGTCGGTTTGGCAATGAGCAGTTTTATACTGTGATGTATCTAAACTGGAAGATCGGGCTATTGATTTGTTCATGGAGGTGCTGAATATAGCATATGATGGGAGCGGCATGAGTGAAATAAATGTGCAATAGGAACCAAGTAGATACAGCCTCGAGGAGAGGAGAGAATGGGGAATAAGAGAGATTTGGTTGTTTCAAAACGATAAATAATGCACTGAAAACAAACATTCATGAGAAGAATGGAAGTTCTAGAATGAGAGGTCACAATAGGAGGCTCAAAAGAGAGACTCATGTAGAACATTAGAAAATATTTCTTTAGGATGACGTGAGGCCCCAGTAGTGGCTGCATCCTGGCGTGAAGACGGTTCTGGTTTGAGTCCCAGGTCAGTTATTCTGCTTCCTGGACCTGAGGGAGTTGGGGAGGCCACACGCATAACCCCTTGGGAAAGTAGCACCATAATCCCAGTAGCCAACTTGCACACCATGACCTTGGGAAGTATGAAGCCATCTTTCAGGGCTCTGACTTTTTGATACTCACCAAAACAGGTTTCAGTCAATTCACTCTCAAAAGAATCCAGGTTCAGTCAGGTTTAATTGATCTAAAATGGGAGTTCTCAACTCAGGACACACCTAACTAGTCAAGCTTTCAGGATAGCCTCAATGAGCATGCATGAGAGAGATTTGCATACAATGAAGGAAGTGCATGCTAATTTCTCTCAACAATGCAATGTGTGCCTTTGAGTCAGTCCTGACTCCTGGTGACCCAGAAGCTCCTGGATTTTCTTGGCAGTGTCACTGGAAGTAGTTTGCCAGGCCTTTCTTCTGAGGCAATGGAGGGTTAAGTGACTTGCCCAAGGCCACAAGGGGTGCAAATGGGAATGGAACCCTGGTTGCTTGGTTACCAAGCCAGTGCTCTAACCACTAGGCTACTCCTCCACACCTAAATTTCTCTCATGCATATTCATTTTGGTTATCCTGAAAACCTGACTGGCTAGGTCTGTCTTGAGGAATGGGCTGAGAACTGTTGATATAAACAAAATAGATTTTCACTATTGACTTCTTGAAATGGCAGTAAAAACAGCATTGGATGCAACAGAAAGTCCATTAAGGCATGAACATACCTTCCAAAATCTTATGACATCATTTGACTCTAGAATTCAGGGGTTTCCAAACCTGTCCTGGAGGGCCGCAGTCCTCCTTTGATATCCCTAATGAATATGCATGAGATAAATTTGCATGCACTGCCCCTATTGTATTTGAATTGATCTCATGCATATTCATTAGGGATATCCTGAAAACCTGACTGGTTTGCAGCCCTCCAGGACAGGTTTGGAGACGTCAAATCCTTCTCTAATCTAGGTTAGGGGCAACTTGAGGCTATGGTATACTCAGAGCATCCTTTCCTGGTCTTCTGCCAGCATGTTCGGAGCTGACACTCTCTTCAGATGGCTTCTGTCTTAGTCAACCTTTTTCTGCCATCCTGAGAGTTGATGCGTTCACCAAACTCTGAGCTCCAGGCCTTAAAAGATTGTGCTCTAATCAACAAACTGATTTGAGTCAAGGAAATAAAGAATCCTTCCTTTTTTTAAAATTGAAATATTTCAATTCTACACAGGGTAGAAATTATTTACAAAGAAATTGCAAGAACCAAACAAAAATATAGCATGAAAATCAGAAGAAAAATAACAAATATTTCACAGTAACCATCATGGGGAGAGAAAATACTCTGAGACTGGATATGGAATATCAAAAACAAATACGTGAGGACAATCATATCTCATTAAAATAAGCCAGGAAAAGCACCATCTCAGCCAGTCTCATTCCCGGAGAGGAAGAGGAGGGTAGGGGCACACTTACTGATATCAATATTATCCCAGAGATTCTCAGCATTACATGCTTATCCATTAGGCCCGATATCTTTGGAGAAGCTAAATCCACAGTACAGATTTTTGGCATTTTTCCTTTTGGCATTTCAGCAACATTTAATTGTCGCAAAGGGGGTCCCCCTTTGGTCAGATGCTCCTTCAGTCACGTAGCAGTCACATGATGTTTATGCCAGTGGGGGGCGGGGGGGGGGGAGGTGAGATATGGGACTATCACTACAGATGCTCTTCCCATATCCAGCTCACCTCCAAATGCCTCATTGAGAAAGCTGCCACAGGTGCTGCCTGTGCCTCACCTGTCTCTACCAGCTTCTTCTCTCTCCAGAATCATTCCTTCATCTGAGGCATGGAGGCCCGTGGGAAGGTATCCCATAATTTGGAAGGAGAAAGGGAGAGGAATTGCCAGCAGAAAAAAGGAGGTGACTACAACGGAATGCTTCTGTGAGACTGATTTTTGATTTGAGGTTTAGAAATCATGTCTCTCCTTATCTAAACTCACTTCATGGGCTACCGATTGAGAAATGTTCTATTTTTAAAATGCTTGTCTTGGCTTTTAAATACTTTTATTGTCAGCTTCCAGCCTATGTTGTAAATAAATTGCAGAACTATATCTCATCCTGTACTCTGAGGTTGCAATCAGATTACACGTCATAATGCTTATTCATGTTCTTTGCTTCTGCTATGGAATGGAATACCAAAAATTTACTGTTCTATAGACAATCTGTTATGTTTTCGGAAGGCAATAAAAACAAACCTTTTTCCTGAGATATGATGGATATTGTAAGATCTTATAATGTCCTGTGCTATCATTTTTATGAAGAGTAGATATTATGTGTTATGATGAGGTATTGTAGTCTGTGTTGTATTATTTTTTATTATTATGTATGTTATTTGTAACCTGTCCTGAGCAATTTGAAAGAACGGGATAAATATCAAATACATAAATAAATAAATAGCGACTCTATATAAGTCTTAGATGCAATCTAATTTGGAGTATTGTGTGCAGTTATGGAGACCACACCTTCAAAAGGATATAAACAGGATGGAGTTTGTGCAGAGGGTGGCTACTAAAATGGTCAGTGTTCTATATTATAAAGCATATGGGGACAGACTTGCTGTTGTTGTTGTTGTTAAGTGCTGTCGAATTGGTGTCAACTCATGGCGACCCTCTGGATAGTTGTCCTAAACTGTGTTCGGTCTTCAGTCAAGCAGCTCATTGTTGTTAGAGTGATACTCATAGCTGCTGTTATTTTATCAAGTCATCTCATTGTTGGCCTTCTTCTTTTGTGTTGACCTTCTACCTTGCCAAGCATGATGTCTTTCTCTAGCAATCTCTCTCTTTGCATGATGTGTCCAAAGTATGAAAGTCGAAGTCTTGTCATCTAAGCTTCTAAAGAAAACTTAGGTTTGATCTCCTCTAGTACTGACTGGTTTACTCTTTGGGCAGTCCATGATATACACAGTATTCGTTGCCAGCACCATAATTCAAAGGCATCAATTTTCTTCCTGTTTGTCTTTTTCGCTGTCCAACTTTCACATCCAATGACGTTATTGAAAGTACCATGGCTTGAACAAACCAAATCTTTGCATGGAGAGAGACATCTCTGCTCTTGAGAATCTTATCTAGGTCCTTCATAGCCATTCTGCCAAGACCAATGTGTCATCAGACTTCTTGACTGCTTGTTGTTTCTTTATTTATAGTTGATCCAAGTAGATTAAAGTTGTCACCTATTTCAATTTCTTCTCCATCAATGATGAACTTATTGATTTTGCCAGTTGTCATAATCCTTGTCTTCTTTACATTAAGGTGCAGGCCCATTGTAAGACTATGTTCGTTGATCTTGAGAAGCAAATGTTTCAGATCATCTTCACTTTCAGCCAGTAATGTGGTATCATCAGCATAGCAAAGGTTATTGATGAGTCTTCCCCAATCTTCACACCTCGGGACAGACTTAAAGATCTAATTATACAGGGTGGCCCAAAAAAAGTGAGAACATCTCGTAGCATATAAGTTATTTAAAAATTCAAAAAGACGGAAAGGTCACATGATGCAGTGAGACCGAGTGGACGCAGCTCACTCAATCTCTGGGTTTCCCTCGCATGGCGATTTGCAGTTGGCTTGGAGTGAGAGGAGCGTGGGGAAGAAGGTGATCGAGGAACGGACAGCATGTTGACAGGAGCGAAGGCAGGCTGACGAGAGAGGGAACGAGCGGCTGGGCCGTCTAAGATGGTGGACTCACCTCCGGTGCTGAATTCGCCCGCTTCAGCAGCCTTCCTTGAGGAGGTTTCAGCAGCAGTGGCTGGTGCGCTATCCACCCAATTCGATGCCCTACACGCAAAAATAGACACCTTACAGGAATCTTTGGGCTCGTTGGGGAACCGGATGCAGCAAGCGGAGGCTCGCATTACAAAAAATGAGGAGGGAATGGAGGCTGTTTCCACGGAAGTGCAGCACCTGCATACAATGCTCCAGGCCCAGGCAGCTAAGCTTGATGATCTGGAAAACAGACCTAGACAGAACTACCTCCGCTTCATGGGCATCCCCAACCGGGTCTTGGACAAGGAACTGTGGACTTATTTGGAATCGCTTGTGCAGCGGATACTGGCCGGTAGTGGGGACTGGGGCCCGGTCCGCCTGGAAGGTGTGCACCGAGTGGGACCCAAACAGTCAAAGAACAACAGACCCAGAGTGGTTTTAGCAAAATTTTTGGAGTTCCCACAAAAAGAAGCTGTGCTGCGAGTGGCCCGACCGCAAGGGGCAGTAGTGCAGGATAGCATAAAAATAAGGGTGGCACAGGACTACTCCGTGGCCTTGAGCCAGCGCCGGAGAGCGTATGTGACCTTATGCCAAAAACTGGTAGATGCAAATATAAAATTCACAGTTCAATATCCAGCCCGATTGCATGTCAATTATAAAGGGGGACATCGGATGTTTGACACGGCAGCGGAAGTGGCCCAATACGTCAAAGAGATAGTGAGGAGTGACGCAGCGGTGTCTACAGCAGGGCAGAGTGGTGGATCATGAGGTAGGCCTGCAATGCAGTCGGGCTGTTGAGAATGTGGGAAGCTGATGGGTTTTGGTGTTGGAGAGCCTGCAGGAGTAGCGGGAGGAGATGGGCAATACCAGCACGTAGCCCTGGATTTCTAAAAAGGTGGTGATAACGCCAGAACACTTACCAGCGAGAGCATTGGAGCAGTAGACATTGGGACTTTGAACTCCATGCTTGCCAGGGCCGCAGTAATTGAGTGGTTGGATTGATTTTGCTGTTTTGATAAAATGATGTTTAGCCCTCGAGTTGTGTTAACGTGGGGGCATGTTCTGATTATGTGTTGTTATTAGACTTCCCTTCCCTTGTTGGGGCAGTGGTAATATTTGAGAGCTATAGAGGACAAGGCTAGAACGTGTTTGATGATAGCCCTCACTATGGGGCCTGGGTGCATGGGGAAGCTGAACGATAAGGGAGGGAGGAGGGCATGGAGTTAGGAGTTGGGGCCATGGAGAAGTAGGTGTGGGGGGGGGGGGGCCCTACACATCATTGTGACCTAAATAAGGAGAGGAGGGAAAGGGTTAAAGAGGTAGGATGAGAGGGTTCTGGAGGGAAGGGAGAGCTTGGGGTAGGGAAGAAGCTTGGGAGGGGGGAGGGGAAGGGGTGGGGAGGTCTTGGTGTAGGGGGGAGGGGGGAGAGGTAGTAGTAAATGGGAGAAAGGGCGGTTGGGGTATAGAGGGGGGCAGGGGAGAGTACTTTGCAGCCATAAAGGGATAAAGAGAGGCAGATTAGGGAACATTGGAGAGGAGCTGGGAGGGTCTCAGGCTGGGGGGCTCTTCCTTTGATAAGCTGAAGCACCACTTATTCCTCCAATACTACTCCCTAACCAGTGAATCAACACAACCAAGCCTACCCCACTCCTACCCCAATGACACCAGAGCATGACACATACCTGCAATCCGAAACGACTGCCCAAACTTGTATATTACCCAATATGCAATTAGTCCGACAGTGCCATTAGTCCATAGCAACATTTGTGGCATACCTTGCCGATAAACAGCACAAATGTATATAGTTGTTTATAGTTGTATATAGTTACCCCTGTTAAATCCAAGTTGTAAAAACCTGTTATCTGTAATGTACACTGCATTGTTCTGCTGTGCTGTACAATTTATTGTTACCTGTAAACCGCGCTGATTGTAAAAAGTGCGGTATAGAAATAATATAAATAAATAAATAAATAAGCTGGATAGCCGGAGAGTTGGCAGCATACTGGGACCCGCCACCCTGAAGCTTTATATCATGAAACGTCTGTGGAGTAGGGAACCCCATTAGGAGGTATAAATTACTACGGGCTTTGGCGAGGCAAAATTGTGACATTGCCATGCTACAAGAAACCCACCAGACTGCTAAAGAGCACATTAAATTTAAGAGGGACTGGGTGGGGCAGCAGTGGGGCGCCCCAATAAAGGGCAAAAAGGGAGGGGTAAACGGATTAGATTTCTTTTGGAGCGGGAATATGTGGACCCAGAGGGTAGGTATCTGTTGTTGTATGGGATGCTAGAGGGACGGCCCATTGTGTTGGGGAATTTTTATAGTCCAAATGTCTTAGATCAGGCGCTGTATGCTCGTTTGGCTTCGTGGGTGGAGCAAATGCCAGATGTACCCTTGATCCTCACTGGGGACTTTAATGGGGTCCTCGACATTGAGATGGACATGACGAGGGGGGGAGGGGATGGAGCGAGAGTGCAGTCCACCAAGGCTCTACAGGGCTTGCGGTGCAGATTGGGAGCGGTAGACCCATGGAGATTATTACACCCAGGGGATAGAGACTTTACACATCAGTCGAGGGCCCATGGCTTGAGCTCTCGGATTGACTACATTTTGGTATCAGAACGGTTGTTTGCCTGTATATCCGACACGCAAATTGGGAGGACATTATTAGTTATGTTGCACGGAAATGGAAATTATTGACGGATCAGATAGTTCAATTAGAAAAACAAGTAGTCAAAGCGAGACGGCGGCAGGTCGCTAACCCAAGTGCGGTAACTAAGCAGAGATTGTGGGAAACCCAAACGGCCCTTAATGAATTGCTTCATAGGAGAGCAAAGAAATCTTATATGTACTATGGGTATCAACTCTACCGGTTTGGGGATAAGCCTGGGAAACTTTTGGCATGCTGTCTTCAGGGCCATAGAGGTGCCCACTTGGTGGCGGTGCTGCGCGACGCCCAGGGGATGTTACATACGGAGAATCGGGCGATTGCCCAAGTGTTTTGTTTATTTTATCAAAAGTTGTACTCCAGGGAGGAGGGGTCCTCAATAGCCATGGAGGAGTACCTGCGTGGAGTGAAGATGCTGCAGCTGACGAAAGACCAGAGAGTGCAATTAGACAAACCGGTAACTATCGAGTAGGTTCAAGGAGTCATTAAGACAGCGAGCTGTTACAAGGCGCCTGACCCTGACAGGTTTGGGGCCGAATTCTATAAGCTGTTAGGAGAGCTGGTGCCCCCCACTATCGTAGCGATGTACCATCAGAGAGTGGAGCAGGGACGGTTTAAATGGGGCGTGAACCATGCGCATATTATCTTAATTCCCAAACCAGGTAAAGATCATATGCAGGCAGCTTCTTATCGCCCTATTTCTTTGCTCAATTTTGATTGCAAGATGCTGGCTAAGATATTGGCGGATCGTTTGGCCCTGGTTTTGGGAGAATTGGTGCATGGCTCAGTAGTGGGCTTTGTGACAGGACGATACGCAGTGTGCAATATACGTAAAATCCTGGTGTCATTGGAGTGGGTTAGTGACCACGATCTGCAGTCACTCTTGGACAGCTTGGACGCGGAAAAGGCTTTTGATCAGGTAAATTGGGCTTAATTAAAAATGCTTTTGCCATACTATGGGTTGGGGGCTCCTTTTTGTAATATGGTGGACCTTCTCTACGCAGAGCCTATGGCGGGAGTCCTATGTAATGGTGTTATGTCTGATAAGTTTTGCTTAGAAAGGGGTACGCGACAGGGCTGCCCGTTCTCCCCCCTGCTCTTTGTGTTGTCCTTAGATCAGTTGGTGCAAATGATAGAGGCGTCGAAAGATATACGGGGGGGGGGGAGGGGGGTACATGCTGGCAGGTATAGTTTCAAGATGGTGGCTTTTGCTGATGATATGCTGGTGCATCTGTTGTCTCCTCAGCAATCGTTGCCTCATTTATTAGAGGGATTTAGGATGTTTGGTAGCTTTGCAGGACTGCGTATTAACATGGAAATGTCAGAGGCACTGGATGTGGCGGGTACGCTTAGGGGGATGTGGAGTGGAACCTTCCCGCTTAAGTGAGCGCATGATTCATTTGTCTACTTAGGTATCTTGTTGACTTGGGAACCAAGAGAGCTGTATAAGAAAAACTTTGAGAAAGTTCTTGGTAAAACCTGGGCGCAACTACAGGCATGGGCGCCTCTCCCGCTGTCTCTATTAGGTAGGGTGGCGGCGTTAGGAATGGTGATTTTACCGTGAGTCTTATAGTGGATGCAAATGCTCCCAGTTTGGTTGATGAGGCAGGACTTGACTTGCCTGGAGCAGGAAATCCGAAGGTGTCTGTGGAAGGGGGCAAAGGCCCGTATCCCGTTGAATCGGCTGCGGAGAGGGTGGCGTAAAGGGGGAATAGGAGTGCCGGACCTCTGGATCTATGCATTGACGTGCCAGGCACGGCATATTGGCGACTGGCTAGGGAACACTGAGGTGTATACCCCTAGAGGGCTGGAGGAGGCCCTGGTGGCCCCACTGAATTTGATGGTGGCACTGAATTTGGAGCGCTCCAGTTTGCCGAGCTGAGTGAAAAGCAGTGTTTTGATAATGCTGGCAAGACGTGCCTGGCAACAGTTGAATAGATGTTGGGGTGGACCCCCAGAGGCCTTGAGTTGGTTGCCTTTACAAGGCAATATCCGGTTCCCCCCTGGGACAGATACAGCCATATTTAAGGTGTGGGAGGGATTTAGGGATTCGGCAACTCCGACATGTGGTAGATCAGCATGGAAAATGCAAGTCGTTTGAGACCCTGCAGAGGGAGTACGAAGTGTCTAGTCAAAATTACTTTGCTTATGCCCAACTTTCCCATTATGTAGCTTCGATTCCGCGGGCGGCTCTGGTGGTGGAACGTTCTGAGCAGATTTTAGAATTTTTTGCATTGGGGGAAGACTCCCCACCCACAATTGCAGACTTAAAGAAACGATTGGATAGGTATGAAAGCCTGTCAGACTATACGGCCGAAGAGACCCTTTGGGCGAAGGAGATATATCAGGAGGTGCCCCCAGGTTTGATTAGTAAAGCCTTAGGCCAGATTAAGGGGTTAGTTGAAGGGGCTAGGTGACACGAGATACAGTTCAAGAGTATCCTTAGAGCACACTTCTCCCCCAGACGAGCACTGCGAAGTCATCTTACCCTGGATGGAGGCTGCCCGAAATGCTCTTGTTCGCTAGCGGATTTGGGTCACATGTGGTGGGGATGTCCGTCGCTTCGTCGATATTGGCTGCGGATTGGCAATTATATGAGTACCTTAATACAACAGCCAATCTGCTGGACGGGGGCACTGGTAGTGTTGGATCATTTGCGACCCTTGCACCCGAAGGGGAGATGGGAGCGAATTTTAGTGCGGAAAGCATGTTTGGTGGGTAAGGGTCCGATACTCCATAGGTGGAGAGAGGCTTCACCTCCTACTTTTTGGGAATGGTGCAACAATTTCCACCAGTTGATGCATTTTGAGAGGAGGGGAGCCAGAGGCAAGGTTCAAAATTGGGCCTTCTTGTTGCTGATTTGGGAGCCTTATATACAAACACTAAGTCCGTATGCTCGCAATGAAGTGTTACACGGGAATTAGAATGGGCCTGCTAGGCAAATCAGAGGGGATGGGGGTGGTACTGTGAGCCGGGATAAATACTGGGTAATTAACCGATGCTCGGTCCTGATTGATGACACAGTGGGATTGATGGCTGTAAGGTGGGAGGGGGTGGGGGGGAGGGTAGGGAGGGAAGGGGGGGTCTACATAAATATACTCATGTCTTGTCTGTGTTTTTCTTGGCGGGAGCCATTAATGGGCCTCGGGGCGGTGGACAAGAGACAGCCCCTCCCGAGGTGATGTGTTTCTATTTGAACTATGTTGTGAAGTGTTGTTACGTATTAATAAACAGAATTTAAAATTTTTTTTTCAAAAAGATAGATGTAAACGATTGACAAATTTTAAAAAAAAGATGCGACCAGAAATTGTCAAAATAAAGACGTTATATAGCTAAAAAAGGTAAATAAGTAAACTATTTAAGCTTTTAATTTACGAGATGTTCTCACTTTTTTTTGGGCTACCCTGTATATACATTAGAGGAAAGGTGGGATAGAGGAGATATCATAGAGACATTTAAATACCTCCATAGCATAAATGCACAAAAGGAGAGTCTCTTTCGATTGAAAGTAAGCTCTGCAATGAGAGGGTATGGGATAAGGGTGAAAAGAGAAAGACTCAGGAGAAATATGTAGAAATATTTCTTTATGGAAAGAGTGGTAGATGCGTGGAATAGTCTTCCAGTGGAAGTAGTAGAGATGAGGACAGTATCTGAATCCAAGAAAACAGGGGACAAACACAGAAGATCTCTAAAGGAAAAAAAGGGACTATAGTATTTGATATGGAAGGGCAGACTAGATAGGCCATATGGTCTTTTTCTGCTGATATGTTTCTATGTTTTTTTATTCAAGACTTGAAAGCCTGAAGGGAAGAAATCCCAGAATTTGTGAAGAGTGTATGAAGTTCTGAAAACCTGCCTGAGTAAAGTCAGCACTCAATGTTTGGAGTGGCTG
Source organism: Ichthyophis bannanicus (assembly GCA_033557465.1). NCBI lineage: Eukaryota > Metazoa > Chordata > Amphibia > Gymnophiona > Ichthyophiidae > Ichthyophis > Ichthyophis bannanicus. The sequence continues at coordinate 965,036,747 of CM066034.1, read as the reverse complement.
GAATCAGGACCCGCTATACCACATTTGGGAGGCCCAATAGCCGTGACTGTCGTTTGCCTGTCTGCTCACCGCTCATCTCTCTGCTGCCTGCCACTCAACACAGGAACAGTGGGAGTCAGTCCTCCAACTCCTTACTATTTTGCTGTCTTCAAGCACCGTGAACACTTTCAGTTCTTGTGTGGGGGACTTTCTTTTGCAGTGTCATGTTAGTGATGCCTGCAACTATAGTGTGGGAATTTCCTCCAGCATGGTCATTAGCCCTCCATGCATATACATACACCAAGCCAGTCTCAATACCATCAGCAGAGTTTTATTAACTGGTTCTGGTCAGAAGTCAGGATACAATTTCTTAGTACATAACCTCAAATTCTCTTTACAAAAAGACATCAACTGACATATACTGGAATTTTCTTTTTCTTTCTTAACATATAGGATAACTGTAGTAAAACAAATGAAAGTTATACCATAATACATTTTCTTGCAAATAGGCCAAAATAACCCTTGAGCTCTTCAACTACAACCAAATACCAGCAGGTTTAAAGAGGATAGAAAAAAACCTGCATTCCTCACTGTTCCTTATGCTTAAGAAACAGAAAAGCTAATTAACCCACCTTACTTAGTCAGACGTCAGGATAAAACTTACAGCAACCTCCGAAATGGACAGATCAGAAAAGTGGAAAGAGGAAGATGAGCAAGAACAAGATGGCCACAGGCAGGTGTGGACTGTGAGCTGTGTTTCCACTGATGGGAAAAAGGAAGGCTCAATCGGCTCCCAAGCCCTCTAAGGTGCCGGTGACGTCTTTTCCGTTACCTGTGGGAACTTTGGACTCTTTTGTACTTCGCGGCGAGCAGTGGCAAGGAGGAGTGCTGGTGATTGAGAGCCCCATTGGTGGCAGAGTGGAGCAGGAGTGCTTGTCCGGAAGCTCGGGGCCAGAGATCGCGTCGCCGGAGCAGTGGCACCTGCCTAAGGCAGCAGCATTTGGAGATGTGCCTGTGAGTTCAGCAGCATCGGCGGGGGCCCAAGGAGCGATTTTGTTGGCTGCTGGAGGGAAGGTCAAATAGTGCGCTGGAGAGAGGGGTGAGAGTGTGCTTGTTCTTCTGGGTTGGCTTGCCAGGGCTGGGTCTTCACAATCAACTGTGGGAGGTGTGGCTGGTTCTATGGCCGCTTCACGTGTTCCTCCCATGGCCCTCCAAGCTCCAGGAAATGGGTTGGGATCTCTTGGAACTTCAGGTACTTTTGCTCTTGTTCGCCCGGAGGTTTTCACGCTGGAAGCAATTTTGACAGCCATAGCCAGCTTGGGGGAAAAGTTGTTCCCCCTGGGTTCAGGCTCTGTCTGAACAAGTTCAAGAACATAAATTGCAATTACAGCAACGTATGGAAGCACTTTCTTCTTTGCAGTCTTTAACAGCAGAAGTTCAAACCAAGATGGCTGTTGTGGAGGAATCTGCTAGTGCATTTTGTAAAGATGCTCTTGCTCTTCAAGCTAGGATAGAGTCATCAGAGAACAGTGCTATGCATGCTAATTTGCATATTATTAATTTTCCACGGTCTGTTATAGGTACTAGAGAGTTGTTTAAACAATATTTAGTAGAGGTACTTGGTATACCGGTGGAATCTCATCCCCCAATGGCAAAGACGGCAAAGATCTCCCTTCTGGCAGAAGCTCTTCTGGTGGTGGTGAGATCCCTGGTATTCATCCACTGGACTCACTAGACATTTCTGCATTGCTGGAATCATCAGATACGGAGACCTTTAGTGCTGCTACCTTCTTAGTGACATTTTCGCTCCCCTCAGACTGGGACTGGTTTTTAAGGGTTTAATTTCAGAAGAGGAATACTGCTTTCAAGGGGTTTAATGTCCAGATATTTCCAGATTTTTCTAGGGCAACGCAACGGCGAAGGAAGTAGTTCCTCCTTCTCCGTCCTGGTCTCCAGCAGCTGGGTGGACAATTTTTCCTAAAGTTTCCTTGCAAATTCATGGTTAAATTTCAATCTATTTCTTACAGTTTTTTTGATCCATCCCAGCTGCTGGCGCTCCTGAATGCATGTAGAGGTACTATGGGTAGTGATCCCCCGACTGTATGATATTATATTATATCCTGGCTGATACCCACCTTATTCCGTGCACTGCTAGACTATATTTATTGCCTAGTTCTCTTCCTCCTTTTTGTGGGCTGGGGTAGGGGTGAATTGAAAGCCTTTTGGCATTGCCTGAATTATTATTTCTGTTTGTGTTTTCTACTTTTATCTTGTTTGACTTCCTATTTCTTCGAGTATTGTAATATGCTTGATTTATGTGTTGAAATGATAAATAATAAATAAATAAAAAGCGTAAAGAGGAAAAAGAGAGAAGCAATGCAGGAGGGAGGGTGTTGAAATTCTCCAGGCGGTTTCTTACTGTATGCTCAAAATGTACTTACAGACAACAAAATGATACTGTGCTTTATCAGTTCAACTTTCATGCTATTGACAGATCTGTGCTAAGTACTGCAGATTATTTAGAGACAAAGAGCCACAACAGACCGAGCTCCCCCCTCCAGTTACCTTCACTGTGGGCTAGAATGAAAACCAGCTCTAAAAATGCCCCAAAGAGAATTCTCTCAAAACTAAAAACAAGGAAATAAAAATTCTAGCAGAATACACAGTAGGAAAGCTATTTCTCATATTATTTTTCTTGTTTGCATCTGTTACATGGGTTACAGTACAGTGGTTCTAAACCCATTCCTCAAGGACCCCTAGTCCAGTCGGGTTTTCAGGATATCCACAATGAATGTTCATGAGATAGATCTGAATACAATGGAATCAGTGCATGCAGATCTATCTCATGCATATTCATTGTGGATATTCTGAAAACCTGATTTGCCTGGGGAGTCCCAGAGGACTGGGTTGAGAACCACTGGTTTAATAGATGGACTAACTCCTTCTGATCCAGCTGCCATTTCATTAGTCTGAAGGGCAGATGCTGAGAGAAGAGGAAGAAGAGGTGGGGTAGATGCTTGGGGAAAGATAAGAGATGGAGGGGGCAGTTGCTGGCAAAGACAGATGGAGGAAGTACATGGCTCTTTGAAGGTGGTGCGAGGGGGTAGAAATGGGAATGTTGAAAAGAAGCTGGGTAAGAGACAGAAGAAGGGCTGCCGGCAGGGAACCTTCTCACCGATCTCCCATTTAATCATTCTTCTCTTCATCTATGTATTCAAAATTCTGCTGAATGACTTCTTTTCTGCCAGCATTGCTACACACATAACCCCTCGTCTCGTCACTCCATTGGCTCTCAATCAGTTTCTGCGTACAGTTCAAAAGTCTTCTACACACCATGGCCGGCATTCTGTCCCTCAAATAGCGGGGTTGGATGTGCGGGCTGCATGTCCAACCAGCGCACAGATGCTGGCCCAGATTCTGCTGCCAGGGTTCCCCGCATATACGCATCGAGGGTGGGACGGGGTGGTGCAGGGGCAGAGCAGGGGTGGAGTGGGGGTTGCCTTTCGCCAATTCAGGTTGGGCCTCTGTACATTCCAAGGCATCTCCTTGGACGCCCAGGCTATGCCAACCTGATGGTGGAATAAGTCCTTGGGTCCTTGGGTTTTGCATGCTGCATACCCCCGCACTCAGGTCCCAGGCCTTGCCGTGTCCCTGCAGCCACGATCCAGCCGAAGGGGGCCCCGGTGACTGGCAGGACCATGGTGTGCAGGGGCGGCTGTGGGCAATGACATTCTGAGCTGCCATATGGACGGCTCATTGCCATGGAGCATGGACATTACTGCTCCCTCACCCCAATTGCGGCATTCTGCCCCTTCATGGGCAGCTCCCCGTATGCCAATCTCATTCTGCCGGAGCTGGTACATGCAGGCCCCATGGTGGCAGAATTGGGTACATCTCCGGCATGTCCAAGTTTTGAACGGGCAATGTGGCCAGACATGCCGGAACCAGAATTGGCCTCCATGTGTATTCATTCTGCAGCTCCGCATTACCTCTCTTCTCTTTCCCATCCTACACCCTTCCTCAGGTAAGTCACTCTTATTTCTGCCATCTTTCTCCACTGCCAATTCCAGACTGTCTTTCTACCTTTCTGCATTGCATACCTGGAATAGACTTACTATATCAGTGTGTCGTGCTTCTTCTTTCACACAATTTAAATCTGCGTTAAAAGCCCACCTTTTTGAGGCTGCTTTTTTTTCTAATTTAATCTTTATTGGCATTTCTACAAGAACACTCAAGTATTTACATGAATGAACCAAGGAAATATGGAATATCTAAATTATACAAAAGGAATAACGAAAGGAAAAACAACATAAACCAAATATTAGTCCACAAGAACAATCAAAAGGAAACAGTGGAGAGGCAACAGGAAATTATTTAGAATACAAATCACCAAATTACAATTCAATCCCGATCATAATTAAGCCCTTGCTTAAGAAATACTAAATATAGGCAGGTTAAGACTTATGCATCAGCCGTATGGGAAATCATATCTACCTTAATATCTTCCCTTGCATTAAGGAACTCAAGGAGCTGCTTGGGCTCAAAGAAAAGAAAATTTTTACCTTGATAGGAAATATAACAACGAGAGGGAAATTTTAACAAAGAAGTAACCCCTAGGGAGAGGGACCTGGCCCTATAAGCCAGGAATTCCTTCCTCCTTAACTGGGTAGCCTGAGAAAGATCAGGAAATATACGAACTTGTGAACCCAGGAATTTCTCATTAATTTTCCTAAAGAAAGAGCGAAGAATCAAAACCTTGTTGGATTCCAGTGCCAGGGTAACAAGCATAGTAGTTCTCTCCATTATCACTTCCAAAGAACTTTCCAAGAAGCCAGTCAAGTCCCCAACCCCGCAAAGTGTGTCCTCCGAGCCTTCTCTAGGAACGCCAGCAGTATTAGCAGTGAGGTATTGAACCCTGGTCAGGGGAGGCAGGTGCTCCTGCGGAATCTTGAGCACCTCACTGAAATATTTCCTCACCATTTCCAGGGGAGACATGAGAGGAGACCTTGGAAAGTTCAATAGATGAAGATTATTCCTTCATGCTTGATTCTCTAGTTGCTCAGTCTTTCTAGCCAGAACCGATCTTCCTTAATCAAAACCACATGCTCCTCACGAAGGCGACCCAAATCTTCTTTCAACTGTGATAAAGCACCAGCCTGTAACTCTTGGCCCCTGGAAGCCTCGGACATCACCAACTGCATATTGAAAGATTCAGAACTTACTGTATTTATTTATTTATTTTATTTATTTATTTATCTATTTCTTCTATACCGCCCCTTCCAGAGATCAGGGGCGGTTTACATGGAACAATTGCATACATTTGCATAACATTACATAGAACAAGAACTTCTTAACTTTTTACATATAACAGAACAGTAAATTGTCAGAACTATTTACAGGGTGTATACTTTTGTATACTGCTGAATTTACAGAGGAAATGTCAGCGAGCTGGCATTGCTATTTATAGAAATTATTTACAAGAATACATGTACCCACAACGGCTGTTAGAGAAGTAGTCAGGGCCCATATGGCATCCCACAGCGCATCCAAATTTATAACAGCGGGTTTAACCAGTCCCCGATTAGTAGGAAGCAGCACTTCTCCAAGCCCCGTCAACCGCGAGTCCACCGTGGGAAGAGACGGGCTGGCTGCAGCACCTCCATCCAACTGCCGCAGCAATCCAGAATGCAGATCTGAAGCCTCCAGCAACCACCCCTCACCTCCAGATACCGGTGTGCTCTCCAGCAGATGGGGCGAGGATAGAGGGAACATGCCGTCAGCCGATGGCACACTTCCTGGCTGAGTCGGGGTGCACGCTGATCTGGTGATAGACTCACCCCTGATGCGCCCAGCACAGCCAGCATCTCATCATACTGTGCCAGCGAAGACGCCGCTCCGGACCCAATGGCCGCAAACCCGCAGAGGTTCAAGGTCTTCTGGCCAGCAACAGGAGGCAACAAAAACCCCCCAGGTAAACCTGCTTGCTTTCTTTTCCTCCTCCCCATAGTAGATTAAGGCGGAGTGCACCGCTGAAACACCGTGCCTTCACTGTGAAGCTGCCGCCGGCGATCCGCTCCCTGCCGCCATCTTGCCTCTTCCTCTTCCCCATCAGCCCTTTGAGGCTGCTTTTAAATATTATACTCATGTTGCTTTAAATCATTTTCCACAATAAATGAAACTCTCTGATCTTTTCTTAGTTTGGTTCATCTGTTTTGAATAGGTTGTAAACTCTGTGGAGCTGGGACTGGCTCTTATGCATATGTGTACAGTGCTGTGTATGTTTGATAGTGCTACAGAAATGAAAAGGAATAGTAGTAGTAGTAGTAGGAGGAGGAAAGAATGAATGATAGGGGAAGATCTGAGAGGCAGAGGAAGATGAGGGGTGGTTGAGGGGTAGACATGTGGAGGGTCATTCAATAAATGTCAGTTTAACACATGTTGCCACACACACATTTTGCACCTATTCTCTAAAGTAAAGTATGCACATGCTTTATAGGCTAGGGGCATAGGGGGTGAGATACGAGCGCCATATTGAGGCATGACCACTTATACAAACCCTAGACTTGGCTTAAATGTGACTAGATTTGTTGAAAATGCACATAAATATTTGTGTTCTAACTACACACTGCCTAAGCTTCACCCCATTTTACCCATTGCCCTGACATGTGAAGCCTGTTTAAACCAGGTGTGTAAGTGCCCATTCCTACATGTAAGTCATTGAAAATAGGTGACTTGCGTGCATTGATGGTGCATATACGTATGTACGCAGCTCATCATAGAATTACCTCCAATGGGTGCAATGGGGAAATCTTAGAGTAGGTGAAAGAAGAAAAATAGATAACTGGGGGAGTAGTGAAAGATGAGGAGGGAGTGAATGATGGAAGTGGTAAGATGAAAGTAGGAGATGGAAGGCTAGTAAGCATCCCCTCCCCTTGTTTCAAAAGAACTCTCCTGCGGGAGGTCGTGGGGGACTCTGTGAACGCGAGAGTAAGCAAATGGGGGTGAGAAGGGGAAATGGCAAGGAGCCCATACGTGAAAGGCTTGCGTTGGGATTACCAGCAGCAGGGCAGCATCAGGACTGCAGGAGATTACCACACTGAAGGTTGGGAGATGGCGCCAACACAATTGGAGAGTGGTGGACAATAGAGAGGCAAGAGGAGGACCCGTAGCAGCGAGGATGGTGGAAAGGGAGTAAGAAGACGAAAAGTACCGCGGACAGAGCGGGAAGGCAGCAAAGACAACATGCAGTAAGCCCACAGGAGCAGGGAACAGCAAGGAGGTGGCCAGGGTGGGGTGCCAGGGCTCACAGCGGAGTGCTAGGCACGCACTCAGACAATGAGTACAAGTAACTGGCCAGGAGAGCAGAGACATGCACCCACCTTGTGGCAGTGAGGGCCTGGAGGCACCAGGTCTGCATGACCTCATGAACAGAGTAAGGCCCATGACCGCAGTCCACAGAGTGGGACATGTGCAGGCTCTGCAGAGTTTGCTGGAAGGTGCACCATACATGGGGCAGATGTCCATGATGGACACAGGTGCAAGCTGGGCAGCTGCACCCACAGAACCAGGACAGAGTAGTGAATATGAACAACTTTCCTAACAGGGGCTCTACAGGACAACCAACAGTAAGGATTTGAGGGTTTATTTTTATTAAATTGCTAGCTCTCTGACTGGGAGCTCTTAAAAGGGTTTTTGTATATTTTTAAAGCAAGGCTACTTTCTTTTTGGTGCTTTAGTGGAAATTTCCTTGAGCAGAGTAGGTTGTTGAACTCTAGTAACCTCCTCAGCTTTGGGAACTGCTGACACCTAATCAGGAGTTAGTGGGCCTGATTACCTGATAGCAGCTGAGGCCTGCATAAAAGGCTCCAGTGCCCTGCTCTGTTGAGGCTTTCCTAACAGGGGCTCTACAGGACAACCAACAGTAAGGATTTGAGGGTTTATTTTTATTAAATTGCTAGCTCTCTGACTGGGAGCTCTTAAAAGGGTTTTTGTATATTTTTAAAGCAAGGCTACTTTCTTTTTGGTGCTTTAGTGGAAATTTCCTTGGGCAGAGTAGGCTGTTGAACTCTAGTAATCTCCTCAGCTTTGGGAACTGCTAACACCTAATCAGGTGCTAGTTCTCTCCCTACCCACCCCGACTCCCACCCACCCCTAGTGAGCAGTCTTGCTTTATAGGGCACCTCCCCATTTAACAAAGCACAGAGACGTGGACCAGCACATTTTGAATTTAATTAAAGAGATTTAACTGCTTTTTCTCTGAAAGAACAGCTGGGAAACCAGCTGGTACTTGATAGATCTCTCTCTTTTGCTTTAACAGATACCTAAGCTCCACGAACAGAACAATGGCTGGGAAAAATCATATCACTAAAGCTGTTGCCCCCGTTACAACATCTGCCTCAGTCCAGACAGAGGTCCTAATGCCAGTTGAAGGACCTGTTCCATGTGCAGGGTGCCTGCATGCTAATGCTCTGAGGAAACAAGTGGAGGAACTCAGAGAGGAGGTGGCGAGGCTGAGGAGCATTCAAGACAGTGAGAAGTACTTTGATGAGATGCTTCTTGCATCAACCAAGCTCTTCAGCAGAGGAGAAGATGGGTGCCAACAGAATGTCGATGGTTGGACACAAGTCACCAGAGCCCACAAAATCACCAATCCAACTTCTCCAGCCCTTGAATTGAAGAACCATTATGCAGCCCTGGAAGTGGAGGAGGTGAAAGCATCCATGGAAAGGGATGAACCAGAGCTCAAGAACCCCAAAGTTGCAGAATCAGTGACCACAAGGAAACGAAGGGTAGTGGTGGTTGGAGACTCTCTTCTGAGGGCTACTGAGGCGTCCATCTGCCGACCAGTCTTGATGTCCAGAGAGGTATGCTGTCTGCCTGGTGCCAAAATCCAAGATGTTACGGAGAGTTTGCCGAGACTCACCAAGCCCATTGATTATTACCCAATGTTGCTAATCCATGTTGGCACAAATGATACTGCCAGGTATCCCTCGGAATGTGCCAAAAGTGACTTCATGGCTCTGGGACAGAGGGGGAAGCAGTTAGGTGCACAGGTGGTGTTCTCTTCAATCCTCCCTGTTGAGGGTAAAGGCCAAGGCAGAGAGGCTCGCATCCTGGAGATGAATGCATGGCTGCGTGGATGGCATCATCGAGAGCGTTTTGGTTTCCTAGACCATGGGATGCTGTTCCAAGGGTTGCAGAGCAGAGATGGCATCCATCTGTCCAAGAAAGGTTGACGCATCTTTGGTAGTAGACTGGCTAATCTACTGAAGAGGGCTTTAAACTAGATTCATTGGGGATGAGTGAAGAAAGGCCCAAGGTAGGTGAAAGCCCCCAGATAGGTGATACATTAAATACCTTTATGGAAATGGGTAACAGGGGTAACATATGGAAAGCAGTGTGTATAAATGCCCGTAGCATGGGAAATAAGATCCCTGATGCTGAAGATTTGGTGGGAGTGGCTGTTACAGAAACATGGTTCACAGAAAACTATGATTGGGATGTAACTATACCTGGCTATACTTTATTCGGACAGGAAAGGGTAGGAAGAAGGGGAGGAGGAGTGGCACTATATGTAAAAACTACTATTAAAGCTTTGGAATTACAGAGCGTAAAAGGGAGAGGGGAGGCATTGTGGGTTAAACTAGAAAGAGGGAAAGAGAAATCTATTTGCATTGGTGTGATAAACAGACCTCCCTCACAAGAGGAAGAGGTGGACAGAGAGTTAATTGAAGACATGTGCAGCATTGCTAGGAAAGGGGAAGTGCTACTGATAGGAGATTTCAATATGCCAGATGTTGATTGGCACATTCCTGCTGCAGTATCATCTAGAAGTAAGGAGATCCTGGATTCTCTACAGGGAGAACTATTCAGGCAATTGGTAACAGACCCCACACGTGAAGGGGCCATACTGGACTTGGTGCTTACCAATGGTGAAAGTGTTTCTGATGTTGTAGTGGGAGATCATTTTGCATCCAGTGATCACCAGATGGTGTGGTTCAGTATTAGGACTAGGGCTCTTAGAATCCATTCAAAGGTGAAGATCTTAGACTTTAGGAAGACTAACTTTGCGAAGATGGGCCAATACCTCAGGGAATCCTTAACGGGATGGGAACAGCTGGGGGATGTAGAAAAACAGTGGGCAAAACTGAAAGGGGATATTTTAAGGGCAACCAACATTTTGTTAAAATGGTAAATAAAGGTAAAAGGAAAAGGAGACTGCTATGGTTTTCGAAAGAAATAGCTGAAAAAGTGAAGAAAAAGAGGGAGGCCTTCATGAAATACAAGAGATCACAGACAGAGGAAGACAGACATCTGTATTTGGAAAAACTTAGAGAAGCTAGCAAAGTAGTCAGGAAGGCAAAGATTCAAAAGGAGGAGGAAATAGCCAATACAATAAAATGGGGGGGGGATAAGACATTTTTCAGATATATTAGTGAGAAGAGGAAGGGCAAAAGTGGTATTTTCAGACTCAAGGGTTCAGGGGAGGAATATGTAGAAACTGATAAGGATAAAGCGGAATTGCTTAACAAATATTTCTGTTCTGTGTTCATAGGTGAAGAACCAGGAGCAGGACCTCAGAAAACACCCACAAACAGGAACAGAAGCGAGGGACATCTTGAACAATTTTCAGAAGACTGTGTTTGTGAGACACTAGCTCAACTTAAAGTAGACAAAGCGATGGGACCAGATGGGATACACCCTAGAATACTGGGGGAACTTGGGGACATTCTAGCAGCTCCACTGACTGACCTTTTCAATGCCTCGTTGGAGTCGGGAGTGCTGCCAAAGGACTGGAGAGAGGCTCATGTGGTGCCTTTACACAAAAGTGGAAGTAAGGATGTGGTTGAAAACTACAGGCCGGTTAGTTTAACTTCGGTGGTGAGTAAATTATTGGAAACGCTGCTGAAAGAGAAAATAGTGAGGTTTCTGGAGTCCAGCGGATTACAGGATCCGAGGCATCATGGATTCACCAGAAGCAGGTCTTGTCAGACAAATCTGATTGATTTCTTTGACTGGGTGACCAGGGAGTTGGACCGAGGGAGAGCCCTTGATGTGGTGTATTTAGATTTCAGTAAAGCCTTTGACACTGTTCCTCACAGGTGACTTATAAACAAACTGAGCACCCTAGGGATGGACCCTAAAGTTACTGCTTGGGTTAGAAATTGGTTGGGTGGGAGGCGACAAAGAGTACAAGTAAATGGAGCTCACTCTGAGGAGAAGGATGTTACCAGTGGTGTGCCCCAGGGATCTGTCCTTGGTCCGATTCTTTTTAACATCTTTGTTAGTGATATAGTGGAAGGGCTGTCGGGTAAGGTTTGTCTCTTTGCGGATGATACCAAAATCTGCAATAGAGTAGACACCCAGGAAGGTGTAGATAACATGAGGAGGGATCTAGCTAAGCTTGAAGAATGGTCTAGAATCTGGCAGCTGGGATTTAATGTTAAAAAAATGTAAGGTCATGCATTTGGGCTGCGGCAATCCAAGGGAGCAATATAGTATAGGTGGTGAAGTACTTTTGTCCACTAAAGAAGAGCGGGACCTAGGCGTGGTTGTGTCTGATGATCTTAAAGTAGCTAAACAGGTAGAAAAGGTGATGGCAAAAGCTAGAAGGATGCTTGGGTGCATATGGAGAGGAATGGCTAGCAGAAAAAAGGAGGTGATAATGCCTCTGTATAAGTCTTTGGTGCGACCTCATTTGGAATATAGTGTGAACTTCTGGAAACCGTACCTTCAAAAGTATGTGAACAGGATGGAGTCGGTGCAGAGGGTGGCTACTAAAATGATTAGTGGTCTTCATTATAAAGCATATGAGGACAGGGAGAGAGCCTCTTTCAATTGAAAGCAAGTTCTGCTATGAGGGGACATGGGATGAGGGTGACGGGAGATAGATTCAGGAGTGATATGCGGAAATATTTCTTTACGGAAAGAGTCTTGGATCCATGGAATAGTCTCCCAGTGGAGGTGGTAGAGATGAGTACAGTAACTGAATTCAAAAAAGCATGGGACAAACACAGAGGATCTCTAAAGGTAAAAAGGGGACTGTTTTAGTTGTTGATATGGAAGGACAGACTAGATAGGCCATGTGGTCTTTTTCTGTCATCATATTTCTATGTTTTTGTGTTTCTAACTTATTTCTTTGCTGCAAAATACTGCTGCAGGATAGAGGGAGGTGGGTGTGCGATGGGGTTTGCGGGCAGTGTCACGACTGGCAAGTGTAAATGGGGGACTGAGTGACATTTGGGGGGGGCAGAGAAGAGGTGGCAGGCCAAATAGCCCAGAGCAGGGGGAGGGGCACAGATGATGGGGGATGGAGTTACAGCAGCAATGCTGGTTTAGAGGGTGAGGGTCAAGGGGATAGCAACCAGCCAGGTACCTTTGGACTGTTGTAGACCCTAGTGCAGGTGGTAGTGAGTGGCAGCATGGCACATGGCACAGCACTGATGGCGTGGGATGCAATGGGGTGGGCGGCACACCATTTCTGAGAGCGCCACCTCCCAGCAGCTGGGGGTCAGTCGGTAGAATATGGAGTTGGTGTTGGAGTTTAGGCTGGCGGAATATGTGTGCATTATGAGTGCATAGGACAAGAACGCGCCTTCCACCCAGAAAGAGAAGATCTGGATGGGTGAGTACGTGGACATTTTCTCATTGCTCATTAGTTGGGATGATGCAAACTGCGATTGTTCTGGCTGCTGCAACAAATGTAAGCTGGCAGCTAAGAAATCAGACAGTGTTCCTAGGATGATCGTGAATTAGTGTGCAACCTTTCGCGTGCTGGCCAGCATGGTCAGTGCAAAACACCCAGAGCATTGCTGGTGTTTCTTCAAATTCCAAAACAATATTTGTTAAGGCCTTCAGGGTGTATGGTGGCACCACTTGGCTGGAATATGATGAACAGTTCCATAGGAACATGGCAGGAAATAAGGGGCTTAGCAGGGACAGGAAGGACATCGAACTGTGGATACGGGTGATGACTCAAAGGCAGCATGGGGCCAGAATTGGTGGAACCCATTCAGCAGGTAAGCTGAGGAGGAACATTGGTCATGGTATAGTCTGAGGCCTCAGAACCAGGCAACAAAACCAGTGGTACTCCTCTTTGTCAAGCTAGGGGTGGTTATGGAGTGTACAGTTGTTCACAAAGTTATTATTGTTATTATTGTAACTATTGTTATTATTGTTACTGTCCTTATCCAGCTATGTTATTGTGAGCCACAAGCTGTGGCCTTGAAAACCCACTAATGAAGCAGGTTGTGAAGGAATGGATTGGCCTGTCTTATGTAAGAAGGGAAGTGGGGGGAGGGGGGGAATGGTGGGCCGGCAACAAAAGGGTGCTGGCCCCATAACTGGGCTGCCAGATGGAGGAGGGCCTCCAGGGGCAGCCAGGATAGATGGATAGGGGGGGGGGGAATAGGCACGGCAGGATAAAGGCCAGGGGGCAGGAGCCATCCATTCTTTTCGCCCAGAGCCATGAGACACACCCTGCACACCCAGGGCAGACAGTGGAATGAGGGGTGGGAGGGGGGGGAGAGGGGGGTCATCACAGCAAAAAGGGTGGGGAGGGGTACCATAGAAGGGGGCAGGGGGCCAGGTACTGCTTGGGGGGTGCTAGTGCCAGGGGTGCCTGGTCTCATTTACCATGACCAGAGAACTGAGGGTTGTACAGGGGTATGAACACGGAGTGGTTCGTGATGGGGGCAAAAGGCGAGGCTTTAGCCAGGGTGCAGGCCGAGGCCTCAGAATCAGGCAACAAAGTCGGTGGTACCCCTCCATGTCAAGTAAGTGATGGTTATAGTGTGTACAGTTGTTCAGTGTTATTATTGAGCCCGATATTGAGTTAGATCGGCTATGCGCCCCCTTTAGCACATAGCCCTCCTTGCCAACCTCTAACCCCAGATATTCAATGTCAGGGTCATATGCGGCTGCAGTATTGAATATCTGGGATTGCCACACTGCCTCTCAGCTGCAGTCGGGAGCATGGAGGTCACTCCGGCATGCTTTACTGTGCTAAGCCTGACCAGGTAGCAAAATTCAACCTCGGCTCTTGGGTTCCAATTCTCTAAATTCAACTAAGACTGTGCAAGTGAGAAGGAATGAAATGAAAGCACAACATCAATAGAGACTTATCAATAACAGTAATATTTAAGGCTTTAAGGAAGAGACTCAGGCCTGCTAATTGAGCAGTGTCCTGTAATCCCTCAACTTAGCTAGGCCAGCGTACTTCTTTTATCAGGAAAAACTGTTACATGGTACAACTTCAACTCTATATCAAGCTTTGTTAATCTATATATTATAGGTCAAACTAGGCACTACATGCTACAGGTCAAAGCACAGACATTTCTCAGCTGAAGCATTCTGAAAACAAAAGCATTCTGTCCCATTTTTCACAATCTACTAAATATGGCCTTGGCTTCTTCATGCATATCTCTACTAAGCTGCTACAGATCAAGCTTCAGGTTGTCAGTAAAATTCCTATCAATTCACCATATTAACCCTTTCAAAGGATCCTGGTACCCCACTTCAAGTCCCTTTCTACAAGACCAAGGTCCATCAAGCCCAGTATCCTATTTCCAACAGTGACCAATCCAGGCACAAGTACCTGTCGGGTTCCCAAAAAGGTACACAGATTTCACGTTGCTTATCACAGGTAAGCAGTGGATTTCGCTGGTCCTCTTTAATAATGCTTTTTTGACTTTTCCTCCAGAACTTGTCCAAACCTTTTTTAAATGAGCTACACTAACAGCTTTTACTACATCCTCCGGTAATGAATTACAGAGTTTCATTAAAGTTGAGTGAAAAAATATTTTCTCCTATTAGTCTTAAATGGGCTATATTGTAGCTTCATTGCGTGTCCCCTAGTCTTTCATGATTTGAAGGAGTGAACAACTGATCTATGTTTGCCTGTTCCACTCCATTCATTATTTTATAGACTTCTATCATATCTCACCTCAGCTGTCTTGCTTTCTTGGCCACACAATAGGTAGAAGCCTTCAATGTATTATCCACGATGACACCTAAATCCTTTTCTTGTGTGATGATTCCTAATGTGGAACCTTGCATTGTGTAATTATAGTTTGGGTTGCTCTTCCCCAAGTGCATAACTTTGCACTTTTCCCCATTAAATTTTATCTGCCATTTGGACGCCGGTCTTCCAATTTAGCAAGGTCCTCTTGCAATTTTTCACGATGCTCTTGAGTTTTAACAACTGAATAATTTTGTGTCTTCTGCAAATTTGATCACCTCACTTGCTATTCCCATTTCCAGGCTATTTAGAAACATGTTAAAAAGCAGCCACTATTTACCTTTCTCTACTGAGAAAATGGAGCAGCCTGACTTCTTGGGACTTCTTGCAGATGAGATTTTGTCTGCACATTTCTGCTTCTAATATATGGTCTTTTATTCTGTATTTAGTGATGGTCTATTTGTGTTCTGCATTTGGATCTGAGCTGAGGAATTCTGCTGGTGTATAGTTTCTGTGTAGGGATCTGTTACAGCCTTTCTTTATTTCCCATTAGGCCAACGAGAGCCTGGCATAATATTTCTATTGCTGCCTTTGCAGTGCGGTGTGAATCCTGGTGGTGAAAGCTGTTTGAAACAGCATATTTGCTACATAGATGCCAAGCGTTTTTGCAGGGTTTTCAGTAATTGTTTTGGTTGTCACCCGAACAGTATATGTCACTATAATATATATGTAATAAGTGATAGTTTTACATAAGAACATAAGATATGCCATACTGGGTCAGACCAAGCCCAGTATCCTGTTCAAGCCCAGTATCCTGTTTCCAACAGCGGCCAATCTAGGTCACAAGTACCTAGCAGTTTCCCCAGAAGACACAGGTTCCTCAATGCTTGTATTGGGTCAAGCAGTGATATCCTGTGTCTCTTTTAATAATGGTTTATGGACATTTCCTCCAGGAACTTGTCCAAACCTTTTTTAAAGCCAGCTACACTAACAGCTTTTACTACATCCTCTGGTAACAAATTCCATAGTTTGATTACACGTTGAGTGAAAAAATATTTTCTCTTATTAGTCTTAAATAGTTTACCCTGTAGCTTCATTGCATGTCCCCTAGTCTTTTTATATTCTGATGATGTAAACAATCGATCTACGTTTACCCGTTCCACTCCATTCATTAATTTATAGACCTCTATCATATCTCCTCTCAGCCTTCTCTTTTCCAGGTTGAAGAGCCCTAACCTTTTTAGTCTCTCTTCATAGGAGTATCCTTCCATCCCCTTTACCATTTTGGTGGCTCTTCTCTGTACCTTTTCTAATAACACTATATCTTTTTTAAGATATGGAGACCAGAATTGCACACAATATTCAAGGTGTGGTCGCACCATGGAATGATACAGAGGCATTATAATATCGTTACATAGTAACATAGTAAATGACGGCAGATAAAGACCAGTATGGTCCATCTAGTCTGCCCAGTACGATGGCCAGAGTAGGTACACCTGCCGCTCTGTGCAGGCCCCCCTTCCCCATGTCTTTGTTTAGGGGTGATCCCACCACTCCTTGTAGTACACCCCTATTTGTTAAGGAATTAGATGGTTCAGATTATTTTGATATTTTCTTGTTGCTGTAAAGGGACCCACTGTGTCTGTTCCATGCCCTTTTGAACTCCATCATCGTATTTGTCCCCACCACTTCCATCAGGAGGGCATTCCAAGCATCCACCACCCTTTCAGTGAAAAGGCATTTCCTGACATTGCCTTTCAATTTACCACCTTGTAGCTTCATGTTATGCCCTCTAGTTTTGCAGCTTTGCCATCTTTGAAAGAGGTTTGTTTGTTCATTATTTCTCTTTAAGTATTTAAAGGTCTGAATCATATCTCCCCCTGTCCCTCCTCTCCACCAAAGTGTACATGTTTAGGTCTTCAAGTCTCTTCTCATAAGGCTTCTGATGCAGGCTCCAAATCATTTTGGTCGCCTTCCTCTGAACAGTTTCCAGTCTTTTAACATCCTTTGCAGGATATGGTCTCCAAAACTGAACACAGTATTCCAAGTGAGGCCTCACCAGTGACTTGTACAGTGGCATAAGTACCTCTTCCTTTCTGCTGGTAATTCCTCTTCGTATGCAGCCCAACATCCTCCTGGCTTTTGCCACCGCCTTGTCGCACTGTTTTGCCACCTTGAGATCTTCAGAAATAATCACTCCAACGTCTTTCTCCTGATCCTTATACACCAATCTCTCACCCCTTATCGCGTACATTTCTGCTTCCCAAGTGCATGACTCTGCACTTCTTCGCATTAAATCTTAATTGCCAAGCATTAGACCATTCTTCCAGCTTTTGTAGATCATTCCTCATGTTAACCACTTCCTCGGGGGAGTCCACTCTGTTGCAAATTTTTGTGTCATATGCAAATAGACAGACTTTTCCATGCAGTCCTTCAGAAATATCACTCAGAAATACATTGAACAGTGCCGGGCCCAGGACCGACCCCTGGGGCACCCCGCTAATCACCTTCCTTTCATCTCAGTGAGCTCCTTGTACCATCACCTTCTGTCGTCTGTCAGTCAACCAATTTTTATTTTTATTTTATTTATTTAGCAAGCATTTGTAGCCCGCTCCTTCCAGCGATCAGAAGCGGGTAGGATTACTATTGTGAAACTGCCGAATCAAGGCAGGTACAAATTTTGTTTACATACAGATTGTCAGAAAAGCACATCATACAGAGTTAACACTTCTTAGCTATGGGGGAGTTCATTTACATATATACATAAATACATATATACAGGATAATCTTCTTGGACACAGTGGTCAGGGGCTGCTCCATCTGTGGGTTTAGTTCAGGTTGAAATGTGATTGGAAAATGTGCGTTTTGAGTTTCTTTCTGAAGTCTAGAAGGTCATTGCTAGCTCGTAGTTCTGGTGGGAGTTGGTTCCACAGTGTTGGCGCCGCATATGAGAAAGCCCTGTGGCTGGTGTTAGCTTTGGCAGATCTTATATCTGTTGGAGTGTGAAGGATGTTGGAATTGTGGGTTCTTCTGTTTCGGGTAGGAGGTTGCAATCTTACTAGGTGTTGAGGAAGGAAGGTGCTAAGTTGTGGATGAGTTGAAGGTGGTTGTTAGTATTTTGTATTTTGTGCGAATGGGTAGCCAGTGTAATTGAATTAGTATGGTGTGATGTGGTCACTTAGATTTTTCTTCATTATGACCCTGGCAGCTACATTTTGTGCCATTTGTAATATGTTTAGGGTTTTTTTGTAGGATGGCGTTGCAGTAGTCAAAATGTGGCATGATCCTATTTATGAGGGTCCCATGATTAACTGTATCAAAGGCAGCTGAGATGTCAATGAATACAATTTCTGATCCAATGTACCATCTTGGGATCTATCGCCAAACTACTGAGTTTATTGATAAGCCTCCTATGAGGAACATTATCAAAGGCTTTGCTGAAATCCAGGTAGATGACATCCATTGCATGCCCCTGATCTAGTTCCCTGGTCACCCAGTCAAAGAACTCAATCAGATTTGTTTGGCAAGATCGTCCTTTTGTAAAACCATGTTGCATCGGATCTTGCAACCTGTTGGCTTTGAGAAAGTTCACAATTCGCTCTTTCAGGAGTGCCTCCATTACTTTTCCTGCCACCGAGGTAAGGTTCTGGCCAGTAGGCTGTTCCTAAACTGGGGAACCCACAGATATCTGCTCCAAGGCTACACAGGAAAGCAGTCAGTCAGAATATTCCCTAACGTAATGTATAGCCACAGTTAAATCTTATATTAGCGATATCCCCAAAAAACCAACACTTAAACTCTATATTGGTATATATCGTTAGAAGAACATGATTTGGCTTTGGGTCTATGTTCACACTGATTCTATGTAATTTGCTGTAATGTGCTGAGGCTGGTGGGGGGGGGGGGGAGGGAGGAGAGGGGGATGTATCTCAGACTGGCAGTCTATAAATTTCTACTAAATAACTAATTAAAGAAATAACAGGCATGTAGAACCAGAGTGTTGACAAGGAGACAAGGACCTGTTTGGATCTTCCTTGATTTCTTTTGTTTTGTTTTTTTAAGATTTTGAAAATTACAATTTCCAATAAAAGCAAGGAAAAAAAGACAATTCAAAATAATAATAAATTTCAAGAAAATAATAAAAAACAAAAGGAACAAATAAGAATATCAAAGTTTTAGCCCACATCAAATGAGAAGAAACATAAACAGATAAGAGGAAACAAAGTTCCTGATATATAACATTACTTCATACTAGAAAGTCCCCATTCTACTACCTTCATTATGGATCATTGAAGAATAAATTTCTCCAACTGGGCAGGATCTTCAAAAATGTAGTCTAAGGCTTCAAATTTATCTCAGTAAGAAGATACCACCTAAAGCCAAAACGTTATCTTTCAAATGGAGAAACTACCTCCTTCGAAGCTGTGTCTCCCCAGAACATCTGGGAAGACTTGAAACTTCTGACCACAAAACATTAAATCTCTTTTTTTTTTTTAACTATGATCTCAAGATCAAAGACCTATTCTGCTCAGCAAGGAATGTGACTAGTAGGGTAGCCGGAGAAGCAATAATTTCAGGAATTCAGTACGGTTAAAATTATCAGGTACCTCTAACACGTCAAGGGCTCCCTCCTCAGCATTTTCCTAGTAGGAATGAAAAAGAAAACTACATACTGGCCGCATGTCGCCCAGGATAAAATGGTGCCCACTAGGGCTAATGGTGGTTGTGACTGTGCCAACACTGCAGATGTAGATAATATCCCTGTCACAGATAAAGGCCATAGCGAACATGTTCATGGACCCGCTGGGGCAGGAGATAAACCACAGAAATTAATGAAAAACTTAAGAGGATTAGCTATGGTTAAATGGACTTTTGCAGATAAAGAGGAGATAATATATTGCTATTTTTATGCTACAAACCCTATATTTAAATCAAGAGGGTATACACAGAGAGTCTGCCAAAAGCTGGAAGAAAGAGGAAAATTGCCTCTAGAAAAACTGCAGAAAGCAACGGATGCAAATTTAAGATCTTTAATTTAACAGATCACAGTAAAGAAGTTTGTGAATGATAATATCTTGAATCAGGTAAGTGCTTCTGTGGAAAACGAAATTCAGGGAGGAGGAGGAGACCTAGGTGAGAGCACCAGAAGAAAGGAATGCACAGAAAAAGAAACATGCTGCATTAACAGAAGACCTGAAATTTATACGTTCAGGAATATTTATATGTACAGGAATATTTAGAAAAATCAAACATCAAACCTACGGAATGGCCTGTAGTAACAGCAAAAGGGCTGGAAAGCAGGTTAAAATGAGCCCCACACTGGAAGAGCCCTGGCCCAGATGGAGTGACCAACGTTTGGCTCTAACAGTTGACATCACTCCACCAAGACCTGGCAAACTGCAAAACCAATTGATCAAGCAGCTGAACTTAACACCACAATAACAGGAAGCACATTTCTCCTTCCAAAGGGGGACCCAAGTAACATTTCCAAAAATTACAGACCAGTAATGTGTCTACCTACAATTGATAAGCTGTTCATTGTAATAGATACAGACAGAATATATGATCATATTGGACACAATAGCATCATGGCAGTAGAGCAAAAGGGGAGCATATGGAACCAAAGACCAGTTAATGTTAAATAAGGCCATCATGGCCAGCACTACGAAAAGCAGAAATCTCAGTATAGTGTGGATTGATTATAAGAAAGCTTTTGACAGCATCCCATACTGTTGGCTAATAAATTGTTTTGCGATATATAACATAAATCCTGGTTTGATAAAGCACATTAAGTTCACCATGATAATGTGGCAAACCACCCTATTTTTGAACTATAAAGATAGCTAGTATATCATTCCTAACATCAAGATCCAGTGAGGAATATTTCAGGGGGATTCCCCGTTGCCGATTCTGTTTTGCATGACACTTAATCCAATGAGTGCTCTCATCAGCTCTTTGGGGTACAGATTTAGCCTGAATCCTAAAGAAGGTAACAACCTAGAAACAACATCCCATTTACTATTTGCAGACAATTTAAGCTCTACAGTTCCAGCAATCAACAATTAGCAGAGCAACTCTGTGTGGTGAAATGCTTTTCTGATGACATGAAGAAGACAGAGGCACTAATTATCACACAGAATACTTCCTCCATCCTCCCTACTTCAATCAAGATAATGTCAAGCCATTATAATGCCCATACTTGACTACTGCAACGCCCTTTATCAAGGACTCCCAAAGCAGGCAACAAGATCATTACAACTGGTCCAAAATACCGCCGCAAGAATCATCACTGGATCAAATAAGCAAGATCATATAACACCCCTCTTACACCAGCTCCATTGGCTTCCAATCACTGCCCATGCTAAATACAAATCTGCCTTGACCATCTTTAAAATCAAAAATAGCATGCCAGCTGAAGCTCTAGAGGAGTTGCTTATCATCATTCCCAACAACAGACCAAGGAGACAGAGCACTATTGATACAATTCCAATACCCTGCTCATACAGAAGAGCAAATGAATCCATCTCTAAGAGAGCATTCTCTCTGGCTGCACCCTCCATCTGGAACTCTCTTCTTGGAACCTTGAGGACCACCACTGATATGAAGGACTTTAGAAACAACTAAAAACCTTCCTTTTCATTGATCATTTCAATGATCTCACCTAACACCATATTAGCTAGACCTCCACAATATTCTGTTGTATGCAGTTACATTTGTATATAAGTTAAGCTGCAAAGCACCCCTGCATGACACCCCACCCTGAGTTCCATATCAAGTTCTCTGTACATGTGTGAGTATAAGTTCTTTGTAAAAGTGTGAGTTATAAAGTAAACCACTTTGATTCTATGATAAGACAGTATATAAAAAGTGTTAAATAAATAAATAAATAATCAGGATGACTTTTGGCCTTGATAAATGTGCTAAGACAACTTTTTTTTAGAGGAAAATTGAGCAAAATGGAAAACATCTCCCTGGCTGAAGGCTGTGACATCAAGGACCTTGAACAGGAAGGCATATATAAGTATCTCAGAGTAGAAGAAGGAACAACACTCAAGCAGAAATTACTGAGCGAAAAGAACAATAAGGCATAGGAGATTAAAATCTTGTGTGACCTTCATTGGCTCCCAGTAGGGAGCCGAATAAAATACAAGTTGCTGATAACAACATTCAAACTGATCAACAACATAGCCCCTTCATACCTATCTACTCATACAAACTCAACCAGACTCCAGATCCCGTAGGCAAAATGCAAAACACTCACTGGTAACACCAAACTCCATACGCAAGAAAAAACAGTCCACCATCTCCCTTCTCCTACACTGCTCCTAGTCTCTTGAACTCACTGCCATTGTCAATCCGTGCGACCAAAGACCTACAGTTATTCAGAAAAGAAATCAAAACATACCTCTTTACTGAACACTATGATAACATCAATGATAACCCAACCTCACAAACACCTACCTCACCTCACCTTATCATCACCACCCAACCCTCTGTACCCCCACAATCAATAATCCCTATTCAAATCTAAACTCACAGAAATACACACAAACAGTAAACTGTAAATAGTTACTAGTCATCAGTTCAGACAACTATGTATAACAACTATGTATATAAAGAATTTGCTTCATGTTAAATGTACCTATGGATCTATGTAAATAGTTCAACCTCTGTTCTTTGTAATATGTTGTGTTAAATGTAAACTGTCCCTGATCTCTGGAATGGGCGGTATAGAAGAACCAAATAAATAAAAATAAATAAATAAAATCATTATTGAAAAGTGTTTTAAAATCACAGAATAAGATACAAGCCATCTCTCAGCTGGCAATTCCTCTACTCTCATATAGCTTTGGGATTATGTACTGGCCTCTTCGAGATCTTGAAAAACTGGATGTGCAAAGAAGAAAACTCCTCCATGCCCATGAAGTAATTTACAAGAAGCAGTGTATGCCAAGACTGTAAATCCCTAGAGCTGAAGAAGAGCTAGGTCTCATTGAGATTGATAATATATACAGAGCTACTATCATAGGCCTCCAGGCCTACCTAACTGCATCATCGGATCCAAATATGCAAAAAGTGCTGAAATATGAAAGTAAACGTCCAAAATCTGTCTTCATCATCAAACTTGGACAAGCATTCCGATGACTAGAAGGAATGAGTAAGACTCCACAAGCATACACACGGAAGGAAGTAACAGAATTTTCAAAACAAGAGAAAAAACGTTTGAAAGAATTGGATCAACAAACAAGGAAAAATAAGTGGAAATGCTCAAATACAGTGGGAAATTCAGAGTGTTACTCCAGGAACCCTTTGTAAATCAAGAATGGACACATGAATGGTTAAGGAGTGGTGAACTGAAACCGAAGGATGAGAGGATGCAGCCCAGGACAGCGGCTTACGGATGAGATGGTTTACAGTGAGCACTGAAAAAATGGACAAAACAGACATATGTAGATGCTGTGGGAAAGAGCTGGAAACAGTGACTCACTTCATAGCTGGCTGTGAAGTTCCAATGGCAGAAAATTTCAATACAGAAAGGCACAATAAGGTAGCACACCTCATCCATTGGAAACTCTGTAAACACTATAACATCACTGTGCCAGAAAAGCACTGGGATCATGACCCTAAAAGAATTACAGAGAATGAAGAGGTTATGATCACCTGGGACATTGCCATTCTGGCCGATAAAAAGCTGACTGTGAGGTAGCTGGATATAGTGGTAAAGGAGAAAAACATCAGAACGGCATTGATTATAGAGGTGTCAGTTCCAAGCGACTACTCTGTGAATTGCATTGAGAGAGAAAAAATCTTCAAGTACCAATAAATACAGTCAGAGATTAAGAAAATGTGGCAGAAAGATACTGAGTTATTTCCCATCGTGTTGAGTGCCACAGGTCTAATTAAGAGGAATTTCCAAGCACACCTTGATAAATTACTCATACCACATAACATCTTACAAACTCCAGAGGAAGGCTTTCTTTGGCACGATGCAAGTACCACACCAAGCATTAGCAGTAAATTTGAGAGACTGAGATCATACTCCACATACCCTGACTTAAAAGTGAAGTTCATGACTGTCATGGTATGTGCAAAACTCATCCATTTGGAGAAATTGACCCATGGAAAACACAGATTTTTTGTAAAGTCATAACTTGAGGCTCCGGCATTCCTAGGAAATATTCATTCTTGACAACTCTTCATCGACGTCAGACATTTTGTTCACAGTTTGTTGAAAGAACTCAGAAAACTGATCTACCATAGATTTTAAAAATGACTCAGTCCAATTTACTATTTTACACACATCAAGAAGAGATATATCCTTCTTAGAGTCTACCTCCAAACCAGCAGTATCATCTGGACAAACAGAAACAATTGGTTTAAGCAAAGAAACAAGTTGCTAGTACAGGGATAGATACATCCAACTGATTAAAGAAGGGAAAGGTCCTCACTGGAGAACCTACCACAGAGCCAGATATTGAGGGCATTGTGTAAGGGGTGGAGTAGGCTGCACATCAGAGCTTAATAAAGCACCAGAATCATTAATATGAGTAAAGGGAGGAGTGGCCTAGTGGTTGGGGCAAGGTACCACAAGTCAGAAGGTCAGTGGTTGAAATCCCACTAGAGGACAGCAACCTTGGGCCGGAAGGACTGCGATTTCTAGTCCCACAGGTGCTCCTTGTGGTCTTGGGCAAGCCACTTAACCCTCCATTGCCCATGTTCCCTGTAAGTATTAGTGTATGTGTCTCATATCCCCTCGTGTTAAATGTATCCCCCAATCGCTTTGACCCAGTGAAAAGCAGGATATAAATGCAGCAAAATAAAATAAATAAATAAAATTATAAGTATTATCTTTAAGAGAAACAACGTGGTTGTCCATTGGCCCTCCCTTGGAAGCTTGCATCTGTTTTTTACCTTTACATTTCCTCTGCATCTTTGCTTATTACTGTCCCATGCTTCTTGCTCCATCAAGCTCCTTTGGGCTCTGAAGGGGACTCCAAAGGGGAATTACCTGTCCTTTTAGGCATACCCCTTCAGACACACACCCGCAGCCATGCACCTGCAGTCATGTGGGTCAGCAGTGTTCAGTTTTTATGGTAACAAGCAGGTCTCCTGCTGAAGACATCAGATGTGGAGGTAGGGGATAAGGAATTTCAATGCAGGCAGATAATAGAAATACTTTTCTTTGGCGTCACAATGGCAAACTGGGCCCGAATGAAACTCCTGTTCCTCCCTTGATTTCACGGAATTCTTGTGGGAGAGTTTCTTGTTGTGAATTCTGTGGCGTGATCCTGAAGAAGGCACACACACTCACACACACTCACAGTTCACAAACTAGGCAACCAAGAGCAGGGTGACAGAGGTCCATAGCCACACAGAAGTCTCAGGGCCGGGGGTTCAAATCCTGCTGGAGAACAGCAACTTTGGGACAGAGGAACTGAGGTTTCTAGTCCTACAGGCACACCTCAGGCAAGCCACTTAACCCTCTGTTGCCTCAGGTACAAAACATAGATTGTGAGTCCTTCAGGGACAAGAGAAATATATACCATACCTGAATGTACCCAGATTGACCCAGTGAAAAGCAATATATAAGCATTGCTAAATAAATAAATTATTCAGTAAGCTACCAAAAGGGACTTAGTGGAGTGGAGGAGTGGCCTAGTGGTTGGGGCAAGGTACTTCAGGTCGGTGGTTCAAATCCTACTAGAGGACAGCAACCTTGGGCTGGAAGGACTGGGGTTTCTAGTCCCACAGGTGCTCCTTATGGTCTTGGGCAAGCCACTTAACCCTCCATAGCCCATGTTCCCTGTAAAATAGTTATCTCCAAGTTATAATGCCCTGTTCAATGTAATTTCAGTTTGTTCAATGTAAACCGCATTGATGCAGAATAGCGCGGTATATAAGAGAATGTAAATAAATAAATAACACGACACTTGGTGGATGAAAGTATATTAGTAGTACAGTGATTTTACCTCTCTGCCTAACACCCTGAGGAAGTCATTATTGACAAAACATGATCATGTAGGGTGGTTTGCAGTTTGAAGAAATAAAATCTTTTGGCTGGACTACTGCGTGGCTTCGGACCTTTGTTCACCTTGCTCCTGGTTGCCTGATTTGTGAATTCTGTGGAGTCCAGAAGGGAGAATCCTGAATGTAAGATGGGAGAGAAGCCAGCTTTGGAGTGTCTTGCAGATGAAAGGAGTGAGTTCCTGGCTATGAGCAGGGAGTAAAGGAGGAAAGAATTCCAGGCAGCTGGGAGTAGGAGGAATCCTGGACCAGAGACTGTGAGGAGTCCCAAACAACGAATATGCTTCTTGCTCGAGAGTTCTCTTTCTGCTGCCTTTCGTAGTCATCTAACAATTCTTCCTCTAGCATTTTATATTGACTTCCCAAGCAGGTCTATATTTTCCCAAGGCATCTATGTTTATGTTTATTTAAAACTTTTTATACCTCCCTATACTAGCCAGTATTAGAGTGGTTACGCTCCACCTCAACCTCAGTGACCTTGAAAAGCTTTATTAACAAAGTATGATGGATTTCTTGTAGGAGGATTTGGTATAAATAGTGATGGCAAGGAGTTCTACCAGGATGGAGCCAAAAAGTAAAAAGTAGCATGGCGTGACGCTTCCAGTTGTGCACGAGAGACTGGGGGAATGGTTAACAGATTGGAATTTTGAGATTGAAGAGAACGTGAAGGACAATAGGGGGGTAACATAGCACAAAGGTAGATTGGAGCTAGACAAAAAATGGTATATCATAGAGTGATCCTTTGATACCTGGTGATGAAATTATTGGTTTCTCAAAAAGCAACCCCCCCCCCTGCAGAATCCAGACTTATAAGGCTCCTATATTTGAAGACTGGGTTATTTCCTATCTTAGGTTTGGTTTAAGTCTCTGCATAGAAACAAAAGACTTGTTTTTGAAAAACTGAGCTCCTCTATTCATCTTCGGAATCCTCCAGAGCGAAAAGTTACCCTCTGTTGAACCCCCAAGCAGGTGAAGTGAGTCGGGAGAGAGAAATTCTTAAATGAGATTTTCAGGAAATATACCAAACAGTGGTGACTTGAAAAATTATAGGATGGGTGATTTGAGAGTATTCCTGGTCTTTTGATCTTTTCCAAGGCGCAGAGAAGTATACAGTGCTTATCTGGATTTTCTTTCATCCTCCAAAGTAAAGCACAATAGTAAAACTTCAAATGCGGCAATGCCAGCCTTCCTCTTTTTAAAAAAATATATTCTTTTCAGAGAATCTAAAACTTTTTCTTTGCCAGGTAAGATCAATCATAGTTCTGTTGATTTTCCTGAAGAACTTGCTGGGGCTAGAGACTGGCAGCATTTCAAACAAAAAAAGGTTGTGTGAAGGCATTCATCCTTATGGTAGCCATTTTGCCAAAACAGAAAACTCGAACCATTTTCAAAGCTTGCTCAGTTCTGCCAAGAAGTGGAACGAAATTCAATGCCACAAGATTCTCCAAGAGGGGAGACGAAACCTGAAGTAGGTATATTACTTTAAATAGCACTTTTGTTTCCAGTTGAAATTTAATCCCTAATACATCACCTTAAGTTTCATTTTATTGCTGTTCTTCTTTTTCTTAGTATTATTATTAATAAAACATTTCTGTTTGTCATATTACATAATTACTAAGGGGGGATTTTACTGAAGTGCGTTAAGGCCTTGCTGAGTGGAAACTGGGTGTGGTATCTGGGAGGAGAACAGATGGGGAAAGCACATGGTACACATGGAAAGCACACGCTATCATGGCTGCCAATAGTGCGGGAGTACATAATACTGCCTCCTGCGATGGTATTAACTCTACTCATGCTACTGGTACCAGGTAGCATGGCCACTGTCCAACAAAAATAATACAACTTTGGATCATCACTCTGATACCCCCACAAGTACATAACAACCCCAATATCATAACCTTCCTGGGCACAGATGCCCCCCCCTCTCGATATTTGACTCCCCCTTGCACATAACTCCCCTGGATAACAATCCCTCCCTCAAGACCACCATGTAGCACTCCTTCTACTCTCTACCCCCCTGAGTACTTACTGGGTATTCCTGGTAGTCTAGTGGATGGGACAGGAACGATCCCCGCTTCGATAAAGGGGGCTCACATGATGGTCTTATGGGAGATTGTGATGAGGGCACTGACATTCAGGGGAGGTGAGGTATCTTATTTCCTGCAGTGGCATATACCTTAATAATAGTTTATGGACTCTTCCTCCAGGACTTTGTCCAAACCTTTTTTAAACACAGCTACACTAACTGCTTTTACCGTGTCCTCCAGCAGGTATGTAGTATCACTCCTCCGTTCTCTCCAGATCAATAAAGTTGCTTCTGCAGATGTGATTTTTTGTTTACCAGATACGGTTTGCACTGTCCCCTCCTGCTTCAGATATTTACGTATTGTCTTGGGCTACAATTGATGAATTGTCTGTGGACACTACTTCTCAATTGTTGGCTAACATGTTGCCAATCTTATTATCACTATGGTGAAAGCTCTTAAAGATTCTGTGTTATTGTTTTTGTGTGTGGTGATAAATTGTTCTTTGCAATCTTGGAATTTATCTGGACCATTGAAGAGAGCTTCTGTGCGGCCTATTATGGAAAAGAAAGCTGGGGATCTCATGATGTAACCAACTAGTACTCAATTTCTTGTTTGCCTTTGTTGTCAAAGATTGTTGCGCAAGCTGTATGGGTGCAGGTGGTGGCGGCATACACTGGGTGCTGGTGGTTGGGAGGTGGCAGCCACGGAGGAAATAAACATTGTTTACGCTGGCATTACTGTATGTATTCTTCCCACAGATAGTACAGCAAAGACAACATGAAATGGCTGGATTCCCGTCAATGATTGGGTTGGTTGACTGTACATATGTCCAGTGGTGGGATCCGATCCGAACAAGAACCATTTCAGATTGATCCCGCCACTGACAGGACTGAGCAGGCAGCAGCATGGCATGCGTCTGCATTGCTGGCGCCACACGCTCTGGCCGCTGGTGGTCACTGCAGGGCAGCAGCTCCCTGGTGGCCCAGTAGCCTGATCTCCCCGCTCGCAAGTGGTTTGACAGCATCAGGGGCTTTCCGTGATGTCACAGTCCTCTTATGCTGTCAAACCACAGGCGGGTGGAGGGAGTCCCTCCAGTGCAGCACCAGCATCTGGATGCCGTTTTTGGCCTGGTTTGCCGAACGCGGCCCATGGCAGGAACCGGTTTGTGCGAACCGGGCTGAACCGGCCGGATCCCACCACTGCATATGTCTCCCTCAAGCCCCCATGAAGGAAGGAGGCCACCTACTGGAACAGAAAGGCATTTCCTCAATATGCAGGTTATGTGCAATGTGCTGGGAGAGACATCGGATGTGTTTTCCAGAATATCAGATGCGTACATACTCACACATTCTGGAATCTATGAGCAGTTTGAGAACAGCAAAATAACCAGTGCATGGCTGCAAGGTAAGCTGTGTTATATCCCCCCTTTCTCCCCCAAAAGGCACATTCCTTAGGCATGCACTCATAGTGGTACAGCAAACACAGACAGAGGAGAGCTACGACAGGCCTCATAGGCCCACATGGACGATAATAGAGAGAATGTTTGGACAGCTCAACAGTCACTTCGGGTGCCTAGATAGATCGTCGCGGGGAACTGCTCTACAGCTCTGCCATGGTATGTGAAATATTTCTGGTCCACTGCATGCTTCACAGTGTGGCACAGACAACCCATGCCAAAACCACAGGACATTGTGGAGGAAGAGAATGATGCAGAAGAAGAGGTGCGAAGACATGGAGAGAAAGAACAACTATATCAACGTGGGTTGGCAGCTCGAAATGACCTCATAGACAGACACTTCATGTGAAGGTGGGTGTTTATTAGCATGCCAGTGTATGTGAACACTAATGTGAAACACAAACCCCAGGCAGAGCTGGTGCTACCATTAAGTGAACTAGTCAGTCTCCTAGAGCGCCAGTCCTACAGGAGCGCCCATTGCTGCCGCTGTTGCCCCTCTTGGGAAAGGCAGAGGTGGTAATGGCCACAAACAGCCCTGCGGTGCTTATCTTTAAACTTTGGCACCATGGGGCTGTTTGCTTCCACCCATCTGACGCCCGATGCCTATTTACTTCTGCAAACAGACAGTCACCAGAGAAAAAAAGTTCTCAACAGGATTGAAGGTACAACCAGAGTCCCCAAAAAAGAATACTAGCCAAAACAGCAGCTAATTCAGAAAAAAAATCTTTTATATAAATCAAATAGTGGATGTAGGGCATCAGCTGTAGAACAAAACAGAAATAGCACTGCACTTAGCAGTTGACTGTCTATTGACAGTTCTAACATCAGCTGCCACCACATCCTGGAGAGGGGGGCAGTGGTGGCAATAGGCACCAGAGGGAATCAAGGGGGCACAAGGGATGAGGTTTGCCTAGGGCGCCTCATCTCCTTGTGCCGATCCACACTCCAAGCCCCCTTCTCCCATTATCCAGTGCATCCCTTCCCTCTCTCTCCACTCCCCTCCTCCCCTCCTCCCTTCCAACCCCATCCCCCTCATATGCTCCACACATCTTCCCTGCCAACCTCCTCCCCCTCACACTCTCTCCTGCAACTCATATGCCCCTCAATGATGCCCATGGAGAGATGTCTCTAAAGCCTACCACATCCCCTTACCCAACCCCTGCTCCTCTGCACCTTACCCCCTAGCAAACCTCCCTGACCATGACTATTTAGTGCTTCTGCTGTGCTGAGTGGTGCTGCACTAGACTCTGAGGAGCTGTTGGAATCCTCATCCTGTATAGCAGACCACTCTGAATCTCCATGAATAGGGGAGGAAGCAAAGGGGCCTCCTCGTCAATGAGAAACAGGTCCCAAAACACAGGATTGCGGTGGCCGAGGGGGAGCCAGTGACAGTGCGCTCCTTGTAGAGCTGGAGCTGGTGGGAGCCGCTGCTGGTGTTTGCCTCTCTGAGACCTTTACTATTGAGCCTGCTGATGGGATTCTGCTAGAAGTCACAACGCTAGGGAGTACCTTCCTCATTGCGGTTAAATATTCATGCAGCAGATGGAAATGCCAACATGCCTCTCACTTCTGACACTCCTGCATCACAGGCAACTCCTCATCAGCTCCAGATGGGCCTAGTCGACCCAGTTTTGCTGCAGCAGCTGGCCAGCATACTTTTGAAAAAGCTGTAACTGTGCAGCTCCTGGCTCTCATCGCCTGCCTCATCATCAGGAGTAATATCATCCATAAAAGGAGAGGGAGGAGAAAGCTGGATCTCAGGCTTCTCCATGTCAGATAGCTCATCCTCTATTGGGTCGGGGCAGTGTGGACATTCCCAGTTGCCTCCGAGACATGTTGTTGCCCAAACTCTCCCACCGATGATGCATCTGGCTGGAGCTCGTCTGACTGATGGCTAGGGTCTTCAGGCATAAGGCCTTCTCCAAACAGCTGGATGGAGCCTGCATGGTTGGCCTCCAAGGTATTTGTGGACCTATCAATACCTGTAAGTGACCAAAGCAATGCTATCACTCATAATGTATTTGAATTGTCATTCTTGCATGCATGTATCATACCACCCGAATGGTCTACAGCTGTGTGGGAAATTGGTAGGTACCCTCAGGGGCTGACATGGGACTGTTGTATCATCTATGGCTACAGCAGTAGCAACAGCTATATGGGGTGACTAGGACAGGGCTCTGCAACCACGTCTGCTCCCATTTTTTAAGAAAGACATGTCATACTGGTTCAGACCAAACGATCCATCAAGTCTAGTATCCTGTTTCTAATAACTGCCAATCCAGGTCACAAGTACCTGTTAGGTTTCCAAAAGGTAGACAGATTCCATGATGCTTATCCCAGGGGTAAGTGGTGGATTTACCCAGTCCATTTTTATGATGGTTTAAGAACTTTCATCCAGGAACTTGTCCAAACCTCTTTTAAAGCCAGCTACATTAGCAGTGTTTATTACATCCTCCGGCAATAAATTCTAGAGTTTTATTCAATTGAGTAAAAAAATATTTACTCCCATCAGTCTTAAACTGTATGTGCTACACTGGAGCTTCATTCTATGTCCTCAAGTCTTTCTACTTTTTTTCTTAAATTTTTTATTTATGCAAAGTTTTATTCTTACATCCAGGGAATTAAATCCAAATGACAGGAAAAAAAAATATAACCAACAAAGGAGATATAAACTCTCAGGAAAGAAAAGTACTATAAATCAACCACAACATAAGGCAATCAAGGAGCCAAGAGAGTAAAGAAAAACAAAATAAAGGAAAACCTAAAACAGTCAGACTAGCAGTAACTGAAAAAGTCCTCCTGCTTCAGCGTTACAAAGCACTCAACCCCCTGGGACTACAGAAATCACAGGGATAGATTCTTCTTTTGCAGCTATAAAGTCCTTCCTTTGTTGAGGATCAAAAAAGACATAGGGCACAGCTCTGTCCGCCGACCCTTAACCCTGGATATTCAATGTCGTGGTGATGGCATTGAATATCTGAGGACTGTTGTAGTGGTTGATATGGAAGGACAGACTAGATAGGCCATGTGGTCTTTTTCTGACGTCATGTTTCTATGTTTCTGTGCCCCGGAGCCACCGAAGCTAACCCGGTAACGGCGATATTGCACCGCTACCCGCTTAGCTTCCACGGGTAAAACTAGGCCAGCTTTTGCTACGCCTACTTGTACCCACTGATCACTAACCGGGTAGTAGTGCAATATCGCCGCTACCCGGTTAGCAATAGTCTCTGCCTCCACTCCGCCCCAGAACGCCCGCAACACGCCTCGATGCTAACCGCATAGAACTGTGGCATGTAGCAGCGTTAGAAGGGGATATTTAATGGCATGAACCATGCAAGTGCTATTGAATATCCCAATTTAAGGCATTTACATAGCTTACTGGGCTGTAAACCATGTAAATTCCTTTCGAATATCAGGCCCATAGTCCTTACCAGCCAAGGAAATAAAACATTTACAAGGAAACTTCAATATCATCATAGCGCCCGGTACTACCCTAGGCTATAGTGTCAAAAACATTGATGCCTTTGCTGGGTACCTCTAGAAATATCAGGAAATATCTGAATTTTTGAACCCAAAAAGCATTCAGAAATATTTTGGAAGTACTGTACAGGTGAAGCACTGCATTCCTGTCAGACTTAAAAGCAAAACAAGCAAGTAAAGTAGATTTTGCAGAAATAACCTCCAAGGAACTTTCTAAAATGTTTGTTAGATTCAAGGCAGTTGACCAACCAGTGGAAGAGACTTGGATGCGATATACTGTGCCCATACTATAGGTGGAAGAGAGTTCTGAGGCCTTTTCAGGACTTCAATAAGATATTTACGAAGCATTTCAACAGGAGATAAAACTGGGCACTTAGGAAAGTTCAGGAATCGCAGGTTGTTCTTTCTAAGGTAGTTTTCTAAAAAAGAATCAACCTTATGAAAGAGGTAATCTGTCGGGTAAGGTTTGCCTCTTTGCGGATGATACCAAAATCTGCAATAGAGTAGATACCCAGGAAGGGGTAGATAACATGAGGAAGGATCTAGCTAAGCTTGAAGAATGGTCTAGAATTTGGCAGCTGGGATTTAATGTTAAAAAATGTAAGGTCATGAATTTGGGCTGCAGCAATCCAAGGGAGCAATATAGTATAGGGGATGAAGTACTTTTGTCCACTAAAGAAGAGCGGGACCTAGGCATGGTTGTGGCTGATGATCTTAAATTAGCTAAACAGGTACAAAAGGCAACGACAAAAGCTAGAAGGATGCTTGGGTGCATACGGAGAGGAATGGCTAGCAGAAAAAATGAGGTGATAGTGCCTCTGTATAAGTCTTTGGTGCGACCTCATTTGGAGTATAGTGTGCAATTCTGGAGACCGCACCATTAAAAGGATATAAACAGGATGGAGTCAGTACAGAGGGTGGCTACTAAAATAGTTAGTGGTCTTCATTATAAAACATATGAGGACAGACTTAAGGATCTTAATATGTACACCTTAGAGGAAAGGCGGGATAGAGGTGATATGATTGAGATTTTTAAATACCTCCATGGCATAAATGTACAGGGGGAGATCCTCTTTCAATTGAAAGCAAGTTCTGCTATGAAGGGACATGGGATGAAGGTGAAGGGGGATAGATTCAGGAGTGATATGCGGAAATATTTCTTTACAGAAAGAGTGATGGATCCATGGAATAGTCTCCCAGTGGAGGTGGTAGAGATGAGGACAGTATCTGAATTCAAAAAAGCATGGGACAAACACAGAGGATCTCTAAAGGAAAAAAGGGGACTGTTGTAGTTGTTGATATGGAAGGACAGACTAGATAGGCTATGTGGTCTTTTTCTGTCATCATATTTCTATGTTTCTAACTGCACTTCCTGGCCTTGGCGAGGCTGTCCAGTTTTCGGGGCTCAAAGAAACCCCATCTGCTCTGGACCCTCTGAAGCTGAAGACCGCTGAAAAAGAGTTCCTGACTCGCAGGCAACACCCCATACCTAGCATCTGCTGTTCCAATGCTTTTTTCTGCGCTGGCATGGAGGCAAGCACTGCCACCTTGCCTTTTCTCTTGCCCTGAGAATGTGGCTTTGAGGAGACGCGGATGCCTCAGAACACAAGAGAGCCGCAGCATGCCTGCTCAAGCAGCCACCCATGATACTATCTTGGCCCTCCTTCCATCTTTCTACTTTTCGAAGGTGTTAACAATTGATTTTTGTTTCCTGTTCCACTCCACTCATTATTTTTAAGACCTCTTTGAATATCTCCCCTCAGCCATCTTTTTTCTAAGGTGAAGCTCTCTAAGCTTTTAAGCCTTTCCTGGTAGAGATATCTTTCCATCCCTTTTATCATTTTAGTCACTCTTCTCTGTATCTTTTCGTATTCTGCTATATCCTTTTTTTAGATATGATGACCAGAACTGCGCAAAATATTCAAGGTATAGTCACACTACAGAGCAATAAAGAGGCATTATAATATCCTTATTTTTATTGTACAATTTCTTTCCTTATGATTCCTAGCATTCTATTTGCTTTCTTGGCCACCGCTGCACAATGAGCAGAGGGTTTTGATGTATTATCCATATTATGCCATTCCCTCCAATGCCACACACTCATGGGGCCATAAGTGATGAGAACGTGCCCTGCAAAGCACTGGATTTATGGTATAAGCGGTTTGACCAACATAGCATATTTCTCTGCAGGTGACATCCCTTGAAGAGGTGAGACATGGTAGGAATCAGCTCACGACATCTGTCTCTTGGTGTCCGCCCTCACTTTCTACCCTATTGCATATGCTGTTAGGAGGATCTGTGACCTGGGGTGTCTGCCCATGCACACACAGCATGCACATTTGGCGAGGGTATGGGAGCATACCCATGGTGTATTAGGTAGAATCACATTACAGCCCTCTCAGCATATCAGTTACACATGACAATTACTGGCTATCCTGTAGGTCCTTGTCAGTAGGTGTCTAGAGCATCACATGCAGATGGGCTGGGGTATGTGTCAGCACAAGGTGGTAAGGCATGCAAAGTGTGGGAGGTCAGGGGGATGATGCATATACCCACTCTGCTCCTAGGGGGCCTTGGATGTATCCAGATTCCCCCACTCCCCTCAGTGTCTTCATCAATGGTGAGGAGGACCTGCTGCTTAAGCTCTGTGAGCTGGGTAGGTTGCTGATCTGGTCTCTGTTTCTTGGCTTTTGTATGGGTGTTCCTCTGAACTGCACACCATTTTTTCTTGATGTCCTCATTGCCAGGGTTACAATGTTAAATGCTGTTGATCTTTCTGCAGATGTCTATCAGCTGCCTTTGTTAGTGGTATGTACTAATGCACATACCATTGAGGCCCAGGAGAATCCCCTGGTGTGCCAGCACCTCCTGCACCAGGCGCTGCATTTCCCCGTCACAGAAATGATCTTTTCATGTGAATACTTAGGCCTTGGGAGCCATCCCAAACCGTTATACAGTTGTGCTAATGACAGTTGTGAAATGGAGGCATTCACGTCTAGCTGACCGTTATGTGCATGTATACATGGCTGGTGCCGGGATGTCCCAGTTTTGCTTATCTATGTTTGCAAAATAACCTACGCACTTCTATTTGATGAAACATGGATGGTAGCCATTTTAGAAATGGGTGATGGGTTCGTTCAGGTGTATGAACTGTGCCAGTCTCATCCTGCCTCTGACCCCTGGTGCTTCCCAGTTGTCTATAAGATATGAGTGTAGTGTATGGGCCGTTGCAGAATCACACATGTATTTCTCAACATACCTGTTATGCATATGTAGAAGCACAATACCTGCAGATGTCTATAGGGTCCCTTCCTTTACAGTGTGGCATTGTCACCAGAGGTATGTAGGGTGAGGTGACTGGCGTTGCTGACATTCTGTTCTCTATTTCCTCTGCAGGTGGTGACCAAGAATCTGAAAGGGGTTATCTGGGAGGGGTGGGAGGATGCATGTGGCTGGAGGACAGGAAAAGACCTACAGTACCTGAATGTAACTTGCCTTGAACTACTATTGGAAAGGCGTGAGCAAAATATAACTAATAAATAAATCCGCAGAGATTTTATGAGTTTTTAAGGTTTGCATATTTGTGTCCAGTAGAGCCCCCACATTCAGTTTTAACATATATATTTATTTATTTAGCAACTTTTTTTATACCGCTATATCTACAAATCATAGTAGTTTACAATTAACACAACTGTTAAATGGTTTACATAGAACTGTGCAAATGCAATGCAATGTGTGCCTTTGAGTCAGTCCTGACTCCTGGTGACCCAGAAGCCCCTGGGTTTTCTTGGCAGTGTGACCGGAAGTAGATTGTCAGGCCTTTCTTCCGAGGCAATGGAGGGTTAAGTGACTTGCCCAAGGCCACAAAGAAAGAGAACAAGTGGGACTGTCAAATAGAAACTGCATGAACAGGATACCTCAGCCCAGTTACACATGCAGAACATACAATAGATTGTCACCAAACAAAGAACAAGGGATCACAATTTAGAAATTGGAAGACAATAATTAAATTTGGAACCCCTAAAGCCAAACTTGGAATGTACAACACTTGAGAAATACAACTATAAATTAATTTCCTCTTGTACTAAACAAAAATGTAAAGACGTTAGCGATACACATTTCCCAGAGCTGACATATTCCAGTTAATAAATTCAAAATGAAAAAGTATTTTTCTACCTTTTGTTGTTTGTGCATTTTATTTTTCAATTGCAATTGCTCCAGTCACTTTTTTCTTTTTTCTTCTGTCTTCTGCTAATTCTCCATTGTCTGCTGTCCATTTGTCCTTTCTTCTCTCTTCTAGATTTTTTTTCCATTCTCTCTCTATATCTGCTTTAACATACTGATCTTTCCCCTTTTGTTCTTTCCCCCATTTCTTCTTTATTCCTTTATCATCCACTCAAATTTCACCCTTCCATCCTGAATCCCCACTTACTCTCCCAATACCTGGCCACTCATAGATTTTTCTTTCCTCCCACACAAAATATCTTTTCCCCCTCCATCTTCACTCCCCCAGCCCTATCCCCTTCTAGTCCTCCCCCAACATCAGGTCCCTTCTAGTTCCAGCCCCACTCAGCATCAGCCAATTTCCAGTCCTAGCCCCCCCCCCGATCAGCTCATTTCCAATCCTATTCCAGCCCCACATCAGCCCATTTCCAGTCTAAACTCCCCCCACACTCAGCCCAATTCCAGTCCTAGCCCCCCCATCAGCTCATTTCCAGTCCTATTCCAGCTCTCATCATCCCATTTCCAGTCCAAGCTCCCCCATCAGCCCATTTGCAATCCTAGCCTCCCATCGGACATTTCCAATCCTATTCCAGAACCACATCAGCCCATTTCCAGTCCAAGCTCCCCCACACTAAGTCCATTTTCAATCCTATCCCCCCAAAAGCCCATTTCCAGTCCTAGTCCTCCCCATCAGTTCATTTTCAGTCTTAGCCTCCCCCCCCCCCCCACTCAGCCCATTTCCAATTTTAGGCCCCTCCACTCAGCCCATTTTGAATCTTAGGCCCCCCCAGCCATTTCAAGCCCAAGCCCCCCCTTCCCCGAAGAGCCCCATGGCAGGCTTTAGAGGCCCTGGCTCACCTCCCTATAGCAGCTCCCGGCTCCCGGCAGACTCAGCAGCAGCTCCTTACAGCCGCCGAAGTGAAGAACATTGTTTTCCTTCACTTCAACAGCTGTGTTGTAATGTAGATTGCTGGCGCGCCGGAGGTCAAAGGACATTTCCTGGGTCCCGGCACTCACCAGGGTCAGGACACAGCAATCTACATTACAACACAGCTGCAGAAGTAAAGGAAAACAATGCTCTTCACTTTGGCGGCTTTAGGGAGCTGTTGCTGAGCCTGCCAGGAGCTGCAAGCCGCTATAAGAAGGTGAGCCGAGAGCCGAACATGTGCAGGATGTTGTTGGCGCGGGGCACCCTGAAGCGCGGGGCCCTGTGCGAACAACCTTCTCGCACAATGGATGGGCCGGCCCTGTCCAGCATCCTTCTGGCTTTTGCCACCGCTTTGTCACCTTTCGACACCTTGAGATCATTAGCACCACCTTGAGATTGTCAGTTGGTCTGTATAATTGAGTTGTTTTTATTTGCTCACCGCCTTGCATGTTTTGACATATGCTGGAATAGAAATGTTTTAAAATAAATAGATTACATTTTAAGCTAGAGATGATGGAAAATGCAGCAAGCATCAGAAATATCAGGCTTCTGAATTTTCTTAAATCTAGGTTGTTAGCACCTTATGAATTTGGCGTACATATATCAAGGTATTTTGAAGATCTCAGAACTAGAGGAAATTCAGGTTTCCCAATTTTACTATCTACAAAGGTGACGAAGCAACAAAGTCCTGAGGAAGGCAGATTGGACTCTTTAGTGCCTGTGGATAAAAATATAAGAAATACCATACTGGGTCAGATCAAAGGTCCATCGAGCCCAGGGTCTTCTTTCTACCAGCCGTCAATCCAGGTCACAAGTACGTGTCATATTCCCAAAAGGTAGACAGATGCCATGCTATGTATCCCAGGGGTAAGCAGTGGAATTGCTCAATCCACTTTAATAATTGTCTGGGGACCTTTCCTCCAAGAACTTGTCGAAACCTCGTTTAAACTCAGCTACACTAACAGCTTTTACTACAACCTCCAGCAATGAAATCCAGAGTTTGATTACGCACTGAGTGAAAAAATATTTTCTCCAATTAGTCTCAAATGTGCTAAATCGGAGCTCATTGCATGTCCCCTAGTCTTTCTGCTTTATGAAGCAATGAATAACTGTTCTACTCCACTCATTATTTTATAGACCTCTATCACATCTTCCTCAGCCGTCTCTTTTCCAAGCTGAAACACCCTAACTTTATAAGCCTTTCCTTGTAGGGGGTATCCTTCCATCCCCTTTATCATTTTGGTTGCTCTTTGCTGTACTTTTTCTAATTCTGCTATATCCTTTTTTAGATATGGTGACCAGAACAATATTCAAGATGTGGTTGCACCATGGAGCAATACAGAAGCATTATAATATTATTGGTTTTATTCTCCATTTCTTTCCTAATGATTCCTAGCACTATCTGCTTTCTTGGCCACCACTACACACTGGGTGGAGGATTTCAATGCTTTAACCATGATAACACCCAGATCACTTTCCTAGGTGGTGATTCCTAATGTGGAACCTTGCATCGTGTAACTCCAGTTTGAGTTGTTCTTCTCTAAGTCAGGGCCGGCCCGTCCATTGTGCAAGAATTTTGTTCGCACAGGTCCCCACGCTTCAGGGGGCTCCATGCCAACAACATTCTACATTCAGCACTGGCAGGTAGGGCGGCTTTAGAGGGAGCCAGAGAGGCCCCAACTCACCTCTGACAGCCGCCGAAGTAAAGAGCGTCTTTTTTCTTCAC
Source organism: Ichthyophis bannanicus (assembly GCA_033557465.1). Classification (NCBI taxonomy): domain Eukaryota; kingdom Metazoa; phylum Chordata; class Amphibia; order Gymnophiona; family Ichthyophiidae; genus Ichthyophis; species Ichthyophis bannanicus. The sequence goes on along the minus strand of CM066034.1, from coordinate 964,996,943 downwards.
TTCGGCAGCTGTACTGTAGTTTAGAACACTGGCGCGCTGAGTGCCAGAAAACAGGAAGTCCCCTTTGACCTCAGTGCACCAGTGTCCTAAAGTACAATACAGTTGCCAAAGTGAAGAAAAAAGGCACTCTTCATTTTGGCGGCTGTCAGAGGTGAGCCGGGGCCTCTCCGGCTTCCTCTAAAGCCTTTTAGACAGCCGTGGGGCTTTTGGGGGGGGGGGGGTGCTAAGAATGGAAATAGCTTATGGGGAGGGGAGCTTGGACTGGAAATGGGCTGAGTGGGGGGAGCTAGGACTGGAAATAGGTTAAGTGGGTGGAGGGCTTGGGCTGGAAATTGGCTGAGTGGGGGGAGCTAGGATTGCAAAGGGGCTGAATGAGGGGGGCTCGAACTGGAAATGGGCTGAGTGTGGGGGGGTGGAGCTAGGACTGGAAATGGGCTGATAGAGGGGCTAGGATAGGACTGGAAATGGATGGGGGAGCTAGGACTGGAAATGGGCTCATGAGGGGGCTTGGATTGGAAATGGGGTGATGGGGGCCTTGGATTGGAAATGGACTGATGAAGGGGCTGGGATAGGACTGGAAAGGGCTGATGGGGAAGCTAGAACTGGAAATGGGCTGATGGGGATCTAGGATAGGACTGGACTAGAAGGGAGCGGATGCTGGGTGGGGCTGGAACTAGAAGGGAGCTGATGTTGGTGGGAGTGGGGGACTAGAATGGGATGGGGATGGGGCTGGGGGCATCAGGATGGAGAGGGGAAAACATATTTTGTGTGGGAGGGAAGAAAAATCTACGATTGGCCAGATATTGGGAGAGTAAGTGGGGATTGAGGATGGAGGGGTAAAATTTGAGTGAATGAAAAAGGAAAAAGAAAGAAATGGAGGAAAGAGCAAACGGAGTAAGATTAGTATGTTAAAACAGATGTAGAGAGAGAATAGAAAAAAAAATCTAGAAGAGAGAAGAAAGGACAAATGGACAGAAGACAATGGAGAGTTAGCAGAAGACATGAAGAAACCAGAAGAAAGTGACTGGAGCAATTGCAACTGAAAAATAAAATGCACAAACAACAAAAGGTAGAAAAATGCTTTTTTTATTTTGAATTTATTAACTGACTAGAATTACCCACTAGATTCGTATCACATATCGTATCACACAACCGTTTCGCAGAGCCAAGCCACCCGGCCCACAAAGTAGACACCCAAAATGGCACCCTCCCTACTAGCAATCACCAGTTGCTACCTCCTTGCCAGCCTACTCCACAGTGCCTACACCCTCACCACTACCTGCAACCCCATACCAGCCCTACGGACCTCTGGGGGGAGATGGTCAGGTACCTCCCGCCAAGCAGCAGTAGAAGCTAAACACACCTCTAACCCACATCTACTCTACGTCTCACTTCAGCACACCAAAAAATCCCAGTTGGAAAAGCGCCCACATCCCCATAACCTGAAATGCGCCCTCATAAATGCCCGCTCAGTCTGAAAGAAATGGCCAGCCATCGCCGACCTGATTACAAGCCACAGCCTAGACATCATACTGGTTACCGAGACATGGCTATCCAACTCTGATACGGTCACCCTTAACCAACTCATCCCACCCAACTTCTCAATTCATACCTGCCACAGAACAGACCGCAGAGGTGGAGGAGTACTCGCCCTTACAAAAATGGAGCTCCAATCCCAGCAGACCTCTGCCAGCAGCACCATACACCTTGACTCTATCACATTGCTCTTTTTGGAGCACTACGGCCTAAGCACATAATGGGCTGGACCCTGGACTAATGACTTACCCGCATGCTCATTGCACACAACACTGTATAAAGCTCATTTATTTATCTCCTGCTTTTCACTGGGTCAAAGCGGTTGGGGGATACATTTAACACGAGGGGATATGACACACATACACTAATACTTACAGGGAACATGGGCAATGAAGGGTTAAGTGGCTTGCCCAAGACCACAAGGAGCACCTGTGGGACTAGAAACCCCAGTCCTTCTGGCCCAAGGTTGCTGTCCTACCTTCTGGCCTGTGGTACCTTGCCCCAACCACTAGGCTACGCCTCCCTCATGCTGTAAATAGCACACCCCAATCAATCTACCTACACTCACGCACATTCACTGTACAGTATAAGAACACATGAGAACACAAATGCCAATTGAAATTGATTGTTTTGCTGTGTACACTGCCTTGATTGAAGGATAAGGCGGGATATTAATACCCTTTAAATAAAATAAATAAATAAACAATAACCAACAAGCACATCTCAATCAACCTAATCTACAGATCCCCGTCTCCCTCCCCAGATGACCTCTCAACAATAATTGACCTTGCCTGCAATACCAATAACCCACACATACCAAACTGGATTATAGGAGACTTCAACTTGCCTGCCTTACCGGATGCTCATTCCGGAGCCTTGCTAGCCGCGCTAAATGAGTTGTACTATGAACAGTTAGTCAACGCTCCCGCTCACTCCAAAGGAAACAAGCTGGACCTGATCTTGACCCCGAGATCAACCACAGACCTATGCCACGCATCTGCCCTATCTATCACTCCAGTTCCATGGTCTGACCACAGCCTAATAAGATTCCAAATGCCCACACAACTGGACAACACAAGTTCCTGTACCACAGCCAAAGCTACCTCAACATCAAAATCACGCTTCTGGCCCTTCGACAGAGAAGAAATATTCAGCAAAACCCTACCACTACTCGACCTCACAGAACCTAGCCTTGAAACAATGCTCTCCACCTGGAACAATAGTCTCAGCTCCATTGCCCGCCAACCAACCATGAATACACCACCAAGAAGTAGAAAGACTGCTCCATGGTACTCTCCAGAACTACAAACATCACTCCTCCACCTCAGAAAGCTTGAGAGGAGATGGCGTCGATCACGCTCCGCCGCTGACCTGAGCTCTTATACCACCCATCTCAAGAAACACCGCGAGGCAGTCACGGAAAGGATGAAACAATATCACGCAGAAATCCTACAGCGCTCCCTTAACAAACTGCAGGAACTATTCAACCTAGTGAGGACCCTCACAAAAGAACCATCCCCCACCCAACTGAACATGCCAAACCCACAGGAATTTGCAGACTATCTCCAATCAACAACAATCCGGACTGACAAAACCATACCCCCCAACGCTGAGCATGGACTACACCAGCCAACACCACTAACCACATTCGCAACACCATCAGAAAGAAGCATTGAGGACACCATCATGGCCATCAACACCACCACTTCTCCAAACGATCCCTGCCCAGCGTTCTGGATAAAATCACTACGCAAAGAATTTAGCCCATTCCTTGGCAAACTCATGGAGCGATCCTTCTTAGCAGGGTCTTTCCCAAGCAGCTTGAAGCAAACTTCCATTAGACCACTCCTAAAAAACAGCAAACTCGACCCACAGAAGGTAGATTCATACAGACCAATCTCAATCATCCCGCTAATGGCCAAAATACTCGAAAAGGTCATCCAACGCCAGATCCAACACCACATTGAGACCACCGCTCCTTTCAACCCATGCCAACACTGATTCAGGGAGTCGCACGGAGTCGAGATGCTCCTGACCACCCTCTTCAGCACATTAATTACCGGATTGGATAACATCATTCAAGGATATGCCCTAATCTTCCTGGATATCGCCGCGGCATTCGACTCCGTCGACCATGAACTGCTCATGGCACACCTCGCAGAGAAAGGGATCCAGGGTACAGCCTTAAGATGGTGCAAATCATATCTGACAGAAAGATGGCAACAGGTATGGACCGGCCCCACGATCTCCAAACTGTTCCAACAGGAACAGGGCGTGCCACACTCTGGCCATGTTCTTCAACATATATATGTAGCCCATCTGTGAAATCACCCGCTCCTTCAACGTCGCATGCCTGGTATACACTGACAACGTACTACTCTACATGCCATTCTCAACTGACCAGCCGGACTTTTTACCACTAACAACCTGCTTTGATGCTATCACGGAATGGCTCCACACCCAAAACCTCAGAATAAACTTCAAGAAAACGGAAGCACTATTCATCACCAAGAACCAAGCTTACACCCCCCCCCCCGCATCACTGAAAGTAAGATGCGCCGTGCTCCAAAGCAAGTCCACGATCTGCTATCTAGGGGTCACACTAGACCCAAAGCTGGATATGAAAGCCCACATAAAGAACAGTGTAGTGGGCAAAGTACTTCTGTCCGCAAAAGAAGAGTGGGATCTGGGTGTGATTGTGTCTGATGATCTTAAAGTAGCTAAACAGGTAGAAAATGTGATGGCAAAAGCTAGAAGGATTCTTGGGTGCATAGGGAGAGGAATGGCCAGCAGAAGAAAGGAAGTGATGGTGCCTCCGTATAAGTCTTTGGTGCGACCTCATTTGAAGTATTGTGTACAATTCTGGAGACCATATCTTCAAAATGATATAAACAGGTTGGAGTTGGTACAGAGGGTGGCTACTAAAATGGTTAGTAGTCTTCATTATAAATCATATGAGGACAGACGTAAAGATCTTAATATGTATTCTGTAGATGAAAGGCGGGATAGAGGAGATATGATAGAGACGTTTAAATACCTCTGTGGCATAAATGTACAGGAAGCGAGCCTCTTTCGATTGAAAGCAAACTCTGCTCTGAGGGGACATAGGATGAGGTTGAAAGGGGATAGACTCAGAACTAATATGCGGAAATATTTCTTTACGGAAAGAGTGGTAGATGCATGCAATAGTCTCCCAGTGGAGGTGGTAGAGATGAGGACAGTATCTGAATTCAAAAAGCATGGGACAAACACAGAGGATATCTAAAGGAAAAAAAGAGGACTATAGTAGTTGATATGGAAGGGCAGACTAGAGAGGCCATGTGGTCTTTTTCTGCTGTCATGCTTCTATGTTTTTAAACTCTATAACAGTGAACCATTCATATTTAAATACTGCAAACCCTCTCTGCTTTAAAAGTATCCTCACCCATACCTGCTAATTTATGTGACCCTGGAGTCTTTCAGACAGTACTCGGTCTTTGAACTTATACTAACCTACATGATATGAAAACCTTCACCTATGCTCATACCACTGTAAATAACATTCACCACCCACCTGACCACATGATGTACCTTAAATTTTATAAACAATTACACCCATTTCAAGTTACTTCAGGCACAGATCGTATTATCACTGCTTGCCGCTGGCATCACGTCTTCCAACCTTTCAAGCAGCTCAGCACCGAGTGGCAACGCCATGCATACACTTTTAAGAGTTGTTTCCTAACTTGCCATCTGAATCATTCCATGGTGGTCTTTGTGCTCACTATGTGCTACTCTGGTAAGAAAAACACAGAAGCCCTTAACCGATAATGGATGCCACACTTCAAAAAGACTCCTTTCCAAAATGCAGGAAAACCTCCCAATTTCTTCAATGGGGACCCCCCCCACCCTCCGCCTTCTCATCTTATTCCTCCATCTCTTTTATCTGCACATATTCCATTCTATATCATTGTTCAGACTGTGTGCAATGTTAAAATCCACTGCTGTTTCCTCCTGAGCAATTCTCTCTTTCTATTCCCTCTCATGATGTTTCGGGAACATGATCAACACAAAACCAACTTACAGTAGTTCCTCAAACCTGTGCTGGTACTCTAGGCCATGATGGACTATAGGCACCTCCTCTAATTTGCAGTTCAACTGACTGTTGTGTTCTGTCATACGGATTTGCACCTGCCTGATAGTTTTCCCTATATAAAAATTCTCACATGGACATTTAATAATGTATACTGTATTATGTGTGTACTATAGAAATGCAAGAAGTCTTCCATTTCAAAACATATCATCAGCCCTGCTGAATAAAATCCTTTATGTTCAAAGTAATAGTACAAATTTGATGCTGACCACAAGCTCTATGTCCCTTCTCTACGACCTTCCTTTCAGTGGGATAGACGAGCAGCAGGTCCAGCTTAATAATAAGCTTAATAAAGTTTGTTATGCTGCCTTTGTGGGCCTGGCCGGGTGGGGAGGAGTTCATTGCAGTGTGCAGTACCATGCCATGCGGGGGGGGGGGGGGGGGCGAAGGCAGCACAGGGGGTTGCTCTGGCAGCACGAGGGGATGCCTAGCCCGGTTGCCGAGGGGGCTAGGAACGCCACTGTTCATTTGTTTTGTTCTTATTTCCAATTTGGAACACTTTTTTGATTTCTATATTGAACTTCCTTTCCTATAACTGTTATGGTTAATGAATTTGTGGAAATTGTAATAAAAAGTATATATCTTTTCTGGCATGGGTTTCTCCTACATCTTCTTTAGTAAAGACCAAAGCAAAGCATTCATTTAGTCTCTCTGCTATGACTTGTCCTCCCTTAGTGCCCTTTTTACCTCTCTTTCCTCTAATGCTCCAACTGACTCTCTCACTGGCTTCTTACTTCAAATTTCCTGAAAAAATATTTATTATGGCCCAATATTCAACTGGGCAGGGCTACATGCCACAGCCGCATAGCCCTGCCTGCTGACCCCCAAACCCCAGATATTCACTTCCGCGGCAATGGAAGTGAATATCTGAGTCTGGCTGCACTGTCCGGAAGCTGCCGAGGCTAACCGTGCAGTATCGATATTGGATGCTGCACGGTTAGCCTCAGCGCCTAAAAGATAGGCAAGGGTTCTCCTCACCTATCTTATAGGCACCAAGTGCTAACCCTGCAGCTTCCAATATTGGTGCTGCATGTAAGCACCGGTCACCACCTCTGCCCCAGAACGCCCCCTCCGCTCCGCTCCGCCCTAGAATGCCCCCTCCGCTCCGCTCCGCCCCAGAACGCCCCCACATGTCCCGATGCTGGCTGTTAACCGTGTAAATGCCTTTTGAATATCGGACCCTATGTGTTTTTGCTTTCTTGGCAATCTTCTTTTTAAATGCTCTCTTTGTCTGTCTTATCAATGCTTTGCATCTAACTTGCCAGTGCTAATTCCGTTTCCTGTTTTCTTCATTAGGATCCTTTCTCCACTTTTTGAAAGATGTTCTTTTGGCTATAACCCCCTCTCTCACCTGACATTTTAACCATCTCAGCAGTTGTTAAATTGATAGTCTGTGCTTTAAAAAAGGTGGAAGGAAGGCCAATCTCCCTTCTCTCTTTTGCATCCAAACTATTTGAACGTGTGGTTCATCACCGCTGCCTTGACATTGAGATGTTTAAATACCTCCGTGGCATAAATGCACATGGGGAGAGCCTCTTTCAATTGAAAGCAAGCTCTGCTATGAGAGGACATAGGATGAGGGTGAAAGGGGATGGACTCAGGAGTAATATGCGGAAATATTTCTTTATGGAAAGAGTGGTAGATGCGTGGACTAGTCTCCCAGTGGAGGTGGTAGAGATAAGGACAGGATCTGAATTCAAAAAAGCATAGGACAAACACAGAGGATCTCTAAAGGGAAAAAAGAGACTGTTGTAGTGGTTGATATGGAAGGGCAGGATAGATAGGCCATGTGGTCTTTTTCTGCCGTCATGTTTCTATGTGTCTATTTATGTTTATAGTTATGGTTTATTATGCGCTCTCAAGCCATCCTGGATCCACTGTAATCTGGCTTTTGTCTGCTACATTCTACTGAAAAAGCCCTTGGCAAAGACCCTCATGACCTGGCCAAATCCAAGGGCATTTAAGAACATAATTTACACATTGTTTCTTTGTAACATAGTTCTTATGTTTCCCTTAATGTTATATGTAATACAATATTTCACTGTTTGTTATATTGTTTTTTAAGTTCCTTGTAAAACGCCCCTGATCTCTGGAAGGAGCGGTATAGAAAAGCACACAAATAAAATAAATAAATAAATAAGATATGCTCCTTTCATCTCAACCGTCTCACCTTACCCTCCCCTTCCCGGTCTCACTTGCAGTCCACCCGTTCCTCTGCTTTTTTTTTTGCTGGTCCTGCCGTTTGGAATGCCCTCCCCTCTTCCCTCCGTTTAGAACCACAACATACCACATTCAAACGCAATCTAAAGACCCACTTGTTTTCCCTAGCATTCAATGTTCCCTCACCTTTCGGGTGACTTCCCCCTCTCTCATCCCCTTCCCTTCTTGATGTTTCCCCTGCATGTGTTTTGTCCTGTCTTCCTCCTTCTTTCTTACTGTCCTTTACAAGATTGTATATTTCCTTTCCTTTCCGTTGGCCTCTGGCCTCCTTTTATTGATTTGTTTTAATTGTACACCGCCTTGGTTATTTTAGAAAGGCGGTTTTAATCAAATGAAATAAAACATAAAACATAAACATACTGGGTCAGACCAAGGTCCATCAAGCCCAGCATCCAGATACACTATATCAACCGACTCACCTTTACTCGATCCTCATCTTTCTTGACAGGTCTGCTGCTTTTGACACTTGATCAACATCTTCTCATCGATACCTTGTTGTAACTTGGATTTCTGGACTGTGCCCTGTCTTGGTTTTTGTCTTATCTCTCCCATCGTACTTTTAGCATATGCTCTGGTGAATCCTCCTCTATTATAATCCTGGCTGTGTCTTGGGACCCCTTCTCTTTTTCTTCTATACCCGTTCCCTGATCTCCTCCCATGATTTTCAGTACCATCTTTAAACTTGTGAGGACCTCACGAAAATAAAGGCTTGTGTATATTTAAAATTGACTGAAAGATTTACCCTCTTTCGGAGGACACAAATTCTGGTATGGATGCTTGTTGCTAGTTTTGTGAATTACAATCTTGAGCATACCCCACAAATATTTTGCATTTAACATGTGCTAAGGTGCCCACCTTGGTGCGCTTTAGTAAATATGCCCCAAAGTATGACTTTGCTTAGGGAAATGTTTTTGAAAGTTATCTTCTTTCTAGTCCCACAGGTGCTCCTTGTGGTCTTGGGCAAGCCACTTAACCCTCCATAGCCCATGTTCCCTGTAAAATAGTTATCTCCAAGTTATAATGCCCTGTTCAATGTAATTTCAGTTTGTTCAATGTAAACCGCACTGATGCAGAATAGCACGGTATATAAGAGAATATAAATAAATAAATAAACAAGGATGCTAGTCATGAATCAGAGAAAGTTTTGCAAACTGCGAATATTTATCTTCCCCTGGACTCTTTCCACTAATTGCCATCTTCTCTTTGTACTTGTATTGGATTTCTTTTGGATTTTATTTGCTTTATTATTGTACACCACCATGTTGTGATATCGAAAGGCAGTCATTCATATGAGTAAATGGAGACAAGCATATATAGAAGATCTCACCCTATACAGGGGTACCTTAATAGTGGAGGCATTTCCAGTGCTTGAAGGACATTGCTGATTTCTTTCTAACTTCTCTTTAATAGCCAAAAAAAGCTTTTGGAAATGAAAAGAGAATTCTTATAGGAAGTAACAGGAACTGCATGGTTGCAGATATAATACCAATGAAAAATAGTCATATATTATCAGTTCAACATTTAACCATAGCAGTCAGTATTTTTTAAATGCTCACTGCCACGGTTGAATAAAAATTGAATATTCAGCACTTGTATCTGGGTAATGGCTGGTGATGAATATTCAGATAGTGTGGTCAGCTGTGGGCACTATCCATATAGCAGTGATTTTCAGCAACACTATGTAGATAATAATTTAGCTATAAGGATAATTCCTCTCTCTGCCCTAGCCACGCCCTCGACCACCGAGATACTGCTAAGGCGATCAGAGAAAATATTCGTGCGGCACTATCCAGATAGTGCTACTATATCAAGCTGGCTGGCCCTTTTCCGGACAACAAGGTCTATTGTCTCTATATTTATGAATGCTTAATTCATTGAATTTTGTACAATCCTATTACTCATCTATTCTCCCCTGAGATATTATTTCGGAAATATATGAAAGAGGTGTTATGAATAGGAAATGTGGATGATTTGAGCATCGCAAATGATTATTTACCTAGTAAGGCGATTAAGAAAAATCCAGCAGAGAGGGTGATGGACAGATTGGAATCCCCTTTTCCCTCTGCCGATTTGACGCCTTTTTTTAAAAATCCTGACAGAATTATATTGAAACCCAAGCTGCTTTGTCCACTGTTTTATCATCTAATTTAGATAATAGTTAACATGTTATCCAAGTTAATCTCCCTGTTATCTGTAATTTACGGTGTAACCCCACCGTAAAACCTCTTTGATGTTCCATGTAAACCGCGCTGATGTCAAATAGCACAGTATATAAAAGTATTAAATAAATAAATAAATAAATAAGAGTTTGATACCTAAGGGGTATGTTTACTAAAACCCCCGTTAGGAGCGCGCCGCGGTAGTCTGCAGTATGCCATATAAGGAGTGGGCGGTCCGGTCAAAAATAGTAAAACGGGATTAGCGTGTGCGCTCTTGTGTGCGGCGCGCTCTTGTGTGCCGCGCACATTAGCGCATGAGTATCGCGCGCGGGAAACATAAGCAGGCGTGCTGATGTGCAAACAGAGGAACAGGGCTGCAGTACAATGGTGAAGACACTGACAGATGGTGCAGGGGTCATGGGTTCAATCCCCCACTGTGCCCAATGAATAAGGCTGGCTGAGGCACTACCATTTATGTGTAATATTGCATTATGAGGCTTTTGAATTTTATTTTAATTACTGCTGCTAGCAAACGCACTCTCAAAGCACTGTAACATAAGGTGCTGCATAAGGCACCCCATAAGGTACCCCAGAGGGCACATTTTAAAGTGCACTGTCTGCCACGGCACCCTACAATGTTGCTGAAAGGGTGGCATATAGGGCGCCATATAGGGTGCCCTATGAGGCACAGCAAGGTCATAGCACTGTTTTTGATGGCAGCACTGTGCATTTCAACGCATGGAAATCATAAGTAGGTGCGCTGAAATGCAAGGAGGAACAGCAGTGTAGCACAATGGTTAAGGCACTGACTGATGATGCAGGGGCCATGAGGTCAATCCCTAGTGTGCCCAATACATAAGGCTGGCTGAGGCATCAGCTTTGACATGTAAGTATTGTTTCCTGAGGCATTTTATTTATATTTTAATTATTGCTGCCAGCAAACACATCCTCACATGCCGTAACCTAAGGTGCTGCATAAGGCACCCTATAAGGCACTCCATAGGGCACATTATAAAGTGCACTGTCCGCCACGGCACCCTACAATGTCCCCTATAGGGCACCCTATAAGGCGCTCCATAGGACACCTTATAAGGCACCTTATATGGACTGGCACCCTATCAGTCGCTCCATAGCATACTGTATAGTGCACCTTATATGGACGGTAACCATAAGGTGCCCTATAGGGTGCCCTATAAAGCGCCCTCTGAGGCACCTTATGGGTACAGTACGCTGAGGGTGTTTTTGCTGGCAGCACTAATGTACGTTAAAAATAGATAATGCTTTGGACAGCCCTATCAAATAACCCCACTGTGGGGTTGAACCCATGACCTCTGGCTCCACAAACAGTGAAATAACCAGTGGGCTACAGCTCTATAGCTACTAGCAAGCCCCTGGCTGGCTGCAGAAGGACTGCAAGTCATCATGCAAACAGTCTGCTGTGGTCACCAGGATAGGGTTAACCCACCCATACCCATGATGCACTGCACATGCAAATCAGCAGTCTACAGATGATCACAAGATGGGGTATGCACCCCCACAGCACCTCGGCCTGGTAGGGGGAACTGACCATGTGGGGTACTGGCACAGAGTAGCTACACACCGTCACATTGTGCAGGTACGCCACTCACCCTGAGGGTGAGGTGGGGCACCCAGCACCAGGTCCCCAGCAGTGTTAATGTGTGAAATAGGTAGTTTCTGCAGACACACCTTAGATATATCTGTATGTTTCAGTCAGATGTAGCCCCTATGGACCCCTAGGAGAATTATGTACCACCACCACCCTCCTCCTCCTCCAGGGCTGAGGGTGGTAAACAGGGTCTCCCACCAACAGATCGACATTCTACCTCTCCCTGCAATGGTGGGAGTAGAGGTGACCATCAACCCCAGTCCTGCTGGGGAACAGACACCCTACAGGGCAGTCAATGCAACTCTGTACACATCCATAACACAATAGCAGACAGACATTAGGCCTGGATATGCTAAGCTGCACCCCACCACTATCTGATATTCTCATGCAGCAAACCTTCAGCCGCTGCACCCTGCAAGGCGCTCCATCAAGACACATACCAGCTGCAGACTGTCTGCTAGCTAGTCCATAGTGCATGTTCCTGGTGGAAATGCGTGCACCCAGAACTGGGATGTCAGCATACACACCAAGCAGATAAGTCAGTGACTGGGCCCCAAAAGGAAACCCATAAATATCACATGAGAGAAATACTGTATAGCACTATGGGGGTGGATAGCCATGCTGTGGTCACTGCACAGTCAGGGTGAGAGTGATCTCCCAGCAGGACATGCTGTGGCCACCCTGTCTGTGCAGGTGGTGGCAGGGCACTACAATGTCCCAGCCAGTGCCCTATGCCCTGTGCAGATGCATCCTGGCCAGGCCACCCTGTCCGGGCTATACCCATGGTACCTTGCTCCTCATTATGCACATTGGCAGGCCAATACTGGCAACAGTGCTGGCAGTGTGGGCTGTGGAGGGTGTTTGCAGCCACCACACACTGGATAGACAGACACACACTCCCACACCTTTGCCAGCATTGTGCTACTCTAGAGGAGTTTAGCAGCCCTGGCCACCACACCAGTCCTGGGCACAGTGCAGGCATGGATATGGTACGCAATGCTGTTGGGGGTCACTCCCCAGGGTGGTAAACACTGTCAGAGACCAGACTTGAAGCACACTCCACAGACAGCAGAAAGGTTGCTATGATGGAGCTCAATCAGCAAACTGTGCTTAACGTAGGAATTGGTATCTGCCAGTAATCATAGCAAACGTTTGATAGCTGTGTACCATATTCCCAGGTGTAGGGTGGCATTGCTAAGGTATGCAAGGGCTAGTATTGGGAGATGCACGCAGGGCCCAATGTCCTCCCTCTCCAGGAGGCATTGGCTAATGGAGCCTGTGGGTGTGGGTGTGGGTGTGTCTGCCCCTGTTGGCTGCTGCTTTACGGCAGAGGTTCCCAACTGCAGTCCTGGTGTGCCAAACACTGTTCAGGTTTTCATGCTGTCCCGCATGAATATGCATGAGATACATCTGCATACCATGGGGGTGGTGCATAGATATGCAGCACAGGCATCTTTATTAGAGGCAGCATGGAACCTGAATGGTGTTTGGCCCTCCAGGACTGCATTTGGGAGACTCTGCTCTAGGTAATGCGCCTATTTATGGTGTCTTTGCTGTGTAGGGTAAAATGTAGGTGTTTTGGGCATGTTTACGTCATCTGCAATAAAGGTTCTGTCTGTATTAGCATGTTGTAGTAGTGGATAAAATATGGGGACTGGGTTGGCAGGCACCATAGCTGGGACTTGAACCTGTGACCTTCTGCCTTCAAACACACTGGTTGTGTGCACTGCACCACTGTGTTGCCACAGAGACAGTGCATTCCCTGCTGATACCATGACTGTTTGTCCGGCAGGGCCTGTCTGTTGCAGTGCATGGCACCCACCTATGCAGGGCTAGGCCATGGTCTGCTCTGGGCAGCTGCCACTGCCCCCTCCACCAACAGTACTCCTCCGCCACCATGCTGACATGGCCTTATATTGGAGACAGCATAAAACCTGAATGATTTGTGGGCCTCCAGGACTGAATTTGGGGGACTCTGCTCCAGGTAATGCGCATGTTTCTGGTGTCTGTGCTCAGTGGGGTAAAATATAGGCGTTTGAACCATGCGTATGTTCTCTGCAGTAAAGGTTTGTCCTTACTATCATGGTTTGGTAGCGGGTAAAATATGGGGACTGGATTGGCAGCAGCCCCAGCTGAGAATTGAACTTGTGACTTTCTGCTCCTGAACACATTGGCTGTGCTCACTGCACCACACTGTGCTCACAGAGACAGTGCAGTCCCTGGAGATACCATGGTTGTTTGTCAGACACAGCCTGTCTGTTGCAGTGCATGGCACCCACCTACACAGGGCTAGGCCATGGTCGGCTCTGGGCAGCTGCCACTGCCCCCCTCCACCACCAGTACCCCTCTGCCATCATGCTGACATGCCCTTCTGCTGGTGGTGCTGGTGGTGTGCAGTCTCAAGCCATCCAATGTGCAGGTAGGTGGCTGCCTATGGTGCGTGTTCTGGGGTAGTGGGTGCCTGCATAGGCTTCCACGTTTCCCCCCAACACCGCCTGCCAATGTTCTGTGCCCTTGGGGGTACCTGCTGGGTACTATCCCCTGTGACACTGTGATAAACACTCTCGTGTCCATGTTGGGCCCTCATCAGTTGCTGTCTGGCTGCTGTTCAGTTTCAGCATTCCTAAGTGCCACCTAGGCATCTGCCTAGTCCGCACGGTGCCCCAGCTGCACCACAGCATGTGCCGCCTGCAGCCCTCTGTATCCCCTTTCCCAGCATCTGTCCAGTTGCCCATTCCGACATGCCCGCCCTGCTGTTGTGGAACATGTGCATGCCATAGGAAACCTGTCCAATGGAGAGGGAAACCCTGATCAGTGCTATTTCACTGTGGGATCATTCACCTTGTATGGGGACGGAGCGTAGACCCTTCCAAAATTCATATTTATTTTTTGGGGCTTTCTTGGGAGTGTTTTTTGATGTTTCCCATTACTATCACTATTGCCCAGCTTGATTATAATTTTTTTAAATTTTGTTGGGGTCCTTTTCAATGTTTATTTGTACTTTTGCACCATGCACATGTATCACACTTATCACTTTTTGTAGGTTTCCCTGGTTTTGCTGTACATTGCTGACAGAAATGGTTTCTCTTCCCTTTAAATCGGCTCTAACGCGAGGTTTTCACTCGTGGTATTTTTTGCCTCGGATTTCAGCCTCGTTAATGTGCGGGGAGCCTCTCTCCTCCGACTCTCCACCCATTGACCCCTTCTCTCCGCCCCTGGGGAGCCTTCCTCCACCCTCCGGGAGCCTTTCCCCGCCTTCATCTCACATTAGCGCGCTGCGCACATGAGCATGCACAATAGTGCGCCGCGCACATGAGCGTGCACATTAGTGCCCCGTAACACGACATTAGCGTGCGCTAAGGTACCTTAGCGCACGCTAACGTGCGCAGCGCACATTAGCGTAGTTTAGGAAACATACCCCTAAGTCTTATTTTAGAAAGAAAGATTTTTTGTTTTGTGGTGATCGTGTTTGAATATTTCCTGTTGTTTTGAGGTTACTCAGCAGAGGAGAAGGAGTTTTCGGCCCTTGAAGCCTGACATTCTTTTCCTGGGTGCAACATTGTATAAGTGAGAGGAAGGATTCTTCTGTTACTAAGTAGTATCTGGATATTCTTTGGGATGTTGGTATACAAAATTGATTTTGTACTGTGTGGCAAATGTGCCTATTTTCCTATCATTTTTGCTCTGTGCTTTAGCGTCTTTTAAACTCCGATGATGTGGGCTAGTAGAAGTTTTGTATTTTAAATCTATTTCTTTGTGCAGTTTAATGTTTTTTTTTTCCTTATTTCTTTGACACAACAATAAAAAGAACATTAAAAAAAAAGTTGTACAATCCACACAGATTTGAGGGCTATGACTCATTTCTTTACAGCAATTGTCAAACAGAAAGTATATACATATTTTGCTTTGGAAAATTATCCCACAACACCGCCTACACACAGTTTACTTGCTAATTTGTGCAGAGGTTATTTTTTGGGGAGGGAGTAAACACCTGTTCTTGAAAATTCAAAAATATGAATATAAGTACAAATTCCTCTTTAACTGGAATGTGAAATGGCACCTTCTACATACTTTTGCTTTTACAATGGGCAGGAAATTTCTATGCGTAAAGCACTGTTAAGAAGGTAGAATAAGCCACGCTGAGTCAGAATTTGGGTGAAGTACCAAAGCATTTCTCCTCTCCTCGGAGAACCCCAATTTCCCCTCTTTCCAGATTCAGTATGCAAAAACAAGGGTAAGCAAAGATGTTTTCAGTTATAGCTTTCAACTGGACTATTTCAGCAGATGTGTCGCATTAGTCCACTGAGAAGATATCACCCACAAATGGTTTATTCACTTTTATTTCTACCATAAAAGTTGCAAGAATGTCTTCTTTTGAATTATACGCACTTACATTCAGCACATAAATTTATCTCTGAGAGTTCAAACATCTTCATGGTGAGGTCAAACACTGCCGAAACACCAACTTGCAAAGTCATCATCACTCTCAAAAAATGCTTATTACTTTTCAACTTATTTTCTACATTTGACATTTTCTCATTTAGCCATTTTTTGTTCACCTTTATTTCTACATATTCAAGTGGATCAATATGGCAACAGACTAAAACTGCCTGCTGGCCTTCAATATAATACTATTCCTCAATACCTCAGGAGGTTTAGTACTTTCTCGTCGCCTTTCTCATCCCCCTAGGATGACCCTACAGCTTCAGCTCATGAGGGACACATACACCCAGTGCTAGCACATAATTTGATCGTTTTTTGTTTTGTTTTATTTTGATTCACTGCTTGTGCACCTTACTGGATCTGAGACTTTTCATTTCTCAGAACTACACGTTTATCCCCATCATCTGAAGGCTTGTAGATATTTAGCCCCTCTTTTTCCCGCTGCCCAACTCAAGGCTGGCCTCCTGCAGCCTGGATCGAGTGGTGGGGACCCCCCCGCACCCAGCCCCGTCCCCAGGCATGGCTCTCCTGCCCCGATTGGCCATAATATGCTGCTTATACCACCTCTGAGGTGGTATAAGCAGCATGCTCCAGCAGGCCTGGCAGGATGTATAGGGTTGTGACCTGAATCGGCCTTGTACGTCCTGCCGGTGTGGCCCGCCCCCTCCCGGTTTTCATTCCTGAAGCACAGGATGAATGGGGACAGCCAGTGAGAATAGGGTTTTGGCGGATTGTGGGGCTGCATGTCCTGGCGGGACGTGCAGCCCCGCAACCCGCAATCAAAAATGAAGGCCTAGGGCCCTCACATTCCTACATTCCACATCCTAGGGCCCTCATTCCGGGAGGGGGACATTCCCGTTGAAGATAGGGCCATTAGGACCCGATTCTGGTCCCACGGGAGTCAGAATCAGGCCCAAGGATGGCCCAGTGTGCCCCCTACGCTTACAGGGACATCCACCCTGCAGGCTCTCCAGACATCCGCATTTCTGGTCCTTCTTTTCCTCTCTGCCTGAACCAAGGCTGGCCTCCTGTGGCCTGGATTGGGTGGCGGGGACCCTCCCCCTGCACCCGGCCCTGGGGGTGGCTCCCCTGCCCCAGTCAGACACAAAATGCTGCTTATACCTCTTCCAAGGTGCTATAAGCAGCACACCTCAGCAGGCATGGCAGAACATACAGGACCGTGACCTGAATCAGCCCTGTACATCCTGCTAGTCTAGCCTGCTCCTGCTCCATCCCCTCCCACCCCACCCCCTCGCTGTCTCTCCCCATCCTGAAGCACAGGATGTATAGGGAGAGCTGGTGAGGTAATAGGATCTAGGCAGATTGTGGGGCTGCATGTCCTAGTGGGATGTGCAGCCCCGCAATCCGCTTTCAAGAATGAGGGCCTTAGCCTCATCATTTCACATCTTAACTATCAGAATGCAATCTACTCTAGTCTTCCAGCAGTGAAAATAAAATGCATACAATCCATTCAGAATACGGCTCTCTGCATCATGACTTTCACTCGAAAATATGACCATATAACTCCCCTTTTCAGTGAGCATCACTGACTCCATATCTCCTTCAGAATCATGTTTAAAATCCTCTCATTAGCCCACAAGGCCTTGCAACAGGACTATCTGGCTTCATTACTCATTTTGCGTGCCCCTGCATGTACACTGAGATCGCTACATGGAAATACTCTTCATATTCCTTCACCATCTCAGGCCAATTACGAGATAACCCAACAGTCCGCTTTTTATATCCTGGCACCTTTGCTTTGGAATTCTCTACCACCCGACTTATGCCTGGAACGATGCCACCACAAGTTTCACTCGGCCCTCAAGACCTATTTCTTTGAGAAGGCTTTTGGCCCCCTGTGAATGTAGCCCTAGGAGGAAAAGGGTCGTAGGAATGTGAACGTTGTATATGTTTTTCTTTCTTTCCTTTTTTTTCCTATACCGTCTTCTCTTTTCTATTTACACATTACAGTTCTTTTCTATCTGATTTTGTTTTACAATTGTAAACCACTTTGATTACTTTGTTTGAAAGGTGGTATATCAAATACCAAATAAATCATAAACCATAGACCATACAGCTTGTCGCTCCTCGTTCTAGTTGCATTCACCTGGAACTCAGAAACCAACTACAAACACTTCAAAACTCATTTGAAGGGTTTCTTTTTTACACAGACTTTCAGTGAGAATTTGCATAAATCAATTTCCCTTAAATACACCACACCATCTCCTACTTTCCTCTCCACATTTACCCTCCCCCCCTATCTTTTCCATATGCCTTTCCTTTTCACACTGCATCAGATTTTCTGCCCGTACTGTTTCCACTTCTTCTTTCTCATTTTACTGTTCTACAAGGCTTTATTTTATTTTAAAAGCAATTTTTTATTTGTATTATCTTTTCGTTTTTTCCGATCAAATGACAAATTCTTTGAAAAGCAGGATAGAACGAGCTCTGAAATAAATTGCAGATCCTTTACTTTTAAATGCTATCTTAAAATTCTTTTCTCTCTTGCTCTCGTTTCTCTTCCATTGCCAGTGATCCTTTGTTGCCCTGATCACCATTTTGATTGTGTTTGATAGTTAATGTCTCCATTAATTCTACTCTTTTCTTTCATATTTTGTCTCTCCCTGGCGTCTATTGTAATATTTTATTGTGCCTGTCCTTGTGACTGTAGAGTACGATGATATATTTGGTCTGAAATACGTGCTATAAAACAAGGACTGCATTTTATCATATTGTACACATTTTCTTCAAATTACAGCAGAACAAAAGCACCCTCACCCCAAGATGTGACTGGTGAACTCCAGGGATTTTATCTATGTCTCTATAACTCTACTTCAGGAAGCCTGCATGTTTCATATTAAGTCTTTAGTGATGTTATCCTTTCTCCCTGGCCTGAAGGCTGTAGCACTTATTAGTCATTTGAGTATGTAACTGTTGTGCTACCAGCTTTTTAACAGGGGGGTCCTGAAGCTATCAGTTCTGCATTAAGGAGCTCTCACAAGCTCTGTTCTACTTAAGAAAGACACTTCTGTCACCATAAAACAATTTAACGAAAGGGGACCTGGAGACTGCAGGAGACCTTTTTCCCCAGCACATAATTGGCATGGAATCTGTGCCGATAGTTTGTTATAGCAGCTAAAATTTAGCTTTTCCCTTTGATACAGACTTATCGAGTTGAACAGTGATGTGCTGCTTCTGTGCACAACCTGCTTGTATCGTTGGCAGTGTAGATACAGGCAGTAGACTGCACTAAACCCACGCACTTGTCTTCCGTTTGAATTCAGTTCTTTCTCTAAGACTTATCTGTTGATTTAGAGCGATGCAGTCCTCTCTGGAAGCTCATTTCATCTGGAATCTTTGATGGGGGAGAGAGGGAATTAATGATATTGCTATTATTCCCTGATTTCTAAAGTTCAATGCTCTGGCAATCACTCTTTTTGTGATGCAGGCCCTGCACAGGAATGCATTTGTCATATGGCAATACAAATCTGATATACTATAAAGAAACAATGGAAAGCATGGCAGTGTTGTTTTACTGGATCTCACTTGCAAGAATAGTTTCCTATGAAATAATTCCTAATGTAAAGAGGATTGTTGGAGTGCGGAGGGAGGGGATTGGCCACAGAGGATATAAGATGAATCCAACATGAAAGTAATTGCACATTTCAATATTTCTGATTAGGAAAATATTGTGCCAGGGCACTTTACTGGTATTAGTGCCAATCATGTTGTCATTATTGGTCCTTCTTGGTCTATTGCTGATATCCCTTGTTATGATGTCTTGGAGTACGTCTGCTGAGAGATGGTGAATGATTTTAAAGATGATCAGGATTGTTTTAAATTTTGCTCTGGGTATCATTGGGAGCCAGTGCAGTTGCTGTAAGACGGGGGTGATGTGCTCAGTTCTTGGAGTGTCTGTAATGATGCGTGCTGCAGTGTTTTGCACCATCTGGAGTGGGTGTAAGGTCTGTTGGCGGAGGCCTTGATATAGTGAGTTTCCATAATCAAGTAGAGGTGTGATGAGTGCTTGGCAGACTGTGCAGAAGTGGTCCTGGTGGAGTAATGGCTTGATCTTTCTGATTGTCCTCAAGCATTGATAGGCCTTGTTTGCGGTTTTGGTGATGTGGGATTTCAAGTTCAGAGCTCTGTCCAATGTGATGCCCAGGTACTTAACGTCATCTTAAGTTTGTCTAGGATGCTGATAGTTTGTGGTGGAATGAAGGTAGGGTTACTGGTGACGAACATTGCCTCGGTTTTATCGTAGTTGACCATCAGGTTATTGGCTATGAGCCAGGCATTCATGTCTTCAAGGCATTTGGTTATTGTTGTGGCATTGAGTGCTAGTGAGTTGATTGGAGCATACACCATGATGTCGTCTGCATAGATGTGATAGTGGAGTTTGTGGCGTTTGATGATGTTGCATATGGGTTGGATGTAAATATTAAAGAGCATTGATGATAGGCTGAGCCTTGTGGTATTCCTTGTGTGACAGGGAACTGCAGTGATTTCTTTTGGGCACATATGACTTGTTGCGTTCGATCTTCCAAGTAGGACGTAAACCACTTCAGAGTATTCTTGCATAATCCTATCTGTTGCAGGCGTTGCAGTAACCTGACGTGTGATAAAGTGTCAAAGGCTGCCGAAATGTCCATGAACACTAGTAGGAATCCGTTCTTTATGTTATCCATGCCTCTTAGGAGATTGTCAAAGAAGGAAGTGAGTAGTGTTTCCACACCGTGTTGGGGTTTAAAGCCATGCTGATGGATGTCCAGTGGGGCATTCATGTCAATATGGTCCTGAAGTTGTCTTTGCACTGTCTTCTCAATGATTTTTGCAAGGAATGGTAGGCTGGAGATGGGACGGTATGATTTTGGTTCAGAGGGGCTAAGGTTGTTGCTTTTAAGCATTGGTTGTATCATAGCGTGCTTTAGGGGATGTGGCATGTATCCTTGTTGGAGTGAATCTTTGACGATTTTGTGAATGTGATGAGAGAGTTGTTTGTTTGTGGCTTTGAGCCATGCCACTGGGCATGGGTCTGACGGTGAGGTTGTTGTGTTGAGTCCAGTTTAATGTACATTGCTAAGTTTAAGTTACAATATAAACCACTTTGACTAAAATGATAAAGCGGCATAAAAAAACCTGTTAAATAAAATTACAAGAAGAAATGCAGGTCTCATTGCAATAGTTTCATAGGACCACTAGAGGTCTTTGCTGTTTAGAGGAGCAGAAGGGATCTATACATAAAGGGGGGGAGGGGTTATTCTGAACCACGAATATGTCATTTCCACGTACAGGTTAGACATTTTTGGCACGTAAATGTGTAGATACAATTCCGACAGCAAAGCGTTTTACACATACAGAACAGAAAGACAGGTAATCTGGATGTGGGCGTGGAGGGGAGGAGCATGGGCATGTCGAGCCGCCTAAACGTCTAATTCGTCTTATTCCGATGAAAATGTATACGTACATTCTGGACATCTACGTTAGACCTGCTAAAACATGGAATAACAGCCTATGTCTGTCATAGTAGCACTGAATTGTAACAATACAGAAGGGCATCTATGTTTAAATAAAGCAGGTAGCATAGCTGGGTTATAAAAGGATACGAAAGAGTACATACCCTGGGGGTAAGCAATGTAGCATGTTGCTGTGTTTCGGGGGTGCTACTCTGTAGTTGTGATCCAGATTGGCCACCTCTATAAACAATAATAAACAATAAACAATAATAAACAATAAACTAGACCCAAAAGACCCCAACTCCTACAGGCCAATAGCTAGCATACCACTAATTGCCAAAATAATAGAAAAGACCATACAACTCCAATTACAAGACTACATTGATGAACAAAAACTCCTTGATGAGCATCAATTTGGCTTCCGACCCTTCCACGGAGTTGAAACTCTCCTAATTGCCCTAACAGATCTACTCATCAGAGGCACCAATGACAACAACAAAGGCTTCCTTCTCCTCTTCATAGATCTGTCTGCGGCATTCGATAGCATCAATCATAATACCCTCATTAACAGACTAGAATACCTAAAAATAGGAGGGACAGTCCTTGAATGGTTCAAATCATACATCTCAAACAGGTTAATACGGATACAATTAGGTAACGACACATCCGAAACTTTCCCACAAGGTCAAGGCATCCCCCAAGGATCAGCCCTCTCAGCCCTCCTCTTCAATTTATACCTCCAGCCCATTACAAACATATTTAAGAAGCACAAAATTAACCATTTCATATACGCAGATGATATCATGCTTGCCACCCCCATAAACCCCAACAATCCCAAATATGATAGCCTACTCCAATGTATGAACGAGACTACTAAATGGCTTGAAGACAACCACCTGAGCATTAACCTCAAAAAACAGAGGCAATGTTCATAACGAGGAAATCATACACTGACTACAAATACCCCAATACAATCACAATAAATAATACACCTATACCTGTTAAAAAGGAGGTAAAATACCTTGGAATAATCTTAGACCACTCACTCTCCATGATTCCACACATAAAACACACAGTAAAAACCATATTTTATAAACTCAAGACAATACAACATCTGAGACCCCTACTCAACACCGATGACTTTAGATCTGTAGTTAATACTCTCATAACCCCCCACTTCGACTATTGTAATAGTCTCCTAAATGGACTTCCATTAAAAAGCATATACCTTCTCCAAAGAGCCCAAAACATATGCGCCAAGATGGTCACTAAAGCTAATCTAACAGACCATGTGACCCCAATTCTACTAGACTTACACTGGCTCCCTATAAACAGCCGAATAAAATATAAAATCCTCCTAACTACATTCAAAATCATCAACAACATCTCCCCATCACAACTATCCACCCTAATACACCCCCCATCAGATACTAGATCACGCAGACAGAACGCAACCCACTCCCTCAACATAAAAACAAATTTTAGAAAAACTAAAGCGACAACAAGTGACAGGGCCTTCTCCTTTGCTGCCCCCACCCTCTGGAATGAAATACCATTAACACTCCGCATGATAAAAGACCTTCACCAATTCAAAAAAGAATTAAAAACCTACCTCTTTACAAAACACTTTGAAATCCCCTACCAACAAAGAACCTCACCAATACAATCACAGAAACACATACACTGTACCCAAGACAGAACAAATGACTAACACAGGAAATATCACTAACCCCACACAACATGCTAATGAACCACTCAAACAGTTGACTATTTCACTCAAACAGTTGACTATTTCACCACTGTAACTAACTAAGATGCGCTCCATGTAAATAAACTGTAAATAGTTTGAAAAGCTCTGTTATAGTTCAAAATATGTTCCCTGTAAGTACACCTGTATATAGTTAAAGCATAATGTTCCTTGTAAAAAAGACTGTTAAATAAATAAATAAAATAAATAAATAAATAAATAATAGGCTACATAGACCTCTGATCCAAATCAATATGGAAATACTATGTCCCTATGTTCAGTTAGGTGCAGACAGAGTATGTTTTCCTTCTGTGCAGACAGAAGGAAAACATACTGAACCATATGGAAGCAATAGGAGTCCCAATGGTATCCAGAAACATAGAGGGACCAAAAGAAGGGAAAGAAACGTCACTGCATACAACTGGACATCGTATACTGCTGTGTCCCACCACATCCACACAAGAGGTGTGGCAGTGACACTACCTGTGTGCCTGCTGTAGCAGGGTGCACAGGATGCAGAGGTACATACCGTGATGCACAAAGGAGGGACATGTATAATGTGCATGAGAAACAACAGGCAGTGCCAGGGAAACAGGACCAAAAGATACAAATGCTCATAGTGATGGAGGCGGAGGGAAGCACCGAGTCCAGTGGGTAAGTAACATTAAATGCAAAAATAACATAACAGTATGCCCAACCACACCCAACCCACACACCCAGGTGCTCCCCCAAATGCCAGAAAAAAATGCTCCACCCTCACCCCACCATACCAGTCCTCACGCCCAACCCTCCGGCCCTGTCCCCAAACCCCCATACCCCACCATCCCAGCCCACCCCCCAGACCCCCACCTCAGAGATAGGCAATGGTATCTATGCCTATTGCCACCCCCCCAAGCACCCTGACCCACCCCGGCCCCTCCCCGCCCAGAGGCACCACTGGGCCTTGGTGGATGGACAGTCGGTGGTGTGGCCGATGGCCCCCCCCAAGACCGTCTGTTACTACTACTGCTCTCCCCACTGATTTCCCCACATTCCTCATGGAAGGCTGGGAAGACTATTGGAGGCCCCACACCCCCGGACACAGGGCCCAGGATGCAGGACTGCTGACTGCTACTTGACCTCACCACAGCTGCAGTCTGTGCAGTAGCCCGGGTGGACACACCGCCAGCAGATGGTGGGGCAGGGGGGTGAGATTCAGCAGCTGCGGCAAGAGCCACAGTAGCAGCAGCCAGAGCTGGTGACATTCCATGAGGCCTAGCCAGCTGGCCAGAATACATGTCGAGGCATTCCCCGAGGTGGTCCATGATGAGGTCAGGCTGTTCATAGCTGCCAGCTGGGCCTCCTGGACTGCTAACCACAGCTCTTGGATGGCATGCTACCGCTTCTGAGCCACCACCAATCTCTGGAAGAGCCAAAGTTTGTCTGCCGCTTGTGCCTCCTGATAGTGGCAGCTGATAGGCCAATCCGGGGTGCCGACCATGGTGTCTGCTCCCACCAGGCTGGGGTTGGGGCTCTGGTGATGGTGCCAGCTGGTCCTCAGAGTCCACAGAGCTGGCACCCCCTGGCTCTGCTGTGGCAGCTGGCTCCGAACCCCCATCCTCTGGCACCTGCTGCTGCACGGGTGTCTGTCCTGCAGCCCCCTCTAGTGGCAGTGGAGGGATTGCTGGCGGTGGTGCATGGGAGGGCCCAGCACTGGGACCAGCATCTGTGATGGCACCTGCTGAGAGAAGCAAGGATGGAGAGCTTAATGAAGACCCCTGTGGGCAGCGACCCACCTCCCACCCCCACCTGGGCTGTACCAGTGCACTACGGCCACAGGGACACCATGGAGCAGCTGGGAGAGTGCAAGCCAGACCAGGGAGGCCCCACCACCACAGAGTCATCTGGTGAGCCAACAGTGGGGGTAGACACAGTGAAAAGGGGCATGCATGCCCAAACCCAAACCAGTGGAGACATGTGTGACAAGGGCAGTGGGTAGTTCAATAGGTCCCCACACCATGGGTGCAGGCATGGGGTGGAGAGCAAGCAGCATGAAAATGTCAGCACAGACACATACCTTGATCCTGTGGGTGCCAACAGGTGTCCACCTTCCTGATGCTCTCCAGAGTGGCGGCATCCACAGTTGCTATTATGTGCTGCTCCACCTCAGTGAGCCTCACTGGCTGGCCATCAGGAACCACAGCCTGCGCTTTCTGGCAGGCCTCACGGTGGACTTGCCGCCCCTTCCTCTTTGTGTCCTCAATGTCTCTATTGTTGTGGTAGATGGAATTTAATTTACGGCAAATGGCCAGCCACCTGCGTTGGCGCTCATTCGCTCCTACATGGGCCTCCTCTGTGCCCATCAGGATGCCATGGTTCGCAAGCACCTTCTCTATGAGGAGGGCCTGCTCCCCCTCAGTGAAATTATGCTTCCTAGCATAAACCTTCAGTGCCATTCTGTATGCAAACACATGTCTCTGATGGAGGCATGTCCACGCCGGAGTTATACGTTTTATTGTGGTTAGACGTAAAACAGGTATGTCCAACTTTATGGAATACCACAATCATGTGTACGTCTAGATGCATGTGTTCGTCTACTGTCTGCAGAACATGTATAAATCTGGCGTCGGCATTGCACGTTTTCCTTTTCCTGTGTGCAATGCATCTTGGACATCATGGAAGCTGATTCACTGCAACCTATCACCTCTACAGCAATACTGCCACTTACAGGGTAGGTACAAAGTCTCTGATATAACTGCAATGGTATGTGTGCTGGGGTTTGTGCTTCTGATGTATGTTTGTTGTGCCTGTGGTCCTGTGGGAGATGGTGGTATGCATGGATCTGGATGTTGTGGCCAGGTGCCCTGCGCAGGCACACACCACAGGGCAGGCAGGTGTGGGCATGTTGTTGTTGGGGGCAGGGACTGACTGGCTTGCAGTTAGGCATGGCAGATCCTGCTCCAATCCCACATCCCCAGCCCCATACTGTTGTCACTATACAGGGGGTGTGCATGTTTTGCCCCCACAGGTGCATGACATACAATAAAAACTGGATCTTCAAACAAACCAACACATATTTTGCTAATTCAGGGTGATAAATAGAACAAAAACAATCACTACTGGAGGAAAAGACCTCAGAACATAAAGCCAAACAAAGGCTCTAAGCAGATTCTGTGACACTAATCCTGTCACTACCATCGAGGGCAGTATTCAGGCAAGTTTATAGTAACATCACTCTTCAAAACAGCAAAGATTTGGGGGCTTTTATGGGGATACCATCAGTTAAGTAGTTGTTTTTGTGGAGTGGAGCCTACATATTGTTTGAACATTTGTGAGCTTTCATGTGGACACTAGCAACTCAGTATCTGTTTTTGTGTTTGGATTTGAATTAGCCACTGGAGGTTTTTTGACCTATGATGGTGATGCTGCCCTTCTTGTGCTCGCTGACCATGAGTGCCAGTGCACTGCATGCCATCACCCATATACCAGATTCCCCAGGCCCCATTCCCAGTACCGCGACCTCAGTGACCTATTTATCACTCTGAAATAGCAAAATATGTGTTGGTTTGTTTGAAGATCCAGTTTTTTATTGTATGTCATTCTGTCTTCTGAATCTGGAGAAGGAATAGTTCATTGGGATGGCTTCCCCCACAGGTGCATGCCCGTAGGTGTGTTGTCATTGGTGCTTGAACACATTGCTGCATATCTGCAGCAAAGGATACCCCAGCAGTGCAGAAATGGGGGTTCACCTGCCACTAATAGACATGCCACCATGCAGCAGTGTGTGGCGGACGGACCACCCACCTGGTGCCCTGGTCACATGTGTGTAGTGGGAGGGTGAAACACCATTGGTTTAGCGCAACACCCACCCCTCTGCCATCCACAGGGGGCTTGGGGGGGGGAGTGCTGTCAGTACCCCCTGAGGCCCAGACTGACCATTGACCTGTTGCCTCCCCCCACAGGTTCCAGGGGCAGCGGCCAAGTATCAGGGATGAATCAAGACAGGACCAGAGCTGTGATCCCTGCCGCCCTTCTTGTGCTCGTGGACCATGAGTGCCAGTGCACCAGATGCTACCACCATATGCCAGGGTCCCAAGGCCCCGTTCCCAGTACCTCAACCTCAGTGACAAGCTGTGCCAAACCCGGTACAGGTTAGACCGTGATGCAATACATAATCTGTGTCAGGAGCTGGGGCCACAGCTCACTGCACAGGCACACAGACGGGACACAGTGCCTGTCCATGTGAAGGTGCTGGCAGCTCTGGCATTCCTGGGGACCGGCACATTCCAGTCTGTTGTGGGAATGGCATCAGGGCTGAGCCAGGTGGTGGTATTGCGCAGCATCACCCAATTCCTGGATGCCTTCATGGGACGTGTTGCTGAGTACATCTCCTTCCCACGCACCCCACAGCAGCATCAGTAGACCATGCTCACCTTCAGTGAGGTGGCAGGTATCACGTTCATCATTGGGGCCATTGACTATACCCATGAGGCAGCCTTCCAGAACTGGAAGGCATACCATCGATGAACATACAGGTCATCTGCAATGCCCAGATGGATATGCTTCCCCGGCTCGTGCCACAATTCCTACATCCTGGGACAGTCAGGGATACTTGATGACTTTGAGGATGGCATCATCACTGGTGGCTGGCTGCTTGGTGAGTAGACACAGGTCAGTGTTGCACGCACATGTATGCATACCCCTAGAAGCATAGGGGTATGGTTAGTCATGTGCCTGCAGGCAGGCCATGTCCACAGGAGGGGCCACACCATGGCTGTGGGCTACCATATGTGGCAGGGGGGCGTCAGCCACCCCTACCAATGCAAGGTGGGGGGGGGGGAGGGAGCTACACCAAGAGCATGGACATAGTGGGGGCTGGGGATGCACCAGAGCAGGAATGCACAGGGGTCAGGGCTGGCTGGCCCCAGGCATGGGTGATGGGGCAACACATGTCAAAGGTGAGGCACACATGCATGTTGGGCCTGGTGAGGTGGCACTTGATGCATGAGCATGATGACACCTGCATAGCTGGCCATGGCACTACGTGTTGACATTCCTGCAACTGTACCTCTACACAGGTGACAGGGGCTACCCATTGCGGGAGTGGCTCATGACCCCCCTCATCAACCCATGCACCCCAGCGGAGGTGAACTACAATCGGTCCCACCAGCTGACACGCTCCTTCATAGAGCGAACATTTGGCCTACTCAAAAGCCGCTTCTGCTGCCTTGACCGGTCTGGTGGAGAGCAGCTCTATGCCCCAGAAAATGTATGCAGGATATTCCTGGCGTGCTGCATGCTGCACAACTATGCCCTGTGCTGGAGGCAGCCCGAACCTGATGCCATGGTCAGCGATCCCGAGGGCGAGGTGGATGACATTGTGCACCCCGGCCATCACATGGTCCTTCATACTGATGTGCCATGGTGACAAGGAGGTCCCTCATAGAGGTGCACTTTGTTTGAGGTAGGCGGCCTGTGCCACTGGGGCTTGGGGGTGGAAACCTTGTGAAGGGATTGCTGTTGGAACCTCTTGAGGGTTTTGTACTATACTAATGAATTTAAATGCCCGGTTTTTTTATTGCATAAGTTAAAACCAGTGTTATTTTTGTTTGGGTAGTTGTCTTTACTAGCACCATGTCTCTATGTTTCCACTGTGCTGTGTTTTGGCTGACAGTATTGGGCCATGTTGCTGCACTGTTACACACAGTAGATTTTTTTCACTGTGTTCAGGTTTCCTTTCCATATGTGCTTTCTCTTTTGTCCATTCTGCCTTTTTCCCACCTTGTGTTTCTGTTTGTCTGTTTCCTGTGTGGGCCCTGTTTTGTATGTTTACTGTCATTTGGTTGTGTGGTGGGTCCAGCTTACCCCCTGCTCCTTTTGCCATTTCACTTTGCAGCTACTTCCTGGCTCTTTACACTGTTGTTTTCCCCCACATGCTTTTCTCCTGCCTCCTCCCTTTCCTGCTTTGCCCTACTTACTGAGCTAGGGTAGTCCTTATCCTTTCCCAGCCCCTGCATGATGCAGCAAGGGCTGGCCTTCTGTGTCTAGTGGGGAGCAGGTGGCCTCCTCTTCTAGCACCATTGTGCATAGTAGGCGAGTCTCTGCCTCACTGAAATTTACTTGGTGAATTGCCATTTTCCTGCGGTCTGGCGTCAGCGGAAAGGGGGGGGGGATTTACTGTATCCTGTTTCATGTTGCACATGGACAACTGTGCAGGTGGACATGTTTTTGGAACTACACACCCATGTCTTGTCGCAGGTTACACGTGTTACTTACATGCAAACGGAGCCCCACTATTCGCGAGTTGCATGTTTAGCAACTAGATGTATAACTCTGCATTCTGTCGTGTGGCTGCACCTCTAACCACATGAGTAGGGAATCGTGTCTATGTTTCGGGTGTACATGTTATGGACGAATACAGCCGCCCTGCACGTCTTTCTCAAAATAGGGCCCAAGATGTTTGAGGTGGTTGTCCTTGGGATGTGGAGACTAATGGTCTTGAACATTTTTATTTCAGGTGGTAATGGCTACCAAAGACGACCCCTGCCCTGGAACCTGATTTAATATAGAACTAGCTGGTGCACAGCGAGTTTATGAGTTTCACTGGCATGATCTAAATGAATGCAGTCCAAGTTTTGCCAATAGCTACCTGCAGGATTTGCTTTAAATCTATAGCAACAGCATCAACAACAGCACTACCTTTGTTTCTGGTTTTAAGTCAACCAAGGAACAAAAACTCCAGAACCTGGGAAGTTTAATATGCAGTTCTTTGTAAGCTCAGGGGATTGGAAACGTCTTTTAGCGAGGTCACTCAGATGTGTGAAACATGCAGTTAAAATTTATAGGTGAATATTCAGCCAAAGCATTTAGGTGTTTTGACTTGCTGAATTTATTTCTAACTTTAACCAAGTTGTTTTCAACCCAATCCTCGGACATATTTGACCATTCAGATTTTCAGGATATTCACAATGAATATGCATGAGATAGATTTGCGCACAATGGAAACGGTGTATGCAAATCTCTGGCAAGTTTATTCATTGTACATATCCTGAAAACCTGGTTAGCTGGGTGTGTCCTGCGGCGTAGATTAGGAAAATCTTCTTTTACTACATATCTTACAGGCTAAAAAGTTATACAGTTTTCTGACACCTCTGTCTTCCCTCTTTGGCTGCACCTCTCTCCTTGGCCTCTCTCTATCTTCTTGCGTCTTTCCTTTGTGTAAACCGTATCCTTTTGCAGGCACCAAAGAATGTCAGAGGACATTTTATGTTGCTTCTTTCATCTTCCAAGCAAGAGAACCCTTAAGACGTTCTAGATTTGTACCTTGGACGTATGATTTTAAGAATTTTTCTTTGGCCTTCAGTCTTAGTCCTTGGGATAGTCCATCTTTGGCATATCTGCTGGGAATATATGTATTGGCTTTAAACATGTCCGGCTGTGATGCAGCTGCATAAAGCTAAGCATGCTCTATGCCCCCGTCTCTCCCAAACCTTCCTAAAAAAACTCATTCTAGAAATATAGACCATTCACCAGCTCTTAGCCAATATCCCTCTTCACAATATGCAACTGACTGGCTGCGTACTTTTATAGGAGTCCAATTAGGCATGTTTTAACTGCAGATGGAAAAGAGAGAGTAGATTGTCCTTTCGAACTAAATAGTGGCATAGCCAGGCGTGAATTTTGTGTGGGGCCTCGGATTAACATGGGGGTGGGGGGGGGGGGGGGACAAGATAGTGCAAATGCTGACACTGTCTCCAGTTCTCTCATTGGAGTCTTCTGCTGCCGCTGACTGGGTGGGCCCAATGCTAAAGTGGAGGGGCTACGGCCCACCCTTGGCTATGTCCCTGGTACCAAATATCTATGGGGAGAGAGATATTATCAGCTCCCTGGTTGTGACAGACAATTTGAAATGATTTTTCTTTTGCTGGATTGAGTGAGGACTGCTGAAAATGTCCTTCTCTTTACTACACATTTTTTTCTTGTTTGCCTTCTACCCACTTTAAAAAATACAACATTTTCCAGGGTTGCTACATTTGTGCAAAATTCTGATGCTGACACATTTGGGGGCATTTTACTAAGAGGCACTAATAGCGCAGGACTACAGAGCCATATTCACACGGTTTGCAGACCTGCAGACTGTGGAAATAGCTTTGAATAATCGGGCCCATTTGCTTCAGCACAAAAACATCACCTCACACTCGAAAACACATCAGTAATTTTTCAGTGGGAAAAACTGAAGTAACTTTTACACTGGGGTAAATGTTTTCTAAATCTTCCCTTGATAAAGGGTGGGGGTAGGGGAAGTATCATACTTAATTTAAAGTATACCTTGAAACATAGTGAGAACCCGAATCATGAGCAGAACTTGCCTTAAAGAATAAGGGCAGAGACGCCAAGATACCCAGGGCCAGGAGCCTTTGAAGCCAGTCATGTTTTTGAATTCTCATCCCAAAGCACTGTGGGATTTATAGTTTCTGATTCTGTCTGTGCTGCCGGTCCTGCAAAGCCTCATGATAGTGTTTTCAGAAAGCCAGGACTGGCTTAAAAATTCCCTCTTGGAACTGGGTAACTTGTCAGCTCTGTAAGGGGAAAGAATCAATCTTAAGGCCTAAGTATAGGAGCTGAGAAGCAGCAGGTTTCTGCTTCACTGAAAAGTCAACAGAGCTGTAGGGTAGTAGGCGCCAAGTCCATGGGGGATAATTTGAAATTGTGCTCCTAGCCCCTTCCCCCTCCCCCATTGTGCTAAAAAATTGAAACCAGGGAGTAAGGTTTACATGAAATCCGAGAACTGAGACCAGGAAGCCTAATATCAGTTTGCTCAGGTGCAATATGGCCGTGAAAGACCCAACAGTAAAATTACAGTTTTTAAGATTTGAAAATTCAGTTGGTTCTCTCAGTTTGAATTCACCACATCAGAAAGCAGAAGGAAAGCAGGACTGTTGCTGATTAGAAATAGCCTAAGATTTATTACCCTTGAAAAAGTCTAAATAAAAACCCAAATAATAATTGAATTGGCTACATAAAAAAGAAGACATCACATTATTTATTTATTTGCATTTAGCTCAGGCCTTTTCAGTAGACGAATATTCAAGGCAAGTTACATTCAAGTACAAATTTAATGCCATCAAAATACTGTCAAGGGGCTGGTACACCCAACAGAAAGCAAATCCTTGATGGCCCAGTGGTCCCGATCCCCTCACCTGCTCAACTAAAAAGAATCCTGGTGGCCTAGAGGCCCCGATCCCCTCCCCACTTCCCAGTATCTTTACAAAGAAGCAGGAGCACTGCCCACACGCTCCTGTTCCTGTGTCACCATCTTGAAAAATGGCGGCGCCTGACCCCACACAGTGTCTCATGGGATGCACTGGGCGGTTCAGACTTCCATATAAGGTAGAAAATGCATAAGGCACCAGCCCTCTGACAATAGTTTGACACTTCCCCTCAGATGATCAGTCATTAGGGAGAACCTCCAATACCATCAAAATACTGTTTGGTGCACATGCTAGATGTTTAAGCCATC
The DNA here is from genome assembly GCA_033557465.1 of Ichthyophis bannanicus. Lineage (NCBI taxonomy): Eukaryota > Metazoa > Chordata > Amphibia > Gymnophiona > Ichthyophiidae > Ichthyophis > Ichthyophis bannanicus. The sequence goes on along the minus strand of CM066034.1, from coordinate 964,964,124 downwards.
TCAAGACCAGGAGTAGAGATGCTGGCGCTAAGGCTGGTTACGAAAATCTCGATGTGTTTCTCTGCATCGAGCACAGATAATATTTATTTATTCTTACATGCTGCATTTCCAAGGATCAATGCGGTTTACAAGAAACTGAACTTCAACATTACATGAAACAATTTTACATGGAGTAGGTATTATAACTTGAAGGGAACAATTTACATGGAACAAATAAACGAAGTAACAAGAGTGTAAACTAGAGATAACACAGATCTGTGTTAAACTTTATACATTATAGCAAGAGCGTTTGTAGCTGACATTGTTTCAGCCTCAGCTGAGGAGCTGGAGAGGGAGGGAAGGGGGGGGGGGCGGTGAGGAGGGATGGGGAGAGTGGAAGATTGAAGAGGTTGAGAAAATGAGCGGTGGGTCATGTAATCTCATCGAAGTATTCTGTGAACAGGTGGGTCTTCAACATCTTCCTGAATTTTGCGAGGTCATGAGTGTCTCTGATGTAACTTGGACTCTGAAGTAGTTTGGTATTAGCATACCGTTTTAATGCGCACAGCTCATTTGCCTATAATTTAAATAGTCTTGGCATTTTGTGTACACTATCTTTTCCTTTGCTGTTTACACATGCGTCGTTCTCTTTTCTGCATTTGGCTGTGGTGGTAATTGTGCCTGAAGGTGGCGTTATCTGCATGTAAAGGCCGCACTAGTTTTCTGCATCGGCCCGATTATTTGTAGGGGAACAGATATGTACACTATCGGTCGCCATGTCCATCTCAGGTTGGAAGGGGCTTTAAAGAGCGGCCCATGTGAAATGAGCTAGTGGGCTCAATCCAGTTCTGAGGACCATATTAGAAGCATTTACATCACAGTCCCTGTCAGATTGCTCTAGATTCCGTGGCACACATTGTCACCGATTTGTGGCAAGGACATGAGAAGGAAAAATACTGTGAACCAGTAATTTTAAATCTATGCTGAGCATGCTTGACTTAGATTTACATTCACTGCCTTCACTGTATGCAGCTAGCTCACACCCATGTTCGTTATTGATTCCCTGAAAACGTGACTGACTGGTGCTCCCTATGACTGGTTTGAAATCAGTACGGCAGGTCCCATAATGCACCTCGATAAGGTTGTCAGAAATTCAGTACCAGCTTAAAATGTCCCTACAGGGACTGGCTGAGTTGCAGAGCTACCAAGTTCCAGGAGGGAGATTTCTTGGCCAATCCTGGTTTTGAACTCACATCACAATGCAGTGTGGTATTTGTAGTCCCTGATCTTACCTATTGAAATCAATGCTGCGGGTGGTTGGAAATCCAGAACGGATCTGAAATCTCTGTCTTGGACCTCGGTAAGTTGGCAGCTGCAGTAAGCGGCAAGCATGCTCGGGAAGCACTATTGAGCTTAGGCTTAAAATGAAAGGCTTTGCCTCATGCCTGAAATGTTCATGGTTTATTCAAGCCGGGCAGGGGTGTAGCCATGAGTGGGACTGGGGAGATCCAGGCCACTGCACATTCACCTCAGGCTCCTCTAATTCTCCTGACCCAGCTGTGAATTACCCTGGCTGGTGGGATCCCAAAGCCCCACCGGCAGAAGAAATCCAGGAGCCTTGACTCTCCCTTGGGATCGGCCAAAATGGCATGCATGCTAAAATCTCACAAAATCATGAGCAGGAGATTTCAGCGCTTATAGAGCAGTCAGAATGTCATGGGTGAGTGACATAGCCAACTGCAGGAGGGGGAGGCAATGGTTATGAGAAGTTTGGAGGGTAAATCTGGGACACTTGGAGAAAAGGTAGCATCTCGGAGTTTTGGGACTGAGGCTTGAGAGGGGGAGGAGTCCCCCAGATTTATAAAGGATACTGGTTTTGTATGGCAGAGAAGACTGGTGTTAGGGTTGCCAACTGGCTCCAGATGCGCCCGACAGGCCTGATCCAGTCCTGGGTTTACCCCATTGCATGCAGGGACATGTGGTTCTGATTTCTCCATAGCACTCTATAAGAAAAACAAGACTACATGTCCCTGCATGCAGTGGGGTAACCCCAGGACTGGATCAAGCCTGTCGGGCGCATCTGGAGCCAATTGGCAACCCTAACTGGTGTGTTATTGAGCACCTTTTCTGCGGTCAATGTGGAGGGAAGGTAAGGATTGAGAAAACTTGATAAACTACTTGTAGCCCATTGGATGGGCTTGTGAGATAAGAAAAGGCCTGTGCCTCAGTCTACACCACAATCAGGAACAGGAGCTGGTTTTAGTCCATGGGACTGGGGACATGAGTCCAAAATCAGGGACAATCTCTGAAAATCAGGAACATCTGGTAATCTTAGGGGAGGCTGAATGTATAATACCCACCCGTGTGAACCCTGGGCCCTCTCCAAAATTGCATTCTAGCTACCCTACTGAAGCCAGGAGTGTTGAAGTCCAGTAGGCTTGCCTCTTGACTTCAGATTTTCTAGGCAGATTGATCCAGGCCTTGTTTTATCCCACTTCCTGTGAGGACTGGTATTTCTACTCTATTCCATAAGAAAAGTCCATTTCAGGGAGTAAAACAAGGACTGGATCAGCCTGTTCAGAAAATATGATTCAGTTGTTAAGATTAAACTCAGTCCTGGGGGTCACACACTGGTCTGGGTTTCAGGATATCCTCGAACACACATGAGATCTATTTGCGTACCCTATCTCAATTTATGCATATATATTCCATGTAATTCTTTAGGGATATCTTGAAAGCCGAAACGGATTTTGGCTCTCAGGGTTTACAGTTGAACACCCCCGATGTAAACAATCATTCTCCATGGAGGTGGCATTGACTGACACGTAATAACCTGGAGGAAATATAAACCTGACATTTAAAAGAGTAAGGGGCGCTGAAATTATGGTCAGTATGACAGATTCCTGGTGACACTGTTTCTTGTAGTGGTTCAGCTCCAGGTGAGAGGGTTCGTGGCCTAATAACTGGCCAGCTTGCCTGGAGACTAACATAATGCATAGCCCAGTGGAAAAAAGATACATTTCCACTGGCCTGCTGTCTTTATGAAATTTAACTGTGCTTGACATCTTTGCTTAAGCAAAGCCGGGGCAGTTCTGGCAAATATCAGCTGTTTGCACAAATCACCTGTCACGTGTATTTTGGTGTTCTGGCCTTAAAATTATTTCTCTATTCCAGCTTTCCAGGGCTTGGAGAAACAATAAATACATCCAGTACTGGATTTAAATATTAAGCAGCCATAGACACGGAAGTGACTCTCCCATTCTCAGAGATGTTAAGTTGGCCAGTTCCAGGAGGGAGACGTTTTGGTGAGTTCTGGTTTTGAACAATATTTTAAAAAAATTATTTGTAGTCAATGTTCCCGTTAACCTGCGCTGGGTCCACCGCCAACATTCCTGCTGGTGGGGGGAGGTGCAGAGTGATCGATGCTCTGCCCCTCCCCCACCGACAGGAATGCCGGCGGAGGACCCGGCGCAGGTTAGCGGGAACATTGTTTGTAGTTCTCAGATCTATCCTTTGAAATCAGTGCTGCAAGTCCCATAATGCAGCTGGTTGGGGTTGTCAGAAATGCAGGACTGGTTCAGGATCTCCTTCTTGGAACTGGGTAACTTGGCAACTCTTCATTCTCCCCCACTACTGACAGCAGCTGTCCACATTCTCTGCCTTCCTCTCTTCTCCCTCATCATCTTTGAATCTACCTTTGCCTTTTCCAGGCCTTCTCGCATGACAATAGTCAGGGCCAAATTAACACTCTAATGGGCCCTGGCAAATGTATACTTGTGGGCCCCTGTCATGGATCCCCATTTATTTCTTTTACCAAGCAAAGTCACATTCAGTTTTTCCCTGCCCTGATGCCCCCAGATCTTTGTTCATGATCTCCCCTCAAACTGCCACACTTCACACCAAAGCTGCCAAATGGTCCATTTCCAGGAGGGAGATTTTAGGCCAGTCCTGGATTTCTGAAAGTCCGATTATTACATTATGGGACTTGCAGCACTGATTTCAATGGCTCGAATCAAAGACTACATATACCACACTACTTGGGAGATGCATGTCCAAAATCTGGACTGGCCAAAAAATCTCTCTTCTGGGACTGGTTAGCTTGGCCTCTCTGCTTCACCTCTCTGGAAGGAACATGGGGAAAACTGAAGAATCTAGTTCTGGACATGGTGGCAACAGGTTGTGAGTGACCATTGGGCTGTGCAAACACATGCTTCGAGTGGAGTGGCCTTGTGGTTAGAGCGGCAGGCTGAGAAACTGGACAACTCATTTCAACCTTTCACTGCCTCGGTACAAACCAGAGATGCCAAGGGCGGACTGTCCCAAAGTGAGCTTTATGGGCGATGTGTCCGAGGTATACATTTAGAAAGTTTTAAGTGCCGGAAAGATTCACAAATGAAAGCAACAAAAGAAAATATTTTTGCTTTCTCTGAGGCCTCTGAAAGGATATAGACACACTGGAGGTAGTATTAGGACAATTTTCAAATAAATTTGCCCAAGTTATTAACTGCAAATTCCACAGACTGAAACTCCCCTCCACTTACACTCAGTGCTGCCATCAGTGCAGGTGATAGTGCTAGAGTGGACACAATGCAAGAAAGGATCTAATGCAGGCATAATCAGTGTGCAAATGGCTGCACTAGCAGTGAAATCCCTTTCAATGGAGAGTAATAAATCAATTAGCTACGCGGCGCAGATACCGAGACGTGCGCAGAAGAGCAGAAGGCTGAGCTCAGTGCCCGGATTTTAATGCAAGGTCTGTAGTCGGTGCTATTGAGAAATTTATAACAGTTTCTTGAACCTACGGCACCCACAACGTATTTTATGGCTTTGCTGAATAAAAATGATAGAGGGAATGTGCTGGAACGATGTTTATGAATGCTGGTATCATTCTGAGCAGAAACTCTGTGTGGAATAATATTGTTGTATGGGTCAGAGAGTGTTCCAGCACATGCACACAAGTTCCAAACTGGTTTTTTTTTATTGCGTGCAAGAGTCCTGTGCGCATGTGCCTGGCTTGCTTTCTTTGTTTAGCATGGGTGTTTTGCACAACTGCTGTTCATATGCATTCTGTTTGCTTCCAGCATTGCTGAGCAAAACCTGTTTTCTAATGCATGCTTAGCACCCTGTGGTAGAGCTTTAGTGCACACAAGTACGTTTATATTAGTGGACGTCTCTCTGTGAAATAGGCCGTTATGTGATTGGATGTTGTTCGAACACCATACTTTATACTGTACTTAGCAAAGTTATATGGGGTACTGTAGTGTACCCGTATTGGCTAAATAGTGATACTGTACACAGACAGTAGTGTATTTCAGCTAATGTAACGTGTTGCGTGTGGGAAGCTGTTGTTTCGCTACATCTGCTGCGTCCCATTCTCCAATCGGGACTTCTGAACTCTATTATAACCTTATGGGACCATGGACATATATGCGGCCGGACGTTGCCTGTATATGACAATGCTCCTTGCACTCTTCACTAGTTTATTGTTTGCCACCTCACTCTGGACTTGTTTGTTGGACTTTTTGCGAGCGCGTCGTGCTTCTGTGTCTGGACACTTTCAAACTTCAGACATACTCTTGCATCGTCTTACTCTTCCGATACACCAACGCATGCGTCAAAGGGGGTGTAAGCGCACACAACTCACGTCCCTGGAGGCTTCTAGTCAGGGCATTTTTTGTGCCGGCATACCGGCACCTTTTTCCGGCTTCTTAACTTCCAGGAGTGGAGGAGTAGCCTAGTGGTTGGGGGCAAGGTACTTCAGGCCAGAAGGTCGGGGGTTCAAATCCCACTAGAGGACAGCAACCTTGGGCTGGAAGGACTGGGGTTTCTAGTCCCACAGGTGCTCCTTGTGGTCTTGGGCAAGCCACTTTACCCTCCATAGCCCATGTTCCCTGTAAAATAGTTTTCTCCAAGTTATAATACCCTGTTCAATGTAATTTCAGTTTGTTCAATGTAAACCGCACTGATGCAGAATAGCACGGTATATAAGAGAATATAAATAAATTTTAAAGGAGGCAGCACCAGTGGTTTTACCTTTTTTGCTTTGATTCGCTTTCCTGTCTGCTGTAGTTTACCCTGTTGGAGTTTTCCCATCACTGCTGTTGCTGAGAAAATTGGGAGAGAGCAGAGAGGAGGACGAGGAGCCCTGCGGCTCTGTTCTGAGTTTTGCTTTGTGTTGCTGCCGCCACCACTGCCGCGCGCCCTATTTTGTATCACTGCTGGAAAAATTTTATGTGCCTGCTGCTGATAACCACTGATATCAAGGGTGCCATCACTAGCTGCCCCTCCCCCAGCAGGATGAGAAGTGTGGCCTCGAACAGTCTTCTGCTCGTGGGACATACAGCTCCCATGGGTAGACTCTTCTGTAGGCCATGATCACAGCACTGAGAGAGAGAGCCTGCACATGGGAGCAACATGTCCTGTGGGCAGAAGGCTGTGCAAAGCCGCACTTATCCTGCTTGCAGACACGGGGGGGGGGGGGGGGGGGGGGCGGCTAGTGAACCCAGCCCAGAGAGGGAGAGCTTGCCCACGGGACATGCTGGACATGGTTGCAGGAGGGGGGGGGGAGTGTATTGTAAGGGAGGTGCAAGGGATTTGCTGGATGTGGAAGGGCACAGGCAGATAGAGGAGAGATGTGTGTGTGTGTGGGGGGGGGGGGGGAGGGGACAAGCAAAGCAGAGGGGACAAGCCAGAGGTGGGGGGCTAGGGGATGAGGCGAGATACTTGACATGGGAAAGGGGGCATAGGGAGAAGCAAGGTGGTGAGAGGGAGTGGTCATGCTGGACACAGAGTAATAGGGAGACTATGGGAAGATGCTGGACATGGTGGGGGACAGAGGGAGATGGGGAGATGCTGGACAAGGGTAATATGGGAAGGGGGAAATGCAGGATTGGCAGTAATAGGGGAAAAGAGGGGAGAAGCTGGACACAAGGTAAATAGGTGAGAAAGAGAAGGAGAGATGCTGGACATGGGCGTAATAGGGAGGGGATGATAGGCTATGGTATGGAGATGGGGGAGATGCCGGAAACAGGAAGACATGGAAGGAGAGAGAGAGGGAGAGAGAGGAAATACTGGATAGAGGGAAAGAAAGCAAGACAATGGATGGTGGCAGGGCTGGCCGATCCACTAGGCGGGCCAGGCAGCCACCTAGGATGGCAGACCCTGCTGGGCGGCTTTGTGCCAGCACTTTGGTACCCAAGAGGCCATGCATTTTGGTTTCCTGATGCACATACATGGCCTGCCACTTCTGACCCCCCCTCTGATATAGCTTCCTGTCAGAGGGGGGGGGGGGGGCAGGAGCGGCAGACCATGTGTGAACGGGTGAGCGCCAAAACATATGACCTGCTGGGCACGGACGTGGCAGCACAAAGCCTCTCTTGGCCCCTGCCTTGTCACCCATTCTTTGTCATTGTGCCCATCATGTAGATTAGGAAAGACTGGAACAAGAACAGTTTCTTCAGTGTTGCACTACAGTCCGGCGTCTTGGGGTTTCCAGTTCAGTTTGTAATTTTATGATCACTTATTTTAAATATGGTGAGTGTCTATCCATGTTTTCTGTGTATGTGACCGAGATGATGTATTCTTCTGAGGCTCTGTGGCTGGTTGCAGGGGTGTGGCTACGGTGAGGGTGTGGCTATATGGGGGCGGAGCCATGGACAGTAACCCCCCTTCCCCCGAAGTTGTCCGAGTATTTGAGTACTAGCAGGTTTTTTTTGTTCTTTTTTTACATAAAAAGCACTGGTTTTAATAGGCGCTGCCATACTGTTTTAAAATCTTCGCCTCTGCAGCAGGTCACGGAGAGGAGTCGCACTTGGTGCTCTAGATGACTGCCTAGTTTGCTTAATGGCTAGTGCTGGCCTTGCACTTCTCCCACTGCACTGCTCATCATCCAACCCTGCCCATCCTCACGTAAAGCCTTTTCTATCAGACTGTGACAGACTCGTTGTGCGCTCCCTGTTCCATCTCCTAGACGCTTGCTGGTTCCACTGGTGGTCCCCAGTGCTCCCTGCAGAGTTTGGTCCCTCCCTCTCGCACAGCTCAGGAATATCACCTGGCTTATTGCAGCTGCCCAGTCTCTAAGAGGAGAATCCAATCCGACACCAACCACTATTAACTCAGATGATACTTTCGTGTAGTCGTGGTGAATTACCTCAGACTGAAAACTCCATTCAGAGTGGCAGTCTTGCAAAAAACAAAACAAAAAACGAATAGGGTCCAGATCAATCCCACTAAAATATAGTGAGGGGAGATCTGGAGGTAGAATAAGCTAAATGGTGTAATTTTGTAAAGCAAGGATCAATTAGGAGTTGCATTCAAAGGGATATCTCCCTCTAATAAAGTAGTTCAGCTTTGTGATGGCAGTCTCATACAAGTGATACAGTATTAAGGTGTTTTTATTAGAAATACATTATTAAACTAGTTAAAAGCTGAAGCCTCCATAATGAGATAATCTAGTTAAAAACACTTTAAAACTGATAAACACTATTGCAGGAACTGATTGAAGAGTGCACGTAGAATGCTAAGCGCAGTGTTATTATTGCATTTATCCTCTTCAGCCTTGAGCACAGTATTCAAATCCTGCTCATCACAGGTGTAGAAAGTTTTACAACTTCTCCAACGAATGTAATTATTTCAAAGATAAGACTAATTCTTTTCTAAACATCCCTTTTCTTTTCTCAGCCTTCAAGTGCAGAAATGACAAGAAACTACTATTTAACAGAAGCAGATCTATGCTATCACATTAAAGATCATATTTTAATTGTATTTTCACAGGAATCTCTTGGCAAGTTCCTTTATTCCCTTTTTTCGGGTTTTCAAGCATGTCTAACTTTAAGGAATCCCGGGTTTAAGTATTAATGTTGTGTTTCAGGAACGTTGTTTCAGTAAATCTCTTTCCTCCATCACAGTTCGTGTGAAGTTACTTATCTTTCCAACACCACTCTGTCTTGCATTCGGACTCATGTGATCATCTTCCAGTCGGGATCAAGCCCTCCAGTCTCCTTCTTTGGCCCAGCGTAGATGCAGTCTCCTACTTCCTAATTCTAATAGCCCAATAAGAGAAACCGACCTCCGTAGCAGGCCTGGGGTTGGCACTTCTCAATCAGCTAGTACTACATTTCTTTTTCAGACTCCGACTTTTTCTAACTAGTTGAAAGAAAATTTGATCATTCCTGGCTAACCCAGTTCCCCTCCCTATCCACTCAGCCATAACAACATCCGCACACCTTGCCACAGACACAGGCCATTCTTGTAGGACGTTAAATCTGGGTTTTCTTGGCTAGGTGTGACTGGAAGTAGATTGCCGGGCCTTTCTTTGGCACAGTAAGCCCATAGCACCTAATATTCCAAGGTGGTCTCCCATCGAAATGCTAGCCAGACCCAACCCTGTTTAGTTGGTGGGAGGGAGGGGGCCCAGCTGACTAGCAGGGTTCACTTACTGTTGGGGGTGTGGCCCGATGCCCCCCCAAGACAATTTCCCAAAGGGAATAGGAACTGTTTGGGGGCAATAGGTGCTGAGGGAGCTGCACCATTGGCACCCTTTAGGAAGGGAGAGTCCAAGGGGAACTGTGGGGGAGGGATAGTAATGCAAAGCAGATCGAAAGCATCGGCTACAGCTAACACCACTTCTTCAGGTGGTGCTATTGCTTGCAGCCACTATTGCGGTGATTTAGGCAGCCATTGCATGACCATTGTTCGCATGGTGGCTGCCTCTGATCGCCATGCCTTTTCTCTGGCCTGATCCCGTCTCCCCCTCCTCTACTGCTCAAAATGCAACTAATGCAGGAATTGCCTGCGATAGTTGCATTTTCACCACATTAACTGTCACTGCAGCATGATCTTTCCTGTGTTAGTGCTGTGATGACAGCTAAAGCCCTTTAGTAAATATCTCCCTAAGTTTAAGACACCACCGTCACACTCATTTACCACTCAGCCAAAAATGTCCCCTTTAAATGAGGATCCAGAATCCCTTTGAAATATTAAATTTAAATAGTTTATTAACTAGCATACATAAAATACCTAGTATATGAACAATTAAACTAAATAATAGGGGAAAGCCGACTGTCGCCCAAGAGCGCATGGTTCGGAACAATGTATCCATGAAGCATACTAGCAAAAGATTGAAGTTAGGGTTCCAATAAAGACAAAAGTAACACAAATGCCCTTGAGTACAGAGCAGACAGAGCTTAAAGATTCCAAATTACCCCTGTCTACCGATAGCCAGATTAATATGAATAAAATACAGTCTCTAAAATCCTTGTATGCAAATGCTAGAAATCTAAAAAATAAGATGGGAGTTAAAATATAAAGCACTAAATGAGAGGTTCGATATGATTCGTATCTCAGAGACATGGTGGAAGGAGGACAACCAGTGTTACACTGTGATACTTGGGTACAAACTACATCGTAATGACACAGCTGATCAAATTGGTGGAGGGATTGCACTCTATGTTAGAGAGGACATTGAGTCACAAAGGATTAAAGTTTTGTGGGAAACAAAATTCACAGTAGAATCTCTATGGATTGAAATTCCATGTAAAAAGGGGAAGGGGAAGGTGATGGCAGGGCCAGAATGAACAAATGGATGATGAAATGCTCAAAGAAAGCAGGGAAGCTAGCAAAAAATACAGTGCAGTAATAATAAGGGGTGATTTCAATTGCGTGGATATCGATTGGGTCAGTGTCACAGCAGGACATGTTAGGGAGATAAAGTTTCTAGATGAAATAAACGACTGCTTCTTGGAGCAGCTGGTTTATTAACCGACAAGAGGGGAATCCATTTTGGACCTAGTCCTTAGTGGAACACAAGAACTGGCACAAGAGATAAGGATGTTGGGGCCACTTGGCAATAGTGATCATGGCATGATTGCGTTTGATTTAATAAATGGAGGAAGGACGGCAAGGAAATTCACAGTACTGCCTTTTAACTTTCAAAAGGGAGACTATGATAAAATGAGGAAAACAGTTAAGAAAAAACTAAAAGGAACAGCTTCAAAGGTTAAAGATTTACATCAAGCATGAATGTTGTTTAAAAATACTATCTTGGAAGCCCAGACCAGCTGTATTACATGTTTTAAGAAACGTGGAAGGAAAACTGCCAGCATGATTTCAAGGTGAGGTCAGGGAGGCTCTTGTAGCCAAGAAAGCATCCTTCAGGAAGTGAAAAAGGAGCCAAATGATGAAAACTGGAAACAACATAAGCACTGGCAAGTTAGATGCAAGGCATGGATAAGACAGGCAAAGACAGAATTTGAAAAAAAGCTTGCTGGGGAAGCAAAAACGCATAATAAAAAATGTTTCAAGTACATTCGTAGCAACAATCCTGTGAGAGAGTCAGTTGGACCTTTGGATGGTAGAGGAGTAAAAGGGTTACTAAGAGGGGACAAAGCCATAGCAGAGAGACTGAATGACTTCTTTGCTTCAGCCTTTACTGAAGAAGATGCAGGGAAGTTACCCACTACTGAAATGGTATTTAAAGGTGATGCTGTGGAAGAATTGAAAGAAATATCTATAAACCAGGAAGATATATTACAGCTATTTGATAAACTGAAGAGCAGCAAATCACTTGGACTGGATGGTATACACACAAGGGTGTTGAAAGAACTGAAATATGAGATTGCAGACCTACTATTACTAATCTGTGAACTATCATTAAAATAATCAGTAATATCTGAAGATTGGAGGATAGCTACTGTAACGCTAATATTTAAAAAGGTTTCCAGGGGTGATCTGGGAAACTACAGACTGGTGAGCCTGATGTCAGTACTGGGAAAAATGGTAGAAACCATTATAAAGAACAACATTACTGAACATGTAGATAATCATGGCTTAATGGGAGACAGCCAACATGGCTTTAGCCAAGGAAGGTATGGTCTTACTAATCTATTATGTTTTTTGAAGGTGTGAATAAACATGTAGACAAAGGTGAGTCAGTTGATATAGTGCATCTGGATTTTCAGAAAGCCTTTGACAAGGTCCCTCATGAAAGACTTTTGGCGAAACTAAAAAGTCATGGGATAGGAGGCAGTGTACTATTGTGGATCAGGAACTGGTTAAAAGATAGAAAGTAGAGGGTAGGGCTAAATGGCCAATTTTCCCAATGGAGAAAGGTAAATAGTGGAGTACCCTAGGGATCTGTGCTGGGTCCGCTGCTTTTTAACATATTCATAAATGACCTAGAAATGGGAATAATGAGTGAGGTAATCAAATTTGCAGATGACACAAAATTATTCAAAGTTGTTAAAACCCAAGAGGATTGTGAAAAATTGCAATAGGACTTTGATAAATTGGAAGACTGGGCATCCAAATAGCAGATGAAATTTAATGTGGGCAAGTGCAAAGTTATGCCCCTAGGAAAGAGCGACCCAACTATAGTTACACTATGCAAGGTTCCACATTAGGAACCACTACCCAGGACAAAGATTTAGGTGTCATTGTGGATAACATGTTAAAACCCTCGGCCCAGTGTGCAGCGGCAGCCAAGGTTGCAAATGGAATGCTGGGAATCATAAGGAAAGGAATGGAAAATAAAACAAAGGATATTATAATGCCTCTGTATCGTTCCATGGTGAGACCACACCTTGAATAATGTGTGCAATTCTGGTCGCCGTGTCTTAATAGGATATAGCATTATTAGAAAAGGTACAGAGAAGAGCCACCACAATGGTAAAGGGGATGGAAGGATACTCTTATGAAGAGAGGCTTAAAAGGTTAGGGCTCTTTAACCTGGAAAAGAGACGGCTGAGGGGAGATATGATAGAAGTCTATAAATTAATGAATGGAGTGGAACGGGTAAACGTAGATCGATTAATTATTTATGTCATCAGAATATAGAAAGAGTAGGGGACATGCTATGAAACTACAGGGTAACCTATTTAAGACTAATAAGAGAAAATATTTTTTCTCTGGAATTTGTTACCAGACGATTTAGTAAAAGCTGTTAGTATAGCTGGGTTTAAAAAAGGTTTGGACAAGTTCCTGGAGGAAAGGTCCATAAACCATTATTAAAAGGGACCTGGGATATCACTGCTTGACCCAATACAAGCATTGTGGAACCTGTATCTTTTTGGGAAACTGCTAGGTACTTGTGACCTAGAGTGGCCACTGTTGGAAACAGGATACTGGGCTTGATGGACCTTGGTCTGACCCAGTATGGCATATCTTATGTTCTTACCTTTATTAATACTAGGAAAACTTTGGTAGCCCCCCACTGCTACCCTCTTGAGCTGCGGTCAGTGGTTTGTGGCCTACGTTAATGTTATGCTTTTTCCTTATTTGATGTCTTTTGGTGATATGTTTTCTTAGTGCTAACCCTCGCTTGCTCCTCTCCTGTTATATTGGGGACTAGATGGAAAATGAGTTTTATTTTCTAATCATGTTAATAGTGCTTTCTTTATCCCTCTTATATATCTTTGTTATCATTTTACAGTTCTGTACAAATGTATCACGCTTGGTGTTGTAAATTGAAATCTATACAAAAAAAAGAAACACCCCAAAAGCAGGGATTCCCTGACTGGAGGGGCTGGAGAGTGGAGAGAGAGAAAGGGCTGACAAGAGATACCGAAAGCCTAACAGCCCAAACATTTAAAGACACGGCACCCTTTTCAAAGAGAAGGGCTGCAAATGGCAATATAACGCATGCTGAGGAAAGTCTCTCTTCTATCTTTAGCCTGTTTTGTAGTTGTATCCAAGTAGTGTCACCTCAGACAAGAGACTTTCCATACCTAGACTCTCTCTTTTTTTTTTTTTTTAAACTTTTATTTTCATTTTACAACAAGCAAAAAGAAACAACACACCAAAGGAAACAAATACAAACATACAATAAGGAAAAGCAACCCCAATAACCCCCCACCCCTATGCTTCTTCTCTAAGCTGATAAGTATCATCATGTGAGCGCTTACAAACAACAGTAATTGTACATCAAAACAAACAGAAATATTATCTGCGATACGGAATGATCATGTGACAGAGATTTACATAGATTTAAACAGTCAGATGAGAGCATTGAGCAGTTTGAACATAGTCGTTGAGCATCTTCCATTTAGACAAGTGGTGGGGGGTCTGAGCGGAAGAAGCTAACATACGAGGTATTTGCTCATATTTACTGTAGAGACAGACATGATTCCACCATTCATTGGGGCTCAGATGGGAGCTATTTTTCCAGTATTTCGTAATTAGGGAAATAGCTATGCCCAGCATAAAGTCTAAAAGGAAGTAAGCCGATTTGGGAAGAGAGGGGATCCCCGCAGCTGAGCGGAGTCCCACTATCTTCCAAGAGAGGGGCTCTTGAAAGTGTAAAATAGATTGAATACGACCCCAGACCCGACTCCAGTAATACTGTAATGCGGGGCATTCATACATAACATGAGTGAGTGAACCAATGGCCGCATGGCATGTCCAACATCTATTGCTCTGGGTGGCGTTCCATTTGGCTAACCTGTCAGGAGTATAGAAACATCGGTGGGCTAGAAAGAAAAGTGTCTGAGTGAGTGAGGCGGATCGAGAGACCCGTGTCACCTTGCTCCAGACTAGGCTCCATTGCTCCGGGGTCAAAGTTACATGCATTTCCCGCTCCCAGGATTTCTGTGCTATAGGAGTGCCTCTATTTACAGTATTACATAAAGTTTTGTAAAAGTTAGATGCTACACCCGATAAGCTCCCGATAGAGCGGATAATCTCCGATAATCCTTGGGTATGGGATTCCGATGGCGGGAGCACCTTAGCACTCCGAAGACAATGCTGAAGTTGCACCAACTGAAAGTAGTGTTTCGCTGGGAGACCAAATTCAATTTGTAATTCACTAAAAGTCTTCCAGCGACCATCAGAGAACAGCTGGTTAGGGATCCAAATGCCCCTAGTGTACCAGGGGCTCCACGCCATCGGTTTATTTTGTATTTGAAATCGAGCATTGTGCCAAAGCGGGAGTCTATCTAGCGGACAAAGTCGGGAGTCTAGAGACTGCTCAAGGGTATTAAAGGCACCTAAAGTGTCTAAGAGCATTGGTGGATAGTGGGAGTCTGATGGGAGAGTCATACCAGGGAGATAAGTAAGAGGGATTGGTTTGCAAAGGTCCTCCTCTATATCTAGCCACACTGGTCTATTCGGTGTTAGGTCTTCCAGCCAACGAGCGCCTTGTTTGAGAAGAAAAGAGTGATGGTATTTCAGGAAATCAGGGAATCGGACACCACCATTTTCTTTATCTGCTTGTAACTTATGTTTCGCTATCCTAGGTGTCTTGTTTTGCCATAAGTATCTAGTCAGAAGACCCTCTAAGTCTTTATATGTACATCGAGGTAGGAGACATGGCAACATTTCTAAAATGTAGTTCACTTTGGGAACAATCATCATTTTAATGGTTTCTAGGCGGCCCCACCAAGTAAGTGTTAAAGGAGTCCAGCGTTGAGTAAGCGCCCGGACCTTAGAGGTTAAGTCTTTAGCATTAAAGGTGATGGTGTCTTCTAAAGGAGAGCAGTAGTGCACCCCAAGGTATTTGACCATGCGAGGTTGCCATAAAAAGGGAAAGGATTGCATATCTGCCTGATGGATCAAAGGATTTAGTGGAAAGGCAACCGATTTGGTCCAATTTATCTTATAGCCCGAGAGTTGTGAATATTTACCAATTTGCTCTAGGACAGCCGGTACTGAGTCTAGGGAGACAAAGAGCATCAGGTCATCAGCATACACTGAAATTTTGATTTCCCTATGAGAGAAAGGGACTCCATGAATATCCTTGGATTGCCGGATTAGTAAAGCTAAGGGTTCGAGTGCGAGATCGAAAAGAAGTGGAGACAGTGGGCATCCCTGGCGAGTACCGCGTTGCAGGGGAAATGGCTGAGACTTTAAAGCATTAGCACAGATACTAGCAGTGGGCTGTGCATACATGGTTTGGAGACAACGGAGAAAGCCTTCTCCGAATCCGTACCAGCGAAGAGTTGCAAACAAGAAGGGCCATTCTAAGCGGTCGAAGGCCTTCTCAGCATCAAGTGAGAGGCCAACCAATGGTCGATCAAGATTAACTGCGGCAGTCAGTACATGACATAGGGTCCTAGCATTATCAGCAGTTGATCTACCGGGAATGAAACCGCATTGATCTGGGTGTATTAAAGTAGACATCTTGTCAGAGAGCCGGGTGGAGAGAATGGTGGCAAATATTTTATAGTCTGCGTTTAGTAGGGAAATTGGACGATAATTAGCTGTTAGTTGCGGATCTCTCCCCTCTTTCTCAAAAACTACTACATTAGCCATTGAGAAGGATCCAGAGGGAGATCCCTCCTCGGCCAGAGCAGAAAAATAAAGTTTCAAAAACGGAGCTAAGTCAGCGCTAAAAGTTTTGTAGAATTCAGCTGGGAGACCGTCCGGGCCTGCGGCTCGACCTGTGGCACATCTCTTGAGTGCCGATTGAATTTCTGATAAAGTGAATGGTTTGTCCATGGCCTCTCTATCTTCGTCAGATAGGGTCGGTCGCTGTACCCCTGATAGTAAGCGTTCAAATACTTCTGGCTCGAAATCACATTCAGATTGATAAAGCCGAGTATAAAAATCACGAAAGAGTTCTAATATTTCTGTATCTTTAGTGACCAAACTCCCTCCCGACGGATTGCGGAGAGCGGTAACACGCTTGGCTTCTTTTTGACCTTTCAGGGCATTGGCTAGCAATTTGCCAGCACGGTTATTTTCCCGATAGTACATCCCTTGTTGAGATTCAATATTTTTGGCAGCGGCGGTATATAAAAGCTGATTGTATTGAAAACGAAGACGTTGTAAGCGAAGTAAAATACATGGGTCAGTACGGGACGTGAGAAGACGCTCTCCAGCTTGTATCTGTTGTTCTAGAACCAGTAAATGTTGCTTTCGTTGTTTCCCCTGTCGGATTTGATAGCTAGTTATAGTTGCACGGATAGACGCCTTGAAACCCTCCCACCAAGCCCAGCTCGCAGTGTCATGGGGTGAATTAAAATGAAAGTAGTCTTGGATAGCGGCCTTTATGTCAACCTGAAAATCTGTTTGGTCTAGTAGGGATCTATCAAAAAACCAAGCACGGAGATGTTCACCTTGCGTAGTGACATGTAATGAGAAAGATATGGCAGCATGATCTGAAATATGGAGAGGATGAATCCTAGCCGTGTCCACTTGGGGTATCAGTGCTTTGGAGATAAGAAAAAAATCTATTCTAGATTGTGAGTGATGGGGGGCTGAGAAAAAGGTGAACTCTAAGTCAGAGGGGTGAAGCAGCCTCCATATATCTACTAACGCAAGATCTTTCATCAGAGCTGTAAGGGTATCAAGACTCTTGGGTGGACCACTCGTTCTAGGCGGCTGTCTATCTATCAAAGGATCAAGTACTTGGTTGAAATCGCCGCCAAGTATTAATGGAGTATTGGCAGAGGCCTGTGCCAACTGCGCAATACTTGCATAGTAAGCAGGGTTATCTACATTCGGAGCATAAATACAAATACACGTGAATTCACTATCTCCAACCTTAAGGTGTGCACGGGCCCATCTACCCTCCTTATCAGAGCTAGTATCCAGTACAGTAGCTTGCAAAGACTTCTTAACCAAGATGGCTACCCCACACCGTTTGGAAACGGCGGGAGAGTAGGCAGCCACCATGTAAGGCTTAGCATTGAGTTTCAGTGTTTCAGTGGAGTTTAAATGCGTTTCCTGAAGAAACACTAAATCAGCATGCTCATGATTAAGATAGCTAAGGATTTTCTTTCTTTTGATTGGACTATTGATGCCTTTGACATTCAGTGATAAGAGCTTACATAAGGCCATTCAGTAAAGTTAATAATTCTGAAGAAGAACATGATAACGCACATAATTTCACAATGTCCCTCATATTAACTGTATATGGCTGTACACATGACATGATAGAAAATAAGCTAATGTTAAACAATGAAGCGCCCCATATAAAAAAATAAGCACCGAAGTGCATTAGAGAAGAAGCAGAACCCCAGAAATTACTGGCGACCATGTGTCTGCGGGGAGAAACCCCAGAGAAGGCCTAATTGAAACATATAACCTGTATAGCTGTGCATGTTCCGAATCCAACCGAGGTGCACATCATGGAGGGATAGGAGACCAAGAAAGCTATATATAGACAGAAAGAAAAGTCCAGGCAGTCTCTGTTCCAGGCGGTGATCATCGCGTCGGGCCATTCAAAATGGCGGGCAGATCCGGCGGGTTACAGATCCAAGTTGTTGGATTAGCGCATCTGGTCTGCTTCTTTGGAATCTAAAAATGTTGCTAGTAGATCAGGATCTTCGAATGTTCTAGTTTGGTTATGGAGAATCACTCTGAGCTTCGCTGGATACAATAGGCCAAAGCGAGCCTGTAGCTGTTGAAGTCTAGGGCGAAAAGCAAGGAGTCTCTTCCGACGGTCAACTGTGGGCTTTGCCAAGTCAGGGAAGAAGGAGACTTTATGACTTTCAAACTCCAGATGATGATTCGCCCGGGCAGCATTGAGAATCTGCTCAACTTGTTGATATCTCAGTAATCGAAAGATGATAGGCCGGGGGGTCGTCCGATTGAGGGCCATGTTGGTAGGAACACGATGTGCTCGGTCAATTTCCAGATCTCTGCGAAAAGTGATCTTCAGCAAGGAGGGAAGAGTTTTGACCAGGAATTCTCTTATATCTCCTGCTTCGGCCCCCTCCGGTACTCCAATGAGCCTTACATTGTTGCGACGGGCTCGATTATTGCTATCCTCTAACTCTTTTTGAAGATTCTGTATCTGACGCTCAGCCTTGTCCAATTTCACCAAGCGCACCGCGTGCGAGTCGAGGACCCCCGCCATGTTGTCCTGCCGTAGTGAGAGACCTTCAAGCCGGTCCTGAAGCACACCGAAGTCTTCCCGCATGGCTCGGAGCGCCTCTCCATTGGACTGTACCAGTTCCTTCACACCGCGTATTTCCTCCAAGATCTCCTGTTGCATTTCGGGGTTTTCCCGAAGTGGAACTGTCTTTTGTGGGGAAGACAACTCTGTTTTGGAGCGTTTTCCGTGTGAAGAAGAGGGAGACCCGAAGTCTAAGCGCGCTGGTTTGTGGGCCGCCATCCCCCCCGAGGTACCCCGGTAAGTTCGGAGCAAAGTATTAAGTTTAGGTAGGTATTAAGTCAGGATTCTGAGTAGGCCTCTCGGGAGCTTCAGCGCGAAGCGTCTAACCCGCTGGACATCAGGCTCCGCCCCCCATACCTAGACTCTCTTTTTAAAACACAACACTTCTCTTATTATATTCCACGATATCCCAGATCATAACAAGAGGAAAAAAGGAATCTAAAATTTTAAACTTAATTTAAAAAAAAGGTATATTAGTAGGGCCGGCACGACCCACTGGGAGACTATTCCCACTGGGAGACTACCACCTCCACTGGGAGACTATTCCACAGATCCACTACTCTTTCCGTAAAGAAATATTTTCGCATATCACTCCTGAATCTATCTCCCTTCACCCTCATCCCATGTCCCCTCGTAGCAGAACTTGCTTTCAATTGAAAGAGGCTCTCTCCCTGAACATTTATGCCATGGAGGTATTTAAACATCTCAATCATATCACCTCTATCCCGCCTTTCCTCTAAGGTGTACATATTAAGATCCTTCAGTCTGTCCTCATATGCTTTATAATGAAGACCACTAATCATTTTAGGAGCCACCCTCTGCACCGACTCCATCCTGTTCACATCCTTTTGAAGGTGCGGTCTCCAGAATTGCACACTATACTCCAAATGAGGTCGCACCAAAGACTTATACAGAGGCATTATCACCTCCTTTTTTCTGCTAGCCATTCCTCTCCTTATGCACCCAAGCATCCTTCTAGCTTTTGCTGTCGCCTTCTTAATGTGGCCCAGAGTTTCTCGTGGTTTACACAGCCAAAAGCCTTGCTGTAGTCAATAAAACACATATAGATATCCTTTTGGTATTCTTTTGTCTTTTCAAGGATCCATTTCACATCCACGATGATGTCTCTCGTTCCTCGCCCTTTCCTGAACCCTGTTTGCACTTCAGGTAGTTCTCGTTCTATGTATGGTTGTAGTCTTTGCTGAATACTCTTCAGTAGAATCTTGCTGGCATGTGTGATCAGAGCAATTGTGCAATAATTTCCACAGTCAGTTGGATCACCTTTCTTTAGTACTAGTATAAATTCCAATCTTTTCCAGTTAGTTGGCCATGATGTTGTCTTCCAAATTTCCTGGCACAGCCTTGTAAGTATGGTAGCAGCTGCATCAGATTGCTGTAATACTTCTATGGGAATGCCATCAATGCCTGGTGCTGGTTGAAATGGTAGAGGTTGAAACGGTTCTTGGACCACTTGATCTTTATCAGATAATAGAAACACAGAAACAGAAAAATTAAGACAGAAAAAGACCACATGGCCTATCTAGTCTGACCTTTCATATCAACAACTGCAGCAGTCCCCTTTTTTCCACCTTTTCTTGATCTTCTCAGACTCATTCAACATGGATCCTTGAGCATGGATCTTGTAACATTCCAATTTCTCTAATAGTTTCTACTTCTATTTCCTTGCATGCATCATTGTAGTATTTCTCCTTGTCTTGTCTTGCTGCACGTTGGAAATCTCTGTTGAGTTATGTGATTACCCCTCTTTCTCCTCTGGCTTTACTTCTCTGCGTTTCTGGGCAATTTTCATTGTTTCTTCGATCATCCATTTTGGCCATTTTTGCTTTTTCTCCTTTTGTAGAGGTTTCTCACTTTCTTCCAACACAATCTTCTTGATGTCATCCCATAACTCTTTTGGAGCTCTGTCATTTGTATCTAAAGCAGCAAATCATTTTTGCAGGCAGTCTTTAAATTCTGGTGGTATATTCTCAAGATCATAACATGTTAAAACCCTCAGCCCAGTGTGCAGCGGCGGCCAAGAGAGCAAATAGAATGCTAGGTATCATAAGGAAGGGAATGGAAAATAAAACAAAGGATATTATAATGCCTCTATATCGTTTCATGGTGAGACCGCACCTTGAATATTGTGTGCAATTCTGGTCGCCGTATCTTAAAAAGGATATAGCGCTATTAGAAAAGGTTCAGAGAAGAGCCACCAAAATGGTAAAGGGGATGGAAGGATACCCCTATGATGAAAGGCTAAAAAGGTTAGGGTTCTTTAACCTGGAAAAGAGACGGCTGAGAGGAGATATGATAGAAGTCTATAAATTAATGAACGGAGTGGAACGGATAAACATAGATTGATTGTTTACTTTATCAGAATATAGAAAGACTAGGGGACATGCAATGAAGCTACAGGGTAAACTATTTAAGACTAATAAAAGAAAATATATTTTCACTCAACGTGTAATCAAACTCTGGAATTTGTTACCGGAGGATGTAGTAAAGGCTGTTAGTGTAGCTGGCTTTAAAAAGTTTGGACAAGTTCCTGGAGGAAAGGTCCATAAACCATTATTAAGAAGGGACCCAGGATATCAATGCTTAACCCAATACAAGCATTGTGGAACCTATGTCTTTTGGGGAAACTGCTAGGTACATATGACCTAGATTGGCCACTATTGGAAACAGGATACTGGGCTTGATGGACCTTGGTCTGACCCAGTATGGCATATCTTATGTTCTTATCATATTTTGCTACATTCATGCTCTTTTTCAACTTTAGCTTGATTTTGCATACTAGTAGTTGGTGATCTGTACCACAATCAGCTCCATTTTTGTCTTTATTGATGTTATAGAGCTTTTCCATTGTTGACTTCCACAGCTGTAGTCAACTTGATGTTTGTATAATCCATTGAATGAAGTCCATGTGTACAGTTACTGCTTGTGTTGCTGGAAGAAGGTGTTTGAGATGAATAGATCACTGGTCTTTCAGAATTATATTAGTCTTTCTCCAGCTTCATTTCTGTTACTAAGTCCATATTTTCCAACCACTTTGCCTTCTTCTTTGTTGCCAACTTTTGAGTTCCAGTCACTCATGACTGTCAGGATATCCTGTTTGCATGTTCTGTCAGTTTCAGCTTGTACTTGTTCATAGAACTCATCGATTTCATCCTCTTCTGCAGTTACTTTGGGGCATATGCTTGAATTATTGTTGTGTTGATGGACATTCCTTGTAGACAAATGAAAATTAAGCATTCACTGTTTGCATTGTATTTCATTGAAGTTCTTGCAAGTTTCTTCTTAGTTATAAATGCAATACCTTTTCTTCTTTGTCTTTCATTTCCAGCATAGAAGACCATATGATTATCAGATGCAAAGTGCCCAATGCCAGTCCATTTCAGTTTGCTGACACCCAACAGATCGAGTTGTACATGTTCCATTTCATTCTTGACCACTTCCAAGTTCCCTTGGTTCATGCTTCGTACATTCCATGTCCCAGTATGTAAGACATCTTTGCAGTTTCTGACTCTCATTTCATGTGCAGCTACATCAGCAATCAGACATCCATATCGAGGAGTGGCCTAGTGGTTGGGGCAAGGTATTTCAGGCCAGAAGGTTAGGGGTTCAAATCCCACTAGAAGACAGCAACCTTGGGCTGGAAGGACTGGGGTTTCTAGTCCCACAGGTGCTCCTTGTGGTCTTGGGCAAGCCACTTAACCCTCCATTGCCCATGTTCCCTGTAAGTATTAGTGAATGTGTCTCATATCCCCTTGTGTTAAATGTATCCCCCAATTGTGTTGTGACCACTTTGATTGAAGGATAAGGTGGCATACAAATCTGTCTAAATAAATACTGGGTTTATGCTGAAAAGTCTTCAGCTCCTCCCCAGTAGCCAGTTGTGTGCCTCCTGACCTGGGGAGTCTCATCTTCCAGCACTATAATGTGATTTGTTTTGTTGTGACTATCCATTTGATGTTCGTGACAAGATACGGAAATAGATTGCAAGGCCTTTCTTCTGTGCAGTTAAATTTTAGTGTTGTTGCCATTGTCACAGAAATGTGATCCTCTGCCGCCAACACTGTCTCATTCTGCTGCTGCCCAGATGGGTGGTTTGTCTTGGTCTGGCACCTTAGCTGAAACCTGTCCATCTTGGGAGACCCTAACAGTAATTAAGCTTCCAATAGCTTAGATCTCAGCATTACACAAGCCTTCACAGCACGACAAGCTGCAAACCAAGTGAAGGAGGAAGCATTTAGCAAGTTTCATTAAAAATAAATGGAAACCCCAACATTGGAGTGTATAATTGCTTGCTCCATTGACTTTAATGGACCCATATGAAATGCTGAAAATTTCAGAATCTAAAAACCCCCAAAAATGTGATTGATCTGGAGTTGAACTAAACCAATTTTTCCCATGCACATCCTACTGTTTTACCTTGATCTGTTTATTGGCTCACAAGCAAAGGTGTTGGGTGCACAATATGCATTTCAGGGACAGCTGTTCTCTAAATCCATGATTACACAACCCAAACCCCCTAGGTGGGACTACAGGGCAAAAACATAAACAGTCTTAACATCTAACAAACTTACACATTACTTAATATATTTCTGCTTCTAGGGTATAATCTTACTCCCCGAAACAAGTTGCTGGCTGGCTATCCTTAGGAACCAAAGACTGTAAAATTCACACCCCTAGTCTTCACTGTAAATATAACAACTTCAATAAGAAGTGATGGGATGCTCTTTTAAACAAAAGCTGTGATCTTGTAGAAACAGGAAATGATGACGTTGCTGTCATTTCCGGGTTCCCGTCAATAGTGTGCACTCTATCGCGAGAGTACATTCTATTGAGCAATAGTTCGCACTCTTTCCCAAGAGCCTGCACTATCATGCACTATTGCATAATAGTGAGCACTCTTGTGAAATAGTGCACACTTGCTCAATAGTGTGAACTTTTGCAAAATAGTACACACTATTGAAGGAAAAGGATATGAGATGAAAAAACAAAAGAAAAGAAAACATTTTAGGGCTGCACAACCCTAATGATAATATAGTTTCAATGCAAGCCAATATTCAATTGCAAGATTAATTGAAGGATAACATTATTCTTTTGTTCCATCTACACTGTAGCCCCAAGATAACAGTAACTTTATAAGAATGAAACATGAGATTATGCTCCAGGCAGCATGCACTTCAAAGAATAATTACTTTTTCTTTTTTTGTATTTTATTTAAACATTTCTGTGTTTATTTCTAATAACAAGAGTATTTAAGAACTTGCTAGTGATGGATAATATTTTAGATAAGGCAAGGTGCTAAATTGTTGAGAAATAAGAATGTGCACTTCTCCTTGTGTTTACTGCTTGGGGCCCTATGCAATATAATTACCCTGGTTACCCAAGTTTTTGTTCCTGTTCTATGTAAAAACATAAAACGGATAATATGTATCTTATCTGATGTTTCATTGTTATATGTAAACCGCGCTGACTGTAAATAGTGCGGTATATAAAAGTTGTTAAATAAATAAATAAATAAATAAACCCTGCGTACAAAGAATTTATGCCAGTCAGTAGAGAGGTTAGACAACCCTTTAAGAGATCCAGCTGAAGATGGAAAAAATTAGTGGATAGCGGCACTTAACAACGACGACTGATCATCTGTGCTATCTACTTCTCTTTAAGGCCTGATATTGAGTTGTGATGCTTATGTGCCTCTAAGGCGCATAGTTGTTGCTGCCAAACCTTAAGCCTGGATATTCAATCCGGGGCCATATCTGGCCACCAATGTTCCCTCTAATTTTCTGTAGGCTATGTGCGCATAAAATATGAGCTGTGCAGCTTTTGAAGGAAGGTTAAATTTTTGTGCGCCACATAACGACACTCAGAGTTATATACTTTAAAATTTGACTACACGTCAGAATATAGTATGTACACCACATTGATTTTAATCAAATTAAATGAAAATAGATGATTACTAAATGAAGCAGAAAATTTCTAGTAATTGCAATCACAACTTTTAAATTTTAAGACGTCTGTGTTTTCTATCAGAATCAGAACCATAATTTTTGTGCGCTCTGTAGTAAAGTATGTGCGCTCACTCGGCAAGGTGTGTGCGCGCGCGCACGCACACAGCTTAGAGGGAACAGTGCTGGCCACCAGCACTGAATAGCTGGGTTTTCCACACAGTCGCACACGGTGCAGAAGCTAACTGTGCAGCGGCGATATTCACTGTCCAAATTACCCAGTTGGCTTTGGCGACAAAAGTTAGGACAACTTTTGCTGCGCCTAAATTTTGCCACTGAGGGATAGCTGGGCAGCGGCTGAATATCGCCGCTGCACAGTTACCCCTGGGTACCACTCCCAGAACGCACCTGACACACCTTGATGCTAAGAGATTTACCTTGTAACTTCAAAGGGTAATGTACATTAAACAGGGACATTGATAACTTGGATTTTTTGAGGCAATGGAGGGTTAAGTGACTTGCCCAAGGCCACAAGGACTGCTAGTGGGAATCAAACCCTGGTCTCCTGGTTCCCAAGCCAGTGCTCTAACTGCTGAGCATCTCACTTAAGGCAATTTACATGGTTTACAGCTCTGTAAACCAAGCAAATGCCTTGCAGTATCAGACTCGTAAATTTTAACCGGATAGTCTGTCTGGATAATATTTAGCTGGTTAGAGGACCTGCCGTCCTTAGAGGCAGTGATTTGTATGGTTAAATATTGACCCTATCATGTTGCTGATTTCATTAGTGCTGAATTCTTTGTCCAGTCAATGATCTTATTTAAATAGGTAGCATGTGCACAAAGAAACTACGACAGGCTTTGCTTTTCCTAGCTCCCGACGAGATTACTGGTGGTAGAAAAAAGCTTTCATGACATTTACTAACTGAATCCAGAGACTCTTCTCTTCACATACTTATTGCTTTAGTACCAATGCCGACTGCAGTTTTAATAGGAAATAACAGTTTTTCTGTGCACAGGGATTCTGGTTTCAAGCTCACTGTGCAATGACCAGTATTTAATTAAATATTTTGGGAACTTTAGATTGTCCCATCTTTTCAATTTTAGAAAGCAACAGAATAAGGAGTCCTAGCATGCCTTTCAGATGGAAGAAAGAGTATTAGGTGAAGGGAGGCAATTTGTCTCTTCCCTGGTTTCATTATAGGATGGTTTCTACACTGCTCAGCATGTAACAGATCAGAACAAAGCGGCACATGTACAGCGCAAATTGATCGCTCGGATCCTTCCAAGGCTCAGTGTATTATTCATATATAAAGTAGAATGACAAGACAACTATTATCATTACTATCATTGCCGCTGGCTAAACATGGAGATAGGGAAAAAAGCATGAAATAGTTAACGATTTATGGAAAAATCCCTGCTTAACTGGATAACTCATGAGATTAAAGCCTAAGAGCATAATAGATACCATACAGGGTCAGACCAAAGGTCCATGAAGCCTAATATCCTGTTTCCAACAGTGGCCAATCCAGGTCACAAGTACCTGTCAGGTTCCCAAAGTAGCTGCTTCTCCCAAGAATAAGCAGTGAATTTCCCTATTTTAATAATGGCTTATGGATTTTTCCTCCAGGAACTCATCCAAACCTCTTTTAAACCCAACTACACTAACAGCTTTTACTACATCCTCTGGTAACAAATTCCCGAGTTTGATTACGTGTTGAGTGAAAAAATATTTTCTCTTATTAGTCTTAAATGGGTTACACTGTAGCTTCTTTGCATGTCCTCTAGTCTTCCTACTTTTTGAAGGAGTAAAGAACCAACCTACGTTTACCTGTTCCACTTCACTCATTATTCTATAGACCTCTGTCATATTTCCCAAGAAAAAATGTAGCTCTTAAAATGAGGTTTTTAAGATAAGAATAAACAAAAGGGAGTGGCACTATAGTTTCTAAACATCCTGGGATTTTATGTAGTTAATACTGACGGCTAACTGTATTGGTCCTTTTGAAAATTCAGGGATAGAAATGGATGCCAAAAATCACCAGCATAAGTAAATGAGGGGCAGAAGGTGGTCTGGGAGTATGGCATATCTTATGTTCTTATTGCAAGAGGTTATCTGCATAGCGCCGATATCACTATCCAGATAATTTTATTACTACTACTACTGAACATTTGTATAACGCTACAAGACGTATGCAGCGCTGTACAGACACGTGTAAAAGATGGTCCCTGCTCATCAGGGCTTACAATCTAGTCAAGAGAGACAACACAGTAGTTGTAGACATGGGATACAGCTAGGGGGGAATGGTAAGGAAACACAAAGGAGATCAGGTGAGTCAAGATCCGAAAGTGGCAGCGAAGAGACGAGTTTTCAGCCTGGATTTGAAAAGGGTCAGAAAAGGTGCCTGATGTACAGACTCAGGTAGTTTGCTCTAGGCATAAGGAGCAGTAAGGTGAAAGGAGCAAACTACTAGACTTAGCAATAGAAGAGAACGGCACAGATAGAAGCAATTTGCCAGCAGAGCAGAGTTCCCGAGAAGGGGTGTAGGGAGAGATAAGAAAGGAAAGGTAGTGAGGAGCTGCAGAATGAGTGCACTTATAGGTCAGCAGGAGAAGTTTGAACTGGATGAAGAAACAGATAGGGAGCCAATGAAGTGACTTGATAAGAGGGGTAATATGAGCATGATGAGGCTGGTGGAAGAATAGCCGGGAAGCAGAGTGTTGAACAGATTGAAGGGGAGAGAGATGACTCAGAGGGAGTCCAACAAGGAATAGGTTGCAATAGTCTAGATCGAAGGTGACTAAGGAGTGGATAAGTGTCTTAGCAGTGTGTTCAGAATGGAATGTGCGAATTTTGTTGATGTAGAGAAAGAAACGGCAGATTTTAGCTATCAGTTGGATGTGTGTGGAGAAGGACAGGAGTCAAAGGTGACCCCAAGGTTGTGAGCTGAGGAGACAGGAAGGAGTAGAGAGCTGTCC
The DNA here is from genome assembly GCA_033557465.1 of Ichthyophis bannanicus. NCBI lineage: Eukaryota > Metazoa > Chordata > Amphibia > Gymnophiona > Ichthyophiidae > Ichthyophis > Ichthyophis bannanicus. Next base: position 964,936,375 of record CM066034.1, on the reverse strand, counting down.
ACAGAGACTGAGAAAGGAGGAAGGAGAGAGGAGAGTTAAGGGGGACAAATAGAAAGCTCAGTTTTAGCCATGTTCAATTCGAAGTGGCAGTATGACATCCAAGCAGCAATATCAGAAAGGCAGGCAGAGATCCAGGCCTGGATTGCTGGAGAGGTTTCAGGTGTAGAGAGGTAGATCTGAGAGTCATCAGCATAAAGATGGTACTGAAAGCCATGGGAAGAGATGAGCGTACCAAGGGATTGAGTATAGAGAGAGAAAAGGAGTGGATATGTTGGTCATTTTCTGAATCTTTTTCAACCTGCGATATTCATTGGGGCACAGATATCCAAATATCCTGATGAATATCAATTTAAAGATAACTTTATTTGGATACCTTTAAGCGGATAGCTCCTCCCAGCTCTTTCAGTTCTCATTTCATGCTTCAAAATACAGACAATATCAAAATTGATCTAGTAACTCTCTGCTTAGTAGTAACTCACAAAACACAAGTTGAAACATCGCGCGCTCACTGCAGAAAAGCTGTGCCCTTATTCAGACTATTAGTACTGCTACTACTAATCAGGGATCACTAAAAGGCATAGGCTGTGCTGTACAAGTAAGAGACAGTCAGTCCCTGCTCAAAAAAAGCTTACTATCTATTCAAGACAAACAAAAACAGGGGACTAGGGCAAAACTTAGGGGGAAAGCTTATGGAGCCTGATATACTGACATCAGGTAACTTGTTCCAGACATATGGTGCGGCAAGGTGGAAAGAATGAAGTCGGGATTCGGCAGTGGAAGAGATGGGCACAGATAAGAGCGATTTGCCTGATGGGTGGCATTCGCAAGGAGGGGTATAGGGAGACATAAGAGAGGATAGGTAGTGAGGAGCCGCAGAACGAATGCATTGTAGGTCAGTAGGAGAATTTGAACCGGAGGCAGAGATGGATAGGAAGCCAATGAAGTGACTTGAGAAGAGGATATCTCTCCAGCAATCCATGACAAGATCACTGTTTGCCTTTCAGACATTGCTTCTTGGATGTCTCACCGCCGCTTGAAATTAAATATGGCTAAGACCGAACGCCTTATCTTTCCCCCCAATGCCTCTCCTCCTCTACCCCCTTTCTCAGTCTCTGTGGATAACTCTTTAATCCTTCCTGTCTCTTCGGCCCGTAACCTGGGTGTTATCTTTGACTCCTCTCTCTCTTTCTCCACTCATATCCAACTCGTAGCTAAGACTTGCCGTTTCTTCCTTTATAACATTAACAAAATTCACCCCTTCCTTTCTGATGACACTACTAAAATGATTGTCCACTCCTTGATCACCTCCCGTCTTGATTACTGCAATATTCTCCTTGCTGGCCTTCCCGCAAACCATCTCTTTCCCCTTCAATCTAGTCAACATTCTGCTGCTTGACTAATTTTCCGTCAGCATCGCTTTTCCCATGTCACTCCTCTTCTCAAGTCCCTTCATTGGCTTCCCATCCGCTTCCATATCCAATTCAAACTCCTCCTCTTGACCTATAAATGCATTCACTCTTCAGCCCCCCCACTACCTATCATCTCTTATCTCTCCTTATATCTCCTCTTGCGTTCTTCGCTCTTCGAACAGCCTTCGTCTATCTATGCCCTCCACTCATACTGCTAATTCTAGACTATGCTCCTTTCACCTGGCTGCACCCTTTGCCTGGAACAACCAACCTCTGTCTATGCGCAATGCACCCTCTCTGGACCTCTTCAAGTCCAGATTGAAAACCCATCTCTTCTCTATTGCTTTCTGTTCTTGATTCTTGTTTTTGCTCTTCTTGTTTATTGTATACTTTGTCTTACTTGATTGTATTTGTATTTTGTGTTCTTCCTGACTAGATTGTGAGCACTGATGAGCAGGGAATGTCTTTTCTTCATGTATGTACAGCGCTTTGGTATGAAGCGCTTTGTAAATGTTAAATAGATAGATAGATAGATGTGGGTCTGACAGAAGATTATCCGTGCAGCTGAGTTTTGAAAGGTTTGAAGGGGAGAGATGATTCTGGGGGAGGCTGGCGAGGAGCAGGCTACAATAGTCTAAATGAGAGGTGACTAGAGAGTGGATAAGGGTCTTGATAGTGTGTTTAGAAAGGAAGGGACACATTTTGCTGATGTTATAAAGAAAGGAATGACAGTACACAGAGGAAAAAAAAGAGAAAAGAGTCAGACAAACAGAAACATAGCCACAGACATGCACATGCAGCCTCGTGGTACAAACACAGAGCTTTAGTCCATTTTGCCACACACATACAGGCAGAATCAGTTGTCCCATGCACACAAATAGGAAGCAGAACTAGATGTCTACGAATGTAGTGGAATAAAACGAAGACTGGGCAATCTGTCCTAAAGTAATGGAGCCAGCCCTTGAATTCTGCCTAGTCCCACATTCACTGCTAGTACTGCTGCTTATGATTTCTACAGTGTTGCTAGATGCACATAGGGCTGTACATGTGCACACAGGAGAGAGTCCCTTCTCCATAGAGCTTACATAGAGTTTATTCAAGAAAGACAAAGAAGAGATGTAGGGTGCTTCATTTATTCATTCATATGCACAATGAGGCTTCAGCCAGACTTACATGTACAGGCCACCTCAGTTCCACGAAGGTCTACAACCTTGACTTCCTACAAACATGCCTTAATCATATGTACACATGCTCAGATTGGGCAGATTAGGTAAGTGCATACAGATAGCTGCCTAAGTGGGGTAGCCTTCTTGCTGTGTGAGTCAAGTATTTTATATCAGCTGTGGCACCATGCCCTTTTGTGCTGGAAGAGGGGGCAGCTGGCTTCGTCCATGTCCAAGGGCCTCCATAATATAAATCGGTCACTGCTTGGGCTCATAAACATTTTCATACACATAAACACACATACACACATGAAGGCAAATTTTAGATAAGATGTAGAGAGGGGAATTTAGACATCTTGGTTGGGATGTGGAGAATTTCCACTATATTTTACAAGAGGCTCTGTCAAATGCATCTCCTCTTGTAAAATACTTGTTAGGGCATGCAAGACTGCACGATAATCTCTCCCCAATCTTGTAAAGTAGGGATAAGGGCATGCAGGACTGCACGCTGATTTCTCCCCATGTCTAGCAGGAGCAGCAATATTAAAAAGCTGCATGTGGGGAGAAAATAATGTACTTTGACTCCACATTTGTGTGTGAGCAGCTTTTTAAAATTGCTGCTCCTGATCTATATGCACACTCCAATTCTCTCCCACCAGAAGCACATGTCCCTTCTGATCACCCCCTCATATTGCTCCCACAGGACTTGCTTCCACCAACATAGGATCATCCCTGATACCCTTCTGCTTGCGTCTGATCCCCCTGAGACTCCCCTGGCATCTGATCCCCACATCATTAGTACTCCTCCTCCTCCTCAAGTGCCCCTCCCATCAAGCTCCCACTAACCCCTCTGCCGGCAGCAAGATCCCACACCCAATCCCCAGCCATAAAGAAACTCTTTGATGCTCCTTGGCAGACCCCCAACACCCACCCCCCTGAACCATTTCCTCCAGCTCTTACTCGGGTCCCTGGTGTCTAATAGGAGCAGGAGTGATCCTGAGTCATTCCTGGTCCTCAGAGTCTCGGGTACATAATGGTGCCCAGACTCCTAGCAGTAGTCTCATAGAAAGGGGTCAGTCTGCCAAATAAGAGGTGGTCTGATCCCTAATCGTAGCACTATGAGATTACAAGGGGTCATGGGTACCATTTTGAACCTGGAGCTATGAAGCACAGGAGTGACTGGGATTGCTCCTGTTCCCACAAGAAATTAGGGACCCAAGGACCTTGGTAGGAGCCAGGGGGAGGAGATTGGGATTGGGATCTATTGGAGGGGCACCAGGGGATTTCTTAATGCCGGGGGGGGGGGGGGGGGGGGGGGGATCAGGTGGGTGGATATTGTTCCTGGGGGAGTGAGGTGGGGGGGCTTGATGTGGGTACTTGATGTAGGGGAGGATTGGATGCCAACAAGAAGGTGTCGGGGACGGATGGATATCAGAGGAGATGTCCAGAGGTGAAAGATGTCCGTGGATCCGTGGAATAGTCTCCCAGTGGAGGTGGTAGAGATGAGGACAGTAACTGAATTCAAAAAAGCATGGGACCAACACAGAGGATCTCTAAAGGTAGAAAGTGGACTGTTGTAGTTGTTGTTATGGAAGGACAGACTAGATGGGCCTTGTGGTCTTTTTCTGTCATCATGTTTCTATGTTTCTATGTTTCTATGTTTCTATGTCAGAGGAGTGATGGGGAGGGGAGGGAGGAAGACCTGACCTCAGCCTTATTCATGCATTGGGGAAGCTGTAAATCCTGACATTCAGAATTTTGGATATCGATGAGGATTCCCCTTGTAAGATGGAGAATACATTTCAGTACTCCTCACATGCAGGCTCTTATTAATGGGCCAGTGACCAACGAGAGACCTGCCCTCACAATAGCCACACCTCTTGCAACTGGCCAGAGTCTATGAAAAGACAGCATTGCAAATATTACACCAGTCCTTAGAATACACTTAATGGGGAAAGAGAACAAGCTGGAGCACTACAAATTCCTACGCAGACACGAAGAGGCCGATTTTATAAACTCTGCACAGTTAGCGAGTGTCACTATGCGTGTATGTGGGACTTATTCTATAAAGTGGAGTAGAAGTGTCTTTCCTTTATAGAATAGGGGCAGACTGATGCTCCTTAACCTAGTCACTGCAGTTACGCTTGCTTTAAAGCAGGCGTAAATGCCCAAACCTAGGTCTGTCAACAAAATGCATAAGCTATATTATTCAATAACTTACGTGTGTAACTTTAGGCCCCGCCTATGCTCCACCCCAGCTCCTCCCCCTGTGCACACCCAAACTAAAAGTACGCTCGATGGGACTTACCCATGTGCTTACAGAATAGTGACCGCCCAAAACATGCGACTAAGTGCCCATTCACACATGAAAGTTCTTTAAACTAGGGACTTGAATGCATAAATAGCACGTAACTTGCCTGTTATAGAATCACCCCTATACATTCCCAAAATACCTCACCCTGGTGAAAGCTGAACTGGAAACTCCAAGAAGCCAGATTGCATGTGTTGCAACACTGGATAAATACAAAGAAAAATACATATCCTTCTCTACTGTACAAAATACAAAGATATCAGAGATACTACTCATTCTCAGAGTTCGAACAGTCACATCACTAAACCAGTTATTTTTTACTGTCTTGATTGTCTGGACAGCTCAGAATCTCTCTTCCTCATTTTATAGTGGTTGAGGTTGAGCTATTATGTGCTGACTGCAGTAGGCGTCTCCATATTCTCCCATAGGCCTGCAGGGATTGGTTGAAGACAGCGCTTCTCCCATGGTGGGTATTCTCCTGCTGTGCATTTGGGATGTGCAGAGCCTAGATTTTCTCATTAACACATGGGGACCATGTCAAATGTACTGGATCACTAGTGAGAAAATATAAATGCAAGCACTATGATAACTCCAAGGAAAGGCTAAGGGGCATCTTTACTGAGCTGGGAGATTGGTAACCTATTGAATAATATGGAACCGAGTTACAAATAGACCGTGCTATCCAGCTGTTACATTTGGAAGACAACATCATGGCCAACTGACTGGAAAAGACCTGTGTTTATACCAATACTAAAGAAAGGTGATCCAACTGACTGGAAATTATTGCACAATCGCTCTGATCCCACATGCCAGCAAGATTCTACTGAAGATTATTCAACAGAGACTGCAACCATACCTGGAACGAGAACTACCTGAAGTGCAAGCAGGGTTCAGGAAAGGGAAAGGAACGAGAGACATCATCGCGGATGTGAGATGGATCCTTGAAAAGACTAAAGAATACCAAAAGGATATCTATTTGTACTTTATCAAGTACAGCAAGGCTTTTGACTGTGTGAACCATGAGAAACTCTGGGCCACATTAAGAAGCATGGGTATACCAGAACACCTGATCGTCACTTGCACAATCTGTACATTGATCAAGAAGCAACAGTTCAAATGGAACAAGGAGAAACGGAATGGTTTAAAATAAGCAAAGGTGTATGACAAGGCTGCATACTTTCCCCCTACCTGTTTAATTTATATGCAGAACAAATCATCAGTGAATCAGGACTGTATGAAGACAACAGAGGTGTGAAGATGGATGGAAGACTCATCAACAACCTTCGCTATGCTGATGATACCACTTTACTGGCTGAATGTGAAGATGATCTGAAACATTTGCTTCTCACGATCAAGGAACATAGTCTTAAAATTGGCCTGCACCTTAATGTAAACAAGATAAAGATTATGACATCTGGAAAAATCAATAAGTTCATCATTGAAGGAGAAGAAATTGAAATCGTGGACAACCTTAACCTACTTAGATCAACTATCAATAAAGAAGCAACAAGCAGTCAAGAAATCCGATGACGCATTGCTCTTGGAAGAATGGCTATGATAGACCTAGACAAGATTCTCAAGAGCAGAGATGTCTCTCTCCAAACAAAGATTTGACTCGTTCAAGCCATCGTATTTTCAATAACATCATATGGATGCGAAAGCTGGACAGTGAAAAAGATAGATAGGAAGAAAATTGATGCCTTTGAATTATGGTGCTGGCAGCGAATACTGTGTATACCATGACTGCCCGAAGAACAAACCAGCCAGTACTAGAAGAGATCAAACCTAAGCTTTGTTTAGAAGCTCAGATGACAAGACTTTGACTTTCATACATGCAAAGGGAGAGATCATTAGAGCAAGACATCATGCTTGGCAAGCCAGCAATGAGATGGATCGATACAATAGCAGCAGCTACAGGTACCAGTCTGTCAACAATGAGCCGCCTGACTGAAGACCGAATACAATTTAGGACAACTATCCAGAGGGTCGCCTTGAGTCATCACCGACTCGACGGCACTTAACAACAACAACAACCAGCTTAGTATAGATGTCCTTAAGACTCTAGTCTGTTTCTATTTCTGCTCAGAAACATGGTTCATATGTGATCTTCTGCCTCAGGTTTGCTCATTTACTGCAAGCAGAAAAGTCCAGTTTCTTTACAATTCTTTTACTTTTGTAGTCTCAGCATCATCCTATAGCAAGGGTTGCGCTTTTTTCTACCCTTAAGAAGCAATTAAATAAAAGCTCATCCTCTGTGTTCAAGTGCTGCAAATTTTCTTTATTACCAAATCATGGCTTACTGACACTGACACAGTCCTTGTAAATCAACTCAGACTCCCCAACTATGACATCTTTAATTGTCCAAGAGTTGGCAGAATAGGGGGTGGCACTCTCATCTTGGCTGGATCTGTATTACAGTTTCAATGTCTATCCTTACACAACTCCAACAGCCTCGACATCATCTCCATTGCTAATAAGCACTTAGTGTCATGAGGTAGACAGCACAGACCCTGAAATATTAAGAAATAATATGAAAGAAGAGCTTACCTTGCAGCCACATGTGCAGTTGCAGCATTCACAGTGCAGAGAGGCAGGGAAAAGGAAAACAAACTTTCCACATGGTTTTAGTGACGCAGTAAGAATTGAGGGTTCCAATCAGGCTCACCTGGACCCAGACTCACATTCTATGTTAGATGAGCTGAGAGATAAAAACAGGTGGGAAATCCCACAGAGGCAGAAAGGGAAGGAGGAGGAGAGAGAAGGGAAGCTGGAGCCTGGATTAGGGCTGGAGCAGGAGTTTGATTCTGAGGAGGAAAGCAGAGACCAAAGGAAGTCTGACTGCAGTTCCAGGCAGGCTTGGAGAGAAGGTGAGAACAGAACTCCCAAGCAGTTACAGAAAGAGACGTTGCCTTGGAGAACCAGGGCTGAAGAAAGGCAGGCTGATAAACCCAGGAGAGCTAAGAAAGACAGTATCAAAGTCTTCCCAGCCAGAGGGGTCCTCATACCGAGGCAAACAGCCCAGCCAACAGGAGGCAGAGGTCACGTCCAGGAAAGCTCACGGAAAGCAGGAAGTGCGTTTCCTTCAGCCAAGCACAGTAACCGGTGTTCCCAAAGAAGAGCAGGCTGCAGGGCAGAGAGAAAGCCTTGGTTAGAAGCAGAGGAGTGTGAAACCATCTTCTCCACAGGAAAAGATAAGTACCCTATCTTTTGTGAAGGGAGAGAAGGGGGTCTCCGTGGGAAAAGCCAGGCTTACACCAAGCTAGTGAACTCTTATTGGCCTAAGCCGTGGGAAGAAATCCCCAGCACAGCTCCTGCTATCTGGGACATACAAAAGCAACTCCAACTGGCAGCAACTGAGGTTTCCCCAGGGCAAGGCTCGGAGAGCAGCTTCACAGGGGCTCAGTGTCCCTACACAGGACCAGGTCCTGGCCCTATGCAGTGGGAGACCTATAGCACAGAAAACATCCCTGAGCCCATGGAATGTGCTTTATGTGTGGCTGATAACATAGATTCTCTCTGTTAAGGAAAAAGAGCAAGAAAGAAAGTGTATTTTCACATTGGAAATGTGTTGGACTATTGTTTGCTGGAAAGAAGCATAATTATTGTTTTGTTAAGCATCCTCTATATCAGTGAAGCAACCGTTCTTTTCTGTTGTCCTTATTCTATGACATCCTCAAGGGAAAGGGAATAAAACCCAACCTTAATTTCACTCTGGTCACGACTACAGTGTCCTTAATTTCCACAACTCAAGGCTATACCCGGGTCTAGGCAACCGCCTAGGACCGGCATGGTCTCACATTAGCTACAGCACTCTTCTATCGTGCCCCATCCACCTGCACAGATGACCTTTCCATAGCCCTTGAACTAGCTTGCAACCATTCTCAAAGGTCTAGACCACTCTAGATTTTGGGCGACTTCAATCTTCCGGCCTTATCAAAGAAAAACCCTACAACATTCCTTGATGCAATGTCTGCAATAAGCTATGAGCAACTAATACATGCCTCAACCCACACGAAAGAAAACACATTGGACCTTATTTTCTCTCCTTCCAGCTTCCATACAGGTTAAGGATGTCGAATTGAAAACTAAAAATGAGGTCCAATATCTAGGCATCTCATTGGACCAGCAACTGAATATGGAATCACATATAAACAATATCACCAAGGCTGTTTATTGCAAAATTCATTCCCTTCGTCAGCTACAACCATTACTTGAACCCGCTGACTTCCGTACCATTTTCCAAGCTCTCATCATTCCTCATTTTGACTACGCTAACCGCATTCTGCATGGTCTACCTGCCTATACACTCCATCCATTACAAATGGCCATGAATACCGCTGCACGAACCATCTATGGAGTCTCTAGACATGAGTATGTGACACCTCTCCTAATGCATCTACATTGGCTTCCTATCACCAGTCGCCTCAAGTTCAAAGCCCTTTTTATTACATTTAAAATCCTTCACCATCTCTCTGCAACCTCCTTAGAAGATCTCGTACACTGGACACATGACTGCAGAGTCAGAAGAGCAAATATGGCAAATACTCTTGCCATTCCCACTCTGGCTAGTAAATGCTCCCAATTTACCAAGCACAGAGCCTTCACACTATTTGCCCCTCTGCTCTGGAACCTCCTCCCTGCTCCAATCTGCCTTATCACCAACCTCTCCACCTTTCGAAAGGCAATAAAGACACACCTCTTCCAGCTATACTTCGACCATGTAACATAGCCCACTATGATCTCGCCTCCTCACCTTACCCTATACCAGACAGATTGTAAACAGTTGCTATATTGTAGTCCATGATCACCATGCTATGGAAGACTACTATTTTGTTCTAATTGTTAAATTCTGTTCATCTGTTCTATGTATACTTGTTTTATATATCGAGTTGTCACATTGTAAACCGCACTGATTTAAAATAGGGCGGTATATAAAAACAAATAAATAAATAACCCCATCCTAGTGTAGCAAGTGGACTCATAAAGAGGTTAAAATGTATGGAAGCATGGACTGAGCCTACAGGACTCCATATTTTAAAGAATGAAATGGAGATGACATAGAGCAAGTGTGCGTCCTGCGTTATACTGATAGGGCACAAGAAGTAGCATGAAGTAATTTTTCTCACTGGCATACTTTGTCAATAAATTATGTTTTCCAAGAGTACCCCCGCATTGCATTTACAAGAGGCAAGAACTTGCAGGATTTTTTGGTACATTCAGACTTTCACTACAATAATAGTGTGAATTTCCATTCTGGCAATCATATGCCTTGTGGCCATTGCATTATGTGCAGCACTTCTTTGAGCACTACTGTTTGGGTCGATATCAGAACTGGCCTTCAATATCCCTTGAAATTTGTTATGGATTGCTGTACATCATGGGCGCTTTATTTAATTATTTAATTATTTTCCCATGCGCCAGGGTATATGTTTATTTATTTATTTATTTAGCTGTGCTTTTATGCCACTTTTCACTGAGTCAAACCGGTTTACAATCAACTGAAAGATACAATAAAACATGGAGAGGATATTATATATTAACAATGTACAGAAAACCTAGCTATATAAACTGGTTTGTACAAATAACAACTATTTACACTGGTTTGCCTTTGTTGTGGTGTGTGGGGGCATGGGGTTAGGTTACAGGACCATGGTGTTCGATAAATAGATGAGTCTTCAGATGCTTCCTGAATGAGGAAAGGTCTTTGATGCACCTGATGGTGGCAGGGAGAGAGTTCCAAAGGGTAGGTGCGTACAATTCAAATGCTCTTGCGAAGGATTGCCATGTGCTCTTAGTTTGCGAGTGGGGGATGATCAGGATGTTGCTAATAGATTGGCAGCTGGCTCAGTTTAGTTGGAAGGGGTGGAGAAGGCTGAGGAGCTGAGAGGAGGAGAGGCCAGAAAGTGCTTTGTGAATTGTCATCCAAGTTTTGTATTTGATGCGACTGTTGAGGGGAAGCCAGTAGAGTTGCTTAAGGATGGGGGTTATGTGCTCTTGTTTAGGAGCTGCCGGAAGGGTGCAGGCAGCTGTATGGAGGGCTGTAGATAATGGGAGAATGGTTGATTGTGGGAGACCTTGGTAGATGAAGTTGCAGTAGTCAAGGACTGGAACGATAGCTGTTTGTAGTGCTGATCTGAAGTCGTGGGGGGGGGGGGGGAGTCCAGGATTTGCGGAGGTGTTGGCAGAACTTGCAAAATGGTTAAAACTAGGCTTATTGAACATAAGTCTAGACTTACCAATTGTATTACTATAGCTCCACTGGTTCAATATTGCTTTGACACTTTTCACCAATGAGAAGATCTTAGGTGGTTGGTGATCGATTGAATTCAGAATTGGTATCAAGGCAATAGTGAGGGCCGCCTGGCTTGAAGAAAATTGATTTTTGCCCTGGATGCTTTGCAACCTAATGGACTTGGGGAAGAGCTTGAATGGCCCTCTGTAAATCCTTGACGACTTTTACATCTGCTTATTCACTCCCGCCTCTGTTTAAATGGCCATTCTGGCTGGATTTGATGTTCCATGCATCTGAGTCAGAGTCCCCTCCCCTCTCTCTCCTTCTTAAGACTTTTCCACACAAAACTTCCAATTCTTTAGCTATTTCTGCTACTGGCAATCTATTCCACTCATCCTTTCTTAATTCCTGGACCTCCCTGATCCGCCCCATTTCTTTACACTGCTGCTTTCCCTCAGCCAATAAGTTGTTTTTTTTTTTATTTCAGGGTCACTAGCCCTCATCTACTCCTCATATTCCTTACATTTATTTTCCCATGTGTTTTTAGTTTCAGCTAATGACATATTCTCAAACAATTTAACAACACGTTGTATAGTATCTTCAGTATCCAACTCTTTTTGCATAAAATCTGCAATACACATCATATGCTGATTTTTTTCTTTCATCTCCAGTCAAGCAGTCTCTCTGTCCTCTGCAGGTCAATGAGCAGGGGGCGGTTCAACCTGCCGGCCCCTGACGATCTCACTTGGCTACAGTGGAGACGTTTGATCCAGCCCCTGCTCCTGAGGTCCCTGCTCTGGAACCTGTGGCACTATAGCCCCTGCTAGAGCCAAACTGGCTGCATTTCTAATTCAGCCTCTCTATTCTGTCTCTCTCATTCTGCTAGGACCTCATAATCTGAAGGCGGAGCTGAAGGATCAACTGACCTAATCTTTGCAATGAAACATTTATTTTCAAAAAGATTAGCATTATTCTCTAAAGTTTTAAATGTGTCATACATTTCGGACCAGACCTTAGAGACTGCCGATTATTTATCCTGCAACACAGCTTCAGCATACCAAATATAATACTGATTTTACTGAGAATCGCTTATTTTACTGATTTTCATTTTACTAAAAATGTTGTTGTTGTTACGTGCCGTCGAGTCGGTGTCGACTCCTGGCGACCCTCTGGATAGTTGTCCTAAATTGTATTCAGTCTTCAGTCAGGTGGCTCTTTGCTGACAGACTGATACCTGTAGCTGCTGTTATTGTATCAATCCAGCTCATTGCTGGCCTTCCTCTTTTGCGTTGACCTTCTATCTTGCCAAGCATGATGTCTTTCTCTAATGATATCTCTCTTTGCATAATGTGTCCAAAGTATGAAAGTCGAAGTTTTGTCATCCGAGCTTCTAAAGAAAGCTTAGGTTTGATCTCCTCTAGTACTGACTGGTTTGTTCTTTGGGCAGTCCATGGTATACACAGTATTCGCAGCCAGCGCCATAACTCAAAGGCATCAATTTTCTTCCTGTCTTATCTTTATCACTGTCCAGCTTTCACATCCATATGATGTTATTGAAAATACCATGGCTTGAACAAGTAGAATCTTTGTATGGAGAGAGACATCTCTGCTCTTGAGAATCTTGTCTAGGTCTTTCATAGCCATTCTGCCAAGAGCAATGTGTCATCAGATATCTTGACTGCTTGTTGCTTCTTTAGTGATAGTTGATCCAAGTAGGTTAAAGTTCAATTTCTTCTCCTTCAACGATGAACTTGTTGATTTTGCCAGTTGTCATGATCTTTGTCTTCTTTACATTAAGGTGCAGGCCCATTTTGAGACTATGTTCTTTGATCATGAGATCATCTTCACTTTCAGCCAGTAATGTGGTATCATCAGCATAGCGAAGGTTGTTGATGAGTCTTCCACCACCTCTGTTGTCTTCATACAATCCTGCTTCTCTGATGATTTGTTCTGCATATAAATTAAACAGGTAGGGGGAAAGTATGCAGCCTTGTCTTACACCTTTGCTTATTTTAAACCATTCTGTTTTTCCTTGTTCCGTTCGAACTGTTGCTTCTTGATCAATGTACAGATTATGCAAGAGAATGATCAGGTGTTCTGGTATATCCATGCTTCTTAATGTGGCCCAGAGTTTCTCATGGTTTACACAGTCAAAAGCCTTGCTATAGTCGATAAAGCACAAACAGATATCCTTTTGGTATTTTTTAGTCTTTTCAAGGATCCGTCTCACATCCGCGATGATGTCTCTCATTCCTCATCCTTTCCTGAACCCTGCTTGCACTTCAGGTAGTTCTCGTTCCAGGTATGGTTGTAGTCTCTTTTGAATAATTTGGCTTCTTTCTGATGACACTGCATCCATTGCTGCTCTATGTCATGGCGGCTATAAGTTTTCCCACACTCCTCGTCCTACTGGTCGTCGTGGGGGTACTGGCTTTCTGTTGTCTCCCTCCTGTCACTTCCAGACCCACATGCCACCTCACTCTCATTCCCCTCTCTCCTTTGAATTCCATTCCATCCACCTCTTCTCTCCTCTTCCATTCCGAGTTGCTGTTATCTATCGTCCTCCTGACATTTCTGTCTCTACTTTTCTTTCTGATTTTGATTCTTGGCTTTCTACCTTTCTTCACCCTTCCTTCGCCACTCTTATTCTTGGTGACTTCAACATTCATGTTGACTGCCCTTCTGATCCCCCTGCTTTAAAGCTTCTCTCCCTTACCTCCTCACATAACCTTCAACTCTGTTCCACTGCCCCCACTCACCGACATGGTCACTGCCTTACTGCTCACCTTCCAATTTCTGTAACTCTGTCCTTCCCATATCTGACCGCCACCTTTTAAGCCTTACTATTCATCATCCCCCACCCCAGCCTCGTCCTGTCTGCACTAGCCTATTCAGAAACTTTCTTGCCATTGATCCTTTAGCTCTCTCCTCCTCTCTCTCCTTATCTCTTTCATCCACTCTGCTTTCCAATTCTATTGATGAGGCTGTGACCTCTTATAACACTGCACTCTCCTCCACCCTTGATACTTTTTCCCCCCTCATCCCCCATCCTGTTAGGTGTTCTTCTCCTCAGCCCTGGCTCTCCCGTATTGCCCGCTTTCTGCGCTCTTGTGCCCGCTCTGCTGAGCATGCCTGGCTCAAATCCCGCTCTTATCCTGACTTTCTCCACTTTAAATTCATGCTCTCCTCCTTCCAATCAGCCATTGCGCTTTTCAAACAAATTTACTTCCTCAATCTGACTAACTCTCTTTCCTCTAATCCTCGTCATCTCTTTAGCACACTCAATTCTCTCCTCAGTGTGCCTCCACCCCTGATTCCTCCCTCCCTTTCTGCCCAAACCTTGGCTAACTACTTCCATGACAAAATCCACAATCACCCTCCAGTTCCCCTCCTCCCCCTCTTCCCCCCCTATTTCCCATTTCTCCCCTCCCCAAACTTCTGCAACCCTTTCTTCCATCCCTATGGTCTCTGACGAGGAAACGTCTCTCCTTCTCTCTTCCTCCAAACCTACAACCTGCTCTTCTGACCCCTTCCCCACCCACCTCCTTAGCTCCATCTTTTCATCTCTCGTCCCTTCTGTTTCTCATATTCTTAACCTCTCTCTCTCCACAGTAACCTTCCCTTCTGTTTTCAAGCATGCTGTGGTTACACCCCTCCTCAAAAAATCTTCACTTGATCCCACTTGTCCTTCTAACTATCATCCCATCTCTCTCCTTCCTTTCGTCTCTAAACTACTTGAGCGTGCGGTCTATCACCATTGTCTTGATTTCCTCTCCTCTCATACCCTCTTGGATCCTTTGCAATCTGGCTTCCATCCCCTATACTCCACTGAAACTGCTCTTACTAAGGTCTCGAATGATTTGTTCTTGGCAAAGTCCAAAGGCTTTTACTCTGTCCTCATTCTTCTTGATCTCTTTGCTACCTTTGACACTGTTGACCATAACCTTCTTCTTATCACCCTATCCTCACTTGGATTCAAAGACTCTGTACTCTCTTGGTTCTCTTCCTATCTATCTCATCGCTCTTTCAGTGTGTGCTTCGATGGCTCCTCCTCCTCTTCAACCTCACTACCTGTCGGAGTTCCTCAGGGTTCCGTCTTAGGTCCACTCCTCTTCTATCTCTATACCCAATCCCTTGGCACCCTTATCTCTTCCCATGGCTTTCACTATCATCTCTATGCCGACGACTCTCAAATCTATCTTTCTGCACCTGTTATCTCTCCTGATATCCAGGCTAAGATCTCACTCTGCCTCTCTGACATTGCTGCCTGGATGTCCCACCGCTTCTTAAAACTGAACATGGCCAAAACTGAGCTTCTTATCTGTCCCCTGAATTCTTCCCCTCCTCTTTCGCCTTTCTCTCTCTCTGTTGATAACTCTGTACTCCTCCCTGTTTCTTCAGCACGTAACCATGGTGTTATCTTCTATTCCTCTCTCTCTTTCTCTTCACATATGCAGCTCATTGCTAAAACTTGTTTCTTTCTATACAATATTTCCAAAATTTGCCCCTTCCTCTCTGTTGACACCACTAAATTGATTGTCCACTCCTTAATCACCTCCCGTCTTGATTATTGTAACGTTCTCCTTGCCGGCCTCCCTGCAAGCCACCTCTTTCCTCTTCAGTCAATTCAACACTCCGCTGCTTGACTCATTTTCTGCCAGTCTTGTTTTTCCCACATCACTCCTCTCCTCATGTCGCTTTATTGGCTTCCCATCCGTCTCCGCATCCAATTTAAACTTCTCCTCCTGACCTATAAATGTATTCACTCTTCTGTCCCCCAGTACCTTTCATCTATCATCTCTCCTTACACCCCCTCTCCGTTGCTTCGCTCTTCTAACAGTCTTTGTTTATCTGTGCCCTTTACTCGTACTGCCAATTCCAGACTTTGCTCCTTCCAACTGGCAGCACCCTTTTCTTGGAATAGTCTTCCTATCTCTGTGCGCCAGGCGTCCTCCCTGGCCATTTTCAAGTCCAGACTAAAATCACTCTTCACTATTGCTTTCCATGCCTGTCTTACCCTATCTTGATCTCTCTATCAACATTTGCTTACTTTGTCCTGTTACTTAACCCTCCATTGCCTCAGAAGAATCCAAGTTATCAATGTCCCTGTTTAAAGTACATTACCAAGTTTAAGTTACAATGTAAACTGCTTTGGCTAAAATGATAAAAAACAAAACTTAAATAAATAAAATAAAGTTACAAAGTCCACAAAATTAAAATAGACTGCAGCCACAGTCAAAACTGTTCAGTTCCAGCCAGCTGCTCACTAAAAAATCTGCCTGAGCACCCCTGTGCAAGAGCTTATATAGGAGGTGGGCTTTTCTCATATCATCATGACTCTTAGCAATCCCTTCAAATCTCATACCCTCTTTCACCATTCACATACACCCCTAAGCTCCCATACATGGCAAAGCTCAAGTTTGGCTCTTTGCCAATCACAGTGATATCTCTGTGTAATTCCCATATATAGCATCTGCATCACGGCTTAGCACATACTCAGCGGTGGCCAAGAGAGCAAATAGAATGCTAGGTATCATAAGGAAAGGAATGGAGAATAAAACAAAGGATATTATAAAGCCCCTGTATCATTCCATGGTGCGACCGCACCTTGAATATTGTGTGCAATTCTGGTCACTGTATCTTAACAAGGATATAGCATTATTAGAAAACGTACAGAGAAGAGCTACCAAAATGGTAAAGGGGGTGGAAGGATACCCCTATGAAGAGGGGCTAAAAAGGTTAGAGATTTTCAACCTGGAGAAGAGACGGCTGAGGGGAGATATAATAGAGGTCTATAAATTAATGAATGGAGTGGAACCTGTAAATGTAGATCGATTGTTTATGCCATCAAAATATGGAAAGACTAGGGGACATGCAATGAAGCTACAGGGTATCCTATTTAAGATTAACAAGAGAAAATATTTTTTCACTCAGCTCGTAATCAAACTCTGGAATTCATTACCGGAGGATGTAGTAAAAGCTGTTAGTGTAGCTGGGTTTAAAAAAGGTTTGGACAAGTTCCTGGAGGAAAGGTCCATAAACCATTATTATTTTATTTATTTATTTAACATTTTTTATATACCACCTTTCAGGTTCTCAAGGCGGTTTACATGGAACAGAACTTGTTTACATAAAACGTTTCATTAGAACTATGTACAAAGCTGTTAACTGCTTACATTTAGCAATTAACTATTTACAGTTCTGTCTGTGGTTATAGGTAATGTTTTAGATGGCTGAAGGGTTATGGAAATGTTCGGTGAATAAGTGAGTCTTTAATAGCTTCCTGAAGTCTGTGGTGTCTACGTTGGCTCTCAGGAGGGGGGGGGGGGGGCAGAGTTCCATAGCGAAGGGATGTAGAATTTGAATACTCTGTGTAGGGTATTCTGGGAAATGCCTGTGTGTGAAGTGGTGCTTGCAAGGGAGTTTTGGTGCTGGGTTCTCCTTGATCTGTTGTCAGGGGTTCTTCTGATTATGTTTTTTAGGCAGCTGGCGGATTGGTTGTGTTGAATCTTGAATGCCAACATTATGGCTTTATATTTGAAAGACTAGAAAAGAGAACTGTTACTTCTGGAGAGAGATCTGCAATTGTGAGTATATACTTCTGGGAATTTTCTGAAAGGAATTCTTTCTATTAAAGCTACTTAATCTGTGAACCCAAAATATTTTGTTAAATCAGTCAGGGCCTAGTAGCAGCAGTTTAAGTTTACATTTAAAACACAGAAGAGAACTTTCTGGTTACATTTCATACCCAGCAGAGAGCTTGTAGTTTTAATTTAATAGTCACTCAGGGCCTAGTATCAGCAAAGTACTTTTAGTTTAAATTTAAAACAGAGAAGAGAGCTTTCTGGTTAAATTTAGAACCCAGCAGAGAGCTTGTAGTTTAAATTTCATAATAAGTTAGAGCCTAGCAGCAGCAAAGAGCTATAATTTAAATCAAATAAGAATATAGATTAGCACAAAAGGCAAAACAGGGTCAGTACTCTTTGAGCAGCAAATAAAGTCTTCTAGAGACCTTTACAAAGAGGCCTTCTACCTAGGGGGCAAGAGACCTGTGAAACCTTTTCAATAGGTGTTAACACCAGGTGGCAGTTCAAAAGGCCATTTTGAAAGACTCCTTCTATCCAAGCAAGGACTGTTAATCATCCAGGAAGTTGGTCACAGCTTACCTCAGCAGCACAGGCATAAATAGCTCAACCAGAGCTCTGTGATCCTCAGTCTTGAAAGACTAGAAAAGGGAACTGTTACTTCTGGAGAGAGATCTGCAATTGTGAGTATATACTTCTGGGAATTTTCTGAAAGGAATTCTTTCTATTAAAGCTACTTAATCTGTGAACCCACTATTTTTTGTTAAATCAGTCAGGGCCTAGTAGCAGCAGTTTAAGTTTACATTTAAAACACAGAAGAGAACTTTCTGGTTACATTTCATACCCAGCAGAGAGCTTGTAGTTTTAATTTAATAGTCACTCAGGGCCTAGTATCAGCAAAGTACTTTTAGTTTAAATTTAAAACACAGAAGAGAGCTTTCTGGTTAAATTTGGAACCCAGCAGAGAGCTGTAGTTTACATTTAATAGTCACTCAGGGCCTAGCTTCAGCAAAGTACTTTTAGTTTAAATTTAAAACACAGAAGAGAGCTTTCTGGTTAAATTTAGAACCCAGCAGAGAGCTTGTAGTTTAAATTTCATAATAAGTTAGAGCCTAGCAGCAGAAAAGTGCTATAATTTAAATCAAATAAGAATATAGCTTACCTCAGCAGCACAGGACAGGGTACTGTGTAGCAGCCCTCTTTTAATAAGTGGACCTTGGTCTGACCCCGTATGGCATATCTTATGTTCTTATATGTTCTTATGTTCGAGAGCTGATGGGGAGCCAGTGTAGAGATTCAAGTATAGGAGTGATATGGTCATGCTTGCTGGATCTTGTGATTAGTCGGGCTGTTGTGTTTTGGGCTAGTTGTAAGGTTTGGATTGTGCGCTTGGGTACGCCGTATAGAATTAGGTTGCAATAATTCAAACTGAGGTGTAATTAGCGCCTGGCAGACGGACCGGAAGTGGTTCTGATCAAGTAAAGGTCGGAGATTTTGTAGGAGCTTCATCAGTAAACTAACCACTTCAAACAGACGTTCAGCCCGCTTTTTCTGTACAGTTGTAAATAGTTACCCTCTTGTTATCTATCCAAGTTCTGTTGCCTGTTAATTGTAAACACAAATCGAAAGTTTTGAGATGTGTATTTAACTGGTTCTATGTAAACTGCACTGATGGAAAATAGCGCGGTATAAAAGTGCATGTAATAAATAATAATAATAATAATAAATTTTGTAATAGACCTTTGAGGTAGTCTTGCTAATGTGGGACTGGAAGTTGAGCCTCTGGTGGAGGTGGATTCCCAGGTACTTTACCTCATTTTTTACTGGGATAGATCTGTTTCCAATTGTTATGTTTTCTGGAGATTTGAATGTGAGGTCCCTTGTGATTATAAGGGTTTCGGATTTTTTGTAGTTGATCTCGAGGTTGCATAGGTTTAGCCATTCGGTTATTGCTGACATTGCTGACATGCATGAAGAGATGCTGAAGTAGTTGGGGTTCCTTGTGTCTAGGTCGGTGTATATCATTAGGTCGTCTGCATATAGGTGGTAGTATATGTTGTAGTCTTGGAGAATTTTGCACACTGGCTGTAGGTAAAGGTTGAAGAGTAAAGCTGAGAGAGATAATCCTTGAGGAAGCCCTTGCTTTAAAGGGAAAGGTCTAGAATTGTTGCCTTTTATTTTGACTTGAGATTTTCTGTCTGCTAGGAAGGAGTGAAACCATGCCAGAGGTGTGCCACTTATTCCTATTTCACTTAGTCTGTCCAGTAGTATGGAGTGGGTGATTGAATCGAAAGCGGCTGTTATGTCTAGAAATAATAGGACAAAGCCTTTTTTGATACCTTCAAGTCCCTTGGTTACTGTGTTCAGGAGGGATGTCAGTAAAGTTTCGACCCCATGGTACTCTCTAAATTCATGCTGTTGGATGTCGAGAGGGGTGGTCTTGCAGTTGGTGTTGGACCGCTTTCTCTATTAGTTTAGATAGGAGTGGAATGCTGGATATAGATCGGTAAGAGGCGGGGGGAAGTTGGGTCAGTTGTGCTATTCTTCAGTAGAGGTCTAATAGATGAGATTTTCAGTTGAGGTGGCATAGTTCCGTGTGTTAGTGAGGCGTTGACTGTCTTGCAGAGTGTTGGCGCTAGTTTGTGTGCCATTGTCTTTATCCAGGTAGTTGGGCATGGATCTAGCGGAGAAGTGGATGTGTTTAAGGATTTCAGTAGGTTGGTGCATAGGTCTTCAGTAACAGGATAAAAAGTGGACCAGCTGTTTGGTTGGGTTTGGTCAGTCGGAGTTGGGGAGGGTAGACTTTGTGGTGTTTGTGGACAAGATAGTTTGATTTGAAGGTAGGATGCATAGGTTTTGGGGGTTAGGGCATCTGTGTCTTTGCCTTGAGGGGCTTTTGAAAGGGTTTTCACTCTGGAAAATAGCTCCCTGGGTCGGTTTAATGAGGTCATTATAATGTTTGTGTGGTGTTGCCTCTTGTGGTTAAGAATTAGTTCGTTATATTCATTCTGTTTTGTCGTATACTCTTGTTTATCTGATTGTGCTCTTGTTTTTCTCCATCGCCTTTCAAGTCTTCTTAATGTGGTTTTTACTTGCTTGATTTCTGAAGAATACCATGGGGCTTTTTTCTCCCTTTTGGAAGTTCTCGGGGTTAACGGTGAGGAGGCGGCGTGAGAGATGGAGTGGTTCCAGGTCTGTATTAGAGATGATAGGTCAGAAGGGCTGCTTTCAAGTTGGGGGATTATTTGGCCTAGAAGATTGTCCTTGTTGAATTCTTTGAAGCGCCTTTGTGGGTTCATGTAGTGCTGTATGGATTGTTGAGGGACGAAAGGAATGTTAAAGGTAATTGTGTAGTGGTTTGACCATGGCATGGGAGTTACCTGATGATTGATCTGGGAGTCCAAGGTGTAGATGATGGTGGAAGGTAAGAAGACTAGTACAGGGTCTTGCCAGCAGTGTGTGTCTGTGTTGATATAATCTGATAGAGATCCAAGGCACTTAAGGCTTCCAGGAATGCATTTGCGTGGGTTGGAGCTAAGGAGTTTAGGTTGAAGTCACCTAAGATTAAGGGTAGTTTGCCTTTGTTGGTATATCTGGTGGTTAGCTCGATTAAGGTTGATAAGTCGTCAGGGGTGGAAGTGGGGGCTCGGTAAAATAGGCATATCGTTATGTCTTTGCTTTCTAGGGAGTTGAGAGTGGGGGTAGAGAGCTCGCTGATGGTTTTTAGGTTTAGTTGTTTGTCAGCTAGAATAAGTGTACCCCCTCCTTTGCATCCTTTTCTGGTTGATTGGTGAGCCTCCATGTGAGGTGGAGTAAGCAGGTTCAGAAGGATGGTGTCCGCGTCTGTAAGCCATGATTCGTTATGCACATAATCTGAACTTTTTGATCATATATGTAATCGGATATTGTGTGGACCTTATTCCTGATAGAGCAGGCGTTTATTAGAGAGCACTTGGCTGTTTGTGTCCGTTGCTTGGTTGCTGTGTTTGTCCAGGTGGCTTCGTCGGCCTGTATGTGGATGAGGCGGCTTGGTTTTTTGTGGGTGCTGGAGAAGAGAGGTTGTGATGCTAGGAGTTGTCTGGGTCTGTAGAGTATTGGTATTGATTTGTTCCAGGTGGGTGTTGTTCTGGTCAGTCTTATTAGCAGAGTAGCTATGATGGAGAGGAATAGGAAGGCTTGCACCCACTTCATGGTTGTTCTTTGCGTTGTTGTCTTGTCTTGCAGTAAAGTATGTGGTTTGCAGTGGTGATATGAAGAGAGAGGAGATGAAGGTTGTGTTTGGTTGAGCAATTGGGACTTAATTAAGGCTGTGCTGTCAGAGGTCGCTGCACGATGTTAATGTTGTTTCCACCTTGGGACCTTGGTTGCTTTCACGAGTAGCGCGTGGGTTGTTGAAGGTGCTGTGTTTGTTCCTTTGTCTGCCTGCGTTCCCCGCCTAAGGGCCACGCCAAAGGGGAACCTGTGTCTTTTGGTGAAACTGCTAAGTACTTGTGATCTGGATTGGCCACTGTTGGAAACAGGATACTGGGCTTGATGGACCTTGGTCTGACCCAGTATGGCATATCTCATGTTCTTATGTTCTTAGTGTTTTCTTTGTTCTCTCAGGAGCAGCTAAGCAGCCATCTTAAGAACATGGCTTGAACCAAAAGATATAGCCCTAAGAATGTGATTTATGGCTTAACTCTCACTGTCCTCACAATTTATCAAGGTGTGCTTAGAAGTTCTTTTTAATAAGGCTGATAGTGCCTAATACAATTGGGAACGTTTCTGGAACGTTCTATCACATTTTCTTGGTCTGGTTGCGTTTATTTGTACTTGAAGATCTTCTGTTTCTCCATGAGTAGTACAGAATATTTTCTTACAACTGACACTTCTATTAGTAATGCCAATCTTGTGCTTTCTTCTGTATCACACTGTCTGATTTTTTTTACTTTCAACTTGGTGGGAATGAGAACACAGCAGGCAATTAGAACTTTGTTCACCACAAGTCTGACAGGGTCATGATCCCAGTATTATCTATACCTCAGGAATCCCTCCATCAGGCCTGGGTCAGGAAGAACTTCATAAACTCTCTCTGAGTTGCTTGTGCTGATCCCTTACAGGAACTCTGCTAGCTCCGCCCTTAGTGACATCACTCGGGCACATTGCTGAAACGGAAGGGTGTACAGTGGATAAGAAAGCAATATTTATCTCTCAGATGCTCTTTCATCAGTTCTGGACCAGTGAGAACTCCATTAACTCATTCTGAGCTGCCGCTGAACCAGTGATGGGATCCGAATCGTCTAAGAACCGATGTGGTCCCAGCCCTCCCATGTGCGTGACGGCCGGGTTGCTGCACCTCGCATGGAGGCATTGCAGAGCCATACATTTGGGCTGCTACCCTCCACTAAGATGCAGTAACCTGGTCATTGCCCTGTGGCCAGATCCCCCGCTTGACAATGTTTTGATGGCATTGGGGGCTTCTCCTGATGCCGCAATTTCCTGATGCCATAAAACATTGTCAGGCGGAGGGATTCCCGTTACTGCAGTGCCAGCATTTCCATGCTGTGTTCGGCTCGGTTCGGTGAACATGGGCCGTGGCAGGGACTGGTTTGCACGAAGCGGGTCAAACCGGCCTAATCCCACCGTTTCTTTGAACCATTGTCCAGCCTACAAATCATCCAGATGTCATTTGATTCTCTTCACTACTCAGAGCTAGACCATTAAATGATGATCACAGGAGCTGCACAGCATCAAATCATCAACATACAGTAGGTGAAATGTAGGGGTGTACATGGCCAAAAAACAAAGTTTGGTTTGTGCTCATATTAGTCCACTTGGCTATATGAAAATAAGGGTCAGCAAACAAGTTATAGGTGACATGGACTAATTTAATGCATCTTTGACAAGCTTTCGGGAGGTTAACTCTTGAAAGCTTGTCAAATACATTCTCTTTAACGCATCTTCTTTCCTCCTCCACACTCACTATTTGTTCATCTGATCCCATTCGCACCTGGCTGCACAGTGCTATCTTCCCCACTGTCACCCCTTCCATCTGTCATATCCTCAACCTATTGTTTCTACTGCAACTGTTCCTGCTGCCTTCAAACATGCTGTGTTTACACTGCTCCTCAAAATACCTTCCCTGGACCCCTACCTGTCCTTCCAATTATCATCCCATCTCTCTTCTCCCTTTTGCATCCAAACTATTTAAATGTGTCATTCATTACTGCTGTCTTGATGTTCTTTCATCCCAAGCTGTTCTGGATCCACTCCATCTTGGCTTTTGTCCTCTACATTCTATGAAAGAGTCCTCATCAAAGTCTTCAGTGCCCTTTTCTTGGCCATATTCAAGGGCCTTTACTTGCACCTCCTCCTTCTTTATCTATCTGCTCCTTCTCCTTGATGCACTGTCCTCGCTAGGATTTCAGGGCCCTGTTCTGTCTTCTATCTCACCCATTGTACTATTAGTGTATGCTGTGGTGGATCCTCCTCCACTGCTATCCCACTATCAGTTGGTGTACCTCAGGGCTCTCTGTCTTGGGACCTCTTCTCTCTATATATTTCATTCACTTGGTGCCCTGGTCTCCTCTCATGGGATTCAATACTATCTTTATGCTGATGACTGCCAAATATACCTCCCTGCATGAGAAATTTCTCCATGAATCTTGGCCCCGAATCTCAGCCTGCTTATTTGACATTGCTGCCTGGATATACCACCACCATCTGAAACTGAGCATGGCCAAGACGGAGCTCCTTATCTTTCCCCCTAAACCCACCGCTCTCCTTCCTCATTTCCCTGTCTTTGGATAACACTGTCATCCTGTCTCCTTGGCTCGTCACCTTGGAGTCGTCTTTTCCACTCTCTCTCTCTTTGCAAATATCCAACAGCAGTGAAAACCTGCCATTTCTTCCTCTATCACATCAGCAAATTCATCCCTTCCTTTCTGAACATGTTATCAGAACCTCTATCTACTTTCTCATCATCTGCCACTTAGACGGCTACAATCTGCTCCTCACCGGTCTCCTTCCAAACCATCTCTCTCCCCTTCAGTATATTGAAAGCTTAGCTGCATGGCTAATCTTCTGCTAAAGTCACTATGCAGATGAGCTCTTTTCTCAAGTCACTTCACTGGCTCTCTGTCTGATTACACAAACAGTTCAAACTGCTCTTACTGACCTACATGTGCATTCACTCTGTAGATCCTCGTTACCTCCTTCCGACACCTCTTCTTGGGAACACAGCTAATCAGGCAAATCCTTTTACTGTGCCTTATGCCTGCCACAGGCTTTCTGAGTCAGAATGTCCTATTTAAATCCAGAGTAAAAACCTTTTTTGAGGCGGCTTTTGATTCCTGAATCCCGTTATTCTGTTTAATACCCATGTGCATTTTAATCATTCTCTATAAATGAAAACCTTTGTTCCTGTTTGTTCTGTTTGTCTTCCTTGAGCAGATTGTAAACTCTGTAAAACAGGGACTCTGGCTTATGTGTAAGTTTATAGCACTGTGTATGCCCAGTAGCACTACAGAAATTGCTAAATCGTAGAGGTAATAGTAGCAATAAAAAGGTATCGCCTACAGCTTGTTTGCTTAACCCTATTTTCAAATTTGCTCATTTAAAATACACATTTCCCTATTTTTGAGCACTTTTTGTGTTTGAGCTATTTGTTTTTTAGGTGTGCATTGTATGCACACAGGAACTTAAAAATGTGCAAAATCAATTGTACGCATGTTAATTTGTAGGTATTTGCACATACAAGCACATGAATTGCTAGCTACCCAAATGAACTGAATACATGCTCACAAATGCACACCCCTATGCAATGTTATTTGTGGAGCATTAGTCAGTCCTCTAGGGGTAAAGCTAAATTTATAGCCAATGAGTTACAACTATTCATTGGACTTAATGCAGTGATATACAGCGTGGGAAGAGCTAAGTCCATATTTGGCTGCGGATGGAAAGAGACTGAGGGAGGAGGAGCAGCACACACTGAGGGGTGAGTCCTGCGCCTGCCCAGAGGGTATTTCCAGATTCTTTTGGGCTCTAGAAGAGCGTGTCCAGCATCACCATTATGTGTGGCTGATTATATCCTGCTTGTCCATGGAGAAGGCATGGTTCTTTATACAGGTTTTTGAAAATTAGAGTTCAAAGGTTTACCTCTTCCATATTACTTCTTATTGTTTATGCTATGGATGAGGTAGAGAATCATATTAGGGATAGGGATATTAATTATATTAATAAGAGCTGTCTCTTGAATATTGATGATTTGGAATAAGATGTTACTTGTCTGACAAAGTGCAATATATCCTATACCTCCTCTTTTCCAACAACTGTAAAATGTCTTGGTATATAGTGCATGTGTATTGTTGTTAAGTGCCATCTAGTTGGTGTCAGCACATGGCGACCCTATGGATAGTTGTCCTAAACTATGTTTGGTCTTCCATTAGGCGGCTCATTGTTGACAGACTGGCATCCATAGCTGCTATTTTTGCATCAATCCATCTCATTGCTGGCCTTCCACTTTTACATGGACCTTCAACCTTGTCAAGCATGATGTCTTTCTCTAATGATCTGTCTCTTACAAAATGATGTGTCCAAAGTATGAAAGTCGAAGTCTTGTCATCTGAGCTTCTAAAGAAAGCTTAGGTTTGATATCTCTAGTACTGACTAATTATCTATTCAGGCAATCCACGGTATACACAACATTCTTTGTCAGCACCATAATTCAAAGGCATCAATGTTCTTTTTGCCTATATTTTTCATTGTCCAACGTTCGCATCCATATGACGTTATTGAAAATACCATGGCTTGGACGAGCCGAATCTTTGTATGGAGAGAGACATCTCTGCTCTTGAGAAATGTGTCTAGGTCCTTCAGATCTATTCTGCCAAGAGCAATGTGTTGGATTTCTTGACTGCTTGTTGTTTCTTTATTGATTATTAATTCCAAGCAGATTAAAGTTTTCCACTATTTCAATTTCTTCTCCATCAACGATAAACTTATTGATTTGTCCATTTGTCAGGATCTTTGTCTTCTTTACGTTAAGGTGCAGGCCCATTTTAAGACTCTTCCTTGATCTTGAGAAGCAAATGTTTCAAATCATCTAGCACAGCGAAGGTTGCTGATGAATCCTCCACCAATTTTCACACCTCTGTTGTCTTCATACAGTCCTGCTTCTCTGATGATTAGTTCTGCATATAAATTAAACAGGGAAGGGGAAAGTATGCAGCCTTATTGTACAATTTTGCTGAATTTAAACCATTCTGTATCTCCTTCTTCCATTCGAACTGTTGCTGCTTGATCAATGTATAGGTAGTGCAAGAGAACTATCAGATGTTCTGGTATACCCATGCTTCTTTATTGGGCCCAGAGTTTCTCATGGTTTACACAGTCAAAAACCTTGCTGCAGTCAATAAAACACATATAGATATCCTTTTGGTATTCTTTTGTCTTTTTAAGGATCCATCTTACATCCGCGATGATGTCTCTTGTTCCTCGCCCTTTCCTGAACCCCACTTGCACTTCAGGCAGTTCTCGTTCCAGTTATGATTGTAGTCTCTGCTGGCATGTGTGATCAGAGCAATTGTGCGGTAATTTCCACAGTTAGTTGGATCACCTTTCTTCAGTATTGGTATAAACACAGATATTTTCCAGTCGGTTGGCCATGATGTTGTCTTCCATTTTTCCTGGCTGAGCTTTGTAGGTCTGGTAACAGCCACATCTGATTTCTGTAATACTTCAGTGGGAATGCCATCAAAACCCAGAGCTTTGTTCTTTGATAAGGCTTTCAATGTTGCTTTGACTTCTTTCATCACCAATGGTTCCTGATCATAAGGTACGGATTGAAACAGCTGTTGGTCCACTTGATCTTTATGGCATAATGACCTTTTCTTGATCTCAGCATCATTCAACATGGATATTTGAGCGTCTTGTAGCATTACAATTCAAGGCTAGAATTTTCTCTTTAACTCTTGTAGCTTTAGGAAAGCTTATCTTGTTCTTCCTCTAATAGTTTCTGATTCTGTTTCCTTGCATGCGTCATTGTAGCACTTCTCTTTGTCTTGTCACACATTCGAAATATCTGTTTTCTATGATTGCCTCTCTTTCTCCTCTGGCTTTAGCTTCTCTGCATTTCTGGGCAATTTTCAGAGTTTCTTCATTCATTTTGGCCTTTTTTGTTTTTTCACCTTTTGTAGAGACTTATTTTCTTCAAGCACAATGTTCTTGATGTCATCCCATAACTCTTCTGGTGCTCTGTCATTTGTATACAAAGCAGCAAATCAATTTTGCAGTCTTTAAATTCTGGTTGTATATTCTCATGGTCATATTTTGCTACATTCATGAGTGTCTTGCTCTTTTCCAGCTTTAGCTTGCATACCAATAGCTGGTGATCTGTACCACAGTCAGCTCCTGGTTTTGTTTATATTATTGAACTTTTTCATCACTGACTTCCACAAATGTGTTTTTTTTTTTAGTGCCATCAAGTCAGTGTTGACTCATAGCAACCCAGCTACCTCTGGGGTTTTTTGGCAATGTATCACTGGAAGTAGATTGCCAGCCTTTTCTTCCAAGGCAATGGAGGGTAAAGTGACTTGCCCAAAGTCACAAGGAGCGCCAGTGGGAATTGAACCCTTGATCTGCTGGGTACTAGGCAGTTGCTCTAATCACTAGGCTACTCCTCCATGCCATGGATGTAGTCAACTTGATATTTGTACAGTCCATTGGTTGAAGTCCAGGTATTCAGTCACCTCTTGTGTTGCTGGAAGAAGATGTTTGAGATGAATAGATCATTGTTCTTGCAGAATTCTATCAGTCTTTCTCCAAATTCACTTCTGTTGCCAAGTCCATGTTTTCCATCCACTTTGCCTTCTTCTTTGTTGCCAATTTTTGCTTTCCAGTCACTCACGACTATCAGGATATCATGTTTGCATGTTCTGTCAATTTCAGCTTGTACGTGTTCATAGAACTGATAAACCTCTTCCTCTTCTGCAGCTGGTCATATACCTGAATAACAGTTGTGTTGATGGGCTTTCCTCATAGAGGAAGAGAAATTAAGCATTCACTGACTGCATTGTATTTCATTACAGTTCTGGCAAGTTTCTTCTTCATTATTAGTGTAACATCATTTCTTCTTTGTCTTTCATTTCACTGGGCTACAATTTTTTAAATGTTATCTGCTTTAGAGATAAAAGTCTGCCAATTCTTGACTTCCGGTGATGCGGTGAGCAGGAGCGGACACGAACCGCTCGAGCTCTGGGCCCCCCCTGCTCCTCTGCCTTTAAACGTGCCGATGTAAAGGCTCCGGTTTGAGATCCGACCTCCCCCCGGCTCACCTGTATTGGCGGCACGGAGTTGGATCCCCCCCCCGCTCTCCGACGCTGCAGCGAGAAGGACGATCAGCCGACGTCGGAGCCAGGCCTGTCCCTGCAGCGGTTCTGTGGGTGAAGAGGAACCCCCCTCGCTTCATAGAGCCAGCGGAGGCTAGCCGGTAAGTGGCGGCCAGTGGGAGAAACGCCCCCTGCCTCCCCGAACCGGCGAAATCAGACGGCTGGTTCTTGCGCCCCCCCCCCTACCCCGTGCAAGATCGCAGTGCCGGGAACCGGCGAAGACGTCGGAAGGCGCCCCTAGCCCCTGCGCTTCTTCGTGCGAAGAGAAGGCCTTAGTGCTGCTGCCGCCGGGGATTAGATCTCTGTGGCCTTGGTGGTCGGAGGAAGAGACGACCGGAGCCCCCCCCCCTCCCTTACCTTTCTTCACCCGGAGAGGAGGCAGCCTGCGGGAGACCTGAGGGCCTTGGCCCCCCACGGAGATCGTGGGGTGGTGACTCTTGGGGGGAGCACCAGGGGTGGTCTGCAGCTTTGCAGTTTCGCAGTGGTGCTTTGGGGACCATACTTTTTGGAGTGCTCCCTTCGCCGGTGTTCTTCTGCTCTCGCTCCCTGGGGGTATTTCCACTCTTACCGCCCTCAGGGCTCAGTATCTTTCGAGAGCTTCTTCCTGCTGCTCCTGGGCCTCCATACTGCTGGCACCGCAGGACTGAGATTGCAGAGCTCAGGCATATTGCAGAGAGCCGGCTTTTCCCTGTTAGCCCAGAGAGCACCCAGTCAGGCGTTTTCACAGCTTGCCTGACGGAGGAAGAGCCGGGGACCGGAGAGGCCTTGCATTTTCGGGAAGACAGCGAGGCAGGCGAGGAGCCAGCGGAAGAAGAGGAGATGGCGGCGGCAGCAAAGGGGGGACGCCGCGAAAAAGAAAAAGTGCCCATGCAACACAGAGTGGCTGAGCAACCCTCACCGTCAAAGGTAGGGGCCAAAACGGAACTGGTAGATGAAATCTCGGTGGCGGTGGTGGGGGCGCTATCCGCACAATTTGAAGACCTGCGGGCCGGATGGATCTTCTTCAGTCCTCAGTGGAGGCCCTTGGCAGTCGGATGCAAGAGGCCGAACATAGGATAGAGCAAACGGAGGAGAATGTGCTGGAGTTGCAGCAGGAGGTGAACCGCATGAGAACACAGCTACAGGGTCAAGAGGCCAAGCTAGATGACCTAGAAAACAGGTCTCGCCGCAATAACTTGCGCTTTCTTGGGATTCCAGATACCATAGAAGACAGAGAGTTAAAACCCTATGTGGAAGACTTGGTGAAGAAAATCTTGGAAAATGAGGCAGAAGGAGGCCTGGTGCAAATAGAGAGAGCACACCGTGTTGGGCCCAAGAGAGTCAATGACAGCCGACCCAGGGTGGTCTTGGCGAGATTCCTGCGATTTCCACAAAAGGAGGCGGTGCTGCGGGCGGCGAGAAAGATGGGATCGGTTTCCAAGGACAATGCTAAGCTGCGAATAGTACAAGATTACTCTGCGGCCCTGGGCCAACGTCGACGAGACTATGGACCTTTGTGTCAGACACTGATAGATAATAATATCAAATTTATAGTGCAATACCCGGCCCGCTTGATCTTCACCCATGGGGGAGTTCGCAGGACATTTGAATCAGCCGCAGCAGCGAAATCATATATAGATGAGATACGGAGAGGTGCAGCAGCGGCCACCGAAGGACAGTAGTGAATCGTGGAGAGCGAGTCTCGGACTGGAAGAGCTATCCGGGAGGAGCTAGAATAAACCATATTGCTCCTACTGGGAGGAAGAGTTGCCTCCAAGGGGGGGATATCAGGGGTTTGAAATTGTTGAGTTAAAGTTAACTATTTGGTTTGCCCGGGATATATTGTGGGGTTGTGGTCTTGGAGGTGGGGGAGGGGATGCACATGGAGGTGGAGTGAGCCGGGGGGAAGGGCGGGTGGGGGGGGGAGGGGAAATCAGACGGGCGCATAGAGAACTGGTGTGGGGAGAGGAGTGGGGGGGCACTACACGCATCTTGGGGTCACAGAGGAGGGGGAGAGGAGGTAATAGGTATAGATGAGGGGTTGGAGGAGAGAGGGGAGTGGAGGGGGAGTGGGGGGCGAGGGAGGGAGGGTAGCGGGGGTTGTAGAGAGGGGGTGGTGGGGGGAGGATAGGGAGGGGGGGAGGGAGGCGGGGGGAGGGAGGAAGAGGAGAGCAGCTCGAGAGGAGTTATTGGGTTCTGGATGGGGTACATACATCATAGAGAGGGAGGACCTCAGGCTGGGGGGGGCCCTTTCCTGCAACAGAAGACTTGCAGTGAGGTTTGAGGCCTATGGTTATCCAGTGACCTGAAGATTATATCCTGGAATGTCTGTGGGATCGGTAACCCTATCAAGCGATATAAAGTGTTGCAGGCCCTAGCAAGGCAGAAATGCGATGTGGCAATGTTGCAGGAAACCCACCAGACTGCTGAGGAACATCTTAAATTAAAAAGGGATTGGGTGGGACAGGTGTGGGGGGCACCGGCGATGGGGAGGAAAGGTGGAGTGGTCATTCTGATACACAAGCGAATCAGATTCGTCCGGGAGAGCATGTTTGTGGGGGCTGGGGGAAGATATGTGCTTCTGTATGGCGTATTAGAGGGGAAACCGGTGGTGTTGGGTAACGTGTATAGCCCGAACGTACTGGACCGGTCGTTTTATGCCAGTCTGGGTTCCCGAGTGGAACAGTTGCCGGCCGCCCCCCTGATCTTGGCAGGAGACTTTAATGGCGTCATGGATGCGGAACTCGATACAACTAGAGGTGGGGGAGATAGGGCTCGGGTCCACACCGCTAAAGCGTTACAGAGTTTAGGGCGTAGGCTGGGAGTGGTGGATCCTTGGAGGCTGTTGCACCCTTTTGAAAGAGACTACACACATCAATCACGGGCACATGGATCGGGTGCCCGTATTGATTATGTGTTTGTTTCAGAGAGATCCTTTGCCCAAATAGAAAATGCGCAATTGGGCCCTATCGCGATATCGGACCATGCGTGGGTCGGGGTGGACATGGTATGGCATGACATTAGCGCACGGACGCGCATTTGGAGGTTTCCTATGGAATTGTATAGAGATGTCGAATTCCATACATTCATAGGGCAGAAGTGGCAAGACTTTGCTGTTCACAACGCTCAACACCAAGAAGACCCGGAGCTCTTCTGGGAAACCGCAAAGGTAGTCCTACGGGGAGACATTATAGGGTATGTCGGGAGGAAGAGGAAGCTGTTGACGCAGCAGATTGTCCGGCTGGAGCAACAGGCTCGTAGAGAGCGGCGAAGGCGGGCGCAGAACCCCTCGGTGGCGAACGGGAAGAAAGTTTGGGAAACCCAAACGGCCCTGAACGAACTGTTGCACCAAAGGGCCAAAAAGTCCTTTTTGTATTATCGGTTCCAGCTATATCGACATGGGGATAAGCCGGGCAGGCTCTTGGGGCGATGCCTTAGGGGTAGTAGGGGGACCGGACTGGTTGCGGCACTCAGGGATAATCAGGGGACGCTGCACAGAGAGAGTAAGGCGATTGCGCAAGTGTTTCGGTCGTTCTATCAAAGCTTGTACTCGAGGAAGGGAGGGTCCCAGTCGGCCATGGAAGATTACCTGGGGGGCTTGCGCCTGCCCCAGCTGACAGTGGACCAGAGGGCGCAATTAGATGCGCCGGTGTCCGAGGAGGAGATACAACGGGTTATCCAGCAGGCGAGTTGCTGCAAGACGCCGGGTCCAGACGGTTTCGGGGCGGAATTTTATAAGTTGTTGGGGGAGAAGCTGGGCCCCTCCCTAGTGGCAGTGTATCATAGCAGAGTGGAGCAAGGGGGATTTGAGCGGGGGGAGAATAACGCGCATATTATATTGATCCCCAAAGCAGGGAAAGATCGTACGCAGGCTACGTCTTATCGGCCTATATCCCTGCTGAACTTTGACGTGAAGATACTGGCCAAGGTGCTGGCGGACCGCCTGGCCCCGGTTTTGCGGGAGCTGGTGCACGACTCTCAGGTGGGGTTCGTGAGGGGACGATACGCAGTGCGTAATCTTCGTAAAATTGTGGCCTCACTGGAGTGGGTACGGAGTAGGAAGTTGCAATCTCTCTTGATCAGCTTCGACGCGGAAAAGGCGTTCGATCAAGTGAACTGGGCATACTTAAAATATTTGCTGCCCCAGTATGGCCTTGGGGTGTCATTTTGTAATATGGTGGAGCTCTTATACTCGAGGCCTACAGCAAGAGTACTCTGTAATGGCGTGCTATCGGATGGCTTTAGGCTGGAGAGAGGAACGAGGCAGGGATGTCCGCTCTCTCCGCTGCTTTTTGTGTTGTCGCTGGATCCTCTGGTGCGGCGGATTGAGGCGTCCAGGGATATATGCGGCATAGATATAGGGCGACATACCTTTAAGATGGCTGCATTTGCTGATGATATGCTTGTGCACTTGCTGTCCCCTCAGACGTCGCTGCCTAGTTTATTACAGGAATTCTCTCTCTATGGCAGTTTTGCGGGATTGGGTATTAATATGGAAAAGTCGGAGGCCTTGGATGTGGCGGGGACACTGAGGGGGCAGTGGAGTGGGAGCTTCCCACTGAAGTGGGCGGGGGACTCCTTCGTGTACCTGGGGGTGCTATTGACTAGGGATCCGAAAGAGCTATATAGACAAAATTTGGAACGGGTCTTGGCCCAAATGCGCTCGCAGCTTCAGGCATGGACTCCGCTCCCCCTGTCTCTGTTGGGACGGGTGGCGGCATTGGGAATGGTGATTTTACCACGGGTGCTGTATTGGTTGCAGACCCTTCCAGTGTGGATATTGAAACGAGACTTAAACTCTATTGACCGGGAGATTCGGAAATTTCTTTGGAGAGGGGCCCGGGCTCGTATACCATTACATAGACTGAGAGGGAGATGGGAACGAGGGGGGGTAGGGCTTCCAGACCTACAGAGTTACGCCCTAGCGTGCCAAGCGCGGCATATCGGGGATTGGTTGGGGGACACGGAGGTGTACACCCCCCGAGCGTTGGAGGCGGCCTTTGTGGCCCCGCAATCTCTGCTAGCGGTGCTGCATTTGGAGAGTAAATACTTGACTGGAGGAGTGACGAGTAGTGCGCTGATCCGTCCAGCACGACAAACGTGGCGATGCTTGAATGGACTTTGGAGGGAGACTCCTGCGGTCTCGAGTTGGCTGCCCCTACAAGGGAACTGTCGGTTCACCCCTGGATCGGACTCACCAGTGTTTTGGGGATGGTG
This sequence comes from Ichthyophis bannanicus, assembly GCA_033557465.1. NCBI lineage: Eukaryota > Metazoa > Chordata > Amphibia > Gymnophiona > Ichthyophiidae > Ichthyophis > Ichthyophis bannanicus. The sequence continues at coordinate 964,902,111 of CM066034.1, read as the reverse complement.
GAGGCAGGGTATACGGAATATTGGACATGTGATTGCCCCAACGGGGCAGTGCAGATCCTTTGCGACCTTGTGCAAGGATTATGGGATAAGCAGCCGGCATTACTTTGCCTATGCCCAACTACATCACTATATAGCCTCGCTCCCGCAGACTGCACTCCGGGTGGAAAGGGCTGCGCAGATATTGGAGTTCTTTGCATTGGGGGAGGAAGATCCGCCCACAATTGCAAGTTTGAAGAGGCGCATAGAGGGGTATGTTAATCCGCCGGATTATGGGGTGGAAGAGACTTTGTGGGGTCGGGAGTTGAATTTGGTGGTGCCCCCGGGGTCACTTAATAGGGCCTTGAGCGGGATACGCGGATTAGTGGAGGGGGCCCGCTGGCGGGAAGTGCAGTTTAAATGTTTAATACGAGCACATTTCTCTCCTAGACGTGCACTACGGTGTTGTCTTACTGAGGAGGGAGGATGCCCAAAATGTTCTAGCCCCTTGGCGGATTTGGGACATATGTGGTGGAGATGTCCGAGGATTTCCCAGTATTGGAGAAAGATTGCTGATTATATGAGTACGGTCATATCCCAACAGATTGACTGGACGGCGTCGCTTGTGGTGTTAGACAGACTTGGACCACTCCACCCGAAGGGGAGGTGGGAACGCCTGTTAGTTAGGAAAGCATGTCTGGTGGGTAAAGGCCCAATACTTCGCCGGTGGAGAGAAGCGGTGAGCCCTACCTTTTGGGAGTGGCGCAATAGCTTCCACCACCTAATGCTTATGGAAAAGAGGGGAGCTAAGGGAAATGCCCGTCGTTGGGCTTCATTCCTGCTGGTATGGGAGCCATATATTCAGAGGCTGGGGCCTCGGGCCCGGAATGAGGTCCTCCGGGTGGGCTAAGGCAGGACAGAGGAGGATAGGGGAGTACATAGAGATGTGCGGAACCATGGATAAGTTCATGTATGTTCCCTTGTGGTAGAGGAAGAGCTGTGGGGGCTGGGGGGAAGGGGGAGGGAGGGAAGGAGGGGAGGGGGGTTCAAACTGTAAACTTTGCGGTACCTTTTAGTATGATCTGTGCTGCTACCCTGGAGCGGGGGATAAGACACAACCCCTGCAAGGGTTGCCATGTTTGTATACTGTTTTGCATGATCTGTATTGTATGGTGCTGTTTTCAATAAACAGAGTTTTCAAAAAAAAAAAAAAAAAAGTCTGCCAATTCTTATGGATTTTGATGTGCTGAATTTAAAAAGGACAATTAAAACCGCTGTTTGGCTACTGTTTACAAGATATCTAAGCTTTTCCATTTTACACTTGTATTATAGCGTGTTGGTAGTAGAGTTTTAATCACAAATTATAAACGTAGGTCTTTTCATGTGTTTATGATAATATTTCACCTGTCTTTGTTTAAAAGCTTAAAAATCAGCCAAAGGGTTATTTAAATACAATTTATTAAAAAAGTTAGTACGAAACAGAAAGCAAGAAAAAACTATGTATTCATTAGTATTCATGTCGGACCTTATTCAGTGTCTATTCGTTGTTTCTTGGCTTGTGTCATGTATTTTGTAAATGGAGTATCTCTTGTCACTGCCCACCAATCGTCTGAAAGCATTGACAGGCACCATTTGCCTTGATATCTTTTCTCCATCACTGAAATGTCCTGATGAAATCATTTGCCATACTCATCGCTCACTACTTCGCAGTTCGTGGAAAAAAGTCAAGATGAGAATGCAAAAACTGTATCTTTAGTGACATGTTGCAGTCAAGACTTGTATGCGTTGAGGAGTTTTTCCACCAACTCCCTGTAGTTGTCTGCCTTGTTTTTTCTGAGAAAGCCTGTTTTCCACTAAATGGAGGGCTTTCCATGCTGTCCTTTCTTTGCCATGTAGTGCACAGTTAAATGCAATATCAAAGAAATTTACGAATCTGAGGACCAACAAAGACATCTTCCTTTAGCTTAGCTTCACTTAGTTGTAGAAATTGAGTGGAGGGCAGGGGGTTGGCTAAGTCTAGATTTATTTATTTATTTTATTTATTTATTTATTTATCTATTTCTTCTATACCGCCCCTTCCAGAGATCAGGGGCGGTTTACATGGAACAATTTAACAGTTTTGTATACGTTCGTATAACAGTACATTGAACAAGAACTTTTTAACTTTTTACATATAACAGAACAGTAAATTATTAAAACTATTTACAAGGTGTATAACTTGATCAGAAGTTTCTAACTTTTTACAGGGAATAGGCAGCGTGCTGACATTTCTATTTACAGGTGTTATTTACAAAAAGGTTAGGATACAGTGTAGTGAATTCACTATTCAAGTGTGTGTGTGTGTGTGTGTGTGTGTGCGTGCGCGTGTGTGTGTGATGGAATTTATTTCCATTTTTCGTGTGTTTTTTTGTGTCTTTGGGAGAACTGTTTGAGGGGGGCTGTGTATGTTCAGTTAATTGTGTTTTTGCAGGTTTTTTTGTTTGTGTGTCTGTGGACGCTGTGTGGCTGGGCTTGGAGGGTAGGGGATTCCGAAGTGTTCGGAGAATAGGTATGTCTTGAGTTCTTTCCTGAATTGAGAGAGGTCCTTTATGATTCGGATGTCTATTGGGAGGTCATTCCAGAGTGTGGGAGCGGTGAATGTGAAGGCTCTGGCACTGGTGGATTTTTTAGTCCTCGTGAATGTTTTTGGTAACTCCAGTGAGAGGGTTGCATTTAGTCTTCGGGCTCTTGAATCATTTGGTGCGTGAAGGAGTGTGGATAGATGGGAGGGGGCAATATCGTTTAGTAGTTTGAATGTTGTTAGTAGTGTTTTGTATTTGATTCGGTTATTTATGGGGAGCCAGTGTAGTTCTAGCAGTATAGGGGTTACATGGTCCGCTAGGCGGGCTTTAGTGACTACTTTTGCACAAATGTTCTGTGCTCTTTGTAATAAGTAGATATTCTTTTGTGGGAGGCCAATTAGGAGACTGTTACAATAGTCAAAGTGAGGGGTTATGAGTGAACTGACAACTGATCTAAAGTCATGCGTGTCAAGAAGGGGCCTTAAGTGTTGAATAGTTTTGAGTTTGTAGAATATGGTTTTTACCGTCTGCTTTATGTGTGGTAGCATGGTGAGTGTGTGATCGATTATAACACCTAGGTATTTTACCTCTTTTTTAACAGGTATAGTTGTGTTATTGATGGAGATTGTTGTTGGGTAGGTATCTTCAGCCACAGGTGATCTTGATACGAACATTGCCTCAGTTTTTTTGAGATTGATGCTGAGGTAGTTGGTTTCCATCCAGGATGTGGTTTCTGCCATGCACTCGGATAGAGTGTTATAAGTGGGGGTTTTCGTGGTTATGGGGAGGGCGAGCATGATGTCATCTGCATAGATAAAATGACTGATTTTGTGTTTTTTAAATATTTTTGTGATGGGTTGAAGGTATAGGTTGAAGAGGAGAGCAGAAAGGGCCGATCCCTGGGGTATTCCTTGTCCTTGGGGGAAGGTTTCTGATGCTTCCTGGTTTACTTGAACTCGCATTAGTCTGTGTGTGATGTATGACTTGAACCAATTGAGGACAGTCCCGCCTATTCCTAAGTTTTCTAATCTATTAATCAGTGTAAGGTGGTTGATGTTGTCAAATGCGGCGGAAATGTCTATGAAAAGGAGTAGTAGGCCCTGAGTGTTATCGTCTGTATGTCTTATGAGGAAGTCCATCAGAGTAATTAAAAGGGTTTCTACACCATGGAAGGGGCGGAAACCAAATTGGTGGGAGTCAAGGGAATTGTGCTCATCTATGTGTTCTTGCAATTGTAGTTGAACAGTTTTTTTCTATTATTTTAGCCATAAATGGAATGCTGGCTATCGGTCTGTATGAGTTTGGGTCTTTCGGGTCGAGTTTATTGTTTTTTATTATTGGGCGGATCGATGTGTGTTTTAGGGCATCAGGCATAATGCCTTGGGAGAGGGATTGATTTACTATGTATTGAATTTTTCCAGCTAGTTCTTCCTTAGTACTTTTGATCCATGACACAGGGCAGGGATCGAGTGGGGAAGTTGTGGTGTTGATAATTGTTATGATCCTGAGGAGTGTTTTTGATCTATCGTGTGAAAGGTTGTCCAGTTGTTATTGGTTTCGGTGTTTGTGGGGAGTAGTGTTGGTGCAGTATTTAGTTTGCATTTTAGTTTTTCTGCAAAGTGGGTTGCTAGGGTTTGAATACTTATTGCTGATTGTTTTGGCTCTGGGTTTTTGGTTTTTGTCAGATGGCATTTTGTTGGATGTTGTTTCTGTGAGTTTGTATTATAGTAATCATGGAAATGGAGTGTTATAAGTTTTTTGCGGAATTCTGCATGGTGAGAGCAATTTCGGATGTCAGGGGGGAGGGTGTTCCATTCTGTGGGGGCATAGAGGGAAAAAGTGCAATTGCAGGTAGCTTGTGAGCTTTTTAGTTTTTGGACTGGGATGTGTAGTAGGTTTGCAGAGTTAGGCCTGCGAGATCTGGAGTTGGAAGGCTTGGTTAGGAGTGAATAAAGGCAAGGAGCAGATTCATTATGGATAACTTTGTGAATCAGAGTGAGGGCTTTAAATTTTATCCTAGATAGGATAGATAGCCAGTGGAGTTGTTGAAGTATGGGGGTAATGTGGGATCTTCTGGGGGTCTTAGAGATTAGACATGCTATTGTGTTCTGGACTAATTGGAGGGGGTGTATGCTATTCTTTGAGAGGCCATGGTATATGAGGTTGCAGTAGTCAAGGGTAAGGGTAGTGAGAGCTTGGCAAATGGTACGGAAGGAGTCTGGGTTTAATAGAGGGCGAAGGTTTCTTAATGTTCTGATCTTGGAGTAAATTGAATGAGTTGTTTTACATGTGTTTTCATGGAAGGAGAGATGCTGGTCAAGTGTTATGCCTAGATATTTAACTTCAGTTTTTACATCTATCGTATAGTCACCTAGGACAAGGGAGGAAGGGGGAGGGGTGTAAGATAAATCAGTGAATAGGTGGAGGGCTTCTGTTCTGGTTAGGTTGATAAAGAGATTGTGTTACTGGAGCCAATGTCTAATTTTCTTGAAGCAGTTGCTGATATTAATGAAGTCAGGCTTTGCAATGTTAATGGGGTGAAAAACATAATGTCGTCCGCGTAGAGTTGATATTGGATTTTGTAATCTTAGAAAATTTTACATATAGGTTGGAGAAAGATATTGAAAAGAAGAGTGGAGAGACTGGAACCCTGAGGGATGCCTTGAGATTGAATGAATGGTTGGGAAGTCTTTTCACCAATTTGTACCTGCTGTGTTCTGTGGTCTAAGTAAGAACAGAACCAGTCAAACGTGGTACTCCTAAGGCCAATGTCATAGAGCCTGTCAAGGAGTTGATTGCTGAACTCTAGTAACCTCCTCAGGTTTGGAAACTGCTAACACCTAATCAGGTGTTAGTTCCCTCCCTACCCACCCTGACTCCCACCCACCCCTAGTGAGCAGTCTTGCTTTATAGGGCACCTCCCCCTTTAAAACATCACAGAGAATTGGATCAGCACATTTTGAATATAATTAAAGAGATTTAACTGTTCGGAAGTGTTCGTGGGCGAGGATGGATTTGAGCCTTCTGACTGTCCTCATTTTGATGTAAGCGCTCTTTGTTATTTTTGCAATGTGGGACTGGAGGTTGAGGTCCTTGTCGAGCGTTACTCCCAGGTATTTTATTTCTTGTCTTACCGGTATGATGGTGTTGTTTAGGTTGATGGTGGCTGATGGTGAGAATGTCCGGTTTCTTGTGATGAATAGAGCTTCGGTTTTGTTGTAATTTATTGATAGGTTGTTTTCTTGCAGCCAGGTTGCCATTTGTTGGAAGCAGTTGGCTATGTTGGAGTAGTCTGGGTTGTCCAGTTTGATTGGTGTGTATATCATTATGTCATCTGCGTATATGGTGTATTGAATCTTGTGGTCCTTGATGATGGTGCATATGGGTTGTACGTAGATGTTAAATAGCAGGGCGGAGAGAGCTGAGCCTTGTGGGACTCCTTGAGTGGCTCTGAACGGTTGAGAGGTCTTTGTTCCACACTTGACTTGTAGTTGTCTGTTGGTGAGGTAAGATGTAAACCAGCTCAGAGTAGTACTGTGTAGGCCTGCCTCCTGTAGTCTGTTTAGTAGGGTTGTGTCCAGTCAAAAAAGAACCCCCAGCTCAGGGTAAAACTCGTGAATCTAAATATAAAAACTACCCCAGCACACAGAACCTCCCGTGTAAATAAATCAGCAATCAGAAACAAAGGAAATACACTCTCTTTTTGTCGGAGTAACCAGTCAAGAGGAAGCAGGAGAAAACCCGTTCCTCGCCATGGTCAGTCCATTTTACTCATTTTAAATGCTTGAAAAACTTAGCTTTTTTCTTTCAATTCAGCCATTAGAGAATCCAGGAAACACAACGTGCCACGTTTCGAGCCAGTTATCTCATCTATGGCCCTGCATCAGGTGAAAATTGTGGAATCCCAAAGATAGGCTTTTAGTTGAAGCACAACGGTTAGGTTTAAAAAGAGGATAGCGTGTGACGTCATTGTACACGGAGAAATCTGCACAGCCAATGGGTCACTCATACGTAACAAGCACATGATTTTTGGGAAAACCCACAACAAGGGAATCCCAATGAAGTCATTCCTGTCAGATCATCACAAAAGAGTGTGCCACTCTACGGAGGCATTGAGACCCAGAGGGGAAACTGTATTCAACATAAATATCCATCGTTGTTCAGTGCGTTGCAATTTAGCAGTACGGTCCCCTCCGCGAGCCTAGAAGGCCTATAAGCGGGCTCGATTCTTTCATCGAGAGTGGTTATTGTTCCCACGTTCATCAGCTAATCAGGAGGAGGACGGTTTTACAGGTATTTTCCCGTATCTGGCCGGAGTTCCTAAACTGGTAAATATTATCCGCCGGTATTGGCCGGTGCTATCTGTCCACCCCTATTTTTTAGGCAAACGATTAAGGGTGGCTTATTCGCGGGCACCGAATCTCCGTGACCGGATTGTAAAATCATCTTGGCCAACGGATCGACCTCCTATTTTTCACGACAATCCAGGTCATTACACTTGTGGATTATGTTCTTATTGTGCAATGGCAATAACTGGCTCGGTTTGGCAACATACTTCAACATCTAAGGTTTATCGTTCTCACTGGCGTACCGACTGTGATTCCCTTTTTGTTGTTTACCTTATCAGCTGTCCTTGCGGATTGCTTTATGTGGGTCGTACCACTCGTAAAGTTAAAATCTGCCTTGGTGAGCACAAGTCCCGCTTACAGATGAAAGAAATGTCGGCACCTATGGTTGCTCATTGCCTTCAAGAAAACCATCTGTTCCATCAATTACACTGGCGGGTTTTGGACCATGTCCCTAGTGATCCTCGCGGAGGGGACCGTACTGCTAAATTGCAACGCACTGAACAACGATGGATATTTATGTTGAATACAGTTTCCCCTCTGGGTCTCAATGCCTCCGTAGAGTGGCACACTCTTTTGTGATGATCTGACAGGAATGACTTCATTGGGATTCCCTTGTTGTGGGTTTTCCCAAAAATCATGTGCTTGTTACGTATGAGTGACCCATTGGCTGTGCAGATTTCTCCGTGTACAATGACGTCACACGCTATCCTCTTTTTAAACCTAACCGTTGTGCTTCAACTAAAAGCCTATCTTTGGGATTCCACAATTTTCACCTGATGCAGGGCCATAGATGAGAAACTGGCTCGAAACGTGGCACGTTGTGTTTCCTGGATTCTCTAATGGCTGACTTGAAAGAAAAAAGCTAAGTTTTTCAAGCAATTAAAATGAGTAAAATGGACTGACCACGGCGAGGAGCGGGTTTTCTCCTGCTTCCTCTTGACTGGTTACTCCGACAAAAAGAGAGTGTATTTCCTTTGTTTCTGATTGCTGATTTATTTACACGGGAGGTTTTGTGTGCTGGGGTAGTTTTTATATTTAGTAGGGTTGTGTGGCAGACAGTGTCGAAAGCTGAGGCGATATCCAGGAATATCATGATGACGCCCATTCTGGTGTTGTCGATTGTCCTCAAAAGGCTGTCGAATAGCTGGATCAGTATGGTTTCAACCCCATGTCTGGGTCGAAAACCGTGTTGATTGGGGTCCAGTGGATTGTAGATGTCGATGTGTTGTTGGAACTGGTGTTGGACTGTTTTCTTGATGATCTTTGTGTAGGTTGTTGACTGCGCATATTGCCTCTAGGATTGCTGAAAGTTCATCTGATGGTGTGTCTGGCGCTCTGTAGGTAAGGCATATGGCTAGGTTCGAGTTTTCAATGATGATTGTGTTGCAGTGGTTTGTATTAGTTGAGATTTTACTTTTTAGCTTTAGGCTGGTCCTTGCTATGATGAGGACCTCTCCTCCTCTTCTTTGAGTGCGAGGGCAGTTGAATGCTGTGTGGGTGTCAGGGACTAGTTGGTTGAGTAGCACATTGTCGATGGGTGACAGCCATGTCTCAGTGATGCACAGGATGTTTGTTTGCTGGTCTTTTATGTGGTCAGAGATGGTATTTGTTTTGTTTCGTACTGACCTGGCGTTGACAAGCTCTATGGAGATGTTTGTAGGTCGGTTGGTGTTAGTGGGCCTGATTTCCTGAGAGCAGCTGAGGGCCTGCATAAAAGGCTCCAGTGCCCTGCCCTGTTCAGGCTTTCCTACAGAAGCTCTCCAGATCAACCAACAGTAAGGATTTAAGGGTTTGTTTTATTATATTAAGTTGTTAGCTCTCTGACTGGGAACTCTTAAAAGGGTTTTTTGTAAATTTTTAAAGCAAGGTTACTTTTTTTGGTGCTTTAGTGGGACTTTCCTTGAGCACAGTAGGTGGTTGAACTCCAGTAACCTCCTCAGCTTTGGGAACTGCTAACATCTAATCAGGTGTTAGTTCCCTCCCTACCCACCCCGACTCCCACCCACCCCTAGCGAGTAGTCTTGCTTTATAGGGCACCTCCCCATTTTGACAAAGCACAGAGAATTGGACCAGCACATTTTGAATATAATTAAGGAGATTTAACTGTTTTTTCTCTGAAAGGACAGCTGGGAAACCGGCTGGTACTTGGTAGATCTCTCTCTTTTGCTTTAACAGATACCTAAGCTCCACGAACAGAACAATGGCTGGGAAAAATCGTATTGCTAAAGCTGTTGCCCCCGTTACAGCTTCTGCCTCGGTCCAGACAGAGGTCCTAATGCCAGTTGAAGGACCAGTTCCATGTGCAGGGTGCCTGCATGCTGAAGCTCTGAGGAAACAAGTGGAGGAACTCAGAGAGGAGGTGGCGAGGGTGAGGAGCATTCAAGACAGTGAGAAGTACATTGATGAGATGCTTCTTGCAGCAACCAAGCTCTCCAGCAGAGGAGAAGATGGGTGCCAACAGAATGTCGATGGTTGGACACAAGTCACCAGGGCCTGCAAAATCACCAATCCAACTTCTCCAGCCCTTGAATTGAAGAACCATTATGCAGCCCTGGAAGTGGAGGAGGTGAAAGCATCCCTGGAAAGGGAAGAACCAGAGCTCAAGTACCCCAAAGTTGCAGAATCAGTAACCACAAGGAAACGAAGGGTAGTGGTGGTTGGAGACTCTCTTCTGAGGGGTACTGAGGCGTCCAACTGCCGACCAGACTTGATGTCCAGAGAGGTATGCTATCTGCCTGGTGCCAAAATCCAAGATGTTATGGAGAGTTTGCCGAGACTCATCAAGCCCACTGACTATTACCCAATGTTGCTAATCCATGTTGGAACAAATGATACTGCCAGGTATACCTCAGACCGTATAAAAAGTGACTTCATGGCTCTGGGACAGAGGGTGAAGCAGTTAGGTGCACAGGTGGTGTTCTCTTCAATCCTCCCTGTTGAGGGTAAAGGCCAAGGCAGAGAGGCTCGCATCCTGGAGATGAATGCATGGCTGCGTGGATGGTGTCATCGAGAGTGTTTTGGTTTCCTAGACCATGGGATGCTGTTCCAAGGGTTGCAGAGCAGAGATGGCATCCATCTGTCCAAGAAAGGTCAACGCATCTTCAGTAGTAGACTGGCTAATCTACTGAAGAGGGCTTTAAACTAGATTCATTGGGGATGGGTGAAGAAAGCCCCCAGGTAAGTGAAAGACCCCATGTAGGTGATACATTAAATAACTTTATGGAAATGGGTAACAGGGGTAACATATGGAAAGCAGTGTGTATACATGCCCGTAGCATGGGAAATAAGATCCCTGATGTTGAAACTTTGGTGGGAATGGCTGACTTGGATTTAGTGGCAGTTACAGAAACATGGTTCACAGAAAACCATGATTGGGATGTAACTATACCTGGCTATACTTTATTCAGAAAGCACAGGGGAGGAAGTAGGGGAGGAGGAGTGGCACTATATGTAAAAACTACTATTAAAGCTTTGGAATTACAGAGCTGAAAAGGGAGAGGGGAGGCATTGTGGGTTAAACTAGAAAGAGGGAAAGATAAATCTATTTACATTGGTGTGATATACAGACCTCCCTTACAAGAGGAAGAGGTGGACAGAGAGTTAATTGAAGACATGTGCAGCATTGCTAGGAAAGGGAAAGTGCTACTGATAGGAGATTTCAATATGCCAGATGTTGATTGGCACATTCCTGCTGCAGTATCATCTAGAAGTAAGGAGATCCTGGATTCTCTACAGGGAGAACTATTCAGGCAATTGGTAACAGACCCCACACGTGAAGGGGCCATACTGGACTTGGTGCTTACCAATGGTGAAAGTGTTTCTGATGTTGTAGTGGGAGATCATTTTGCATACAGTGATCACCAGATGGTGTGGTTCAGTATTAGGACTAGGGCTGTTAGAATCCATTCAAAGGCGAGGATTTTAGACTTTAGGAAGACTAACTTTGCGAAGATGGGCCAATACCTCAGGGAGTCGTTAGTTGGATGGGAACAGCTGAGGGATGTAGAAAAACAGTGGGAAAAACTGAAAGGGGATATTTTAAGGGCAACCAACCTTTTTGTTAAAATGGTAAATAAAGGTAAAAGGAAAAGGAGACTGCTATGGTTTTCGAAAGAAGTAGCTGAAAAAGTGAAGAAAAAGAGGGAGGCCTTCATGAAATACGAGAGATCACAGAGAGAGGAAGACAGGCATCTGTATTTGGAAAAACTTATAGAAGCTAGCAAAGTAGTCAAGAAGGCAAAGATTCAAAAGGAGGAGGAAATAGCCAATGCAATAAAATGGGGGGATAAGACATTTTTCAGATATATTAGTGAGAAGAGGAAGGGCAAGAGTGGTATTGTCAGACTCAAGGGTACAGGGGAGGAATATGTAGAAGTGATAAGGATAAAGCGGAATTGCTTAACAAATATTTTTGTTCTGTGTTCACAGATGAAGAACCAGGAGCAGGACCTCCAAAAACACCCACAAATAGGAACAGAAGCAAAGGACATCTTGAACAATTTTCAAAAGGCTGTGTTCATGAGAAACTATCTCAACTTAAAGTAGACAAAGCGATGGGACTGGATGGGATACACCCAAGAATACTGAGGGAACTTGGGGACGTTCTAGCAGCTCCACTGACTGACCTTTTCAATGCCTCGTTGGAGTCGGGAGTGGTGCCAAAGGACTGGAGAGAGGCTCATGTGGTGCCTTTACACAAAAGCGGAAGTAAGGATGTGGTTGAAAACTACAGGCCGGTTAGTTTAACTTCGGTGGTGAGTAAATTATTGGAAACGCTGCTGAAAGAGAAAATAGTGAGGTTTCTGGAGTCCAGCGGATTACAGGATCCGAGGCAGCATGGATTCACCAGAGGCAGGTCTTGTCAGACAAATCTGATTGAGTTCTTTGACTGGGTGACCGGGGATTTGGACCGAGGGAGAGCTCTAGATGTGGTGTATATAGATTTCAGTAAAGCCTTTGACACTGTTCCTCACAGGCGACTTATAAACAAACTGAGCACCCTAGGGATGGGCCCTAAAGTTACTGCTTGTGTTAGAAATTGGTTGGGTGGGAGGCGACAAAGAGTACAAGTAAATGGAGCTCACTCTGAGGAGAAGGATGTTGTCAGTGGTGTGCCCCAGGGATCTGTCCTTGGTCCGATTCTTTTTAACATCTTTGTTAGTGATATAGCGGAAGGGCTTTCAGGTAAGGTTTGCCTCTTTGCGGATGATACCAAAATCTGCAATAGAGTAGACACCCAGGAAGGGGTAGATAACATGAGGAGGGATCTAGCTAAGCTTGAAGAATGGTCTAGAATTTGGCAGCTGGGATTTAATGTTAAAAAATGTAAGGTCATGCATTTGGGCTGCAGCAATCCAAGGGAGCAATATAGTATAAGGGGTGAAGTACTTTTGTCCACTAAAGAAGAGCGGGACCTAGGCGTGGTTGTGTCTGATGATCTTAAAGTAGCTAAACAGGTAGAAAAGGCGACGGCAAAAGCTAGAAGGATGCTTGGGTGCATACAGAGAGGAATGGCTAGCAGACAAAAGGAGGTGATAATGCCTCTGTATAAGTCTTTGGTGCGACCTCATTTGGAGTATAGTGTGCAATTCTGAAGACCGCACCTTCAAAAGGATGTGAACAGGATGGCGTCGGTTCAGAGGGTGGCTACTAAAATGATTAGTGGTCTTCATTATAAAGCATATGAGGACAGACTGAAGGATCTTAATATGTACACCTTAGAGGAAAGGCGGGATAGAGATGATATGATTGAGATGTTTAAATACCTCCGTGGCATAAATGTTCAGGGACAAAGCCTCTTTCAATTGAAAGCAAGTTCTGCTATGAGGGGACATGGGATGAGGGTGACGGGAGATAGATTCAGGAGTGATATGCGGAAATATTTCTTTACGGAAAGAGTAGTGGATCCGTGGAATAGTCTCCCAGTGGAGGTGGTAGAGATGAGGACAGTAACTGAATTCAAAAAAGCATGGGACAAACACAGAGGATCTCTAAAGGTAAAAAGGGGACTGTTGTAGTTGTTATGGAAGGACAGACTAGATAGGCCATGTGGTCTTTTTCTGTCGTCATATTTCTATGTTTCTAAGGCTTACTTTGTTTATCTCACCAGTTTTTGCTTGTTAAGGAGGACAGCCTGTCTAAGTCTTATTTGAAAGACAGCTAAAAACTGTTGTACCCTTCTTGGATGGATGCAAACAATCCTTTTCATTAAGTCCCATCATGATTTTACCAAGGCCACTTTCTATGCCCTCCTTCCAAAGAGTGCAATGCAAAATACAATTACTAGGGTATATGTTAAATAACTTTGGGACTGGGAGGTTAGGGATGCACCTGGGGGTCATCTCCCTCTCACGCCAAAGGGCCTGATACTCAAAGGTATTTACACAGTTTATAGACTTGCCAACCGTGTAAAATGCCTCTAAGCGGGATATTCAATGGCCCTAACATGGTTAATGCCACTAAATATTCCTGGGTACCGCTTCTATACGCCCTGATGCTAACTGTATAGCATTAGGGTGTTCCAGGGGCAATACCCATCACTAACCGGTTGGGGCAATCTTGAGCCGCTGTCTGGTTCGTGAACCGTAGGTAAAGACAGGTGTGGGAAAAGCTGACCTATCTTTACGCATGGGAGCTAACTGGGCAGCGGCGATATTGAGCTTCTGGAGATGGCCCTGGGCATTGACTATCTGGGTTTTGTTTTCAGTGGGAATGGCTAGGTGCTGTAATCACATCAGTCGCCTCCGCTGAATATTGGGCCCTACGTTCCTAGGCTGCTGAGCAGGGATACAACCTCGAGTGCTCTCTTTCTCCTTCATCAACAGGTGTACAGATGATTACCTCTCTCTAAGTATTCCGGGTCTTCTCTTGTCGGATTCTTTCTCTCCACCGACCTCCCTTTGTCTGTTTGCCTCCATCTTTCCTTGCTGCAGCAGGCTGCTTGTTCAAGTGTATAGTCAGCTTGTGAGTGAAATGCTTGTTGGTCGCATCAGATGCGGTACCCAGGTGCGGCGCAAACAGCCTCTCCTTACTCCTTACTATTGCCTATCATGTGGGACTCTGATAATGTATTTCTTAATGTAAATGATATTAAAGGGTTAAATCAGATTGCAATAGGGAAAACATCAACTGTGCTCCTAGTATAGAGACATTAAGCAAGATTGATCTGAAAAAAACAACATTTAGGACCGGGCAAGTATTTTAACAACATCTTCAATTTATGTTACATTGTTAGAAAACACCTATTTTTGTTCATCATGTCCCTGAAAACCAAGATTAATAAATGCAATTAGTTAGTAATTATGAGGAAGCTTCTCAGCAGTCTACTGTTTGTAGAATCAATTAAAACTTAGCAGATTATTTTATTTAAAGGTTGCTTGATAGGTCACATTTTCTCATTTATTTATATGAAGGGCAGCAGAGAAGGTGGTCACAGGTAAGAGCCTTGCAAAATCGGTCTTTCTCCACCCTGAAAGATACACGTGTCTGCTGCTTAATAGCAAAAACAGGGACACATGGAGTTATGGGCTAGCCATCTATGGGAAGTCTCCACATTTTATAAATTGGAATGTGTCATATATGCGTGTCCACAGCATAGGGGACATAGGGCAGCATGCACATTTATCACAGAATGTGTCGGAGGATCTCTTCCCCTTGCATGTCCCAGCCTGCCGTTTTGCAAATGGGGATATGTTGCAGTTCAGGTGCCTGGAGAAATGCGCCTTCTACATACTGTTGGTTATCTTTGAAGGAGTAAAAAATATCAGTGGATTGAATGGGAATTTTGCTCTTCATTGTACTGTTGCGACATTGCTAAAACGAGCATCTGTGCTCTGGCCCAGGTATAGCCATGGATGTCCCTGCTGGTGAGTTCCGACATACTGCACTGGTCGGAAATGGTGTGTGCACATATATCTTTAACGACCCACTCCTGCCATGTTCCCAGGTACACCCACAGCCAACTCGGATGTGACTGTGCTGGAACGCGTATCTTTGGGCTTTTTAAAATGACTCCAAGACGTCTTTAAAATGTGAATGTTTGAGCGTCCAAATCATGAAGAGAGCTTCTTAAATGACCCTCTTAGTAATTTTTGCCCAGTATTTTCCTCTTGTTCTTTTGGGCTTCAGCTTGGGATCTGGTGCCATGCCTACCTACAGATTTTTGCCCTGTTCTATATCCTCTCATAACTCAATTAGTCCTGTCAGTGTAGTGACAGTCCTCCTGTTGGGGACTGTGCACCAGGGCTTCATCCAAAACCCTGCAAAGATCTGCACTTGTAAGTATTTATCTTTGGAATATAATATAAATCTTGAGGAAAAAAGGGAACTCTTTGGGTTAAAACTGATAAATCTGTGCATTTTAGAATTCAGTGGTTTTACTGAGTCAGTCAGGTCTTAGTACCAGCAGAGAGCTGTTCATTTAAATCAAATCCGAGTATAACTTGGCATATAAGTAGAATAAATAGTCACTGAGTAGAAAGAAAGAAATTTGTTTCTAGACAGTTTTTTATTTAAATCAAATCAGAGTATAGCTTAAAATACAAGTAGAATAGTATCTGAGTAGAAATAAATAAATATGTTCCTATATAGCTTTTCATTTAAATCAGAGTATAGCTCAGCAGTGAAAGTAAAATAGAACAAATAGTCACTAAAATAAATTTGTTTCTAGTGACCTTCACAAAGAGGCCTTCCAGTTCAGAGGCAAAAGATCCATGAATTTGTGTTGAATAGGTGTTAAAGCCAAGTGACAGATCAAAGGGGCAATTTGAAAGGCCCCCTCTATCAAACCAAGGGCTGTGAGAATCACTCGGGAAATTGATAAGATATGAACTTCGAAGCACAGGTCAGGGCACTGTGTTGCAAGCCAGCTTGGCAATAGTGATCATAGCATGATCTCATTTGATTTAATAAATGGAGGGAGGGCAGCAAGGTAATCCATAGTACTACCTTT
Source organism: Ichthyophis bannanicus (assembly GCA_033557465.1). NCBI lineage: Eukaryota > Metazoa > Chordata > Amphibia > Gymnophiona > Ichthyophiidae > Ichthyophis > Ichthyophis bannanicus. The sequence continues at coordinate 964,886,275 of CM066034.1, read as the reverse complement.
TAACTTTCATAAAGGAAGCTATGATAAAATGAGGAAAATATTTTAAAAAGGAGCAGCTGCAAAGGTTAAAGATTTGCTTCAAGCGTGGGCATTGTTTAAAAATGCTATCTCAGAAGCCCAGACCACATGTATTCCATGCTTTAAGAAGGGTGGAAGGAAGGCCGAAAAACTGCCAGCATGGTTTAAAGGTGAGGTCAGAGAGGCTGTTGTAGCTGAAAAGCATCTTTCAGGAAATGGAAAAAGGAGCCAAATGATGAAAATAAGAAACAACATAAGCACTGGCAAGTTAGATGAAAGCATTGATAAGGCAGGCAAAGAGAGAATTTGAAAAAAAGCTTGCCATGGAAGCAAAAATAAACAATAAAACTTTTTCAAAGAATTTATTCAATCTCTCTGCTATGGTCTTGTCCTCCCTTAGTGCCCCTTTTACTCCTTTATCATCCAAAGGCAACTGACTCTCGCACAGGGTTTATGCCACAAATGTTTTTGAAAAAGATTTTATTATATGTTTTTGCTTCCATGGCAAGCTTTTTTCAAATTCTCTCTTTGCCTACCTTATCAATCTCTTGCATCTAACTTGCCAGTGCTTCTGTTGTTTCCCATGTTCATCAATTGGCTCCTTTTTCCATTTCCTGAAAGATGCTTTTTAGGCTACCGGAACCTCTCTGACCTCGCCTTTAAACCATGCTGGCAGTTTTTTGGCCTTCTTTCCATTTTTCTTAAAGTGTGAAATACATCTGGCTTGGGCTTCCAAGATAGTATTTTTAAACAGTGTCCATGCTTGATGTAAATCTTTAACTTTTGCAGCTGCTCTTTTTAGTTTTATCATAACTCTTTTCCTCAGTTTATCATAGTCTCCCTTTTGAAAGTTAAAAGGTAGTACTGTGAATTTTCTTGCCATCCTCCCTCTATTTATTAAATCAAATGCAATGATGCTATCACCACTATTGCCAAGCTGGCTTACAACACAGTGCCCTGACCTTGGGCGACTGTCAGCTTTCCCCTAATACCTAGTTTAAAAGCTGCTCTATCTCCTTTTTAAAGGTTAATGGCAGCAGCCTAGTTCCATCTCGGTTAAGGTGGAGCCCATCTCTTCGGAAAAGCCCCTCCTTTCCCCAGAATGTTGCCCAGTTCCTAATGAATCCAAAACCTTCTTTGCACCATTGCCTCATCCATGCATTGAGGCTCCGGAGCTCTGCCTCTGTAGCCTCCCACTCCTCCACACCTGTTGGCTCTGGGTCCAGCACTCCACGCATCCATGCCAGGTGGTGGAGTATGCAGCACGATGCAAATATCTTGCATACCCGCTCCGGGCTGTAGAGGAGTTCCCCACCACTCCTATGAAGGCACCGGAAATGGCTCTTCAGCACCTCTATTGCATGCTCCACAACTGGCCGGATCTGCTGATGTGCACCATTATACTGCTCCTCCTGCCACCTCATGGGGTGGAGCATTGGGATCAGGAGCCAGTTCCTCAGGGGATATCCACGGTCACCTGTGGGGGCAATGTGAGATGTGAACTTGAGTATGGGACATGTGCTGGGTATAGTCTTTGAGCTGTTATGGACAGCATATCATCTACTAGCAGAGCGGGGTGCAATATCTATCAATAAGCAACACTGTGGCAGTGAAATGACACCAGCATATGGCTTGTGCAGCAGTCAGGCATTTGGAGGGGGGCAATAGGTGATGGTGACATGGGCTGGCCTGCTGGGAGGGGGGCAGGGGCATGGCACAGGGATGCAGTTGGTGGGTGTGTGGGCTGGGATGGGGGAAGACATGGATGTGCCCTACACAGACTGCTGCCATGTGGCTGTGCTACCTGGTGCCAGCCCGTGCTCCTCTGCATTCCACATGTTGGTGAATGCTGCCTGCTCAGCCATGGGGCTTCCCCTGGTTGCCACTGTGATATGCATTATGGCCCACAGTATGCATGGCTCTGCGGAACAGCAGAGCATATCAACAATGTGGTGCTCATGTGTTGCGATATGTACAAAACACATTTATCACCACCTGTTTACATTACATAGCATCATACTACAGCAAGCGTATGTTCTGAGCCTGTCCTGGGGGCTCACACATGTGCACACTCACCTAGCAGCCACGGATCTCCGAGCTAACCCTCAGCTGCTTCCTTTCCCAGTCTGGACTGGGCGAGGACAAATGCATCGTGGCAGGATCCCGGGTAGCGGGCACACACATCAGTGAAGGCCATATTGGCATCCACAACAACCTGCATGTTCATTGATGTGTACCCATGCTTGTTCCAGTATGCCCTCTGCTCCAGCCAGGGTGCCCGCAGTGCAATGTGGGTGCAGTCTATACATCCAAGCATCGATGGAAACCCAGCAATATTGTAGAATGCCTGCATGGTCTCATGCCACATCTGCTGTGTCTTGGGGAAGGCCTTGAGGTGGAATATCCTCCGTAGCAGGGTCCTGGTGAAGATATTTATGCAGTGATTGGCAGTGGACTGCATGATTCCGACAGTCGCCCTTATCACATTCTGGAAGCTGCTAGTTGCAAAAAATCCCAGGGCGGTGGTCACCATCATGGCTGTTATCAGGGTCTGGCTTCTGGATGTGGAGGGTTCCAGGTCCACACTGAGAATGCTGCACAGCTTAGTTATTGTTGCCCCATCCAATCTGTATCTCTGGTAGACCCCCTCATCCATCAATTGCAGGTAGCTCACCCTGGGCCTGTGTACATGTGGGACATGGTACCTGTATCTTGGGTGCTGGGCTACAACTTGCTGATGGGTACATACTGCCTGCCACATCCTCTGCTGTGCCCGGGCATAGCGGGTGCGTTTCCACCTCTGGATCACCATGTGCATGGTCCACGTGACTTCTCTGTTAGTCCAGCATTGCTTTACATCTGCATGGTTTGGGTACAGACCTGCACACAGTCCCCTTGCTCTATTGTGTACTGTTCTGCCACTACAAGGTTTGCCAATCACCATCAGTGGTTGTATGCACCGGGAACCCTTGCTTAGGCCTACGCGGTTAGTGACGTTCACTGTCAGCGCACACGAGCTTTAGAAATCCGCTTTACATGGGTAACTGGTCCTCAACGATTCAAGCCACCTTGTTGAATATTTGGTTTACACGGTTATGGTGGATTTACACAGGTAAGGCTGACTTTTACACATGCCTAGGGCTTCGAAATTCGGGCCCATAGTGCTGAATAGATTCATCTCCAGAACAGGTCAGCAGGCAGGAATACGGTGGAAACAATGACAAGAGCAACAAAGTCAACTGGAGTAGAAGCACTGCAAAAGTAAACAACACATACAATTACTGTAACACTCTGACAAACGCTATAGTGAGGGGGTCATTTTAGAAGGGCTATTCATGATATAAATGTGTCGGTGGTTCTGGAAAACTATGCAAGGCACAGAAACATTTAAATCACGGTTTTAGTAAAACTGCACGTTTTCAGCACAGGCACCTCCACATCTCAGGTCTGGGTGTTCCAAGAGCATTTCCAGGTGGGGTCTGTGCCTGTACATCCAGGACTTATTTCACAAACACCTGTATACATGCAGGGCAGTGGCCCTAAACATGTCAAGCTGTATCTCCTATTCTTTTTTAAGTGCCTTCATGTCAATGGTGACCCAGCAGCCCCTGGGTTTTCTTGGCAAGGTATGACTGGAGGTAAAAGCCAGGCCTATTCCTCTAAGGCTATGGAGCATAAAGTGATTTGCCCAGAGGTGACGAGGACTGCCAGTGGGAATCAAACCCAGATCTCCTAAGGAGTAGGCTGTTGTGCTAACCACTAATCTTTTGCACATCTCAGAATTTCACTGAGTAGAGCATGGTGAGAGCACTGAACCACGGTGCATTTTTTGCAGAGCACATTTCAATCTATCAAGCAGAAAATATCCGAATGAATATTCGTGTCTAGTATCCTAATGAATATTCGTGTCTAGTATCCTAATGAATATTCGTGTCTAGTGTGCCTTCTGCTTACCTATGTCCACAACACCTGTCAATGAAAAATTAAAAACATGGCACTGAAGCTTGGAAAGTAATTGTTGGCTTGTCTTCAAGTTTTAAGTTTTAACGAATTGTTTTTTATCTCTTTGATTTTCATCTGCTTCATCTATGAGACAAAGAACAAGTGCATGAATAAATAATCATTGTCCTGCAAAAATGCAATGTGTGCTTTTGAGTCAATGCTGATTCCTGGTGACCCAGCAGCTCCTGGGTTTTCTGAACAGTGTGATTGGAAGTAGATTGTCAGACCTTTCTTCTGAGATAATGGAGGGTTAAGTGACTTGCCCAAGGCCACATGGAGTGCTAGTGGGAATTAAACCCTGGTCTTTTGGCTACTGAGCCAGCAGGTAGTAGTCTAATCATTAGATCCATTGTCCTAGAAATCATAAATAGTAATTATCATGTTGCTACAAGATAATTATTCTCTTTAAATTCCATGCAAAAATGGTATTATTAATACTAGGTTGCTGGCGCATTTAAAACCTTCCACAGCTTGCCTGAACCATCATTGGCAGTTCAGTATGCTTTCTTGTCCTTAGTGTAAAGACCCACTCCTACTGCTTTTGAGGCCTTCACCACATTCCATCCTCTGATTCTTGACATCCCTCGGCATGCCATCTAGGCGCTCCATGAATGCTTCTTCCACCATGGGGGGGGGGGGGGGGGGGGGAGGGAGGGGGAGGGTGAATTTTCCTCTGTACTTAAGGTTTCTATGCTGGGACCAAAGTCCTCTGTGCCAGGACCCTAACTTGCAGTCAGATAGTTTAGTTGAACTCACCCCATTCCTATAGCCCGGGTTCCAGCCACCTCTTCTGCTGTGTTAGTCTCCCAGCCAGTCCAGGTGCTGCACTGATTCTGCTGGTATAATTTAGGGCTTTCTGTGAAATCTGGGTGTTGTGCTGTCCTCCTAACATAATTTAGGTCCTTCCATGCAATGTGGATGCTGTGCTTGTCTCCTTGCCAATTTCTTTCCACTTGGAGAGAAGGTGTCTCTCCTGGTATATCTACTTTGAACAGAATCATAGTAACATAGTATATGACGGCACATAAAGATCTGTTGCTCTGTGCAGGTTACCCCTCCCCATGCCTTTGTTTAGGGGTGTACCCACTGCTCTGTTCAGGTCACTCCTATTTGTTGAGATATAAGAATAGTTAAGTTTATTTTGCTTTTATCCTGTTGCTATAAAGGGATCCAATATGTCTGTCCCATGCCATTTTGAATTTTGTCACTGTATTTTGCCACTGCCACTTCCATTGAGAGGCTGTGTGGTGACCCTGGATATTCAGTTCTGGAGCTGCATATGACTGCAGCATTGAATATCCAGGGTTAGAGGTAGTGGCGAAGGTTATGTGCTGTAGCAGAGAATAGCCTTCCCAATTGAATATAGGGCCCTAAGCCCTTTGGGGACAGGAAAATACCCACTGTACCTGAAGGTCACTTGCCTTGAACTACCACTGAAAAGATGTGAGCTAAGTAAATAGAAAAGAAGAAAAATGCACTTGCCCACGTGAAGTTTCTTATCTAGTCCTTTGCTAGAATGATTTATCGGGTGGTTAGTTCTGACAGAGTATGTCACTGTCCTCTCTTGCTTCTACAGAAGAGCTCAACTTTAGATCTATGTCAGTCTTTCCAACATGAAGCACCTAACTTCTCTTCCTACTTCCTGAGTAGTTTACATTATCAAAAGTTTGAAGGGAGCTTTGATTTATAATAACCCTACATTCTCTGTCTTTCCCAGGTAACTTCTACCAAAATAGGTCTGGAACTGTTCCACACTTCATTCTACAGCAGATCTCCAAGAGGGACTCACGGCAGCCCCAACAATTATAACATGGTAGGAATTTTTGGGGCTTAACTGTTCCCTTCAAAGAGTCTCCAAAAAACAATTACATGTTTTTTTCTGGCTTCTCCAACCGGTGCTAAGTATCACAGTCTAGTGTTGGTCAACTCTGCCCGATATTCAGAGCGATTAATGAAGTTAGCAGACCTACATTAATCGTGGTAATCGGGGTATTCAGCGACACCAGTCATGTTAGTGCTGCTGAACATCTGTAGGTGCCACTTGGAACGTTCCGGGGTGGTGCGGAGCAACACTCAGGGATAACTGGGCAGTGGCAATGTTGAGCTACTGTCTGGTTATCCCTTGGCAGTGAAATTTAGGAGCACTAAAGGCTGGCCTAACTTTCATCGCCAAAGCTAACCAGGCAGCGTCTGAATATTGCCACTGCCCAGTTAGCATTTCTGCTATCCTGCCAACCTGGATATTCAATGCCAGTGGCCAAATATAGCCCTCGCATGGAATATCGGAGTTTAACCTTCAGCGGCGAGGGTTAGCCGCTTCATAACAGCTCGTCACTGCCGCTGAATATCGAGCCCAATATTTTTTTTTTCATGCAGGTCACAGCATTTTAAATAAATAAATAAATAAATATATATATATATATATATATATATACATATATATATATATATATATATATATAATTCAGCACTGCTGCATGTATAATCAGTGATGCTGAAAATGAGCATTCTCCATTAATTGCCAAGCGCCATCTATGTAGCATCAAGCTTTGGCCTAAAGTAAAACACCTAGATTAGCCATACAGTGGCTGAATATCATCACTGTATGGATGATATATGGTACCTGCCCTCATTCTTCCTCCGCTCTTCCTCTGGCTTTCTTCTCTCTATGCCCTTTTCTTCTACTGATAACTCTAGACTTTGATCTTTTCACCTTGCAGCTCCTTTTGCCTGGAACAAACTTCCTAAATCTATATGTCAGGCTTATCTCGCCCTCTTTTCAAATCCATGCTAAAAGCTCACCTCTTTGAGGATGCTTTTGGATCCTAATTCCCTTGTTTTCCTAGTGTCTCCTTTGCCTATTTGAGCCCCTTGTTTCTCATATATTATACTATTTGTCTTGATTAGATTGTAAGCTCTAAAGAGCAGGGCCCAGCCTTGTAGCACTATATAAATGATTAATAGCAGTAGCAGTTTTACTCTGACTCAACCCCAGCCCTGTACAGATAGAGCCAGGACAATTAGACAGATTTTTACCCAAGCATTATCTGTCCAGGGGCCAAATATCAGCCTGCCCAACCATCAGGCAAACTAGACAGTTGCCTAGGCTGGCAGTTTTGGGGCAAGGGAGGGGGACTGTAAACGGCAGGGCATTAAAACTAAACAATTGATTTTGATAGCCGGAAGGCTTAAAGCTTAGGGTTTGTCTAGGATTCCAACACCTTGAACCAACTCTGGGGCCGGCCCTGCACCTGTATAAGTCCTTTTGAAAATTCGAAGTATTGTGCACTCTTTCAGAGATTAACTCAGCCTTTGCTGATTATCAGTGTTAGGGCATTAGAGCATCACTGACTCTGGTAGCAATATACAGCTTCAGAGATAAGCATCGGGGCATGCCGTGGGCGTTCTGGGGCGTGTCATGGGCGGTGACAGTCGCTAACCAGATAGTGGCAATAATGTACCACTACCCAGTTAGCAACACATGGGTAAAGCTAGGTGCAGCAAAATCTGGCCTAACTTTACCCATAGGACCTAACTGGGCAATGGCTCAATATCACCACTACCCAGTTAGCTTCTGCGGCTGCGGAGGCTGTGCGGTGTCCCCGTATATTCAATACCGGGGCCATGTATGACCCCAGCATTGAATATTCGGGTTTAAGGTTCAGCACCAACGGCTAGGTGCTGCACCCGCACCTATCCACCAGTGCTGAATATCGGGATCATGATGTATAGAAGGAGTAGTAAATCACAGTGAATTCTTTTCTAGACTATATGGGGGGATATACAGAGATTTGGTGATATCATGGCTAGAAATAGAAATCCCCTAGCGTGGGAGGGATTTTGTCTTTTCTCCTTTTTCTGCCATACTTCAAGAGATTTAGCACTCTAGCAAAGCAGATGGTTGAATCCTTGCAGTGCCAAGCACCAGGGCTAAAGGTAAAGGAAGCTTGCATTTAGTTTCCCTTTTCCTCCATCCTGGCAGCTGGAACTCACTCCCTGGACTGTCTGGACATGGTCCCTGGGCCAGAGAGCCTGAGGTCAGGATAAGGCCCATCAGGATGATTGGGAGAAGTTATCTTCCTTGGAAAACCTCCCTGAGGAGCACCAGTGTTCAAGTTTAGAGTCCCAGGACTTAAAGGAGATGGTTCTGAGGGCCCATGCGACCAAAGGCTGAAAGAGGGAGAGGAACCCTGTGTTTTCAAGACAGATCTTTGTATTTTTGGAGTCTTCTCCCTACAGATCTCCAAGAGAATCAGTGAAACAGAAGAAGAGGAGGGAAGAACTCATCAAGTCATGAAGATCAAGGAAAAGAAAGTCCTTTGGAATTAACTGAAAAAAAAAAAATCAGTTTTCTGTGTGGCGTAACGGAGGACTGGGTACCCACAAGGAGAAAGTGTCCACTGAATGTAGAACTCATCCCCCATCAGTCCAGAAGGTAAGAAGGGTAATTAGGCAATCTTCTACATAGCCTTATGGATACAAAGACAAAGAAGGTTCCAGGGAAGCCTTACTATTTCGGTAGGGGGGGGGGGGGACTCTGATTATAGTATTTCCATAGCACAATGATTCTGAGAGACAAAATGAAAGAACCCACTGCATAAATATTAGGGATGAATGAGTCAGTTGAGCCAACTAGGGTTACGAACATTATATTCACAATGCTGTCATTTTGTAAAAAAGGCTAAATCTTACAATGCTCCCTAAACTTCTCCTAATAGATTTTATGTTGGTATGTACTAGTATGTAATGATTGTGCTATGCATGTTAGGTTGCTAACCACACTGGATTTGTGAGCTATTAAAATATGTATATTAAATTAAATACATATCAGGTTTTTCCCAAAAGAACCAGAATGCTTTGCATAGCCTAGATACCCAAAAAACAGACCTGTCTGCAGTCCCCAGGGACAAAGGTTTTCACACCTCTGGTTTAGATGATATCCTGCTTGATCCACTGGGAAGAAATCTGCTTCCCATATGGGATTCCCAATTTTGAAAATTTTAGGACAGATGGGCACATTTTAACTTATCTTACAAATGTCAACATTTTTCAAATCTCTATCAAGATTCACACACATTGACATTTTGAAATAAATATCAAAATATGACCTTTCACCCAAAAACATTTAAGACAGGGAAGACTGTCACGTTTAAAACTGTTATTTTTTTCTTGCTATGTAGCTCTCCTAGTATTGCCTTCTGGATTTGCTACCAACCTGCCTTATACGTACTGTATTTCCATCTCGATTTTTTAATTGCTAAAAGGATGACTACTTGCTATATCCATGTATGAAATATTTTACATTATCTTAGTAATGGAATTCCATAGGAGTGTATTTGGAAAACCAAGAAGAGATATTAAATTCAGAATGATACCATTTGGATTTATGCATAGTCAGATGATAAGACGGGCATGTCTCCAGCTTCTATCTCCATCATGCATTCTGCAGGTCATTTCACTCATATGTATGCCAAAATGTTCTTGTCTTTTGCCTTCACTTAAAAAAGAGAGAACAGACCATGATTTGTAGCAGCCTAAAGGGTATAACAAGAAGGTTTGCTTATTAGAAATTTAGTAGTTTAGCAGTTGATGAATACTGATTGATTTCATATCATCATAGTGGTTGTGTATTTTAGCAACATAATAAATATGATTTTTAGCATTATAAGAAAGTGAGAAAATGCTGGCATAGTGGTAGAAGGACCTGGACTCAAATCTCAGTTCAGGTCTTCTGCTTCCCAAGTCAGCCAAGATCGGGGTTGTTGAAGAGGCAGTGTTCATAGCCCCAAGAGTGGGGAGTCCTGGTCATTTCAATACTTTGACACCCAGGGGTAGTTTTATAAGGGAGCATATACTTTTAGGTGCCAAGTAGGAACCTAACTGAGAATTATTTAAGTCATTTGTGTGCATAGTGGTTAAAGGCAGATTGCCCTATGAGGCATTTGGGCATGGCCTGCTGGGTCAGTGATGTTGGTTATGTGATCAACTGACTCATAGTATTGCTGGTGACTGACTGGCTTAAATCAATGCCTAGCTGTGGCTCCCTTCAGTCTCCATGGCACTGATATCATGTGCCTTCATCTCCAGCATGGTCCATTTTAAGATTTCTAGGGCTGACAAGCCAGGCTGCTGCTGACATGCCTGTAGGTCGCATAAGAGCATAAGCAATGCCATACAGGGTCAGACCAAGGTCCATCCAGGTCACATGTACCTATCAGGTTCCCAAAAAGGTACATAGGTTCCACATTGCTTGTCCCGGGGTAAGCAGTGGATTTCCCAGGTCCTCTTTAATAATGGTTTATGGACCTTTCCTCCAGGAACTTCTCCAAACCTTTTTTAAACCCAGCTACACTAACAGTTTTTACTACATCCTCTGGTAATGAATTGCAGAGTTTGATTACGCGTTTATCTTAGTCTTAAATAGGTTATATTGAAGCTTCATTGCATGTCCCCTAGTCTTTTACTTTTTGATGGAGTAAACAAGTGATCTACATATGCCCATTCCACTCCATTCATTAATTTATAGACCTCTATCACATCTCCCCTTAGCCACCTTCTTCCAAGTGGAAGAGCCATAACCTTTTAAGCCTTTCCTCATAGGGATATCCTTCTATCCCCTTTATCATTTTGGTGGCTCTTCTCTGTACCTTTTCTACCAAAAGGGACTGACTGCTATGGCTGGAAAGAAATCTGTACTTGTAAGTATTTACTTCTGGGAAATTCTCTAAATCTTGGGGAAAGGAGAATTATTTAAGTTAAAGTTGATAAATCAGTGTACTTTAGAATCCAGTGTATTTGCTAACTCAGTCAGGGCTCAGTAGCACCAGAGAGATTTTAATTTAAATTTAAAACTCAGTCAGTAGCAGCAGGGAGCTTTCAAAGTAGGTTTAAACCTCAGTCAGTATCATCAGGGAACTTTTAATTTAGATCAAATTAGAGCATTTCTAGCATAGAACGAAGAATAGGGTAAATATTCTTTGAGTAGAAAAAAATAAATTGTTTCTAGACACCCTTACTTAGACGCCTTCCAGTTAGAGGGCAAAAGACCTGTGAAATTGTTTTAAGTAGGTGTTGAAACCAAATGACAGCTGAAAGGGGCAATTTAAAAGGCTCCCTCTATCAAGCCAAGGGGTGAGTGAATCACCCAGGAAGGTGTTAAGCAATTAACTGAGAAGCATAGGTCAGGGCACTATGTACCAAGCTAGTTTTTACTAAGTATTCTTTCCCTCACACTCACATCAACCTCCATCTACCCTAGGCATAATCTTAGTGTCACTCCCTTGCCCCTTACGTCCAGTATGGAGGGGCATGGTTATCATAGAACGTTTCACCTTTTAACCTTTAACTGACTGGTTCCTTTGCCATGCCCTTTGGGAAAGGTAGTTCAATCACAATCCACTTGGCTTCAGGTAGAAAAAAAACACTTATAGTTGGCTCGAATGATAAGGCAATGACAGAATTTATTAACTCAAACGCAAAGTTCACAAATACTACCCTTGGATACTTTCTCCAGGATTCTTCACAATACACATAAATAAACTCAAAGCAAACTTTCAGCTTATAGTGTTCTTCAGCTCAAAGATAAAGCCTTTTAACAGTCAATGCTACCAGCTTGGCTATTTAGCATTGCTGTTTAAAGCAAACAAAAACAGCATTTCTCAATGGCAGTTTTCTGTTCTCATAGTCCCAAACACTTCCAGGCTGTTTGTCTCCTTACAAACAGAGTAAAACTTTTAACAGGACAAAAACTTCTCATAAGCAAATAATGCTCTATTCCATGCTTTAGGAATATTCAAAAAAACAAAACCAAAAAACTTTACTTTCTTTCACCATTAGCTCGGCTTCTTGCTCTGGATATCAGGTGTTTATCAAGCACAATCAGAGAGCTTCAGCTTGCTCTTGCTTTCTCAGCAAACGCATTTCTTCTTTAACACAGGACATGCACAAAACCATCTACAGGCTTTCAAGGTTACCTGACTCTGAAGGTTTTCTCTTAAAGATGGTTTTCTTGGAACCAGCTGTCTCTATCCACGGAGGTGTGCAGAGCCAGGACATCGGCTCGGGAGGCTGCTGCTGCCGTTGCAGTTGAGGATTGGGCTTTCTCCTCCTACCTCAGCGGCCAGGCACTGACGGGACAGCCCTACCTGCGGGGACTTCCCTCTGGGGGATATAGCTGAACCGGGAGGTGCAAATTGTGAACCAGCTGTCTCTCTATCCATGGAGGTGTGCAGAGCCAGGACATCGGCTCGGGAGGCTACTGCTGCCATTGCAGTTGAGGATTGGGCTTTCTCCTCCTACTTCAGCGGCCAGGCACTGACGGGACAGCCCTACCTGCGGGGACTTCCCTCTGGGGGATATAGCTGAACCGGGAGGTGCAACTTGTGAACCAGCTGTCTCTATCCATGGAGGTGTGCAGAGCCAGGACAGCGGCTCGGGAGGCTGCTGCTGCCGTTGCAGCTGAGGATTGGGCTTTCTCCTCCTACTTCAGTGGCCAGGCACTGACGGGACAGCCCTACCTGCGGGGACTTCCCTCTGGGGGATATAGCTGAACCGGGAGGTGCAAATTGTGAACCAGCTGTCTCTATCCACGGAGGTGTGCAGAGCCAGGATATCGGCTCGGCAGGCTGCTGCTGCCGTTGCAGTTGAGGATTGGGCTTTCTTCCCCTACTTCAGCGGCCAGGCACTGACGGGACAGCCCTACCTGCGGGGCCTTCCCGGTTCAGCTATATCCCCCAGAGGGAAGGCCCCGCAGGTAGGGCTGTCCCGTCAGTGCCTGGCCACTGAAGTAGGGGAAGAAAGCCCAATCCTCAACTGCAACGGCAGCAGCAGCCTGAAGAGCCGATGTCCTGGCTCTGCACACCTCCGTGGATAGAGACAGCTGGTTCACAATTTGCACCTCCCGGTTCAGCTATATCCCCCAGAGGGAAGTCCCCGCAGGTAGGGCTGTCCCGTCAGTGCCTGGCCGCTGAAGTAGGAGGAGAAAGCCCAATCCTCAGCTGCAACGGCAGCAGCAGCCTCCCGAGCCGATGTCCTGGCTCTGCACACCTCCGTGGATAGAGACAGCTGGTTTACAATTTGCACTTCCCTCTGGGGGATATAGCTGAACCGGGAAGTGCAAATTGTGAACCAGCTGTCTCTATCCACGGAGGTGTGCAGAGCCAGGACATCGGCTCGGAAGGCTGCTACTGCCATTGCAGTTGAGGATTGGGCTTTCTCCTCCTACTTCAGCGGCCAGGCACTGACGGGACAGCCCTACCTGCGGGGACTTCCCTCTGGGGGATATAGCTGAACCGGGAGGTGCAAATTGTGAACCAGCTGTCTCTATCCACGGAGGTGTGCAGAGCCAGGACATCGACTCAGGAAGCTGCTGCTGCCGTTGCAGTTGAGGATTGGGCTTTCTCCTCCTACTTCAGCGGCCAGGCACTGACGGGACAGCCCTACCTGCAGGGTCTTTCTTAGCTTTATATTTTGAGTTTATTGCTGGACGCAGAGCGTGTGCGTGGGGCGTGTGTCAAAGGGGCGTGGTCAAAGGGGCTCGTTAAGCCCCTTTGATGCCCCTTCGACATCACTTCGCGGCACCGCACCGCTGGTTTTTTTTTGGAATTTAGTGTTTTTCTTTTTCTGTTGTTGTTTGGTAGAGTTTGTAATTAATTTGTTATTCGTGAGCTAGTTTTTCTCTGTATTATGGGGAAGAGGAAGGCTAAGTCCGGGAGTAAAGCTTTAGGGACCGTGACCGGAGATTCTAAACCGGTTGGTCCCTTGGATAAGCATTTTGCCCCTGTACCAGTGGCGCAGTCTTCCCTGGAAGGGTTGTCTTTGAGTTCCGGTGGCAGATCCCCTCTTTTGTGCCCTGTTCCTGGCAATCTACTTGGCCAATCTACGAAGTCATCTGTTTCGGTAAGGGATTCATTCTCTGTTAAATTACCAATTCCTGTCTCGCCCTTAGAGGTAGGTAGCTCTTCTGAGTTTCCTACCCTTTCATCGGATACGGAGATTACCTTGCGGGATCTGTGGGGTGCCTTAAAGTTAATTGATAATAAAGTATCAACTTCTTTGAATTCCCTATGCGTTTTCTCGCAAGAGGCCATGGCTGCGCTGCGACAGCTTGATGAGAAAATCGCTTCTGTTGATTTGGCTGTAACAACTTTGGAATACCAGGTTCTTCCCTTAGTGTTGCTGGAATCAAGGATTCTTTATTGCTTCATAATAAGGTTGAAGCCCTGGAGAATTCCTTAAGGTCTTGTAATTTGTGATTTCTTAATTTTCCCTATTCTTCTTTGCTTTCTCATAGAATTTTATTAGATAAGTTTCTTAAAGATGTTTTGGCCATCTCGGATTCTTTTGAAACTTTCTGTTTGTATTATATTCCCTCTTCAGTCAAGCAAGTTAATGTGGTGGAGGGTGAGTTTGATGAAATTGTTTCTCCAATGGATAATCTTACTGCCTTCTTAGAGGACTCACAAGATAACATCAATATGCGTGCCACTTTATTAGTTACTTTTTCTTCGGTTGAAGTTAAGCAACGTATTCTTCGAGCTTTTTTTAAAGTTAAATTGACTAAATTTTGTGGCCAGTGGGTCAATATCTTTCCCAATGTCTCACGGAATACCCAACTACGCCGGAGGCAATTTTTAAAGTTGAAATCTCAGGTGTTGGCTCTGGGAGCTACGTTTTTCCTTCGTTTTCCCTGTAAATGCATCATTGGTTTAGGTGATGCTTCATATGTTTTTACTGAAGTGCTTTATCTGGAACGATTTTTGGCCAATAAGAGAGTGGTAGAAAGGACCAGTGATTAATTATAGACCTCTTTGTTGGGATGTTTTTTTCCCTTTTTTTTCTTTATAAAAATTTATTTCCTGACTGTTAGTGCAGCATGGTTTCATGATGTGGACTGTATCATGAGTTTATTTCCTTGTACTATGAAAGAGTTAGTTACTTTTCTCTTGTTTTGTATCTTTGATTGACCTTCACTTACTTGGTTATTGTAATTGACTAAAATCTTAATAAAAAAAATAAAAAAAAATAAAAAATAAAGGTGGTTTTCTTTCAATCCCTCTGCAGTAAAAGATTGGCACAAGGAGCAATCCATGTATGAGTCTTCGTCATTCACAGCTAGGTCTGGTTCACCTAGTTGCATAGGCTCTACCTCTCCTTCCAGTTCACAGGGTTCAGCTGACTGCCTTCCGTTAGAGCTGAGAGTATCCCTTGCAACTCTGCATTGCTCTGTATGAGACAAGCTTTCAAGGCTCATACCTGGGCCTGGGCTTGTAGCAGCTTCTCCTCCCTCATGCTCTGGCCACCATTCTCCTGTGCTTCCTCGTCCTGTCCTCCAGCTTGTGTTTCTGCTTGGGTCTCTCCCTGAGACTCTCTCTGGGACTCTCCTCCTCCTCTCCCCTGCTTCTTTCTCTATCCTAGACTTAAATCCCCAAGGCTCCAGCCCCACCTCTTCTTCTCTCAGGTGACGGAGATCAGCTTGCCTCCTGGCAGCTGGGTAATTAGGGAACTCAGTGACGTAAGGGTCCTTTACCCTGAGTCTGTATTCCCTCTCCTTTTCTCCACTAGAGGAACTCTGAAACCTATCCCATCTGGGAATTTCCTGCTTTCTAGGTGTGATTGGGGTTTTGTTTCTCTGACCTTGCAAAATAGGTCCTTTTATAAGGGTGAATTCCTTTCCTTTATCCCTTTCTCCTCTGTCATGATAAGCTTCCTTATCACACTTAGCTTTATGGAAGTGGAAGAGTAGCCTAATGGTTAGAGCAACAGTCAAGTACCCAAACAATCAGGGTTTGATTCCTACTGGCACTTCTTGTGACCTTGGGCCAGTCACTCTACCTTCCACTGTCTTGGAAGAAAAGGCTTGGCAATATACTTCCAGTCATACCTTGTCAAGAAAACCTAGGGGTTGCCGGATTGCCAGGAGTCAGCATTAACTTGGTGGCACTTTAAAAAAACACTATCAAAGGGGAAGAGGTGGTAAAATTCACATTTAGGTTTAACTGGTTATCCTCACCAGGAAGAGATTGATTAATCTCGAGATGAACTAAGTCCCTTAAACTTATTAGGTATTGTTGAATCAGTACAAGTATCCCTAGCAACTTCAAGTAGACAACTTAAATAGCTAAACAAAACCTTAAAATTAAGATGCAGACAGCAGTCCAGTAGCAAGATGGGGGCTCTCCAGTCTTTTGCATTAAGTGTCACATGTACGATTTTCTCCCAGTTAGTGAGGAGTCTTACATGTGCATTAGGTGCAAGGAGCTTTTTGCCCTCGTGGAATGAGCCTGATCTCTGGAAACTAGAGTGGCAGACTTGCAGGACATAAGGAAGACAGAGAGGTACATATATGAGACCTAGTACTGAAGTCCCACATCCAGTCTGACAGCCTCTCAGCTGTAAGGGAGGAGAGAGGTCACGTGAAAGGAGAGCATAATTTTGGTGTAGCAGAAAGTGATCCTGTAGCTAGGACCTGTCTCCAGGAGATGTAAAACCCTCTTGCACTGAGGAGGTTTCTCCAGGGGCATGTGCCAATGAGAGAAGGATTAAGATGGCCATTATAGTTAGTGATTCGATTATTAGGCAGCTGGATGGCTGGTGGACATGAGAATTGCCTGGTAGCAGGCCTGACTGGTGCGAAGGTAGGAGTCTGCTGCCTTGGTACATGTTGGCTCAAATGACATAGGAAAGTGTTGGAGGGAGGTTCTGGAGGCCAACTTTAGGCTTTTAGGTAGGAAGTTCAAATTCAGAACTTCCAGAGTAGCATTCTTCGAAATGCTTCCTGTTCCAAGTGCAGGACCCAAAAGACAGGTGTGGACAGGTATGCAAGATATTTGCATCGTGCTGCATACTCCACAACCTGGCATGGATGCGTGGAGTGCCAGACCCAGAGGCAGCAGGTGTGGAGGAGTGGGAGGCCACAGAGGCAGCAGATGCTGATGGTGCAGAGTCCACCATGCGTGGATGATACGTCACAGTTTCTTAAGGTGACTGCCCTGTACCAGCACCAGGCTAGGACACACACAATCACCAATAAAGTGCCCATTACTATGCTATGTGTGCAGAGTGATACTTTATTTCCCCCCACATGTGTCCCCTGTGACTGGGCTCCCCACAGGCCATGGGTACTCGCTGACACATGCACTGCGATGCAGTGGAGCGATGTCTGATGACATGCTGGCAGTGTCATCACCCTCCCTAGCAGGGCTGGGTTGATGGACATGGGTCAGGGTTAGCAGGTTGTTGTGCTGTTGCGCTGGCAGCCCCAGTACCACCTCCTGTGCCCACATGAGGCCCACCAAACTGTACAGGGAACCAGTGATTGATGCCTGGTAGCTGCCATCTCCCTCATCAGTTGCAGGTGCCCCTCCATGTGGTGCTCCACATGCAATCTATGGTCCCGCTATTTCTCGCACTCTGCCTCCATTGCCTGTTCTGCCCTCTGTGCCAGCTACCAGGTGCGCACCCTCCTGCAGTAGCTCCTGGTCCAAATCACTGCCCCCTGCACCCACAGGGTCATCCAGGATGGCAAATTTTAGCTCAGTGAGTGGGCGTCATCCATCTCCAGCTCCCCAGCACTGGCAGACACACTAGCCTGCTCCACTGCCCTGGGTGGTGAACCCGACTGCTCCTCTGCCCTGGCTGGCATACTGAACTGCTCCTCTGCCCTGGCTGGCGCACTGGACAGCTCCTCTGCCCTGGCTGGCACACCAGCCCTGATGACTCTGCTGCATCCTGGCTGTGCACTGGCATCATCTGGGGTGGTTGGTGAGGCTCCCCCTGATGCATCTGTCCCAGACTGGGAGAGCAGGGTCCCTGGCAGGTCTGTGGGAGAGCAAAGGTGGCAGAGAATAGTGACATGGGTTGCCAGGTTAGCCTATAGGGTGACACATAGTCCACTATTGAACTGGCAGGTGGTGTACGGTCTGCACTGAACCCATCCCACACAGCACCCAAGGTCCAACGGACAGACAGGCAAGCCCTGGGTGGATGGAAGCATGGTGGGGACACATACATGGCTGTTACAGTCCCACCCAGGCCAAGGGGCACTCCTACTCACCCTCCTGTATGCCTATGGTGAAGCTGTCAAAGCCTGCAACCCCTAAGACAGCAACCTCCTCCATGAACGGCAGCACCTGCTCCTCCAGAGGGGTGAGTCTGCGCTGCTGCACAGGTGATAGCCTGCTATTTCTGACCCTCTTCTCCTTCGCTGCCTGCCATACCATCTGCCATTTCTTCTTTATGTCATCCACGTTCCTGTTGTGGTGTGGACTGCATTAACCCTCCTGATGATGTCTCACCATGCTATCAGCTGGGTGCTGGCATCCTCTGCCATGAAGAGAGCAATGTGATACTGCAGGATGAGCCCCAGGGCCATAGCTGTCTCAGAGGACATAAAGTTCACCTTCTGTTTGTACTCTGCTGCTCTCGTCACCTTGTCATCCAGTTTAGTGATGCGCTATGGCAGTGTTTCGCTATTTGCATAGGTCCTTTTACATATACACAGTTACGACATGCATTGGCGCCATGCCCCATCCAAAGGTATATCCAGTACCCGCGTAAGCTCCTGAGCGCTGATGTTTTAAAAATCTGCATGATAGCTAACCACCATACTACGCCATAGCCACACAGCACTGTGTAGTGGCAACATATGTGTGCATGGCTGCCCAAACTGCAATACCTGGGTAGATCAGATAGCACAGTATGTGGGCATGGCAACCACAGCATGCAAACAGGTGCATGCTGTCACTCTGACCATGTGCCTCCGTGGGACAGGGGGTGCCCTGTGTTTGTAGCATCACTGTGCTGTACTAGTGCTGCCTGCAGCCCATTCTGTGCAGGTATGGCAGAGAGGCACTACCTATACAGAAGATCACGGGCACAGCCCAGTACGAGTGGCACCTTTCTGTTCTACCTGTGCAGAATGGGCTGTGGACACAGCCATGCATGGCTGGTGTCTCTGTGCCTGAAGCCCATTCTGTGCAGGTATGGCAGAGAGGCACTACCTGTGCAGAAGGTTGCGGTAGAGCCCAGCATGGGTAGTGCCTCTCTATCATACCTTCACAGAATGGGCTGCGGGCACAGAGGCACCAGCCATGCAGGGCTGTGCCCACAGCCCATTCTATATGGGTATGGGAGAGAGGCACTACCTATGCTGGGCTGTGCCCGTACCCTTCTGCACATGTGATGCCTCAGTGCCATACCCATACACATCGACATGCCCACAGGGCACACAGCAATGCCCATAGACCCCGGAACCCCTCCCCTGGTCCCCCGGACCACCCATACAGACATGGCATGCTACCCCTACAAAATGGACAACACAGCATGTTTGAAAAAAGGGAACTGTTTATTAGAAAACATGTCACAACAGTTATAATGGTGCCAACAGTGGCATACAAACAAAAAGTGGTACATACCACAGACTGCCCCATTACGGCCCATCACAGGACATGCACTGGCATGGGGATAGCCTTTGGTACAGGGGAGCCATGTTTGTTCCCTCTTACAGCATTAGTGAGGGCATCCATGTGCTCAGTAATGGTCTGTGCTGCAGTGCGCAACTTATCCCTAAGGAGACACACCTCCACCACCAGGACGGTGAGAGCCCAGTCACTGAATGGACGTGGGGGTGGTGGTGCAGATGGCTTGGTGCGGCATGGCCATATTGTGCCCAAGGGGGCTGGGGTAGCTGTGGGGGCCCTTTGCTGCACAGGGTGGACCATGGCTCCACTGGCTGTTGTGTCTGGCCAGTGCTTAGCTATACGGTGGGCATATGGACCCCTGATAGGAATGTGGGCAGGCATGGCTGTGAGCTGCAGGGCACTGGGTGCCTGCTGATGGTGCCCAGTGCCACACCACCATACCTGGGGTGCATGGTGGGTGCTTTCTGCATTCCCCCTACTACCCCCTCTGATTCTTCCTCCTCTGATTCCTCTGCCTCCCTGTCTTGCCCATGGCCCTCCCATCCCTCCTCTGATTCCTCTGCCTCCCCACCCTGCCCCTGGCCCTCCGATCCCTCCTCCTCTAACTCCCCATCCCACTGCTGTGCCATGGCTCTCTCGCTGCCCTCACCCTTTGTTTTGGTGTCCTCTGATGCAGTGTCACTGGACTCCTCCTTATCCCCATCACTGCTGGAGGTACTACTGCTGCTGCTCTCTGCTCCCCTGGTTGGCTCTTATGGCACTGCACCACTGCTCCTGGGTGGTGGGCATGGTGGCCCAGCAGTGTCTGGGGCCTCCCTGGAGCCAGTTGTGGGGGAAGAGTAGGGGGTTATTGGTCTGCACAAGCATGGCCCTGGGGTGGGATTGGCACACATCTGGGGGGGCCCACATATGCACACATGCATCTCACAGCCCACCTTTGGCCCATGGGGGCATGCCTCCCTCACAGTGCACACTGCATGCCCTCCCCTTTATCTACCTCAAGCCAGCTCTGTTCTCCCCCTCACATGTCCAGCTGTAGCCTGCCGCCCCCCCCAGATGATGGGCATGCACAGGGAGCAGTGTGGGCAGGTGCACAATGTGCATCTGGGGTCACCACTGGGGGTGTGTCCCCCTGTACCATCCATCTGTGCCATGCCCCGGCTATTTGTGTGCACACCTGCATGTCTTAGGTGCTGGCTAGTGCACACACAGATAGTGGCACCAGGGGATGGCACAGCTGCCCATATCATTGTTTACAGAGAGAGTCCACTAACAGGTGGTCTGCCTGCACCAGTCCGGCATTCATGGCTGCTGCCCCCTGTATCTGCTGGGCTCCACTGTGTACTCCACTGACCTTCCTTGGCCGCCGGCTGCTCCCTGATTCACTGCAGCTAGTTCAGTCTCTCCTAGCACAGTGTGCAAAAGTGGCATTTCAGGGCCTTGAGGGTGCATCACACGCCATATTCACTGTGGGAGAGAGGAGGGGGACACACATGGGCTAAGTTGGGTGCTTCCATATTGCCTGTTGTGCATACCTGTATCCTGCCTCAGTCTGGTGACCTGCCCATCCTGGGGGCAGGGGCATACCCATGGGTGGCAGGTGTGGGATGCATGTGATGGTATACCTCTGGAGTCTGCCACTGCATTTCTGCCCACTGGCCCCCTGGCCCTTTGACACATGCCCTGTGCCACCAGCAATGGTGACATCTGTGCCACTGCCTCATCTGTGTCACCCCTCTGGCCCCTTCAGTCACCTCTGCAGTCCTCCCCCCCTTCCCTTGATCCTATATTTTGCCCACAAGCTTTTCTTGACACTATGGTTGTGGGCCGTGCATGGCCTTGACTGTGGGCACGTGTCATGCTAGGGGCATCCACTGCCTCAGAGGCCACATCTCTGCATGGTTTGTTATGCATCATGTAGGACAGGGTGTTGCGGTTTCTGCATGCTTATCATTACACATCTGTTATGTTCTGTGGCATCACATCATTGACATGCTGCCACAGCCAGACAGGGGTTAGCAGGCAGTGGTGGCAGATTCACTTTCAGGGACAGATGGATGACACATATGTGGATTCTGCCACTGACCCTCTTGGACCTCAGTGCCGGGGTCACAGGGGCTGGGGAGTGGGGAAGACATCCAGGGCATCTGTACTGGCCAGTGGGGTCCCCTGGGGTGGGCAGCCTGATACAGCTCCCCCAGCACCAGGCACTGACATTACTGTGCATGCCCTGTGGTGTTGCTGCCAACCACCACCAGGGGGTGCAGTGGCCTCCCTACCTGCTGGGTGTGAGTATGGATCCTGATGCGGGCAATCAGTGCTGGCTCCTATACCAATGCATGGCCCGTTCCCCCACCGATGCCTGTTTGGCATACACTGGGGCTGCTATCGCATGTGGCTGGCAACACAGCCCTGTCTCTCTGTGCAGACACCCAGCTGTGCCTTTTAGGGTGTGTGTGGCTTAGCATGGTGCTCAGTCCCCCCTCCGCCCATTGAGGCCTCCTTACCTGTGCAGCCGGAGTTGGATGCCCCTCCATAAAGCTGTTGACAGCCGCAGGTTTGGTCCATGGCCCCCCCTTGGGGTAGAGAACCCCCTCGCGACATAGCACGGATCGGGCAAGGGTCTCGCTCTCATTGGGGCTAAAATTGATGGTTTTCCTCGCAGTCATGCCACTGATGTCTATTTGCCCAGCCACAGGGGATTCTGGCACAGACAGCCCGCAGGGCCTGTGTGATGGTGTCGTCTATGTACAGGTACATTGGATGGGCGATACATGGGTTCATGCATACTTGCCATCCTGCTTCTCTGGCCGCTGATTTGGACACATACATTGGTATCATGGGTCAACCTTAGGTGCAGAGCTTGGGTTACGGGCCCTGTGCTTATCCATATATGCCGCGGTGAGCGCCTGCTGCTGTGCTCGGTTTGTGGTACATTTTTGTTGCTTGCCCGTTTTGGAGGCTCATGACTCACGATTCAAGCACTTTTCCTGAATGGGTAATTTTCTGCAAGTATGGCAGGCCTTGGCACCTTGTTGAAAATCGGGCCCTACATTTTTATATCTACCGCAATGCAGTGGCATGGAACACACTAAAGTGGAGTGGAGGAGTAGCCTAGTGGTTGGGGCAAGGTACTTCAGGCTGGAAGGTCGGGGGTTCAAATCCCACTAGAGGACAGCAACCTTGGGCCGGAAGGACTGGGGTTTCTAATCCCTCGGGTGCTCCTTGTGGTCTTGGGCAAGCCACTTAACCCTCCATAGCCCATGTTCCCTGTAAAATAGTTATCTCCAAGTTATAATACCCTGTTTAATGTAATTTCAGTTTGTTCAATGTAAACCGCACTGATGCAGAATAGCGCGGTATATAAGAGAATGTAAATAAATAAATAAATAAAGGAGCATGTGCAAGGAGCAGTCATGCTCCTGTGTGCACTTTGGCGTGTGCCTTCAACGTTCAGTTTATCAAGATTTTTACTCTACCTACTGTATTTTGAACTGCAACCCTCTTTCTTTTCTCATTTTTTTTTTGTCTCTATTTTGGAGAATTTTGCATCTCCACATCTTCTTTGCTTGGTCTCCACGTGCATTTTTTCAGAAATCCTCCATCATCTAGGAATGAAGGAGGACTTATTTTCCCTTTAATAATAAATATTCATGCTGTTATGGACAAAATTTTTTAGTTCCAGTAAACTATGTATCAAACGTCCTCCTTGGACATTATTACACTCACCTTTGGAAGATGTCTCTCCCATCAGGGTGGGTTTATTTAATATTTGTTTTCTAAAAATACAAGCCTCCATTAATATATGACTTGATCAAACAGTTTAATTTTGATATCTTATGTGTTACGGAAACCTGGTTCAAAGAAGGAGAAGATTCTTATCTGATTAATGCCAGTCTTTGTTCATCGGAGGTCCTTTTGATCAAGCTATTTCAAGCTTCCCCGCTCTTCTCTAGCCAATAGCTAGATGAATTTTCAGCTTTTATTGTTGAAACTTTAACTTCCACCATTTCTCTTTTTCTACTTGGTGATGTTAATATCCATATGGAAATTCTGTGTCGTCCTGGGAGCAGACTTTCCTTACTACATTCAGTGATCTTAATCTACCCTCCTCTTTCAACAGCTCCTAGTCATCAGATTGGGCCCTGTATTAACCTGGTATTCTTCTCTGATCCTTTATTCAAACTGCTCTCTATTGTCATTTCCCTTTCCCCCTGCTAGGTTTAAAGATCAGCTGACTGCAAGCAATGTTCCCTCTAAGTAGCTTGCGCTTCGCTTAAGTCTTTCCCCAGCACTCCTGCCAGTGGGGGGAAGTGAAATGTGATCTCGCTTAAGATGGCACTGCATAGGCAGGCCACTCCCGAAGCCAGTATCTTTATTTCAAGAGGCTGAGATACAGTCTGTTCCACCACAAGGCCAAGCTCTTACTTTGGCAGATTTATGGCTTGCAATTGCTTGCATTTATTCTAAATTGACCAATACAGTTTCATCTCTGTTTTTTTCACATGATACAGTACTTAAAAGCTGCAAGAAGTGGATAATAGACTGATGACTGCAAAGTCTATTCAAAGGATTGGTGGTCAATTACAAACTCTGCAAGGGACTAGTGTTTCCTCTATTAAGGGCTGATCACAAAACTGAAGCCCTGGAGAATCTCTCCTGGGCTATAAATTTTGAGATTTCTTAATTTTCCAGCCACACACCTGTTTTCTGCTGAAATTCTGTTAAAGAAATATTTTACTGAGGTCTTGTTGATGCCAGATTCTATCTCTGTACAAAGTTGTTATTATCTTGCTATTTAGGCTCATAAAGTGAATCTGGGTGATGGGGCTTTAGATGTGTTCTTGCCTAGTGAGAATAAGGATCTGACCAAATTCTTGGAGGATTCCTCAGAAATAATATCGAAAAGGACCACCCTTCTGGATACTTTTAGTTCTGAAGAGGGTAAGATCAAATTTGTGAAACTTTTCTTTAAGTATAAGGACCTATATTTTGTGCTCCGAAGCTGAACGTGTTCCTGGGTGTGACAAGGAATACCTAGCTTTGAAGAAAGCAGTTTTTGGCTTTCAAATCAAAGGTTTTGGGGGTGGGTGCAACATTCCGTCTACACTTTCCCTGCAAATACTACTGCATGTTTTCACCCACACACACTGCCTCATGATTTGTTTGACGTGTTAACCGCTTTGATTTAAAGATAACGCGGTATATTAAATCCTTTTAAATAAATAAAGAAATAAATGCATGATGAATTTGCAGGGTAATACATATTCCTTCTTTGATAAATTCATTTGGAGAAATTTATGTTAGATAAGAAGGTCGAGTAACACTCTAAGGGGTATGTTTACTAAAGGGCGTTAAGGGAGCAAGTGTGCCGTTAATGCCTGTTATTGGCACCCTGGCGCCCTTAACACTGCGAAAAAGCTGCATTAGCGGGTGTTAAAGTCTCCTGCAGTGTTAAGAGCACAGTATGTGGAAAGTGGGGAGTTAACGGGGCGAAGAGAGGGCATTAACAACTGATGTCCCCTTTACGCCTGTTGTGCTAATGTGTGTTAAAGTCTTTTAACACTGGGAACCCTAACGCCAAGTAAAATCTCTCTGAAAGGGTGTATTTTGAGGAGAGAGAGCCTATGTTAACATCTGCAATGTGATGCACAGACAGGGGCTCCCACGATAGTGATAGTAGTGCTCTATTAGCAGCAACAGCATAGTGCCCAAGCATGAAAGGGCACTATGTTGATGGTGCAAATGGGGCAAAGGAGGTTGTACTTGGGTCATGCAATGAAGGTTGCTGGTGCACAGGGCGGTACATGAACAGCTTTTACTACATCCTCTGGTAATGAATTCCAGAGTTTGATTATGCATTGACTGAAAAAATATTTTCTCTTATTAATCTTAAATGGTTTACACTGAAGTCTGATTGCATATCCCCTAGTCTTTCTACATTTTGATGGTGTAAACAATCGATCTACATTTACCCGTTCCACTCCAGTCATTAATATATAAACCTCTATCATATCTCCCCTCAACTGTCTCTTCCCAAGGTTGAAGAGACCCAACCTTTTTAGCTTCTCCTCATAGGGATATTCTGCCATCCACATTATCATCTGTGATGTCCGTCATGATCCCACAGTGACAGTGGCGGCACACAGAGATGCTGCTGCTGCAGAAAGGAGATGTGCCACAAGGGGCAGTCCAAGGGTCCTGGCACTACAGGCAGAGATCCCAGCTGCCCCCTCCTGTTGCCGCTGAACCCAGCTGTGAGGGAAGAGGCCGATAGTGCCAGCAGCTGTAGCCCTCCAGGTAGCTGCAACATGGGGACTACCATAGTAGGGGACTACCATAGCAGTGGCTGTCATCCTCCCCCGGAGATGTATCATTGGCAGGTGGTAATGAAATCCCTGCAGAGGCAGATGGTTGGGGGGGGGGGTGTCTGGCCATCCATGTATGCCTCTGTCCCCCCATCCAGACCTTGCACCCTAGATACCCACCAACCCGCATGTTGGATGGCCTGGGACTATGCACCAGCAACACTGACAGCATGGTGTAGGGGTATTGGCGAAGGGAGCAGCGACACCCGCCTGCAGCAGACCAAAGCCATGTCCTGGTCCTGTGCGCTGTGCGCATATCAACATGTGCCAAGGTCTGTCTGATGGGAAGCACGTCAGCCCTAGGGACTGTCACAGCTATATGGTAGCACTTTGACTCAACACACACAGTTGGTGTGTATATTGAATAGAAGGCTACAGGTTCTAAGCCCCAGCTATTGGTCATGCATTGCACCTCCCTGTGGCTAATCCTTAGCCTACAGTGCAGATACAACACCAGCATGTGCAACTCCCAATGAATCTGCCAGCAAGGGCACAAACACCCATCAGCCACACAGACGGACTTCACTGTCCACAGCTGGATGTAGAGTCAGGCTGATAGCACTGGCACACTGAGCAGGCGGGTGTTAACAATGGGTGTTAATATCAGAGTGTGCTATTAGTACCTGCACAATGAGCACATGTTAACAATGCTTAAGCTGATATCAAGACCAAAGTAGCAGGCAGGAATGCCAACCATCCCCATTTTTGCACAGCGCAGCAATATGAGTGTGTGTGTGTGTGTGTATCTCCATTATTTTGTAGCTTTCTACACCTCACTGAGCCTTGCATTGCCTAAGCTGTTTCCAGTGTTGGTCGAAAATGTGCATGAGAAGCATAGTATTGTGGGTATGGCCTGAAACAGGGCGGATTGGCCAGGATGTATCTGCATCAGAGGTAGGATCAATGGCTGAGATGATGTAGTGCCTGTCTGCCACGTGCATGGAATGGGTGGCCACAGCATGTCATGCTGGGAGGGCACTCTCACTCTGACCGAGCAGTGACCATGGCATGGCTAGGTATTCACATAGTACTATACAATGTCTGGCTTCAGTGATGTGGGTGCACTTCCTGGAGGCCTGATCACTGAACCAAATGCTTGTTGTCCATACTGTTTATCCCAAGCCTGGGTACACATGGTCACTCTGTGCCCATGCAATGTGTGCTGACCAGCTGACTGTCCGTGGTTGGTATATGCATGGCTGGAAAATGCAGTGGTGGGCAGCAGGTGCAGTCTGACTGTGCTTGCTGTGGGTGATTGTTAGTCCTAGGTGGTTAGGACAGCTTGTATTTCTGGTCTACTCCCTGTAACAATGTTAGGACCAGCAGGACTGTAGTAACAACCCCATGCAAGCCTAGAAACCCATGGCAGTTGGCAGTTTAACACCAGGCATTGTTATGCCCACTGTTCTATGAATGTCCCTAACCAATAGGGGCAGGACACAGGGCCTAGATGTGACTGGCACATGCTGCAATTGTGCAGGAAGGAAGGTGCCTAGCATAACACACTGGCAGTGATAGAGATCTGCAGCATGGCCAACAGAGACCATCTCTAGCACTGCACGTTCTGGGGACCAGGTACTGGGCACCCATCCTCACCCTCAGGGTGACCGCTGAAACTGGGCAGTAACATGGTTTGTAGCTGTTATGTGATTGAAGCACACACTGTCAGTGCATCGTACTGAGCTGATATGATGGATCAGTCCATTCTCCATCTGGTGGTCAGCTGCAGACTGCTGTTCTGCGTATGCAGTGCATCATGGATACTGGAGGGGCTAACCTACATGGCACACACAGCAAACAGTTTAGGCAGAAACCTGTAGGCTCTTTGGCTCCAGACATTGCAGATTAAGATATGCCATACTGGGTCAGACCAAGGTCCATCAAGCCCAGTATCCTGTTTCCAATAGTGGCCAATCTAGGTCATATGTACCTAGCTGTTTCCCCAAAAGACACAGGTTCCACAATGCTTGTATTGGGTCAAGCAGTGATATCCTGGATCCCTTTTTAATAATGGTTTATGGACCTTTCCTCCAGGAACTTCTCCAAACCTTTTTTAAACCCAGCTACACTAACAGCCTTTACTACATCCTCCGGTAACAAATTCCAGAGTTTGATTACATGTTGAGTGAAAAAATAGTTTCTCTTATTTGTCTTAAATAGTTTACCCTGTAGCTTCATTTCATGTCCCCTAGTTTTTCTATATTCTGAAAATGTAAACAATCGATCTAGTTTACCCGTTCCATTCCTTCATTAATTTATAGACTTCTATCATATTTTATTTTATTTTATTTATTTATTTAACAACTTTTATATACCGCACTCTTTACAGTCAGCGCGGTTTACATAGAACAATAAAACATCAGATAAGATACATATTATCCGTATTATTTTTACATAGAACAGGAACAAAAAACTTGGGTAACCAGGGTAATTATTTACAAAGAAAACTAAACACTGACCAATTACATATGAACAGAATATAGCCTGAAAAGAATCTTGTTAGTATGAGAGAGGGGTATGAAGAATTACTGAGTTAGCAGAGGTTACGTGTTAAGAGCGTGATTGGTGCTGTTTGAGTGAGCTTGTGTTATTATGTTTTCTGGGAAATATTTGATGAAAAGGTGATGCTTCAAGGCCTTTTTAAACTGGGATAGATCAGCAATGGCCCTAATGTGTGGTGGGAGGGTGTTCCACAGTTTTGGAGCGCATAAACTGAAGGAACGGTTTACAGTTGCGGAAATGCATCTTAAAGACTCTTTTGGAACTTTTAGCAAGTTTAATTCCGTGGTTCTTCTAAGCCTGTTGGAAGGGATTGGTTGGATCAACTCCGATAGTGAGGGGGGAGCAAGTCCTTTGTGAGCTTTGAAGGCTAGTAGCAGAGTTTTGAATGTAATTCTAGCTTGGATAGGCAGCCAGTGTAATTGTTTCAGGAGAGGTGTTACATGTTCTCTTTTTGGTGCCCTGAAAAGCACTCTTGCTGCACTGTTTAATGCTAGTTGAAGCGGGATAAGAGTAGATTGTGGGAGACCCTGTAAAATACAGTTTGCGAAGTCAAAGTGTGGGATAATTAGCGCTTGGTAGACTGTGCGGAAATCATCTGGATCAATCAGTTGGCGGAGGTGTCTGAGGGAGTGAATTTTAAAATAAATTGCCCTTACAGTGTTGGCTATGTGGATCTTCATATCTAGATTCTGATCAAGTGTAACTCCAAGGTAACGGATGTGAGATTTTACTTGCAGCTTGGCATCTTGAACTTCAAGGAATGTGGGTGGTGTGAACTTAGAGTCCCTTGAGATAAAAAGAACCTCTGTTTTTTTGTTCTGGATTCTGAGATTTTGAGTTAGTAGCCAATCTGAGATGGCGTTTAAAACAGTTGGTTATGGGGGTGAGGTTGATCTTGTCTATGCAGAACGGCATATATAATAACACGTCATCGGCATATATCATATAGTTGACATTGAAGGACCTGATAATGTTGCATAAGGGTTGCATGTAGATGTTGAATAATAGTGAAGACAAAGAGGAACCTTGCGGGACTCCTTGTTCTTGGTGAAACGGATCTGAAGTTTCACCATTTGAGCGGACCTGTTGCCATCTATCTGAGAGGTATGAGATACACCATTCGAGAGCATTTCCACAAAGGCCCTTCTCTTTTAGGCGGAAAATGAGAAGATCGTGACATACCGAGTCAAAAGCAGCCGCAATATCTAAAAAGATGAGAACAAAGCCTTGTTTGATGTTGTCGATACCAGAATTTAGGCTGTTGAGGAGTGAGGTAAGGAGCGTTTCGACCCCGTGGTATTCCCTGAATCCATGTTGACAGATATCCAAAGGCGCTTCAGTATCGATATGGTCTTGCAGTTGTCTGTAGACTATTTTTTCAATTATTTTAGCAAGAGTAGGTATGCTGGAGATAGGTCGGTAAGAGTCTGTTTTGTGTGGATCTAACTTGAGATTTTTTAGTAGAGGTCTGATGGAAGTCTGTTTGAGGGCAGCATGGAATGAGCCGGTATCAAATGATAGGCTTATGATCTTGGATATTATTGGAGCAAGCTCTTTGCGAAGGTCCTTTATCCAAAAGGCTGGACACGGATCAGTGTGTGCTGTGGATAAGTTGAGAGATGAGATTATATCTTCAATTAGCTTCAAAGAGGGGGTTGAGAATGAAGTTAAAGGAGCTGGGAGCCCATGAGTATTGAGGATAGGGGGTATTGTAATTTTATTTGTACAACACATATCTCTCCTCAGCCATCTCTTTTCCAGGTTGAAGAGCCCTAACCTTTTTAGCCTCTCTTCATAGGGGTATCCTTCCATCCCCTTTGCCATTTTGGTGGCTCTTCTCTGAACCTTTTCTAATAATGCTATACCCTTTTAAAGATTAAGGAGGTTTGGAGGTGTAGCATACTGGTTAATGCAATATTCCCTTCCCCCATAAGCAGAGGAGAAGAGTTCAGTTCCCACTTGTTCATTTTGTGCCTGTAATATGTTACTCAGGTCATTTCCCTACCTGTGACAGTCCAGGCTCTGCTGTGACTTGCAGACATTCATCCTTCTACTTTGTTATGCTTTCTGGCCACACTTTGGGTCAGCAAACATGCTATACCCCATCATGGTCTTCTAAGAGCATAGCTTTATTGACTGCTGCAGCCCATTCCAAGGGGTCAGACATGTTCACCCTGCAGATATCAGGCCCCTGCTTTGAGGCATGGCGTGATGGTGATTGCAATGGCTTGGGGGCAAAAGATACCAGGGTTTGAGGCCCACTACACTCCTTATGTGCAATTCAGAATGTGCTTCTGTCGCGTTTTGTCTGCCACAACCTTCATGGACTGACAACACCTCCTTGTGACCTTGAACTGATCACTTAATCCACCAATGGCTCAGTTGACTGCAGGTCCGTATAGTCCCTGTTTATCATCAGACATTACCAATTGATGGTAAGATGTACCCCGATGTGACTGTACTGCTACAGCAGTATCCTAACAGGCAGTTACATGCATACAGCTATAACTTACTGGGGTGACATGAGTCATGTATGACATCATGACTGTGACTGTACAGCTTTAGCTCCATCACTTCTCTGCAGTACATGCGGACACATCCTACCGCTCAGATAGCCACCTGCAGGTATCACCTCGTGTCCGTACGTGCCCCATTTGCCCTGTTTGGATGACACCTGTGCAGTTGCTATCTGCAAATTTGTCTGAGTTGTTGTATGGTGGCTGGGACAGATGTGAGTCCCACATGTGTGGTATCAAGACTTCCAAGTGGCACTGACACACGTTTTCACGCACAGTACAAATACATTGGGGATGGCACCTACGTCACATCAGTGCTGCTAATCCACACCACCCTCTCCTTCGCCATCCTTCCTTCAGTCCATCCATCCACCCACCTCTGTTGGCTGTGTGAAGTCATGTCTTCTTGTGGAAGCTGCCACACCATGGCCTACACTGGTACTCTGTTCCGCATTTCAGATCTTCATGCATGCCTCTCCTGTGCCTGATCTGCATGTCACCACTCCTACTCTGTTCTCCTGTCGCTGCACACATCCTGCCACTTCTGGCTCCGCTGGGAGGCACATCTTCCTCATTCTATACCACACACTGACATTGCACCATTTTATATTGGCACCCCCCTGCCTCCCATATGCTTGTACAGCTGCCTCCTATATGCTCGTCCACTTTACTGGATGCCACATAGGATGCCCACGGATATAGCAGGTCCATCAGCTTCCACCTGTCCTTCCATCCATCACCTTTACATTGACTTTCCTTGGGTGTTCCTTTATCCAGAATTAGGGTTGCAGTCATTTTCGGACATTAAGGTGCATGCTTGACACCTTAATGCCTGATGTCCTGTTAACACACATTAAATGACCCATAATGCCCTTTTTGCCATAACGCCTCCTACCTGCCCAGCACCCTTTATGCATATAACACCCCTTATTGCTGCCGGTAACACCTGTTACTTTAACGCCCTTTAGTAAACATACTCCTAAGAATTAGTACAATGTAGCCCTGTTTAACTGGAAGCATTTTTTCCTTTTTCCTTCCTTATTTTCTTTCTACTTATTTCCTTTTTGTGCTATCACAGTCTTCTACCACCTAATTTCCTAATTTATGTTGTTTTAATTTTCTAAGAGATTGTTTGTGCAAGGGTATTACTTGGATTACTTATTGAATTGTAGAATTGCAAACTTTCATAAATAAAAAAAACACAGTACTTAATAGCTCCTTCTTTGCTTTTAATCCCATGTCTCATTTTGCCTTGGAAAATACCCTTGAAATTACTGGCAGATCTCATTTAAGATGGATGCAATACTGGCTAATTGCATATCCTTCACTTCATCCCATTCCTGTAATCCTTGACATGGTCAGTGCTAGCTTATAACAGGGTAAATTTCCTCAGTTTGGAAGGAAGCACAGATTTGACCACTGCTTAAAAAACTCTTCGTCCCTCTAGCTATCATCCTATATCTAGCCGACCTTCCATCCCTAAAGTGGATGAGAAAGTGCTAAAGATTCAACTTGTGAACCTTCCTTACTAAGATTAAGAACATAAGAACATAAGAACATAAGAAATGCCATACTGGGTCAGACCGAGGTCCATCAAGCCCAGTATCCTGTTTCCAACAGTGGCCAATCTAGGTCATACGTACCTAGCAGTTTCCCCAAAAGACACAGGTTCTGCAGTGCTTGTACTAGGTCAAGCATTGATATCCTGGGTCCCTTTTTAATAGTGGTTTATGGACCTTTCCTCCAGGAACTTGTCCAAACCTTTTTTAAACCCAGCTATACTAACAGCCCTTACTACATCCTCCGGTAACAGATTCCAGAGTTTGATTACACGTTGAGTGAAGAAATATTTTCTCTTATTTGTCTTAAATAGTTTACCCTGTAGCTTCATTACATGTCCCCTAGTCCTTCTATATTCTGATAGCGTAAACAATTGATCCACGTTTATCCGTTCCACTCCATTCATTAATTTATAGACCTCTATCATATCTCCCCTCAGCCGTCTCTTTTCCAGGTTAAAGAGCCCTAACCTTTTTAGCCTCTCTTCATAGGAGTAGCCTTCCATCCCCTTCACCAATTTGGTGGCTCTTCTCTGTACTTTTTCTAATAACTCTATGTCCTTTTTAAGATACGGTGACCAGAATTGCACACAATATTCAAGGTGCGGTCGTACCATGGAGCGATACAGAGGCATTATAATATCCTTTGTTTTATTCTCCATCCCTTTCCTTATGATACCTAGCATTCTATTTGCTTTCTTGGCCGCCGCTGCACACTGGGCGGAGGGTTTTAACATGTTATCCACGATGACTCCTAAATCTTTTTCCTGGGTGGTGGTTTCTAATGTGGAGCCTTGCATCGTGTAACTATAGTGTGGGTTGTTCTTTCCTAGGTGCATAACTTTGCACTTGTCCACATTAAATTTCATCTGCCATTTGGATGCCCAGTCTTCCAATTTATCCAGATCCTCCTGCAGTTTTCCACAATCCTCTTGGGTTTTAACAACTTTAAACAGTTTTGTGTCATCTGCAAATTTGATAACCTCACTAGTTATTCCTTTTTCCAGGTCATTTATGAATATGTCAAAAAGTAGGGGACCCAGTACAGATCCCTGGGGTACTCCACTATTCACCTTTTTCCATTGGGAATATTGGCCATTTAGCCCTACCCTCTGCTTTCTATCTTTTAACCAGTTCCCGATCCACAATAGTACACTGCCTCCTATCCCATGACTTTTTAGCTTTGCCAAAAGTCTCTGATGGGGGACCTTGTCAAAAGCTTTCTGAAAGTCCAGATACACTATATCAACCGACTCACCTTTGTCTACCTGTTTATGCACACCTTCAAAAAAACAGATCAGATTAGTAAGACAAGATCTTCCTTGTCTAAAGCCATGTTGGCTGTCTCCCATTAGGCCATGGCTATCTACATGCTGTGTAATTTTGTTCTTTATGATGGTTTCTACCATTTTCCCTGGTACTGACGTCAGGCTCACCGGTCTGTAATTTCCCGGGTCACCCCTGGAACCCTTTTTAAAAATTGGTGTTACGTTGGCGACCCTCCAATCTTCAGGTATTACAGATGATTTTAATGAAAGTTCACAGATTACCAATAGCAGGTCTGCAATCTCATATTTCAGTTCTGTCAACACTCTGGGATGTATACCATCCGGTCCAGGTGATTTGTTACTATTCAGTTTATCAAATAGTTGTAATATATCTTCCCGGTGTAGCGATATTTCTCTCAATTCCTCTGCAGTATCACCTTTAAATACCCCTTCAGTCTTGGGTAACATCCCTACATCTTCCTCAGTAAAGACCGAAGCAAAGAATTCATTCAGTCTCTCTGCTATAGCCTTGTCCCCTCTTACTGCCCCTTTTACCCCTCTATCATCTAATGGTCCAATTGACTCTCTCACAGGCCTTTTGCTACGAATGTACTTGAAAAAGTCTTTATTTCGTGTTTTTGCTTCCGTAGCAAGTTTCTTCTCAAATTCCCGCTTTGCCTGCCTTATCAATGCTTTGCATTTAACTTGCCAGTGCTTGTGTTGTTTCCAGTTTTCATCATTTGGCTCTTTTTTCCATGTCCTGAAGGTTGCTCTTTTGGCAGCAACAGCCTCTCTGACCTCACCTTTAAACCATGCTGGCAGTTTTTTGGACTTTCTTCCACTTTTCTTAATGCGTGGAATACAGCTGGTCTGGGCTTCGAGGATAGTATTTTTAAATAACACCCAAGCTTGCTGTAAGTCTTTAACCTTTGGAACCGCTCCTTTTAGTTTTTTCCGAACTATATTCCTCATTCTATCATAGTCTCCCTTTTGAAAGTTAAAAGGTAGTACTGTGGATTCCTTTACTATCTGTCCTCCACTGATTAAATCAAACATGATCATACTATGATCACTATTGCCAAGTGGTCCCAACACCCTTATTTCTTGCACCAGATCTGGCGTTCCACTAAGGACTAGGTCCAGTATGGCTTCCCCTCTGGTCGGTTCATGAATCAGCTGCTCCAAGAAGCAGTCATTTATTTCATCTAGAAACTTTATCTCTTTAGCTTGTCCTGCTGTGAGACTGTCCCAGTCGATACCGGGGTAATTGAAATCACCCATTATTACTACTCTGTTGTGGCTTTTGTTAGCTTCCTTGATTTCTTTGAGCATTTCATCATCCATTTGTTCATTCTGGCCAGGCGGTCGATAGTATACTCCCACTGCCATCACCTTCCCTTTCATAAATGGAATTTCAATCCATAGAGATTCTACAGCAAATTGTGTTCCCTGCAAAACTTTAATCCTTTCTGACTCAATGCCCTCTTTAACATAGAGCGCAACCCCTCCACCAATTTGTTCAGCTCTATCATTACGATATAGTTTGTATCCATGGGGAATCCATGGGGAATCTGGTTTTAGGCAAGGATATAGCACTGAAACAGTTCGGATGTTCCTCAATAATGTGATTACGATTTCCTTGCACTCTGGCAGAGATGTCCTTCTTATTTAACTGGACATGAAAGCATCCTTCAAGTGCACCTGGTAATGGATTCTTAGGTAATGTGAAACAGCTGTCATGTATCATCTGTGACAGTTTAAAATATTTAAAACTAAATTATTTCAAGCACTTAACCAATGCTTTTGCCAAGGCTGGTGGTACCTTCTTTGCTGCCCTGTGCAAATAAATACTGTGCTGCACCTCCCCCTCCCCTTCCATGGAGGATTCCAGTGGAGCCCGTCACAAGCTTAGAGGGTGGAATAATGCTACTAGATTTCAGCACTACTTTCCTCCAGTGTCAACTGCCAGATATATTGGGAAGTAATAGAAATCTCTGCAAAAAGCTCATTCAGATCCTAGAGCAAATCCGTCATTCCATAACAGTACCACCAGGACTCACACAACAACAACCCTACCTATGAAAAGGCAGCACTGCAAATATTACATTGGGCAGAGGAACAACAATATACCTCCTATTTAGAAAATAGAATAAACAAGACTGCCATAGATCCCTACCCAGAAAGTAAACACTAAGACCGGCATTCTGTAACCTGAATAGCGGGGTTGGACGTCCAACCCGCACTGAGCCCTGAAACATGATCACAGTCCCAGAAGTCCCCACACATACACAATGTTTGTGCCTGGACATACAGGGCCTAGTCAGGTCACACAGCTGCAGACCCGGCTTATTTCACATCAAAAGTGGAATAGGTCCCGATTGTCCCCCACAATGCTCGCTGCACTTCCCCTGCAAAACGGGCGTCTGGTCAAACTGTGTCCCTGTAGCCTCGATCTGGGTCATGGGGGCCTCCGGTGCTGGCTAGATTGCGGTCTGCAGGGGTGGACATGGGCCATGGCATTCTTAACCATCAGATAGATGGCTTGTTGCCATGGTGCCAGAACACCACAGCTCCCGCGCCTCAGCTGTGGTGTTCTGGAATTGGGATGAGCAGCTCCACATATGCTTGTCAGCCTATGGGGAGTGCCCGGACATCCAAGTCCCCAATTCTGCCATTACGGGTATGTCGGGCCTCATGGCGGCAGAATCGGGTCCATCTCCCTCATGTCCAGTTTTTGCATGGCCAATGTGTCTGGACGTGCGGGAACTAGAATGTGCCTCCACCAGAATACTGCTCCTCAGTCATACAGGCAAAACAAAGACAGCAGCCCCTCATCAAATACAGAACAAGGAATT
Organism: Ichthyophis bannanicus; assembly: GCA_033557465.1. Classification (NCBI taxonomy): domain Eukaryota; kingdom Metazoa; phylum Chordata; class Amphibia; order Gymnophiona; family Ichthyophiidae; genus Ichthyophis; species Ichthyophis bannanicus. Next base: position 964,849,768 of record CM066034.1, on the reverse strand, counting down.
ACAAATTAGAGACAGAAATATGCATATAAAACTTAATGAAAAACTCCAAGAAATCAGACTATGCATGTAGCATAACACTGGGGACAGAAATAGAAATGCATTTTCTTTTGTACAAAGACGTTTCCTAAAAGCTGACATACGAGATGTGACAAAAAAGAAACATGACTGTCCCATAAATGTTTATGCATTGTCCCCTTCAAAGTAGTCCCCCTCCAGAGTTAATGCACTTCTGCATTTCTTTACGGAAAGAGTAGTGGATCTGTGGAATAGTCTCCCAGTGGAGGTGGTAGAGATGAGGACAGTAACTGAATTCAAAAAAGCATGGGACAAACACAGAGGATCTCTAAAGGTAAAAAGGGGACTGTTGTAGTTGTTGATATGGAAGGACAGACTAGATAGGCCATGTGGTCTTTTTCTGTCATCATATTTCTATGTTTCTATTCGCTTCTGCCACTTACGGAAACACTCGGTAAAGTCCTGCTCCTTTTGGTCCCTCAACTCTCTCGTCACAGTGGCCTTGATCTCTTCTACAGAGGTGAAATGAGTTCCTTTGAGCACAGTCTTCAGCCTGGGGAAGAGCCAGAAGTCTCACGGTGTGAGATCTGGGGAATAAGGAGGGTGGTAGAGAGCTGTGATCTGTTTGTTGGCCAAGAACTGCCTAACACTGAGCACGGTTGTGTGGGTGCATTGTCGTGGGGGAGCAGCCACAACTTGTCTCTCCACAGAACCCACCTGCTGTGCCAAACCTGGTCATGGAGGCGATTGAGGACCTGCTGGTAGAAGGGCCGGTTGACTGTTTGACCTTCAGGCACAATCTCATGATGGACCACTCCCTTTTGGTCGAAGAATGCGATCAGCATGACCTTGATCCTTGATTTGTACATGCATGCCTTCTTGGGTCTGGGTGACAGTCGAGTCTTCCACTGCAGGCTCTGTCTCTTGCTTTTAGGGTCATACTGGAAGACCCAAGTCTCGTCTCCTCTGATGACTTGGCCAACGAACCTGGATCTTCTCCGATCTTCTCTAGCAAGTCTCGACAAACATTGACCCGGTGCTCCTTCTGGTCGTCCGATAAAAGCTTGGGCACCATCTTGATGCACACTTTCCGCATCCTCAGCTCCTGAACCAAGATGATCCGGACTAACACCCTGTTGAGGCTGCGCTCCTCAGCTATCATCCGCACTGTCAATCTGCCATCACTCCACACCAGCTGGTTCACTCTGTCAATGCTCCCAGTCATCTTTGTCGTGGAAGGCCGTCCTGACTTGGGGTCATTCTCCACCTCCTCACAGCCAGTCTTGAAGCATTTGTGCTACTCGAAGACTCACGGCCTTGACATTGCATCTTATCCATAAGCCTTTTGGAGAAGTTGGAGACACTCAGTTGGGCCCTTCTCCAACTTAACCAGAAATTTCAAGTTGATTCTTTGCTCCATATTTCTGCCATCTCCAGTTGTGTGACAAAGCGATGGAGCAGTGTGCTACAAAAAGACCTGAAAAAGAAAAACAGAGTGAGAGAGATGAAAAATATTATAGTAGAATAGTGGCGAGATGTTGCACAACACAGTCACATAAACGGTTAGCCAATTGGGCGTGGCTACCACAGTCTCGTTTCTTTTTTGTCACACCTCGTATACCAATTGTGTACCCCTCCAATTGTGTTGTGACCACTTTGATTGAAGGATAAGGTGGGATACAAAACTGTATAAATAAATAAATACCAATTAAAAAATCTTTGTTGCCTTGGTATTTTATTTTTCATTTCATGTTGGTATTTTCTGCTTTTGTTTTTTTCTTTTCTATAAATTCTTTCCAGGGTTTGTGTGTATTAGCCATTTCTCCTCTCTCCTGTTGCCTTCATACATTTCACCCTTACATCTATGCTTGACATTGATCTTTCCATTTCAGCTCTTTCCTCCACTTTTTTCCTGCCAATCCTCTCCTTGTTAAGCTCCCTCCACATTCTTCTACCATCTACCCTTTCTTTCTCTTTCACCCCCCCACCCTGCAGTCCAGTATCTCCCATACCCACTTACCCCTATTAACATAGGAACATAGTATATGATGGCAGATAAAGACCAGCATGGTCCATCTAGTCTGCCCAGCAAGGCGGCAAGAGCAGGTGCACTTGCTGCTCTGTGCAGATCACCTCTCCCCATGCCTTTGTTTGGGGGTGTACCCACCACTCCGTGTAGGTCACCCCTATTTGTTGATATATAAGAGAGAGTTATGTTTATTTTGATTTTATCCAGTTGCTATATCCACTGCAGCATCTGTCCCTCTCCCCTTTCCCTCCACCAACAGTACAGCATCTCCCCTTCTTTTCCCCTCACCAAGAGTGCAGCATCTCTCCCTCTCCACTTTCTTCCATCAACAGTGTAGAGTCCCCCCTCTTCCTGTCCTTCCACTTATCAACAATATAGCTTCTCCCCCTCCAAGGAGGATCAGCCACGCTAGCCCTGGCATTTTTCTGTAGTTGGATTAGGGCTGTACCCCCTCATCAGGTTGTAGGAGCAAGCAGTCCATCTTATGATTTTGATTCCAGTCTGCAGGGAGCAGCGGAAGTGAAATCATAGTAAGTTCTGCTTGCTGCTGCAAACCAGTGAGTGAGCACAGTGCCAATCTAATTACAGAAAAATGCCCTGGCTAGTGCAGCCACTTAACTCGGCACTGGGCTTTCCCTGAGCTGTTACACCTCCCTTGCCTCCTCCTCAGAACTGCCATCGTTAAACTGCACTGCATTGGAGGGGCTCGATCCAAAAGTGGGGGGATCTATGTCCCTCCAGGCCCCTGCATGGCTATACTCTTGAGTAAAAGGCATTCAATGACCTTCTAGACTTCAGAAAGAAACTTAAAACGCACATTTTCCAAACCCATTTCAACCTGAACTAATCTCTCAGATGGGGCAGCCCCCTGTCCTCCGTGACCCAGAAACCAATCCTGTATATATGTATATATGTATATATGTAAATGATCCCCCCATAGCTAAGAAGTGTTAACTCTGAGTGATGTGCTTTTCTGACAATCTGTATATAAACAAAATTTGTACCTGCCTCGATTCGGCAGTTTTGCAATAATAATCTTACCCGCTTCTGATCGCTGGAAGGAGCGGGATACAAATGCTTGCTAAATAAATAAATAAATGCCAAATCGCAGCTGCAAACATCTAAATTGATGAAGATAACAGCAGAACTGGTAGTAGGACATGGTCTATGGCAGTGACATCCTAAATAACAGCTGTCCCACAGTGATGACATCACCTGGTGAAACAGAACTCATCGACTCACAGATCTTCCTCTATGGAAACTCCCACATCTACCTCTCAAGATCAGATATTTCATCAGGAATCCCACCCCAAATCTCAGTCTGCTTGTCTGACATTGCTGCCTAAGATTCCACTGGTACCTTGACATGGCCAAGACAGAAGTTCTTAACTTTCCTCCCAAGCCTACTTCCTTCGATTCCCCTTTTCTGTGTCTGTGGACAACTTGACGATCCTCCCACATCCCCTCAGCCTCTAGCACTGGAGCCATCCTTGACTTCTCTTTCCTCTTCTTTATACACAACTGAAAGACTGTTAAAAGGTGTAGTTTCTTTCTCTATAATTGCAAAAATCTTTCTGAACACACTACAAAATCCCTTATCCTTTCATGAGCTCCCACTTATATTATTGTGCCCTACTCCTCATAGGTCTCTAAGGGAAAAGTGCTTCATAGTCACTCTCTAGCCTTATTAAAATCCAGTTGAAAACATCACTTTGTTAAGCTCTTGATCACAGCTGTGTTGCTTTTAACCATCCGACTATATATGTCTTATAGCCAGTTTCGGGGATTTGTTTTGTCTACTAGAACTATGGGAATGATAGGCAGTATTAGTAATAGTAGAATAAAATTGGACAGCGAGATAGACCATTGGTTCTTATCTGCTATCAGAGTCTCTGTTTTGCAAAAAAACAATTTGTAGGGAGGAGGACTAAATGTAAAACAAAACTTTTAAACATTGCTTTTGTTTGCTGTAAAAAATTGACTGTGCATAGCTAAACCCTTCTGACTTCTTGAAATAAATAAGGAGAGCACTCGGGGGAAATGTGACTGCATCATTAGATATACAGTACAAGTGCTCTGATAAAGTTAGCACATTGCTTTTTCGGCTTCAATGGGTTATTCAGGGAATTAACCTCACCCCTCATACTGATAGTCAAACAAGCAACTGGTATATCTTGATAGCAGTGTCAATCTCTTCTTTTATGCTCTGGGGATGCTGCTGGTTTACTGGAATGCAGTTTTGTCCTATCAAACTGGAGAGAGATACACAAGGCACAGGAAAATATTATAGATAAGCCAAGAGATGTATGCTAATTAATTAGCAAATCTGTGTTGGTTTTTTCAGTCTGCGCTTTCCTTGCAATCTCATGGCCTTTTTCCCCAAATTAGACATTTCATTGCATTTGGAAGAACACATAATTACAGCTTAGCAGATACTTTCATGTTTTTCTGCATTTCTCCAAAATTAATGAGCATTAGCTTGGAAATCTGGATAATTTAGTTTGAGAATGATTAGAATAATGTCTTTTGAGCTCTGTCATTTATTAGCATTTTATGCATTTATCGTATCATAAACAGATGGTTTCAGAATTTGTTTTCCCTATCCCTGGTGTTGGGAACCCTGCACTTTCTCATTAAATTTCACACAACTGCTTGGGCACTACTTAATGCTATTTCCATATGTAACGTTTTAGTCTCTCATCAGCAGTCCTCCTGATTTACTTTCAAGGTTTATGCACTGATTGAGATGGTCCAAAGACCTCTGTTGCTGGGCATTTCATGACATCATATGCATTTGCTTTTGGGGGTAATTTGGTAAATTTTCTTCTGAGGGTAAGCCTTGTTTTACTTGTGGAAAGGTTTTTTTTTTAAAATGATGATAGGGATTACAACTCTAGAAGGTATGCATGAAGAATGTTCATAGCAGAAAGGAGGAAGTATTAATGCCCCTGTGCAAGTCAGGGGTGAGAACTCACTTGGAGTATTGTGTCCAGTTTTAGAGATCATATCTCATAAAGGATATCAAAAGATTTGAAACGATTCAGAGGAAGGTGATCAAAATAATTTGAAGCCTGCACCAGAAGACGTATGAGAAGAAACTTGAAGAACAACATATGTACAGTATATCTTAGAAGAGAGGAGGAACAGGGGAGATATGATACAGATTTTCAAATACTTAAAAGGCATGAATGAACAAACCAACCTTTTTCAAAGAAAGGGAAGCTGTAAAACTGTTGTTTTGTTGTTGAGTACCTTCGAGTCAATGTCGACTCATGGCGACCCTCTGGATAGCTGTCCTAAACTGTGTTCAGTCTTCAGTCAGGTGGCTCATTGTTGACAGACTGGTACCCATAGCTGTTGTTATTGTATCGATCCATCTCATTGCTAGCCTTCCTCTTTTGCATTGACCTTCTACCTTGCCAAGTATAATGTCTTTCTCTAATGATCTCTCTCTTCGCATGATGTGTCCAAAGTATGAACGTTGAAGTCTTGTCATCTGAGCTTTTAAAGAAAGCTTAGGTTTGATCTCCTCTAGTACCGACTAGTTTGTTCTTCAGACAGTCCATGGTATACATAGTATTCATCGCCAGCACCATAATTCAAGGCATCAATATTCTTCCTGCCTATCTTTTTCACTGTCCAAATTTTGCATCCATATGACATTATTGAAAATGCATCTTTGTATGGAGAGAGGCATATCTTCTCTTTAGGTCCTTCATAGTCATTCTGCCAAGAGCAATACATTGTCTGATTTCTTGACTGCTTGTTGCTTCTTTATTGATAGTTGATCCAAATAGGTTAAAGTTGTCCATATTCAATCTCTTCTCCATCAACGATGAACTTATTGATTTTGCCAGTTGTCAGGATCTTTGTCTTCTTTACAATAAGGTGCAGGCTCATTTTAAGACTATGTTCCTTGATCTTGAGAAGCAAATGCTTCAGATCATCTTCACTTTCAGCAGGTAATGTGGTATCATCAGCATAGTAAAGGTTGTTGATGAATCTCCCACCAATCTTCACACCTCTGTTGTCTTCAGACAGTCTTGCTTCTCTGATAATTTGTTCTGCATATAAATTAAACAGGTAGGGGGAAAGTATGCAGCCTTGTCTTACACCTTTGCTTATTTTAAACCATTCTGTTTCTCCTTGTTCTTTTCGAACTGTTGCTTCTTGATCAATGTAAAGGTTGTGCAAGATAATGATCAGGTTTTCTGGTGTATCCATGCTTCTTAATGTGGCCCTGAGTTTCTCAAGTTTACACAGTCAAAAGCCTTGCTGTAGTCAATAAAGCACAAATAGATATCCTTTTGGTATTCTTTAGTCTTTTCAAGGAATCATCTCACATCTGCGATGATGTCTCTCATTCCTTTCCCAGCCTGAACTCTGCTTGCACTTCAGGTAGTACTCATTCCAGGTATGTTGTAGTCTCTGCTGAATAATCTTCAGTAGAATCTTGCTGGCATTTGGGATTGGAGCGATTATGTGATAATTTCCACAGTTATTTGGATCACCTTTCTTTAGTATTGGTACAAACACAGATCTTTTCTAGTCAGTTGCCCATGATGTTGTCTTCAAAATTCCCTGTCAGTGCCTAGTATGATAACAGCTACATCAAATTGCTGTAATACTTCTATGGGAATGCCAATGCCTGGTGCTTTGATAAAGCTTTCAATGCTGCTTTGACTTCTTCTTTCATCACCAATGTTCTGGAACATAAGTTTGAAACGGCTGTTGGTCCACTTGATCTTTATCATATAATAACTCTGTATATTCTTTCCACCTTTTCTTTATCTTCTCAGGATCATTCAACATGGATTCTTGAGCATCTTGTACATTGCAATTCATGCGTCATTGTAGTACTTCTCCTTGTCTTGTTTTGCTGTTTGTTGGAAATCTCTGTTGAATTCTGAGATTGCCTCTCTTTCTCCTCTGCCTGGGGCTTATATGCATTTCTTGGCAATTTTCAGAGTTTGCTCGTTCATCCATTTTGGCTGTTTTTGCTTTTTCACCTTTTGTAGAGATTTCTCACTTTCTTCCAGCACAACCTTCTTGATGTCTTCCCATAACTCTTCTGGAGCTCTATCATTGGTATCTAAAGCAGGAATTTGATTTTTCAGGCAGTCTTTAAATTCCGGTGGTATATTCTCAAGGTCATATTTTGTTACATTCATGAGTGGCTTGCTCTTTTTCAACTTCAGCTTGAGTTTGCATATTAGTAGTTGATGATCTGTACCACAGTCAACTCCAGGTTTTGGACTTGTTGATGTTACAGAGATTTTCCATTGTTGACTTCCACAGATGTAGTCAATTTGATTTTTGCACAATCCATTGGGTGAAGTCCACGTGTACAATCACTGCTTGTGTTGCTGTAAGAAGGTGTTTGAGATGAATAGATCGTTGGTCTTGCAGAATTCTATCAGTCTTTCTCCAGCTTCATTTCTTTTGCCAAGTCCATATTTTCCAACCATTTTGCCTTCTTCTTTGTTGCAAGCGTTTGTGTTCTAGTCACCCATGACTATCAGGATTTACGGTTTTCATGTTTTGGCAATTTCAGCTTGTACTTGTTCATAGAACTCATCAATTTCATCCTCTTCTGCAGCTGTTGTTGGGGCATATACTTGAATTATAGCTGTGTTGATCGATATTCCTCATAGACAAATAGAAATTAAGCGTTCACTGATTACATTGTATTTCATTACAGTTCTTGTAAGTTTCTACTTAATTATAAATGCAACACCATTTCTTCTTTGTCTTTCATTTCTAGCATAGTAGACCCTGTGATCATCATATGCAAAGTGCCCGATGCCAGTCCATTTCAGTTCGCTGACATCCAACAAATTGAGTTGTACACGTTCCATTTCATTCTTGACCACATCCAGCTTCCCTTGGTTCATGCTTTGTAAGTTCCATGTCCTAATATGTAAGACATCTTTGCAGCTTCTGAGTCTCATTTCATGTGCAGCTACATCAGCAGTCATACATCTCGAGTGCTTTGATCCAACCACATCATAAATGCTGATTTTACTCTGAAAAATCTTCAGCTCCTCCCCAGTAGCCAGTTGAGTGCCTTCCGACCTGGGGGTCTCAACTTCTAGAACTATAGTGCAATTTGTTTTGTTGTGACTTTCCTTTGGGTTTTCATGGCAAGATACGGAAGTAAATTGCCAGGCCTTTCTTCCATGCAGTTTAAGTTTAGTGTTGTTGCCTTTGTCACAGAAATGTGATCCTCCGCCGCCAACACCGTCCCATTCTGCTGCTGCCCAGTTTGGGTGGTCTGTCTTGGTCTGGCACCTCAGCTGAGACCTGTCCATCTTGGAAGACTCTGCCAGTCGTTACAAGTCGTTAAGCCAGCGATAGCTTAGCCCTCAGCATCACTGATGCACACAAGCCCTCACCGCACGACAAGCTGCAAACCAAGTGAGGGGCTGTAAAACTAGAGGGCATAAAATTAAGCTGCAAGGAGGTAAACTTATGAAGCAACATCAAGAAATACTTTTTCCCTGAAAGGGTGGTGGATACTTTGAATGCCCTCCCAATGGAGGTGGTGGGGGCAAATACTGTGGTGGAATTCAAAATTTCATGGGACAGACATAGTGGACCACTTAATAGCAAAAGGATGAAATCAAAACAAACTTAAATACTGTATTCCGTATTCACTTTAAGCTTCTCCTTCTGACCTATAAGTGCATTCACTCTGTGGCTCCTCAGTACCTTTCTTCTCTCATTTCTCCCTATTTCCCCCCTCGTGTACTCCGTTCTTCTTCCCAGTTGCTTCTTGCTATGCCCTTCTCCTCTATTGCCAACTCCAGATTACGCTCTTTTCACCTTGCTGCTCCTTATGCTTGGAATAAACTTCCTTTGTCTATACATCAGGCATCTTCTTTGCCCCTCTTCAAACTCAAGTTAAAAGCTCATCTTTTTGCCTCTGCCTTTGGCTCTTGATTTTGCTGTTCTCCTTCCTTCCCCTCTTTTATTTCACCTTTCTTTCTTCCTCTTACACTTGTTCTTACCTCTTTCCTTTGTCCTGTCTCTCCTGCTCTTGTCTCTTTGCCCTTGTTCTTATCTTTTTCTACTCCTTTTCTTGCTTTGTATTTTTAGATTGTAAGCTCTTTTGAGCGGGGACTGTCTTTTTGTGTTTTCATTGTACAGCGCTGCGTGCGCCTGGTAGTGCTTTATAAATGCTTAGTATTAGTAGTAGGAGGCCTGCTTGATGGCATCACAGCTGGAGGACCTATCAAAATTTGGTACTACAGGCACTAATGTGCCTATTACTAAGTCTGGGCTTGTCTCTTGCCTTGGGTTGCCAAATTTTCTGAAAGAGAAAAACATGTCACCTGTGGCTATCCCTGCTCCACTTCTGCCCCGCCCCATACTCCACCCCCAACAAATAACTGCAGATGGCAGAAGTAGAGGCTTTAGCCTCTGCAAGCCATATCAAGAGTGGGGGAGTGGAGTACTATATTCAGCCACAGTCCTCTCCTCTGGTCGCAACACACCTATGCTGTCCCATATGGTATTACATCCAAACATATATTCTGCATCCACAGAACTTCCCCTGACCCTTCTACAACAATGTGTGCAGAGCAAAGTTAGCACACATCCCCATAAAACTCACCATATAAAAAGAAAATCTCAGCACTGGCAATACAAACCCTCAATAGCAGGTTTACGGTGAATTAACACATCAGAGAAGCAGGATTGTATGAAGACAACAGAGGTGTGAAGATTGGTGGAAGACTCATCAACAACCTTCGCTATGCTGATGATACCACATTACTGGCTGAAAGTGAAGATGATCTGAAACATTTGCTTCTCACAATCAAAGAACATAGTCTCAAAATGGGCCTGCACCTTAATGTAAAGAAGACAAAGATCATGACAACTGGCATAATCAACAGGTTCATCGTTGAAGGAGAAGAAATTGAAATTGTGAACAACTTTAACCTACTTGGATCAACTATCAATAAAGAAGCAACAAGCAGTCAAGAAATCAGACGACGCATTGCTCTTGGCAGAATGGCTATGAAAGACCTAGATAAGATTCTCAAGAGCAGAGATGTCTCTCTCCATACAAAGATTCGACTTGTTCAAGCCATGGTATTTTCAATAACATCATATGGATGTGAAAGCTGGACAGTGAAAAAGATAGACAGGAAGAAAATTGATGCCTTTGAATTATGGTGCTGGCGGTGAATACTATGTATACCATGGACTGCCCGAAGAACAAACCAGTCGGTACTAGAGGAGATCAAACCTAAGCTTTCTTTAGAAGCTCAGATGACAAGACTTCAACGTTCATACTTTGGACACATCATGCAAAGAGAGAGAGATCATTAGAGAAAGACATTATGCTTGGCAAGATAGAAGGTCAATGCAAAAGAGGAAGGCTAGCAATGAGATGGATCGATACAATAACAGCAGCTACGGGTACCAGTCTGTCAACAATGAGCCGCCTGACTGAAGACCGAACACAATTTAGGATAGCTATTCAGAGGGTCGCCATGAGTCGACTCCGACTCGACGGCACTTAACAACAACGATAACAACAACAACAACAACACAAGAAAATCATTCAGGACCAAGAGAAAAACTGCAATGTCAGCGCTAATTTCCAAAACTCACACAACAAGAACACTACTTAGGAAAAGACAGCACCGTCAATATTGCTGTGGGCCCTAGAACATCAGTAAAGCTATCAGGAAAACTGAAGAAGCCAGATTACTACACAGTCTTAAATAGAAATGCCATGATATAGAATACCCAGCCTTGGCTGCACATGCACATATAAAACACAGATAGACCTTCACCAAATCAAAGTAGATGACCACAAAGTGAAATATGTAAACAAAAATTAAACTGAAATCTCAAAACGTCAGAAGCACGGGGAGAGGGTGTGTTTGAAGACTAGTGCTCCCACTCGTCAGGCCTTCCCCTCGAGTGGTCCTCAAGCCTCTAGTCTCCAAATCCCTGGTGGCCAGCAACAAGTGTAGGTACATCATCCCCATTCCCCACCAGACAGCAATTTGAGCCACTCTCCCACCCCCTCTCCCCCACTGGCTCACAGCAGAGAGTTAGAAATTAGAATCCGCTGCTTACTTTGTCCTGGCAAGATTCTTATTTCCACACCCCCATGTCAGCATTTCCTATCACTCTAACCTCCCAGTGTCCAGCATCACCAAGCTCCTCTTCATACTCATCCCCCAATACCCCGCATCTGCCCTATCTCCATATTCCCCTGATGCCCTGCATTCCCTTTTTCTGCCCCTATCCCCTCCTTCTGTTCATTGTCCCCCTTCCGTCTTGTTACACCCTCTCCCTAGAATCTTCTGCCTTCCTATTCCTCCCCTCATTTCTCACTTGGGTTGCCAACTAGCCACAAAAGAGAGAAAAGAAGCATGGCCATCAAGCCCACATGCGCCACTAAGATTCTGTCAGTCCCGCCCCCTCCAATGAACACCAGAAGGGTCAGGTGACATGCGCAAGCTCGATAGCCCTGTGAGAGAGAAGGTGCAGAAATACACAACAGTATCACAGAGCTGTCAGGCTCACACTTCAAAAATAATCTTGACAAATACATAGGTGTAATTTCAGTTTGCATGGGGCCTGCCCTCTACTCTTGCCAGTGTGAGTTATGGGATGTTTGCTTTGCAGTTCATTACCCTTAGGATGGCTGAATTCATCCCTGTAAGCTATGAACTTCTGAACGACCTCTTGTGCTTCGTGAGAAATGTATCTATATCCCCACAGTTCCTCCTGTGCACTGGTATGCCTTTGGGAAAAAAAATGAGATAACCCATTACTGATTCTATATCTTCAATGTTACACGAGTAACAGTCTCACAAACTGTGCGTGTATCCCACCTTTACTGTGGGACAAAAGAATAGAGTTGGTCGAATCTGAATAAGAGACAGACCTTCTTAAATCACTTTGTCTTAAAAGTCCTTTAGTCCTCAAAGTGCCTCAAGGCCTCAAAGTGCATATCAAGTGATTTCACTACTAAAATCCCTTAATACTGTGTATATACATGAGCTTTGTGGATGCCTAATTGATAGACTCTGCAGCCTGGTGGCTGATTAGACAATGGGGTAGGCATTAGGCAAGTAATTAAGACGAATAGAAAGCTTACATAATGAAACAATACAGATTCTGGTAACTAACGTTTATTTCTGGCAGACTAGACACACTTTCCTTTTTATCTGGGCGCGTTGCTTCCTGGGTGTCTTTGAGCTGAATCAGCTATATTGTCGAGTGCTAGTAAAGGTAAGCTCTTGTTGGGACTGGAAAATAAAGGGAAATTAGCCCATATTTGATATGATCTGACTTATGATCTTCCTACAGAGTCTGGTCAGATCTTCCAGGCACAGGTGAATAGGTCAAATTGATTAATTCCGTAGACAGATCTTTCTTTTTAAGATTCCCTGTGCAAAGTATTGAGTTCTGAGCACCTCTGGTCTCTTTTCCATTCAGGGTAGAGACACATGATTTGAGCCTAAGGTATGAGCTCCAATATCTGGGAGTGCATCCAAGTTATGTCCCACAATGGAGGGTGGGGTGGAATACACAGTAATAGATAAATAGATACCAGGAGAAGAGGTACATTGCACCAAATAAATAACTACCCAGTACATATTTTAGATGACACAAAAATGGAGATGTATGTATAGCCACACCCTGGCTGTGGCCTGTTATCATGGAAACCCATCAAGATCTGAAGGATCTCAATATGTACACCTTAGAGGAAAGGTGGGATAGAGGTGATATGATTGAGATGTTTAAATACCTCCGTGGTATAAACATTCAGGGAGAGAGCCTCTTTCAATTGAAAGCAAGTTCTGCTACGAGGAGACATGGGATGAGGGTGAAGGGAGATAGATTCAGGAGTGATTTGCGGAAATATTTCTTTACGGAAAGAGTAGTGGATCCGTGGAATAGTCTCCCAATGGAGGTGGTAGAGATGAGGACAGTAACTGAATTCAAAAAAGCATGGGACCAAAACACAGAGGATCTCTAAAGGTAAAAAGGGGACTGTTGTAGTTGTTCATATGGAAGGACAGACTAGATAGACCATGTGGTCTTTTTCTGTCATCATATTTCTATGTTTCTATGTTTAAGAGGAATGGACAAGACAGGATACCACAGGGCCTGGGCAGGCCTCTGGCTGAATTTCATTAACAGACTTCCTGTTGCCACTCAGGGACTAGATCACAGATTAGATGGGAGCATAATGCCCAGACTGAGGAATGGCCCTTGAGCAATGCTCTGGTACCTGTCAAAATTTGGCATCGGAGGCAGTTGCTTATATTGTTTATGCCTAAACCTAGGCCTGCTGGCTCCCAATAATAGAGATGTTGGTTAAATTTTTGACTAACAGTGAATAATCAAAATCTGAAAAATCTGAAAAGCAGATGTAAAAATTATGTACCAAAGAGAAATTTCAGATTGGCAGAGGGACATTTGCTGGTGGTACAGTCAGGAGATGTTTTTAGGAAATCAAAATAGTGAGCCAGGGCTTTTAGTGTGGAATAAGCTCCCATTGACCTAAGAACAACAAGAGCATTGACTTTTAGGAATGGACAAACCCTTGTTTGTTTCTTTTGGAGATGGTGGGAGGGAGTAGGATGGTATTCTGGGGGTTTGAGAGTGGGGGAGTGATGTCTTGTTTGTGTGGTTACCTCCATCAATTAAAGAAAGTGCGTTTATTCTTTAACCAGCAGGACCTGGTTACTGGGACACAGTTATTAGCTTTAACAAGGTGATCTGGACGTTTTGAGAAGAGTCTAGTGTGTCTGCAGAGTCCAATATGTTGCTGCTAATTAATTGGGGCAGGATCTAGACAGCATGTTCACCCATCCTGAACTTGTTATATTGGCTGCCTATAGCCCAATGAGTGTAGCTAAAGCTGCTAGTTCTAGCTTTTAAAATCTTTCATCACTTAGGTCCATCTTTTGTCATATTATTTGCAGAGGTATGCAGCTTGAATGAGTGACACGTTCTTAAGATGCTAAGTCAGGAGCTAACTTGTTTTATTCAGCTAGACAGAGATAGGGTTTTGTCCTGTTCTCTTATATAGAACAGTTTACCAATAGCTTTGCATTTTCTAGATGACCTTTTGGGTTTTGGAGGTGAATTTAAAACATATTTGTTCTCAGGTGAAGGTGTGAAGACCTGATCCTTTTTCAAGGGAGTTATGGACTGTACTATCTTTCTCTGAATAACTGATGTTGCTTTTATATTGTATTTGTATATTGACATCTATGTATGTTTTTATGTATCATGCCTTGGGCTGATTTGTAAGGGCAGGTAAAATTTATTAATTTTATTTATTTAACAGTTTTTTTTATACCGCTTTATCCTTCGATCAAAGCGGTTTACATTGAAACAGAACAATTACATTGAACAGGGCAGTCAACTTGGATTAACATTGAAATATAAAATGGGGGGTGACTATGTACAGTATTATCAAATACCAAAATATTATAAAATACAAAATAAATGAAAATGAAAATATTACCAGCTGACTCTACAATGCAATGCAGTATGCTACCACAGACTCAGCTCTTGATGTAATAAGTGGTGTGCTGGGGAAGAACCAGAAGGGTATAGGGCGGGAGAAAAAAGAAGTTGGGGGAATGAGGATGGAGAGGGGAACAGATATTTTGTGTGAGAGGGAAGAAAAATCTATGATTGGCTAAGTATTGGGAGAGTAAGTGGGGATTGTGGATGGAGGGGTGAAATTTGAGTGGATGAAAAAGGAATAAAGAAAGAAATGGAGGAAAGCGCAAAAGAGGAAAGATCAGAATGTTACTGTAGAGGTAGATATAAAGAGAATGGAAAAAATAGAAGACAGAAAAAAGGACAAATGGACAGCAGACAATGAAGAGTTAGCAGAAGACACAAAGAAAGCAGAAGAAAGTGACTGGGGCAATTGCAACTGAAAAATAAAATGCCCAGACAACAAAAGGTTAAATAAGACCTATTTTATTTTAAATTTATTATCTGGACTATGTCAGCTCTGGGAAATGTGCATCACTAACATTTGCATTTTGTTTAATACAAGAAGAAATTAATTTATAATTTTATTTCTCCAGTGTTGTTGTACATTTCAAGTTTGGCTTTTGGGGTTCGCAGATAATTATTGTCTTCACATTTCTAAATTGTGATCCCTTGTTCTATGTTTGGTGTTGGTCTATGTTCTGCATGTGTAACTGAGCCGGGGTTTTCTGTTTATATAATTTCTATATGACAGTGCCACTTGTTCTCTTCCACCAGTAGGGGATGTATTGGTATTCTTTGATATGTATTGCTTTAATATTTGCAGTGTTGCCTTTTGAAAGGTAGGGTTTGGTGCTTTGTGAGTCCTGGTAGTGCTGTTATGGTATGAAGCGTTTGCTATGGGTTCTAAATGTATAGGGTTTTGTGGTACTCCTTAATGTGCCTGCAGTTGTCACTGGAGTATAGTAATGTAGAAATCTGGTAGTTTCTTTATCCTCACTGCTCATGCAAATGGTATTGAGATACTCATTAAGAGGCATTTCTACCAAAAGTTAATGCGCATAAATGTTAATGTGCGCTAAGTGCAGGAACACCCATTTATTTCTATTGGTGCAGTGGCACTTAACGCACATTAATATTTAGTAAACATCCCCCCTAAGTCATTGCCAGGACAAAAAAGAGGCTTGTGAAGGGCTCCTTTGAAAGCTGCCTACAATTTTAGATGGGCAACATATGCATTTCAAAATAAAATAAATTAAATTTATGCAATGAGGTCCAGTGGCTATGCTAATGAGGCCCCACAATGAGTCTTCGCACATGGCCCGCATTACCCTTGTGCCACCCCTGTGGCAGATAAAGACCATCTAATCTGCCCAGTATGGTGGCTAAAGTAGTTGTAACTGCAGCTCCGAACAGGTCAGCCCCCCTCATAAGCTGGTGAATCAGTTTTAATTTAAAATAAACTGAGCGAATGCCTCGTTGGAGTCGGGAGTGGTGCCAAAGGACTGGAGAGAGGCTCATGTGGTGCCTTTACACAAAAGCGGGAGTAAGGATGTGGTTGAAAACTACAGGCCGGTTAGTTTAACTTCGGTGGTGAGTAAATTATTGGAAATGCTGCTGAAAGAGAAAATAGTGAGGTTTCTGGAGTCCAGCAGATTACAGGATCCGAGGCAGCATGGATTCACCAGAGGCAGGTCTTGTCAGACAAATCTGATTGAGTTCTTTGACTGGGTGACCAGGGAGTTGGACCAAGGGAGAGCCCTAGATGTGGTGTATTTAGATTTCAGTAAAGCCTTTGACACTGTTCCTCACAGGCGACTTATAAACAAACTGAGCACCCTAGGGATGGACCCTAAAGTTAATGCTTGGGTTAGAAATAGGTTGGGTGGGAGGCGACAAAGAGTACAAGTAAATGGAGCTCACTCTGAGGAGAAGGATGTTATCAGTGGTGTGCCCCAGGGATCTGTCCTTGGTCCGATTCTTTTTAACATCTTTGTTAGTGATATAGCGGAAGGGCTTTCAGGTAAGGTTTGCCTCTTTGCGGATGATACCAAAATCTGCAATAGAGTAGACACCCAGGAAGGTGTAGATAACATGAGGAGGGATCTAGCTAAACTTGAAGAATGGTCTAGAATTTGGCAGCTGGGATTTAATGTTAAAAAATGTAAGGTCATGCATTTGGGCTGCAGCAATCCAAGGGAGCAATATAGTATAGGGGGTGAAGTATTTTTGTCCACTAAAGAAGAGTGGGACCTAGGCGTGGTTGTGTCTGATGATCTTAAAGTAGCTAAACAGGTAGAAAAGGCGACGGCAAAAGCTAGAAGGATGCTTGGGTGCATAAGGAGAGGAATGGCTAGCAGAAAAAAGGAGGTGATAATGCCTCTGTATAAGTCTTTGGTGCGACCTCATTTGGAGTATAGTGTGCAATTCTGGAGACCGCACCTTCAAAAGGATGTGAACAGGATGGAGTCGGTGCAGAGGGTGGCTACTAAAATGATTAGTGGTCTTCATTATAAAGCATATGAGGACAGACTTAAGGATCTTAATATGTACACCTTAGAGGAAAGGCGGGCTAGAGGTGATATGATTGAGATGTTTAAATACCTCCGTGGCATAAATGTTCAGGGAGAGAGCCTCTTTCAATTGAAAGCAAGTTCTGCTACAAGGGGACATGGGATGAGGGTGAAGGGAGATAGATTCAGGAGTGATATGCGGAAATATTTCTTTACGGAAAGAGTAATGGATCTGTGGAATAGTCTCCCAGTGGAGGTGGTAGAGATGAGGACAGTAACTGAATTCAAAAAAGCATGGGACAAACACAGAGGATCTCTAAAGATAAAAAGGGGATTGTTATAGTTGTTGTTATGGAAGGACAGACTAGATAGGCCATGTGGTCTTTTTCTGTCATCATATTTCTATGTTTCTATGTTTCTATGAATCGCTGACCTAAAATTGCAAATTGGCTCCTTAAATACGTGCAGGGGGCAGATCTGGCTATAGTGCAAGATGGCCACATGAGGGATTAGGTTCCGAGGATCCTGTTTGAATCCTGCACCCTGCCCAAGCTGTTATTAATACTCAGACTCCCCCTGTGGTGAATTTCCCCTGGGGTTATGTCTGGAGACAAACCAGCGTGCTTGACGACTTTTTCACAACCGCACAGTGGGACCATCTAACCTTGTTTTGTCCTCATTTTGAATATTCATACAATTGTAGCTTTTGTATTCATATTACTTGCAACCTTATCCTGATTTGTCTGTGTCCTGATTGAGACAACTGTTTTGACTGCATGATATGGACCAAGGAGTTGGGGTGGGAGGGTGCGGGTTTTGTTTATTGTTGGGGTTGTATCGTAGATGTAGTTACTTAAAAGTTAAATAAAAATATTAAAATAAACTGAAGGGGTCATCACAGCCACCTGCTTTCCTCCAGTCCCTTCACCTTCTATTATTACTGCCAACAATCACTATTATGTTACCTAAAGTATTGGAGTTGCGTCAATCATAGGGTGGATAACAAGCATATTCATGGTTATCCCTCGCATTCTCAGACAGTCTTAGAAATGTTCAGTACTAATCCACTATTGCCCAACCAAGCTCAGACGTCATGTAAACAATCATTAAGATTTTGAACAGAGGCTGGGACTAGAAAATGGATATCATCTACATGTGGAAGCACATTATAATGTGTGTGTCCAGGCTCCTGTACGTCCGATCAGAATCGGGACGCACAGAGGCAGACCTGATTCTGATCCCATGGGGGTTAGAGGTGCCTCGTGGGATCAGAATCAGGTCTAAGGCCTGTACGTGCAGGCCGGGACCTGATTCAGATCAGCCTGCATGTACAAACCCCTGTCCGGTTAACTTAGTCAGGCTCCTGAATGGAGCTGTGGTGCCTGGCGTCCTGTTGCCATGGCACAACGGCTCCATTCAGGAACTGGGATCCCCGACCACTGACCACGATATTCTTTCCCTGCAGCTCAACCCCGATCTAGCCTTCCATGGCCAGGGTCAGGCTGTGGGGAATCCCCTGCAACCCCTCACCTCTCTGTTGCTGCCCTGGCCTGCCTTCCCCCAACATCCAGGGGGACTTATTACACCTCGGAGGTGGAATAAGTCCCCCATCTAGATCCGAGGCCCCAGACATACAGGGCCAACCTCAGAATTGGCCCTGTATGTCCGGGGTCATGGACCACCCACTGCCTGCTCTCACTCCGTCTCCACAATGCCCCCTTTCCCCCGTCTAAGCATCCCCATACAAACTCCTTGTTCGTATGGGGTGGCTTTTGCCGGGGACAGAGGGTGCGAATAGCAGGGATATCCATCCCCGCTATTCACAGTACAGAATAGACCCCCATACTGTATAAACACTTTAAACCCATAGTTTTTCATTATAGTTCCCCCAGAGGTTGGAAGTAGATATTAAATAGCACTGGGGACAGCAGACACCCTTGTGGCACTCCTCAAAATAATGAGTATTGTTTTGACTGTAAATTTCCTTATTCCACTTTAAAACTATGATCTTCCAAAAAGGATTTAGTCCATTCAAGAGCAGATCCTCTAATCCCCAGTGTCTGGCATTGCTGAAGTAATACTGTTGGCTCAACAAGGTCAAAAGCAGCCGACATATCTAATGAAACCAACAATACCAGTGTTTTCTTATCCAAATAAAAGTATATCTGGTCCATCACTGCAGTCAGTAAGGTTTCAGTTCCACCACTTTTCCTAAAGCCACCTTGACCTTCGTCTAAATTGTTGTCCTCCAAATAAGTACCAAGTTGGAAACATACCTCCCTTTTGATCAATTTGACCAATATTGGTAAGTTCGAAATGGGATGAAAATGTTCAGAAATGTTTTTATCTGTACCTACCTTTTTCAAAATGGGTGTGATCACCACCTCTTTCAGACAGGGCAGCACTCTCCTAACCTGCAATGAACTATTTACCAGTTCTTTTAACCGATCCTGCACCTTTTCCGAGCATTGTTTAAATTCTGCAATGGGAGCTGGATCCAAAGGAGAAAAAGTGATAGTCAAGCATTTTAACAATTTACCCACCCTCTCCACTGCACTTTCCCCTTGCATTTACCCATGCGATAAAAATTATGGAGAAAATAAATCACACAAGTACAGCCTGACTTTGGAGCTGAGCACTGAGGCACTACCCCTCTGCTATCTTTGCCCTACACAACATTGGTAGGGCAAAGTTAGTTAGTTTTAAGACCTGTTAAGGATAAGTGGAGGAGATATTGTAGAAGGGACTCCACCGGGCAAGAAAAAGGGTCAATGTCATGCTTATTGTACCTTTCTGTTGAAAAATTTTCTGCCCTTAGAATTCTCTGCCAGCTACAAGATGAGTAACTGTTTCTAGCATTTTCTTACATTATCTACATATGTCTATTTTACCAGGGTTTTTTTTTTGTATTTGCTGTTAACCATTTTATCCATAATACATTGTCCTTAGATTTCAGTTCACCTCCCCTTAAAAATTCATGTATCTGGATTTGGTCCAAATATGTTTCCTGGAGAAACACTTAGGGGTATGTTTACTAAACAGTGGTAGCGGCTTCCGTGCGATACTGGAGCCACGGCCCCATTGAATTCAATAGGCCGCCGCTCCGATATCACACTGAAGCCGCTACTGCTGTTTAGTAAACATACCCTTTGGTATTTTCCATTTTATTTGTGCATTTGCTACTTGTTTTTCCTCATTTGCTGATCTAATTCTTTAAAGAGTTTTTTTTTCTTGTTTTGCAAATTCTGTTGGGCTCTTTATATGTGTACTGGTAGATTCCTACTCATTCCTTCTGCTTGTTGGAATGTTTGTCCAAGTTTAATGATGGAGATCGACTCTGGACTTTTGATTTCATATTTCAACATTTTTTGTGCATTTGGGTTTGTTGATACTGTAAAGTAGGCCTGAAAGGCTACGATGGCAGCTCTATATGTATAATCTATTCCTATGAGTCCCTTTCCTCTTTTGGCTCTAGGAATGTACGGTCTCAGCATGCACTGATTCTTACACTTGATCAAGTGAGCATGGAGGGCTTTTCTTAGTCATACATCCAGTTTTTCAAGTCTACAATTCCAAAGCTGTATGAGAGTGCAGGGAATATAAATTGATTGATAGCTTCTGCCTTACTGTGTGATGTTAAAACACTTTTCGATATTCAGTTTAAACTTCTGAGTGACCATGATATCTTTATTCACCATTAACTGGTCTTTGGTAGCCAAGACTGAGTTGTTGCTGCCTGGAGATGATGTTTAAGATTGGCCCCCTTTATTAGCCAGCGAGAACAAGTGGAACTTGCATGCTATATGCTATGATCTAGGACTGAAGCTGGATTTCCAGTTAACAATTACTGCTCATGTAGCTAAATTGGTTAAAGACCTCATTTTTTTTGCAGCAGATCAGGCAGTTGTGCCCTTATTTGTCTGAAGCTAACCTGGAGGTGGTAATCAGAGCTTTCATAATGCCTCATTTATACTATTATAATGCTCTGTTGATTGGGATTGTATTGTGGAAAAGTTCTCATAGGAGGACCTTCAACATAGAAACATGACAACAGAAAAAGACCACATGGCCAATCTAGTCCGCATCCCACTCAACCAATTTCTTACCCAGGTAGTAACTTTAGGGTCAATCCCTAGGTTGCTCAAGTTTGTTTATAAGTCGCCTGTGCGGAATGGTGTCAAAGGCTTTTCTGAAATCTAAATACACCAAATCTAGGGCTCTCCCTTGGTCCAACTCCCTGGTCATGCAGTCAAAGAAATCAATCAGATTTGTCTGTCTCTGGTGAATCCATGCTGCCTCGTATCCTGCAATCCATTGGACTCCAGAAACCTCACCATTCCCTCCTAAAGTAGCCTTAGACTAACCGGCCTGTAGTTCTCAACGTCATCCTTACTTCCACTTTTGTGTAAAGGGACCATATGTGCCTCTCTCCAGTCCTCTCCACTAAAAAAGTCAAAACCATAAACCAAACCTGTGAATCCGTTTATCAATCAAAACATGTTTCAAACAAACCAACAAATTGACAAAGAATTTTTCTGTCGGGATCCGCCGACCTGAGACGGGGAGGAGAAAAACTCCCCTCTCCGTGTCGACAGAAACCTATAAAGCCTCAATATCTGGGATCTTATTTACCATGCTACAGGCATTTATACACACCACTTTCCAGATGTTGCCCCTATTACCCATTTCTACAGAGGTATTTAATGTTTCACTTAGGAAATAAGTGAAACCACTAGGCCACTCCTCCACTTAGTGGTTGGGGCAAGGTACTTCAGGCCAGAAGGTTGGAGGTTCAAATCCCACTAGAGGACAGCAACCTTGGGCCGGAAGGACTGGGGTTTCTAGTCCCACAGGTGCTCCTTGTGGTCTTGGGCAAGCCACTTAACCCTCCATAGCCCATGTTCCCTGTAAAATAGTTATCTCTAAGTTATAATGCCCTGTTCAATGTAATTTCAGTTTGTTCAATGTAAACTGCACTGATGCAGAATAGCGCGGTATATAAGAGAATGTAAATAAAATATGATCACGTCACCCCTGAGCTATGCCAGCTCCATTGGCTCCTTATGAAATTTAGGGTTAGGATTAAGGTCTTTCTGCTGGTCTTTAAAATTTTACGTTATGGCCCCAGAGTATCCTAATTCTGCCTTTATGTCTCGAATAGGGCACTTTTTTCAGAAGAGGACTGCTTGTTGATCATGCTTACAGCGAGGGTAATGCATAAGTCTTGGCACTGTAGCAAAGCACTTTTGATTCAGGCCCCCTTTCTTTAGAACTCTCTCCCAAAGGAATGAAAGCATTTCACAAGGGCTTGATGACTTCTCTGGATTGGAAGGCTTATGCTGGTGGTAGTGGGAAACAGGTACTGGTTGATTTGTACAATTTTAAATATTTTGTTGTTTTTTTGCTGATATTTGTAAGCAAAGAGTGGATTTGGCTGTGCAGCCAACTTATGTAATTAAATAAATGGACAAATAAACAAATTCCTCTCTTACTGCCTATGATGGGGTCTATAGAATGTTACCTGTCCCTCTCTAAAGGGAGTATCAACAATTTCCTTTAAGAGAGTCTGCACTTCCTCCTCTCAGGACTGGGAGGGCGTGGCTCAAAGGGAGAGAACCCAGTAGGCTGCAGGAGGGAGAGAGACCCGTGGAGCCAGAAGTCCTTCCAAAGTAAGCCAAGCAAAGGAGTTCTGAGGTAGGAACTTTAACTAGGGCTGGAGGAAGAGCTGGGAGAACGAGGCTGTGGAGGTTTAACAGGCTGGAATAGAAGTACAGCTGATTTTGTTTTCCCTGAACTGCTGTCTGTTCTAGGTTTTGCTTTGTGGAGATTTAACAAACTGGGACAGAATAAAAACCGCTTTTGTTTTCCCTGAACTGCTGTCAGGACTCTGTTTCAAAGAAAACCCCTTCCCACCACACGCCACAGTACCATACTGTCCTTCTGCTCTATTTCAATGATACTGTTGGAATTGATATGATTGTATAGTTTGTCATAATCTATTGCTGTGAATGGTTTATAGATTGTATGTAGACAAGTTACTGCTTTATAATTTTTTTGTAAATATTACTCAGATCTCCCTTTTGAAAAGGGAATGGGGTTTAGATCATGCCTCTCTCAGAAATTTCAAGGTAAGTTATATTCATAGTAGATATTTTGCTGTCTCCAGAGGGCTTACAATTTATGGGGCTGATGCAGAAAGACTAACACGCTTTTTTGCACACCGATAACGCAACTTATATACACAAGTTCTGACACACCAAATGCAGAAAAAAGATTGATGCTCAAAGCAAAAGCAAGCATACACAGTAATGCCAAGCATATTTTAATTATATGCAAATGAACTGCGCCTATTAAAATGTCACGATAATATTGTCTGTGCCCAATGCAGAGAAACGTGTAGAGTATTATGTAACCAGCCAAAGTGCCAATATCTCTACACCTGGTCTGAGATGGCTTAAATGTCTTGTGTGTACCACTGAAAGTATTTTGATGACATTGGGGGCTTTCTTTGTTGCCTGGATTATCTGAGGTGAAGTGTCAAACTTCCCCTTAGATGATCCAGGCATTGAGGAAAGCCACTAATGCCATCAAAATACTGTTGGGGGGCCTGTGCCCCTGACACCGACTCCCCACAGAAACCAAATCCCTGGTGGCCTAGTGACCCTGATCCCCCCACTCACCCAATTATAAAAATACCAGGTGGCCCAGTGGCCTCGATCTTCCCAACCTACCCAATTAAAAAAAACCCTGGTGGCCCAGCGGCCCTGATCCCCCTACCCACCCAATAAAAAAAGCCCAGTGGCCTGGTGGCTCCCAAACACCCCACCCTCCTCCTAATACCTTTCAGGCTTATTCTGGTCTGAGACGGATGTACAGAGGGGATTGCAATTCTGATCCCGAGGGGCACGTCTAGCCCCATGAGATCAGAATGACGAACAGTCATGTACGTGCAAGCCAGGACTGCGATTCCATTCGGTCTACATGTGCATGACCTGCCTGACTAACTCAATCAGGGCTTTTAAATGGAGCCACGACGCCATGGTGTCCGGTTGCCATGGCACCGCAGCTCCATTTAAAAGCCATGATGTCGGCCGCCGGACAAAAGTTCTCATTCCCTGCAGCTCAACCCCTGATTTGGCCTCCTAAGGCCAGGGTCAGGCTGCGGGGAATGTCCTCTGCCCCCCCTGCCCCATCTGTGCACCAGCAGAACAACAAAAAAAAAAACTACGTCCAGGGAAGTTATTCCACCTCAGAGGTGGAAGAACTTTCCCGCACATGTCACCAGCCCTGGACGTGCAGGGCCGACATTAGAATTGGCCCTGTACATCCAGGGTTGGCGACTGCCCAGACTCCTCCCCCGAGCCGCTCCTTCCCCTAATGACATAATTAGTGCTTGCAATGCCTTGGGCTGGATCACGAGCCAGTGTCCTTGCGTGCTCTGCTTGCAGATGAAGTGCCGAGAGCTGAATGGTCAGGAAAAGCAGGAGTCCTTCTTTGGCTCATCTGATTCAGCATTCTCAGCCCTGACTCTGCGAAACGTCCTGAGGTGGCTCATCGACGTTGAAGGGTTAGCAAAGGGAGAGGTTCTGTGTGCAGATGACCCTGCAAAAGTTTAACTCATAAAAGGAATATATCACAACTACAGTATTAGAAACAAATAAAAAAATGGGATAACTAGCGGATGGTTGCAGTCTGCCATTGTCGCCGCTGTTGCCCCTCTCCGGGCCTGCAGCTGCGGCAATGATGACAAACAACCCCACGGTGCTTACCTTGAAACCTCAGTGCTGCAGGGCTGTTTGCTTCCACACCCTCAGATCGCCCAATGCTGACTTCCTTTTTGCAAACAGGAAGACTGCATCAGGCGGTCCGAGGGGGTGGAAGCAAACAGCCCCGCAGCACTGAAGTTTTAAGGGGTCTGTTTTCAGCCATTGCTACCACTGCAGGGAGAGAAGCTGCAGCGATGGAAATGGACCGCCCTGGACCATTGGCTCTCTAGGCGTCCACCTAGTTCGCCTAATGGCCATGCCTGCCCTGATTACACTGGCTACCTATTAAAGAGAAGTGTACTTTTAAATTGCTGGTTATAGTGTTTAAGGCAATGAGTAATTCAAAGCCCCTATACCTAAATAACAGATTACAAAGGAGATTATTAGCATCTACTCAGAGGAATTCTTTAGAAGGCTATAGAGGAATTACAGTAGAAAAGGTACAGAGAAGAGCCACCAAAATGGTAAAGGGGATAGAAGGATACCCCTATAAGGAAAGGCTTAAATGGTTAGGGCTCTTCAACATGGAAAAATGAAGGCTGAGGGGAGATATGATAGAGGTCTATAAATTAATGAATGGAGTGGAACTGGTAAACAAAAAGTAGAAAGACTAGAGGACATACAATGGAGCTACAATGTAACCCATTTAAGACTAGTGAGAGAAAATATTTTTTCACTCAATGCATAATCAAACTCTAGAATTCGTTACCGGAGGATGTAGTAAAAGCTGTTAGTGTAGCTGGGTTTAAAAAAAGGTTTGGACAAGTTCCTGGAGGAAAGGTCCATAAACCATTATTAAAGAAGACCCGGGAAATCCACTGCTTACCCCAGGATGAGCATTGTGGAAACTGTGGACTTTGGGTACCTGCCAGGTACTTTTGACCTGGATTGGCCACTGTTGGAAACAGGATACTGGGCTTGATGGACCTTGGTCTGACCCAGTATGGCATATCTTATGTTCTTATGCTAAGACCCAGAAGTAACAACCATTTGTAAAGCAGTTTGGCGTGCAAAGGCATTTAGGATAGTTTGCCCAGAACACTGGAACGGCTTACCAGTATATTTGAGGGAAGAGAGGAATTTATTAGCAATCAGGAAAAATTTCAAAACGTTTATTTCCAGTGGTGCTGGACCACTGACTGAAAACTGTAATGAGGTTTATGGGGATTATTCTATCTTGTATTGTCATTCCTTTCTCGTCTTCTTATTGTATTTGTTTGAAATTCTATACCATTTGGAATAATATTTGTCATTAAAATGGTATAAAAATTTTATAAATAAAAGAATATAAGCTAGATTTACTAACCTGCATAAGGCACGTTATTGTTATGTGAAGTGGCATATTAGAAAGGGCGTCCCAGTGCAATCTGGGATGTCCAGGGCAAAATATGCAGAAAAACTCTGCAGATGTCTATGCATCAGCTAGATTTTAGAAACATAGACATCCCCAATATGGTTATCCATGCTGACATCCACATAAACATCCTTGCTATGAAATCATGGTTTGGAGACATCCATCTCATGCATGGTTGCATACGGGGATGTCCATTGGTGTGTCAAAATGAAAATATGAGCCCTCAGTCCCCAGCAATGGGGAGATGAGTGTACCTTCTTTTCCATATCCTCCACATGTTTGGCTGACAAAATGAGCACTTTTCCAATGCCTATTCATGCCTGGAGCAGATTTAAACTGTGATGCAGCTTGGGATGTCCAGGACATTTCTGAAATTCGATTGGGAATGCCCCGAACACACCTACAGTATGCCGCTGTTCTGCTTTTGATGTCCTCGTGCTGGGGACATCTATAGAGCCATCTTCTAAAATGGCTCTTAGGACGTCTCCATGTTTTGGACATCTCTGACCGATTTCTGATATCCAAGGCACAAACAGGGCTTCTAAAATAATTGCCTTAATGCATATTACTTAACATAGGCAACATAGCTCCATACAATTAACCTTTATCTTCTAATATTGAACATTTTGGAGCTGTAGCTTCCCGTTTCACTTCACTACATTTGTACTACCAGAAATCTGGAATTTATTCCAGTGACAGTTTCCAAGGTTGACTCCTCCACAGATGAACAGCGCTGACATTCAGATCCTGTCTGTTACAACTGCTCCCACTTCCACTTTTAGTTCAGATTCTACGGAAAACTGACTTTCTAACTTGCTTCTTTTGGAAACACAGCCCTTTTGCTCATTAATGTCTCTGAAAAATTGTGATCTGATATGTGTATCCTGACTCTAACATGTTATGGCCAAAACATCCTGACTCTGTCTGGGTTCTAACTGACCAATTAAAAACAAAATATTAAGGTCATTCTTGAACAACTTCAGATGGAGAAATATAATTTTTCAAATTTAACACCACTAGGTGCAGAAGTTTAATTTGTTCCATTTTTCACATACTTGACAGAAGTATGCATTTCACATTTTTTCTACGGTACACTAATTTTAATCATTATTATCAAATATTGTATGAATACCACAATTATTCCCTCACTTGGTTTACAGCTTGTCGTACTGTGAGGGCTGGTATGCAGCAGTGATGCTGAGGGCTAAGCTATCAGTAGCTTAACTACTGGCAAGGTCTCCCAAGATGGAGAGGTCTCAGCTGAGGTGCCAGACCAAGACAAACCACCCATCTTGGCAGCAGCAGAATGGGACGGTGTTGGCAGCGGAGGATCACATTTCTGTGATGACAACAACACTAGAATTACTTGCACTGGAGAAAGGCCTGTCAATCTACTTCCGTATCTTGCCATGAAAACCCAGTGGATAGTCACAACAAAACAAATTGCACTATAGTGCTGGAAGATGAGACTCCCAGGTCAGAAGGCACTCAACTGGCTACTGGGGAGGAGCTGAAGACTTTTCAGAGTAAAAGCAGCATTTATGATGTGGTTGGATCAAAGACCTCGGAAAAATCTGACTGATGATGTAGCTGCACATGAAATGAGAGTCAGAAACCGCAAAGATTCTTACATATTGGAACATGGAATGTGCGAAGCATGAACCAAGGAAAGTTGGAGGTGGTCAAGAATGAAGTGGAACGTGTACAACTTGATCTGTTGGGTGTCAGCGAACTGAAACGAATTTTGAATCTGATGATCACAATGTCTACTATTCTGGAAATGAAAGACAAAGAAGAAATAGTTTTGCATTTATAATTAAGAAGAAACTTATAAGAACTGTAATGAAATACAATGTAATCAGTGAACGCTTAATTTCTATTTGTCTATGAGGAATATCGATCAATACAACTATAATTCAGGTATATGCACCAACAACAGCTGCAGAAGATGATGAAATTGATGAGTTCTATGAACAAGTACAAGTTGAAATTGAGAGAACATGCAAACAGGATTTCCTGATAGTTATGGGTGATTGGAATGCAAAAGTTGGCAACAAAGAAGAATGCAAAGTGATTGGAAAATATGGACTTGGCAACAGAAATGAAGTTGGAGAAAGACTGATAGAATTCTGCCAACGATCTATTCATCTCAAACACCTTCTTCCAGCAACACAAGCGGCGACTGTACACATGGACTTCACCCAATGGATTGCAAAAAAATCACATTGACTACCTCTGTGGAAGTCAATGATGGAAAAGCTCTATAACATCAACAAAGATAAAACCTGAAGCTGACTATGGTACAGATCACCAACTACTAGTATGCAAACTCAAGCTAAAGTTGAAAAAGAGCAAGCCACTCATAAATGTTGCAAAATATGACCTTAAGAATATACCACCAGAACTTAAATACTGCCTGCAAAATCGATTTGCTGCTTTAGATACAAATGACAGAGCTCCAGAAGAGTTATGAGATGACATCAAGAAAGTTGTGTTCAAGGAAAGTAAGAAGTCTCAACAAAGGTGAAAAAGCAAAAACGGACAAAATGGATGACCGAACAAACTCTCAAAATTGCCCAGAAACACAGAGAAGCTAAAGTCAGAGGAGAAAAAGAGGCAAGCGCAGAACTCAACAGAGATTTCCAACATGCAGTAAGACAAGACAAGGAGAAGTACTACAATGATGTATTCAAGGAAATAGAAGCAGAAACTATTAGAGGAAGAACAAGATTGGCTTTCCTAAAGCTACGAGAATTAAAGAAAAAATTCCAGCCTTGAATTGGAATGTTACAAGATGCTCAAGGATCCATGTTGAATGATGCTTAGAAGATCAAGAAAAGGTTGAAAGAATATACAAAGTCATTATATGATAAAGATCAAGTGGACCAACAACCATTTCAACCTGTACCTTCTGATCAGGAACCATTGGTGATGAAAGAAGAAGTCGAAGCAGCATTGAAAGCCTTATTAAAGAACAAAGCACCAGGCATTGATGGTATTCCCATTGAAGTATTACAGAAATTGGATGCAGCTGTTAATATACTTACAAGGCTGTCCCAGGAAATTTGCAAGACAACATCATGGCCAACTGACTGGAAAAGATCTGTGTTTATACCAATACTGAAGAAAGGTGATCTGAATGACTGGAAATTATCACACAATCGCTGTGATCCCACATACCAGCAAGATTCTATTCAAGATCATTCAGCAGAGATTACAACCACACCTGGAAAGAGAACTGCCTCAAGTACAAGCAGGATTCAGGAAAGGGAGAGGAACAAGAGATATCATCGTGGCTGTCAGATGGATCTTGAAAAGACAAAAGAATACCAAAAGGATATCTATATGTGTTTTATTGACTACAGCAAGGCATTTGACTGTATAAACCATGAGAAACTCTAGGCCACATTAATAAGCATGGATATACCAGAACGCCTGATTGTTGTCTTGCACATACTTTACATTGATCAAGAAGCAACAGTTTGAATGGAACAAGGAGAAACAGAATGGCTTGAATTCAGCAGCGGTGTATGATAAGAGTGCATACTTTCCCCTACCTGTATAATTTATATGCAGAACAAATCATCCGAGAAGCAGGACTGTGGAAGACAACAGAGGTGTGAAGATAGGTGGAGAATTCATCAACAGCCTTCACTATTTATTTATTTAACAGTTTTTATATACCGTCTTTCTGCGAATCAAGACGGTTTACATAGAACATAACATGGCAGTATATTTCAACTGTTTACAATGGAACAAACATAACAAGGATAACAAGGATAAATATACTATATCACATAACTGATGATGATACCACATAACTGGCTGAAAGTGAAGACGATCTGAAATATTTGCTTCTCAAGATCATGGAACCTAGTCTTAAAATGGGCCTGCACCTTAATGTAAAGAAGACAAAGATCCTGACAACTGGCAAAATAGATAAGTTCATAGTTGATGAAGAAGAAATTGAAATAGTGGACAACTTTAACCTACTTGGATCAACTATCAATAAAGAAACAACAAGTAGACAAGAAATCAGACAATGCATTGCTCTTGGCAGAATGGCTATAAAGGACCTAGACAAGTGAATTTGACGGAGTGTGTAGAAACAGCTACGCACAATTGTGTTGATGTTGGTGTGAAAGGTGAGGGCAGAATCAAGAGTAATCCCAAGGTACTTTAGTGTTGGAACAATGGGTATGGGGAAGTCATCTAGAGAGGAGGTTTGCAGGATGCTACGAGTGGGTCAGGACACAAACCCCCACAGAGCCAGGCAGAGAGTTATGCAACCCTAACGTTAACTGTTCTATGTAAAGCACCCCTGATCGCTGGAAGGGGCGGTATAGAAAACTGTTCAAATAAATAAATAAAATAAAGGAAAATGCTTTATTTACAGGGAGTTCACAGCAGTGGTACAAGAGACAGAGTTCTCCCCTCCTCCAAAGTTCCTTCACTCTGGACTTCAGAGAAGTAGTAGAGAAACAGTTCTTCCCCAAAGTTCTTTCACTCTGGGCTTTACAGCAGTAGCAGAAAAACAGTTCTCACCTTCCCCAAAGTTCCTTCACTCTGGGCTTCACAGCAGTAGCAGAGACACAGTTCTCCCCTCCCCCAAAGTGTCTTCATTTTGGGCTTCACAGCAGTAGCAGAGAAACTGTTCTCCCCTCCCCCAAAGTTCCTTCAATCTGGGCTTCATAGCAGTAATAGAGAAACAGTTCTCACCTTCTCCAAAGTTCTTTCACGCTGGGCTTCACAGCAGTAGCAGAGAAACAGTTCTCCCCTCCCCCAAAGTTCTTTCACTTTGGGCTTCACAGCAGTAGCACCACAAACCTTCTGACCAACATGGAAACACCCCTGCTCCTACCTTCCCATAGGATCTTCTTAGAGGCAGGTGGTCACTCCATACTCTGGAACACCTTAGGCTCTTCTCTCTCCCTCTTCGCCTCTTCCCTCCAGGTTAAAAGGGCCGTACCCAGCCACACCCTTCCCAAGTATATTCAAGCTAGGTTCCTTAAAGAGTCCCGGCTTCTGGTGCTTAAATGGGCATATCTTTAGTCTGGCTGGAGGTATATCAGTACGAGAGAAGAGGAGCGTCTCATACACCCCATAAAATACCCTCCCCTTCAGTGTAACCCTATGAGGGCGATCGTCCAGTGGCACTGGGGTGCCCAAGCAGGACAGAAAGTCTACGTTCAGATGTGCCTTGCAAGCCCAATGTCAGACCTCATAAAGAAAGGGTTGGAGGGCGAGGAACCAATGCAGGATACGACCGTTGGTGCCTTATGTTGTGCCAGCCACTTGAGCGGTTGATGGTCCATAACCAACATGAAGGGGCGACTCAGTCGATAATATTGGAACATCTCTAGGACCCATGTGATCGCCAGGGCCTACTTCTCAATCATAGCATACTTTTGTTCCCAGTACAGCAACTTCCTGCTAATAAATGCCACTGGGTATTCTTCACTCTCCATGTCCTGGGCCAGGATGGCCCCAAGACCCACCTTTGAAGCATATGTCTGGACGATGAAGGGCCTTGTGAAGTCTGGGCTGTTCAGGAATGGTCTAGAGCACAAAGCTGCCTTTAACTTCCCAAAGGCCTCCTCCAACTCGGTAGTCCAGAGGACCTTGTCCGGAGCCTTCTTTTGGAGGAGCTGGGTCAAGGGTTCGGCGGTTGCCAAAATCTGCGGGATGAACTGGCAATAATATCCAACCATACCCAGAAAGGTCCGTACTTGTTTCTTATTCGCAGGCACCAGTATTTGGGAAATGACCTCCATCTTCTTGACTTGCGGTCATACTTGACCATGCCCCACCATAAATCCTAGATATTGGGCCTCTTTGCTTCCCATGAAGCATTTGCGTGGATTGGCCGTCAGTCCAGCCTTCCTCAGACTTATCATCATGGCCTGTAGATGTGATAAGTGCGTTCTCCAGTCGTGACTGTAGATTATAATGTCATCGAGGTAGGTGGCTGCATATCCCCCATGGGGTCTTAGTAGGCAATCGACCAGGTGTTGGAATGTAACGGAAGCTTCATGAAGCCCAAAAGGCAGGACCCTGAAGTGAAATAGACCTTGGGGTGTTGAGAACGTGGTTTACTCTCTGCCAGCGGGGTTAGGGAATTCTGCCAATGGCCCTTTGTCAGATCCAGTGTTGAAAAATCGGGTTCTCCTGAGGCACTCAATAAGGTCATCCACCCGGGCATGGGATAAGCATCGCACTTCAAAACTGCATTTACTTTCTGGAAGTCGCTGCAAAACCAGATGCTTCCATCTGGCTTAGGCACCAGCACAATGGGGGATGACCAGTTGCTTTGGGATTCTTCTATTACATCAAACTACAGCATTTCTTCTACCTCCTTCGCCACGACTTGCATCCGTGCTTCTGGGAGTTGGTAGGGATGTTGGCGTACCATCACGCTGGGATCTGTGATGATATCATGATAGGCAAAGTGGGTATGTCCTGGAACATGGGAGAACACATCCTTATTTCTCTGGACCAGCTGTTCTAAGTCCTCTTCTGGATAATTGTCGGGTGATCTCCGAACAGAACTTGGCTCAGTTCAGAGGACCGCTGTACGATGGGCCCAAACTCCTCTTCATGGACCATTGTTGCTAGGGCTGGAGTCCACTTCTTCAGAAGATTGACAGGGTAGATCGTCAGCTTTTTCCTTTTATCCTGTTGCGCAACCTTGTAATTGATGGTCCCCATCTGTTCAGTGACTTCATATGGGCCCTGCCATTTACAAAACAGTTTACTCTCTAAGACCAGGAGTAACAACAACAGCCGGTCCCCGGGCTGGAAGGTCTGCTGCACTGCTGGAAGGTCCAATTATAGGCCCGGACTTGCTCTCCTGGGCTTTCTCCAGGTGCTGTCTGGCTGATGCTCCCACTTTCTTTATGCCTTCCTGCATTTGCAGGACGTACTCCATTAGATTCTGGCCAGAGTTGGGTTCCTCTTCTCAGGTCTCTTGCAGTATCTGCATGATCCCTCAGGATTGTTGACCATACAGCAATCAAAGGGAGAAAATCTGGTCGAGCTGTGGGGTACTTCCCTGATAACAAACAGAAGATAGAGGAGTAACAGATCCCAGTCCTTCCCCTCTTCATTCACAAACTTCTTCAACATCTGTTTTAATGTTTTATTGAAGCATTTGACCAGGCCATCAGTTTGGGGATGATATACCGATGTCCACAAGGTCTTGACCTTCAATAGGTTGTACAATTGTTTCATTATGCGAGAGACAAATGGTCTTCCTTGGACTATGAGGATTTCAGCTGGGATCCCCAGTTGGGAAAACAATTCCAAAAGAGAATTGGCTAATGTAGTGGTCCTTGTATTCCTCACGGCTATTGCTTCTGGGTACCGCATGACCACCATGACCACCAGGATGAATCTATTTCCCCGAGGAGTATGCTCCAACGGTTCCACCCTTTTAAATGGGGTCTCGACAATGTGCATGGGCACAAGGGGGGCAAGTCTGACCCTTACCTGACTGTGAAGTTGGCAGGTAGGGCAGGACTGGCAAAAGAGCTGCACCTGTTTGTAAATCCCTGGTCAGTAAAACTAAGCCAGGATCCACTCTTGGGTCTTGTCCATCCCCAGGTGCTCCCCCAAGAGATGACTATTAGCAAATTCCATTATCTGCCGGTGATAGGCTTGGGGAACCTTAACTGTTACAGCTCGTCTCCCTCTATTGTTCCCTGGGTAACCCTATAAAGGAGGTCCTGTCATACTAAAAAGTAGGGAGAAGCCCTGGGGGAATGGTCTAGGCTGTCTTCTAGGGTCCCTTCTAACTCGTGAACTTGGTCCTAGGCATTCTTAAGGGTGTTATCTTCCCTTTGGACTCTTTTAAACTGGCCCGGGTTTCCTATACCAGCCCACCCCAGTGGGCAGATCTCATCCCCCAGGGCCTCCTGCTGGGGTGCATGTTTCCTCCGAGACTCATCTACAGCATCCTCTGGGGCTCTCATTCATGACTGCCCCTATATTTGCATTATGGCGGGCCCTTTCCCACCGATGTTGCTTCTGGGATTTGGGGCTCTTGGGGTTCCTGACAAACAAATCCGGGTCTCCTTCATGCTCCACTGGACCTGCACCAACATGGCTTCAAACCACATCACAATGTAGAGACTCTGCTCACCTCCCTCTTTGACAACCTACTGAAAGGAATAGACAACATAAAGAAAAGTTTCCTACTAATTTTCATCAACATCTCAGCTGCCTTTGACATGGTATCACGCCCCATACTATTGAAATGGTTCACCTCCTACCTAAACAACTGCACACAGCAAGTAAAATGCAGGGAAAAGAAATCAGCTCAATTTACCACCATGCAAGGAATACCACAGGGATTGGCCCTGTCCTCAATGCTTTTCAACATCTATATCCAGCCCATATTTATTTAATTTATCAGGTTTTATATACTGCTTTATGATTTCAATCAAAGTGGTTTTCATTGTAACTTAAACTTGGCAATTACATTAAACAGGGATGTTGATAACTTGGATTTTTCTGAGGCAATGGAGAGTTAAGTGACTTGCCCAAGGCCACAAGGAGTGCTAGTGGGAATTAAACCCTGGTCTCTGGGTTCCAAAGCCAGTGTTCTAACCATTAGGATACTCTTCCACTTGCATGTAGCATCACCAGGCAACACAACATACAATATCACCTGTACACAGACGTTATAATGGTGTACACCCCAATTGACCTGAGCACCCTGACATAACCTCAATGACCAATTGCCTCGAACACATGAACACTTGACTCGCCGACAATAACCTCAAGGTAAACTTTGATAAGACTGAAGCAATGTTTATTTCCAGGAGCACAACATTCAACCCACCCCAAGAAATCAACATACTACACAGGACAATCACAACAAAGGACGAAGTAAAGTATCTCGGTGTCATCATAGATAAGAACCTGAATTTCCATTCCCACATTAACAAGACTGCAGCAAAAGCATACCACCATCTAAAGATCATCAGACGACTCAAGCCACTCCTCAGCCAAGAATATTTCCGCACAGTATGCCAGGCAGTCATCACCCCCATACTGGACTATGGAAATTCACTATATCAAGGGTTACCCAAACACTCTGTACACCCACTTCAATTGGTTCAAAACACCACAGCACGCATAATCACAGGTACGTCCAAATACGAACACATAACACCAGTACTCCAAAATCTGCACTGGCTACCCATAATGGCACGAGCAAAATTCAAGGCAACACTAATCATCTTCAAGACCATACACCACTGCTCAGCAGATATTCTATAGATCGCAATAACCAAAGACACAAGCAGCAGACCCAGGCGAACCCAAGGCAGCAACAGACTCCTCACCCCAGCCGGATACAACAAAACGAAGCAATCAACTTCCAGAAGAGCCTTCTCACTCTTGGCACCGGACCTATGGAACTCGCTCCCTGAGGAACTAAGAGCACAAAAGGACCTCAAGGACATCCGCAAATCCCTCAAAACCCACCTGTTCATGGCCGCATATGAACAAGTACCTTAACTCCCAACCAACGCAGCCATGTCAATATAGCCACCAAACACCAACAGCTCAGACCTGGGACTCAACTCCCGGAAATATATGTATGTCTTGTCACCTATGTTGAATGTAGACCCCTTGTTATATCCCTAACCACTTTGATTGAAGGATAAGGTGGTATACAAAACTGGCTTAATAAATAAATAAGTTCTGAGAAGTCCTCCTCGGTCACCTCAACAAGGCTGCCTTTCCTCCAGTCCTAGACGTCCATGAATTTAGGGAAATCCCAGTCTAAAACCACTGGATAGACCAGGCGAGGCATGACCACTGATTCCAGGGTCTCCATTCTGGTGGCTGTTTTTTGCTCCACTTGCGTCGTTGGATAGGCCCTCTGATCACCATGGACGCAACTTAGAGTCACAAGGTTCTCATAATTAATTTAATGTCTGGTCATGGTGTCCCTGCTGACAAGGGTCTTATGCTTCCAGAGTGCACGAGGGCTTGCAGGTGAGCGACATCAAGTTTCACCAGTATCACAAACAACCCGTGGTTCATTAAGGATGCTTCCACAATACCGTACTCATGTAAGACCATAACATGTGCATGCATGGGTTCCCCCTTTTCTATGGACATTCGCAGGCAGAGTGACTTTTTCCTCCACACCTGAAGCAGGTCAGATAGTTGACCCCGGATGCTCGGGCAGCTGGGGAGCATGAAGTCCTTGGTGCAGTGGTCCTCAAGGGTTCCAGTCTCAATGTCTGGCCCCCTTGTGATCTAGACGGCCTTGCCCCCTCATTCTGGGTGTCTCAGCTACTGACTGTGCTTCATAAAAGCCTTCCACTATCTCTATGGCACTGTCCAGGGTCAGTTTGGCAAACTGGCACTTCCACTGTCACATAGAGGAAGACAAGTCTTCTAAAAATTGTTTGAGCAGGACGATCTTGGCAACTTCCACTCCTGTCTTATCTTCTGGCTGTAGCCACTTCCATGCCACCTCCTTCAGCCTGTAGAAGAAACTCTGGGAGTTCTCTGTAGGCCCCTGAGTTCCCTTCTGGAACCATTGGCAATAGGCTTCTGGCATACAGCCTGCTCGCTTTAGTATAGTCGTTTTTACTGCTACATAGGAGGCCCTTCCATCAGGGTTGACTTCTTGGTAGGTGGTCTGGCAGCTTCCTATCAACAGGTCCCCTAGGTATATAGTCCACATCCCTTCTGGCCACCCAGCCAGTTGGGCATTTCATTCGAAATTTATCAGGAAGGAGTCTGGGTCTTCGGCCTCCATC
Organism: Ichthyophis bannanicus; assembly: GCA_033557465.1. Classification (NCBI taxonomy): domain Eukaryota; kingdom Metazoa; phylum Chordata; class Amphibia; order Gymnophiona; family Ichthyophiidae; genus Ichthyophis; species Ichthyophis bannanicus. The sequence continues at coordinate 964,812,818 of CM066034.1, read as the reverse complement.
ATTTTCGGCAGGGGTGGCACTGGCAGGTGTGGCTGTCGTCCTTGGAGTATCTGGGACATTTGTGCGAGTGAGCTTTGTTGCAGCTCCAAAAACCTTTGTAGTAATTGCTGTTGCTGGGTCCCTTGCGCCTGCAAGAACTCTTGCAGCATCTGCTGCTGTTGCTGCTGGTGTTGCTGTTATTGCTGCTATCTTTCCACCAGGGCCAGGAGTAATCTCTCCATTCTGGTTCTATCAGAAATCACCTGTCTGGGTAAGAAAAGGAGAAAAGAAAAAATTCCTGCCTGTCCAGCATTAACTGTACAGAAGGTGTGCCCTAACTCCAACAGGGCTTATCCCTTTACTCGTATACCAAAATCCCATTTCCACGGGGTGGAGGCCTGAGCTCCAGAGGGATGTAGGGTGTTCTGTACTTCGATTAAGAAGAAATCCCACCGCCATCATATATAGGACATTGCAAGTGGGTCAGGATACAAACCCCATGGAACCAGGCAGAGGGTTAAAGGAAAATGCTTTATTTACAGAGAGTTCATACCAGTGGTAGCAGAGACACAGTTCTCCCTTCCCCCAAAATTCCTTCACTCTGGGCTCCACATAGGGTTGCCAACTGGCCGGTTTTCAGCCGGCCTGGCCGGTTTTTCCACGGCCAGGCCGGCTGCCGGCGCAGAGGCAAAACCGGCCCTTTAAAAGCCGGTTTTTTTGCTCTGGCCGCAAGATCGGGAGCGGCCAGAGCCAAAAAACCGGCTTTTCTTCTCCGCTTCAGAGGGAGCCGGGAAAGCCCGCGCGAGGCCCCGGCTCCCTCTGAACAGCCACCAGCGTGAAGAGCCTTTACCTTCACGCTGGCGGCTGTTCCTGTGAAGCCGCGAATGCTGGGAAAGGTTAAAGGTTGCCCTTTAACCTTTCCCAGCATTCGCGGCTTCACAGGAACAGCCGCCAGCGTGAAGGAAAAGGCTCTTCACGCTGGTGGCTGTACAGAGGGAGCCGGGGCCTCGCGCGGGCTTCCCCGGCTCCCTCTGAAGCCTCAGACAGCCGCGATGCTGGTCGGGGGGGGGGGGCAAGGACTGCATTGGCTGTGATGGGGGGGACCTGGACGGGAAAAGGGCTAAGGGGGGGGGGGGTGAAAAGGACTGGATAAGGGGTAAAGGGGGGGGGACGTGGACAGGAAAAGGGGTAAGGGGGGGACTTGGACTGGAAAAGGGCTAAGGGGGTGGGGGGACTTGGACTGGAAAAGGGCTAAGGGGGGGACTTGGACTGGAAAAGGGCTAAGGGGGGGGGACTTGGACTGGAAAAGGGCTAAGGGGGGGGGCTTGGACTGGAAAAAGGCTAAGGGGGGGGACCTGGACTGGAAAAGGGCTAAGGGGGGGACTTGGACTGGAAAAGGGCTAAGGGGGGGGACTTGGACTGGAAAAGGGCTAAGGGGGTGGGACTTGGACTGGAAAAGGGCTAAGGGGGGGGGACTTGGACTGGAAAAGGGCTAAGGGGGGGGGACTTGGACTGGAAATGGGTTGTGATGGGGGGGGGGCCTGGACCAGAAAAGGGCAATGGGGGGTGGGGCAACTTGGACTGGAAATTGGCTGTGATGGGGGGGGGACCTGGACTGTAAAAGGGTTATGGGGGGGGGACATGGACTGGAAATGGGTTGTGATGGGGGTGGAGGGGACCTGGACTGGAAATGGGCTATGGTGGAGGAAGGGGGATCTTGGACTGGAAATAGGCTGTGATTAGGGGGGCTAGGACTGCAAATGGGCTGTGATGGTGCGGGGGGGGGGGGCCTAGGACTGGAAATAAGCTGTGATGGGGGACTTGGACTAGAAATGGGCTGTGATTGGGGGGGGGGAGCTAGGACTGGAAATGGCCTGTGATGTGAGGGCTAGCACTGGAAATGGGCTGATGAAGAGCTGGAATAGGACTGGAAATGGGCTGATGTGGGGCATGGGAGAATGGGACTAGAAGGGAGTGGATGCTGGGTGGGCCTAGAACTATAAGGGAATTGATTTGGGGGGAGGACTAGAATGGATGGGAAATGAGAATGGAGAGGGGAAAAAATATTTTGTGTGGAAGAAAAGTCTATGATGGGCCGGTATTGGGAGAGTAAGAGGGGCTTGAGAATGGAAGGGTGAAATTTAAACGGATGATAAAGGAATAAGGAAAGAATTGGGGGAAAGAGCAAAAGGGAAACAATCAGTATGTTAAAGCAGAAATAGAGAGAGAGAATGGAAAACATCTAAAAGAGAAGAAAGGACAAATGGATAGCTCGCAGAAGACACGAAGAAACTAGAAGAAAGTGACTGGAGCAATTGCAACTGAAAAATAAAACGCCCAAACAGAAGGTAGAAAAATACTTTTTATTTTGAATTTATTAACTGGAATATGTCTGGTCTGGGAAGTGTGTATTGCTAACATCTTTGCATTTTTGTTTAGTGCAAGAGGAAATTACTTTATAGTTTTATTTCTCCAGTGTTGTACATTTCATGTTTGGATTTTGGGGTTCCCAGTTTAATTATTATCTGACCAAGGAAGTTAGCCTACACATATCCTCGGTAATTTTTGTGGGTGGGGCTGGGGGCGGGGCAGGGGTGGGACTAGGGGCGGAGAATGGGTGGAGCATGGCAAGCCACAGGTGTCGGGTTTTTCTCGGTGAAAAAGTTGGCAACCCTAGCTCCACAACAGTAGTAGAGAAACAATTCTCCCCTCCCCCAAAGTTCTTTCATTCTGGGTTCACAGCAGTAGCACCATAAGCCTGCTGACCAACATGGAAATACCCCGACACCTACCTTCTTGTAGGATCTCCTTAGAGTACGTGGTCACTCCGTACTCTGGAATACCTCAGGCTCTTCTCTCTCTCTCTCTCTTTGTCTCTTCCCTCCTGGTTAAAAGGGCCGTTCCCGGCCACAGCCTTCCCAGGTATATTCAAGTTGGGTTCCTTAAAGGGCCCGGCTTCTGGTGCTTAAAGGGGCACTATCCTTAGTCTTGTTGGAGGTATATAAGTATGAGGGATGGGGAGCTTCTCATACACCAAAAAACCCCCTTAGATAAACCTAGAATACCCACGAAATCAACTTTGACACTGATTAACGCTAATTATAAACTAACACATTCCCACTATTACTAACTATTACTACAGGGAGAAAAAGATCTCAGGATGGCTCAAATTCCACTATGTGGCAAACTAAATCACCATGGGGATAGCAGAGAACTCACATCACCGGGCTTAAAAAACATCCTATGCCATAGCTTTTTAATACATCAAAAAAAGTACTTTTCATGATTTTCAATTATTTTCTAAAAATACTTCAGTACCAAAATAGATTAATAATAAAAAAAACATTTGAAAAGGTCCTATGTATCTTTTAATATATTGAATGAAACTACATTCTCTCTCACAGATACAGCGACCGATTCACATTCAGGTCCACCGACCTCTGTATAATCCCTGTAAGAAAACCGATGACCTTGTGACTATACACATACGGCTGTACCACACAAGATAACAAATTCACTTATCTGAGTGACCACACTCTCAAACTTCATCAGCCATCGTCGCCCGGCCCAAAAAAGATATTCGTTTGTCCTTCAAAAAGGCTTCTTCAGGGGCACTATATTTAACCACAGCGATAGCTCAAGGAAGCGGCTTCATTGTCTAACTCCATGAAATTTAAATACTCAACTACCAATCAAACGGCTAGAGCAATGCATACATCACTACAAGGGAGGTGTTATGTCTTCCAATTCCCCAACCCAAAATATCACTTGCTCCTACTTCCCACTAATCTTCAATTAATTCAACAGAAATAATAATCACTAATAACCAAAATACTAATAAACCAAAAAATACAAAGAGGAGTGTATGGTTAAACTGCACAGCCTGGCCCGACAGAGCATCCTTCCAGCTGATCGTGTAATCAAACTCTGGAATTTGTTACCGGAGGATGTAGTAAAGGCTGTTAGTGTAGCTGGGTCTAAAAAAGGTTTGGACAAGTTCCTGGAGGAAAGGTCCATAAACCATTATTAAGAAGGAACCCAGGATATCAATGCTTGACCCAGTACAAGCATTGCGGAACCTGTGTCTTTTGGGGAAACTGCTAGGTACGTATGACCTAGATTGGCCACTGTTGGAAACAGGATACTGGGCTTGATGGACCTTGGTCTGACACAGTATGGCATATCTTATGTTCTTATGTTCTTATGATCTCTTGAAGGATCAGACACAGCACTGATTGATACTACTTCAGAAAAAAAGATTCCATTTAATCTTATCTAAAGTATCCAATCTGAAGAACCAGCGCTGCTCACGTTGTAACAGCAATTTTCCTCTATCACCTCTGCGAATATCAAATGGAACCTGTTCTAAAACCATGCGGCGCAGATCCTCAGATACATGGTTGAAAGAAATGCAATGCTTTACCAGCGATGTTTCAGCCCTTGCTTTCAACAGACTATATTTATGTTCTGTCAGACGAGTCTTCAAATGCCGAGTAGTTTTTTCAATATACAATTTTATACATGGACATCTTAAGCTGTATACTACAAAAGCCATCGTACAAGTAGAGGATACTTTCAAGGAGTAGGTCTTGCTCTTATAAGTAAAGGAATTGCCTTCTTCCATAATGCTGCAGAAGGAACATTTTCCACATTTAATATGACTCAATTTTCCTGTAGAGCTTAACATTCTCGGAACAGCCGAACAAAGTAAGTCTCTTATATTACGACCTCTACTGTACGCTATACGAGGCTGACAATTAATCAAATTAGGATGGGCCAAAAGGATTTTCCACCGTCATCTAATAGATGTAGCTATACATCGTGACAACCTAGAATATTGAATTACACATGTCACTAGTGCTGTGGAAGGCACAGGTTTTTGAGACTGCATTCTGAAAGTGGGTGACAGTAACCATTCTCTATGATTAAAGCAGGCTCTTTTATAAGCTTTTTGTAGTACAGACTCCGGGTAACCTCGATGACAAAATTTATCAAGCATCTTCTCTGCTTGTACTTTAAACTCTGCCTCTGATGAACAAATGCGGAGAAAGGTCTTCAGAGCTTCCTGGTCATAGAGGATCCCATTCCCTTTTCGCTTGCGGCCTGGCCATTGAGAGGTATAGACTGTCAAAGAAGGACTATTTTGAGTAGTAGTTGACACACTTTTGAAGATTCACAGAGCCTCTACTCCCTTGTCCTAAGTGAAAGTTTAGAGGGTTTTCAAGGGGTAGTGTTCCTCTTAGGCCCTGGTTGCCAGGAAGGCCGAAATAGTTACTGTTTGTCCTTCTTACATTCCAGTTTGGATCAGGGGCTAGCTTTGAATTCTTTCAAGGTTCAGGTGAAAGTCCTCACATGCTACCACATCCTCGGGACCTGCCTATGCAGGAATGCCGGCGGAGGACTCAGCGCAGCTTAGCAGGAACATTGGTCATCACTAGTATGTCTGCTGGTGCAGCACTTAGAGAAGCCAGTATGATACTTCCCAAGCAGTAAGCAAGACCAAAAAACTGAGAAACAATTCTTAAAAGTATTATCTAAAATGTGCCTTCACACATATATTCATCAGCAGCACTCGCTATCCGGATAGCAGTGCTGAATATACATATTTTATTGAAATGCCATAGTTGTCATTTAAAGCCAGTAACAACCACACTGCTTAAATATCAATTTGTGTATCTATATATTCAAGAAGCAGGAAAAGACAAACTCATAGGAAATCGCTTATAGCATCCAGGAAGTCATATTTTCATAATATACTCCTGAAATATTCTGTCCCTTGCGCAAATATTGCTAATAGTCCCTTCTTCCTGAAATTCTTTTTTTTTTTATGAATCTGTTTGCCTTTCCTTATGTTCCTTTCATTTCATCTACCACCGACTCTCCAAAGAAGTATTCAATTTTTTTGAAGTCTGTAAACGATTTAATTTTACTCACCATAAAACATCTTATTGCAGGAGCTCTTAATACAAATTAATTGGGCCATGAATTTGAAATTTAAAGCAGAGTAACCCAGCAAAGTCAGCTACAAGCTTCAGTCTGCTTGGTGTTTAGAAACTATGGGGTATGTTTACTAAGCAGTCTTAACGTGCGCTCTTCCACATTATCGCGCGATAAGGTACCTTATCGCGCAATAATGGCGCTTTATCGGGTGCAGAGGTACCTTAGCGTGTGATAACGCGTGCAGCGGTGCAAATGAGCGCTGAGGGCGGAGGAAGGCTCCCCAGGGGCGGAGAGAGAGGGTCAATGGGCGGAGAGTGGGAGGGGAGAGGCTCCCTGCACACTAACGCTGTGAAATTCGAGGCTGAAAACTAACGCCAGTGAAACCCTGGCGTTAGAGCTGATCTAAAGGGAAAAGAAACCATTTCCGTCAGCAATGTACAGCAAAACCTGGGAAACCTACAAAACGTTATGTGTGATACATGTGCACAGAACAAAAGGGCAAATAAACATTTAAAATGACCTGAACAAAATGGAAAAAAAACATAACCAAGCTGGGCAATAGTGTTATTAATGGGAAACATCATAAACCCCCCCCAAGAAAGCTTCAAAAAAAAGATATGAATTTTGGAAGGGTCTATGCTCCATCCCCATACAAGGTGAATGAGCCCACAGTGAAAGTGCGCTGAGCAGGGTTTTCCCTCTCCATTGGGCAGGTGTCCTATGGCGTGCGCATGTTCTGCAACAGCAGGGCAGGCATATCGGAATGGGCAACTGGACAGATGCTTGAAAAGGGGACACAGAGGGCTGCAGGCGGCACATGCTGTGGTGCAGCTGGGCCACAGTGCGGACTAGGGTGATGCTTAGGTGGCCCATAGGAATGTTGAAACAGTAGTGCAGCCAGACAGCAACTGATGAGGGCCCAACATGGGCACGAGTGTGCTCCCCACAGTGTCACAGGCGATAGTACCCAGCAGGTACCCCCAAGGGCACAGAACATTGCCAGGCGGTGCTGGGGGGAAGCATGGACAGCTATGCAGACACCCCTACCCCAGAACCCGCACCATAGGCAGCCGCCTACCCACACACTGGATGGCTCCACCAGCACCACCAGCAGAAGGGCATGTCAGCAGGGTGGCAGAGGGGTACTGGTGGTGGAGGGGGCAGTGGCAGCTGCCCAGAGCAGACCGTGGCCTAGCCCTGTGTAGGTGGGTGCCATGCACTGCAATAGACAGGCCCTATCTGATGAACAGTCATGGTATGCACTGCCTCTGTGGCAACACGGTGGTGTAGTGCACACAGCCAGCGTGTTCAGGAGCAGAAGGTCACAGGTTCAAGTTCCTGCCAACACAGCCCCCCATATTTTACCCACTACTAAAACGTGCTAATACAGACAGAACCTTTATTGCAGATGATGTAGACATGCCCAAAACACCTACATTTTATCCTACAGAGCACAGACACCATAAACATGCGCATTACCTAGAGCAGAGTCTCCCAAATGCAGTCCTGGAGGGCCAAACACCATTCAGGTTCCATGCTGCCTCTAATAAATATGGCTGTGCTGCATTTCTATTTATTTTATTTATTTATTTATTTGTAGTCTCTTTTATACCGCGCTATTCGACATCAGTGCGGTTTAAAATGAACATAAGAGTTGCACATCTCAATTTTGTGATTTGTGCACCGCCCCCATGGTATGCAGATGTATCTCATGCATATTCATTAGGGACAGCATGAAAACCCGAACAGTGTTTGGCCTTCCAGGACTGGAGTTGGGAACCTCTGCCCCAGAGCAGCGGCCAACAGGGGCAGACACACCCGCACCCACAGGCTCCATTATCTGAAGCCTCCTGGAGAGGCAGGATGTTGGGCCCTGCGTGCATCTCCCAATACTAGCACTTGCATACCTTAGCAATGCCACCCTAAACATGGGAAAACTGTACGCAGCTATCAAAGGGTTGCTATGATAACTGGCAGATAGCAATTCCTACTTTAAGCACAATTGGCTGATTGAGCTGCATCATAGCAACCTTTCTAATGTCTGTGGAGTGTGCCTCAGGTCTGGTGTCTGACAGAGTGACCCCAACAGTAATGCGTACCATAGCCATGCCTGCACTGTGCACAGGACTGGTGTGGTGGCCAGGGCTGCCAAACACCTCTATAGTTGCACAATGCTGGCATAGGTGTGTGGAGTGTGTGTCTGTCTATCCAGTGTGTGGTGGCTGCCAACACCCTCCACAGCCCACACTGCTAGCACTGTTGCCAGTATTGGCCTGCCAATGTGCATAATGAGGAGCAAGGTACTGTGGGAATAGCCTGGATAGGGTGGCCTGGCCTGGCTGCATCTGCACAGGGTATAGGGCAATGGCTCGGACATTGTAGTGCCCGGCCACCACCTGCACGGACAGGGTGGCCACAGCATGTCCTGCTGGGAGGTCACTCTCACCCTGACTGAGCAGTGACCACGGCATGGCTAGGTTCCCCCATAGTGCCATAGAGTATTTTTCTCATGTGATATTTATAGGTTCTCTTTTGGGGTCCAATTGCTGACTTATCTGCTTGGTGTGTTTGCTGACATCCCAGTTCTGGGTACACACATCTCCTCCAGGAGCATGCACTATGGACTAGCTAGCAGACTGTCTGCAGTTAGTATGTGTCTGGCTGGAGCACCTTGCAGGGTGCAGCGGCTGGAGGCTTGCTGCTGGAGAATGTCAGATAGTGGTGGGGTGCAGCTGAGCATTTCCAGGCCTACTGTCTGTCTGCCTTGCCTTATGGATGTGTATAGATCGGCATTGACTGCCCTGTAGGGTGTCTGTTCCCCATCAGGACAGGGGTTGATGGTCCCCTCTACTGCCACCATTGCAGGGAGGTAGAATGTGGATCTGTTAGTGGGAGATCCTGTTTCTCACCCTGAGCCACAGAGGGTGGGTTGGGTGGTGGTACATAATCTGCCTATGGGTCCAAACACCCCCCCTTCACCTACATCATGTGACCATGGTGCCAACACAGGATATGCACTATTCTGGGTGCATCATAGCCCACAAGGGCTAGACATGACTGAGACATACAGATGTATTCTAAGTGTGTCTGCAGGAACTACCTATCACACATACACTAGCACTGATGGAGACCTGCAGCATGGCATATATCAGCTGTGAAAGGTGCTGTGGACCTGGTGCTGGGCGCCCCACCTCACCCTCAGGGTGAGCACAGTACCCGCACAATGTGACGGTCTGTAGCTACTCTGTGCCAGTAACACACACGGTCTGTACCCCCTACCAGGCTGAGGTGCTATGGGGGTGCACATGGTCAGTTCCCCCTACCAGGCCGAGGTACTGTGGGGGTGCATACCCCATCTTGTGATCATCTGTAGACTGCTGATGTGCATGTGCAGTGCATCATGGTTACGGGTAGGTTAACCCTATCCTGGTAACCACAGCAGACAATTTGTGTGGTGACCTGCAGTTCTTCTGTAACCAGCCAGGGGTTTGTTAGCAGCTGTAGCCCACTGGATACTTCACTGCCTGTGGAGCCAGAGGTCATGGGTTCACACCCAAGGTGGAGGTTATTTGATAGGGCTGTCCGAGGCATTGTCTACTTTTAATGTACATTAGTGCTGCCAGCAAAACCACCCTCGGAGTACTGTAGCCATAAGGTGCCCCATAAGCCGCCTTCTACGGTGCCTTATAAGGTGTCCTATACAGAGCCTTATAGGGTGCCCCATAGGGGACATTATAGGGTGCCTTGGCGGACAGTGCACTTTATAATGTGCCCTATGGAGTGCCTTATAGAGTGCCTTATGCGGCACCTTCGGTTACGGCACGTGAGAGTGTGTTTGCTGGCAGCAGTAATTAAAATATACATACCATGCCTCAAAAAGCAATACTTACACATAACAGCTAATGCCTCAGCCAGCCATATGTGTTAGGCACACTGAGGATCAAACTCATGACCCCTGTACCAGCAGTCAGTGTATTAAGCATTGTGCTACACCTCTGTTTCTGTGTTTGTATGTCTGCGCGCCTACTTAATATTACTGCGCGTTAACGTGCTTAGCGGCATCTCGCCCGATAATGTGCACAGCGTGCGTTATCGCGCGATAGTCCCGTTTTGCTACATTAAGACCGACATGCCCACTCCTTTTATGGCAGCCTGCACACTATTGCCAGGCGCACGTTAAGACTGCTTAGTAAACATGCCCCCTATATATCTCAGCTGTCTCACTGTGAGAAATGCAGGCAGATCTTATAAACTGTGATACACTGAGATTTAATAGCTCTGTTTGGGATCCCAAATACTAGCAGTTCAATTTTTAGATATCGCGGTAAGCAGTCTTTTAAAATACCGGTTACTGTGGCTAAAAACTTCCAGATATTCGATGCTGGGATACTGTCAGATTGTGGCTAGTATAGCCGCTATGATTATAATGGTGATATTCAGCGTCGGTATACGGATAGGCTTTCTAGAGAGCCTTAGGGCAGCTTTTTACTTTCCTAAATTATCTGGATAGTTATCCATATAATGGTGCTGAATTTCACCACTGTCTGGATAATTGCTGGCTCTACCCCCGCTTTGCCCATTCACTGCTGCAGCACTAGCAAGATGGCGCTGAGGTAGTCTGTAAGCCTATTCAGTGGCACTATCTATATAGTGCTTCTGAATAACCTGATCTGTGGTACTTACTGTATCTGGTAGCAGGTGCTGCAAAGCGGATAGGTATCGTTGAATATTGGCCCGTAGGCTTTTTTCTGGTTTCTAAACCTAGAAGATGGGAAAGAAGGATGATTAAACTGCACAAGCCAGAGAGGTACGGATGGAGAGTGCTTTAAGGGCAGTACTATCAATATCCATTTCCCCTAACTGAAAGGTGTGACCAAAGAGGCCTTCCCTTTTGGAAGCCCAAGAGGGTATGGAGCCAGAAATTGCCTCATTGTGTTTTAACAACTTTGAATAATTTTGTGACATCTGCAAATTTGATCACCTCACTCATTATTCCCATTTCCAGATCATTTATGAAAATGTTAAAAATCAACGGATTCAGTACAGATCCCTAGGGTACTCCACTATTCACCTTTCTCCATTGAGAAAATTGGCCATTTAACCCTACTCTTTGCTTTTTATCTTTTAACTAGTTCCTGATCCACAATACTATCCTGCCTCCAATTCCATGACTTTATAATTTCACAGAGTCTCTCATGAGGGACCTTGTCAAAGGCTTTCTAAAGATTCAGATACACTATGGGGTAGATTCTGACCCGCGTTTAGCAGGAATATATGTCCTGGTCAGACGTATAATCCTTACTAAACGCCCGGATCCAATTCCAGCCATAGAGCTCACTGAATAGAGCCATGGTGCCTTGGCAACCGGACGCCATGGTGCCGTGGCTCCATTCAGGAGCCTTGATTGAGGTAGCCGGGCAGCTTTTACTTTGGCTCATGCTATTCGATCATACTGCGTGATTTTTTATCTCATATGTGTATTTAGAACTAGCTTAAAAAACAGCACAGAAGGGGGTTTTAATTTGGATTCAAGTGACTTACTTTTGCCAAGAAAACCCCTGAAGAAGGCATTACCGAAACACAGCCTATGTCAGGTTGGTTTGGCCTCTTTACCCCCTGGGGTGTATATTGTATTCTTGGTTATAGATTTATTAAAGTATTTCTTCTTGTTTTGCCATGTTTGGACAGGGTCTCCATTGTTTTACGTGGTATCATACCTTTTTGTTGGACTGAATAGGCCCTGTACATTTGGGTTGTGTGGCCTGCCCCTGCTCTATCCACTCTCTGCCTCCGGCCCTCCCCTTCCCACCCCCTTCCAGCACTCCCCGCACAATGCTGCTGTATGTGTGCGGAGCATGGGGATGAGAATACAGTGCAAGTGAATAGCAGGGGTTCTATGTCCAAAGTGGATGTACATCCCCGCTATTCACTGTTCTGAATGAACCCCACAATCTTGTGACAGGGGAAAACCAAAGAGATATTTTTTGTAGGATAAAATTAGTGTCATCCTGTAGAGGGGTCTGGCACCTCTGAGACTTCTCACTTGGGAGATGAAGAGTACAGCGTGTTAGGGGTATTTTCTATTTTTGGGTCTTTATGTCAACATGATGGCCAACTGACTCATTGGAAAAGATCTGTGTTCATACCAATACTGAACAAAAATGATCTGACTGATTTTCGAGATTATCACACAATTGCTATGATCCCACATGCCAGAAATATTCTACTGAGGATCTTTCAGCGGAGACTACAACCATACCAGGAATAAGAATGACCCAAAGTACAAACAGGATTCATGACAGGGTGAGGAACAAAAGACATCATCACAGATGTGAGATGGATCCTTGGAAAGACAAAAGGATACTAAAAGGATATCTATAAGGCCTTGGATTGTATAAATCTTGAAAACCTCTGGGCCAAATTAAGAAGCATGGGTATACCAGAACACCTGATATTTCTCTTGCACAAGCTTTCCATTGATCAAGAAGCAACAGTTCAAACAGAACGCATTGACGGCGTTTCTTCGTTGTATTTTTTGAATGGTTTTGAGAGCATTTGAAGCAGGGCGCACACCCGAAACGTGCACGTCTGCTGTACCTCAACTATTAGCAACGAGGCTGGAAAAAGAATGAAGAATCTTATGATGAAGATAAGTGCTCGTTTTAATAACACTATGGTGAATTTTCGTTAAAATAAAAGCAGTCTACCGTCTGGAGGGGGCTAGGTAAACAGTTCTAGCCTCCCCTTGGTGGGCTTCGACAAAACAAAATTTACATAGATTTGTGGGTTTATTTCTTTGGTGGCTTTTATTACAATATTGTATTTCCATCATTGAGGAGGGTTTTTTTCATTAATTCTCAATTTATATGTAAAGCAAATTATCAAAGAAGCAGGACTGTATGAAGACAACCGAGGTGTGAAGATTGATGGAAGACTCAACAACCTTCCTAAGCTGATGATACCATGTTACTGGTGGAAAGTGAAGATGATCTAAAACATCTGCTTATTAAGACCAAGGAACATAGTCTTAAAATGAACCTGCACCTTAACGTGAAGAAGTCAAAGATCCTGACAACTGGCAAAATAAATAATTTCATACTTGTTGGAGAATGTATGGGGCGAAGGGTCAGCTGGACTGTGGGCCAAACAGTTCCCAAGCTGACACTTTTCTCTGTCCAAAAGGGGAACCACTCAGGGAGGACATATCACTTCCCAAAAATAGAAACACACAGAGAGGATTTACACTTCCCAATAAAATCTCCCTTATGCAGGATAACACGCTTGTACATGGTAATAATTATCTCACAGATTTTTCTTCCAAAAGAATCCTTTTATTATTCCCTATCTTACAGAAACAGAAAGTCTAAGAACAAAGGAAAACAGTCCAGTGGAATTACAGATCTTGCCACCTCTCACAGCAGGCAAACAGGGTCATTCTATACTTATCTCAGATGCAGATCTCTAAACAGCTACAAGCCAGAATGTCTGGGTCCTGCCTGCATGATTCTGTCTTACTTCCTGACTCAACAGTGATTGAGAGAATGTATGACAGACTTTCCTGGGCACAACAGTTAAGTGTACCAGACATACACAAGACAAACTAGCATACACACAAAACTCTCAGACACGACAACAGGGATACTGGGGCCATAAGGAACCCAGGAAATCCTTAGCCCACACAGCCTTCACTGCGCAGGAGACAAACTCAGCGCCTATCTGGTCCTGTCACATTATATACCCTTGCTCAGGACTATACTTGCTATTTGGGGCATTCTTCTCTAATTAGCTAAGTCTTGGATCAGCTATCTAGGCCATCTGTACCTCTCTCCATTGACCTTTTCTCTTAGGCCCATGACTGAAATCATCAGCTTGGGCCTTATCAGACTGATATTGTTATCTGACCTCTGCCCCCCTCACTCAGTTCTGTACCTGGTTCTCTTGCTTGGTTCTCTTCCACCCCTCAGTTCCCAAGAAATATATCTCTAACTCCCCATGTTCTGACAACTATACTGGGGGCCATTTGTTCTTCTTCATGCTAAGCTGGCATGGTTATATCTCATGGTTGCCTTTCTACCCTCTTTCAAGGTCCACCATTTACTGATACGTGTGTTTTCACATCTTTTCCATGATGTTGCATACCTCTGAAAGCTTCACGTATGCACCTCAGTACAATTCCAGCATTCAGACATTTGGATAATTTTTTTTGTGTTACCGTGTTAACCTTTTCTCTTCTGGCTCTCACAAGAAGAAATAGAATCACACCTTCAACCACACCTGAAGCAGCTCTTCTCTACCATATTCTGGCCCACTTCAGCCACTGCTGCTTCTGGATGCCCCTGACTGGCCATGAGTTGTCTCTTCACCATGGTTGCAGCCATGAGAGCAAGCATGGCTCTTCTCTTCACAGCCTCGCTTGCTGCCATAGTTCCCGGTATTGCTCTGGCTTTTCTCTTCCATAAGATGCTGCAGCTCACCATACCCAAGGCTTTCAGAAGCATTAGGTGGCTTCTGTTGTTGCTGCTGCAGCCCCCAAAGGGGTGAAAAGGAAAGTGCCAACAGAAACAATATTACACAATCAACAAATTTAAAAATACAATATAGAATTCAAATGAAAAAAACAATGTCATGGCTCATATAACATTACTCAGCAGCCCTCTAAATGAGAAGAGGGAGAATATGTCAAACTTACTTAAACTTTTAAGAAGTCTAGTGCTCATAAGGGACATGTTGTTGTTAAGTGCTGTCAAGTCAATGTCGATTTATTGCGACCCTCTGGATAGTTGTCCTAAACTGTGTTCGGTCTTCATTCAGGTGGCTAATTGTTGACAGAGTGGCATCCATCGCTGCTGTTATTGTATCAATCCATTATATTGCTGGTCTTCCACTTTTGCATTGACCTTCTATCTTGCCAAGCATGATGTCTTTCTCTAATGATTTCTCTCTTCGCATGATATGTCCAAAGTCAAAGTCTCATTTGAGCTGCAAAGGAAAGCTTAGGTTTGATCTCCTCTAGTACTGATTGATTTGTTCTTCAGGTAGTTCATGGTATACACAGTGGTCCCGATATTCAAAGCGATTAACATGGGTAACAGAGCTGCTAACCATAGAAATCATGGTGAATAGGCTATTCATCGGCACTAACGGTTAGTGCCACTGAATATCTGAGGCTGCTAGCTCTACATGCTCCAATGCTAACTGCTTAGTATCAGGGCATGTCGGGGTGTTCTACAGCGGAGCAGAGGTGGAGCCCATTGGTATCTGGTCAGCGGCGATACTGAGCCACTGCCCGGTTAATGATATGTGGTGCATGCCAGGCGCAGCTAACCCTGGCCTAACTTCCCCTGCATTTCACTAACTGGGCAGCGGTTCAATATTGCCGCTGCCTGGTTCCTGTTTGGCAAGTGTGGCTAACCTGGATATGATCCCTGACACTGAATATCCAGGTTTACTGTTCAGCAACGTCAGCTAGCTGCATTAGCAGTGCTAGCCGCTGGTGCTGAATACTGGGTCCAGTATTCTTCACCAGCACCATAATTCAAACGTACCAATTTTCTTCTGTCTTTCTTCTTCACTGACCAACTTTCACATCCATTTCATGTCATTGGAAATACCATGGCTTGGACATGATGAATCTTAGGCAGCACTCGGTAGCTATTCAATGGCACTATATGGAGGAGAGGAGAAGAGGCAGAAAAGATAAAAGGGACCCCCTAAGAAGAAGGAATCAGTAACCAAGGACTTATAGGGACAGAGAGGCAGCAGGAGTCTGTGCAGAATGGAAAAGTCCCTGGAGGGGTGGATCCAGCTGCACAGGTGACTGGAAGTGAGCGAGAAACTAGGGCTGGTGAGAAGGGCAGTTGTAGAGGTAACTAGAGCTTGAGATGGTGACCAGATCTGGTGAGTGAGAGAGAGAGAGAGAGAGAGAAAGAGAGACACAGTGGGAAGCATCCAGGAAGGAACCAGCTAACCAGGTCCAGCTGTGAGGGACCAAATCCATGAAGCGAGCCAAGCTGCAGAAATGAGAGTCCAGCTGTGGAATGACCAAATCTGGTGGAGTTGTTTGATCAAATCAGTCTGAAGTGGACAGGCCAATCATGAGAGAAACCAGAACCAGTGCAAGAGTCTGGTGAGGTGAGCAGAGTGGGAGATGTTGCTGGAAGAGAACGTCCATGGAGGGACAAGCTGGCAGATATAAGTGTGTCTCCCCCTGGAGCTTGAGAAGTGACCATATCCAGCTGTGTATGTATGAAAGAGAGAGCACCAGGCTGCCTAGGAGAGTGAGTCAGTCATAGGGAGACTGCCCGTGAGGAGCTGTGAAGGTGCTCAGGAGCTGTGGGAAATCCAGCAAGGTAAGATCCCCAGAGCTGTCTCTGTGTGAAAGACTGACGTACACTGCAAGGACAATGAGGGAATAATGTTATAACAGGATGCTTCGATTGATACAGGAGTAAGGTGTCTAATTTTAGTATATTTTAAAGACACATAGGCGTCTATGTATCTTTATAAAATACTAGCACACATTCTGCAGAAACTCACACCTACACTGAAGGTGCAGATATTACGCCTATTTGAGAAGAAGTTTGAATGTTGGCACATAAAGTATGTGCAGATGTGCATATTTTAAAAAGTGCATGCGTAAAACTGCAGCTCATACTTCACCCAAATTCCTCCCCTGAGCATGTTTAATCTACAAGTACATGCCGGCTTGCACTGTGCATACGTTTAGACCTGACCTAATTTTATAAGAGATCTTTCATGCACATAAATCAGCATTCAGGTTTGAAACATTTTATGAAAAGACCTCCTTAATGTTTGCTTATTTTTCATACAGCAAATTTAATGTGGATCACTGAAGCTGGATTGGAATGGGCTCATGCCTTTTCTCTGAAGTTCAGGATGAGTTACATTCAGGTACACTAGGGGGTATGTTTACTAAACCGTCTTAATGTTACTGGCGCTAGTTGCAGCAATAATGTGAAGAATGCCATATAAGGAGTGGGCGTTCCGGCATCAAGGTAGCAAGAATCTGTATCGCACGATAGTGGGCACTTAGGCACGTTAACGTGCATTAACCCTAAGTTCATGCCAGCGCAGTGTTAGAAGCTATAAAGATGTAACCCACTGATTACTGCAATGACTGTGGAGGCAGAGGTCATGGGTTTGATCCTGCAGTGGTGTTATGTAAGAAGGCTGTCTGAGGTATTTCTCATTTTATAATTTAAATCAATGCTGTCTGAGGCATTTCCTTTTTTAAGTTAAATCAGTGCTGCCAGCAAAAACACCCTCACAGTGCCGTAACATAAGGTGCCGCATAAGGCGCCCTATAAGGCACTCCATAGGGCACATTATAAAGTGCCCTGTCTGCCAAGGTGCCTTCTAATGTGCCCTATAGGGTGCCTTATGAGTCACCTTAAGGTTATAGCACTATGAGGGTGCATTTTGCTGGCAGCACTGATTTAAATTAAAAGGAAAAGCCTCAGAGAGCCTTATTAAATAACACCACTGTGGGATCAAACCCATGACTTCTGCCTCCTCAGTCATTGAGGTAATCAGTAGGCTGCATCTCTATAGCTGCTACCCCACTGCTGGCTGGCTACAGAAGGACTTTATGTTTATCTTTAATATCACTATTGGCCAGCTTGGTTATTGGGATTTCAAATGTGGTTCTGGTCATTTTATATGTTTATTTGCCTTTTTAGTTCCTGCACATGTATCACTATTATCACTTTTCTGGGTTTCCCTGCCTTTGCTCTACATTGCTGACTGAAATGGTTTCTCTCTCCTGCAAATGTGCCTCTAACGCGAGGGTTTCACTGGCATTAGTGTTCAGACCCGGATTTCACAGCATTAGTGTGCCTGGAGCCTCTCCCCGCCCACTCTCTGCCCATTGACCCTTATCTCCGCCCTCTGGGAGGCCTTACTCCACCCTTCAGAGCTGGATTTCACAGCGTTAGTGTGCCTTAACGCCGCTGCCGACGTTATCGCGCGATAACGTCGCCGCTGCTATGTTAAGACAGTTTAGTAAACATACCCCTAGATATTTTTCCTCTCACCAGAGGGCTTACAGTCTAAGGGGTATATTTACTAAACGGCGATAACGTAGCAGTAGCTACGTTATCGTGCGTTAAGTGACATTAACATAGTAACATAGTAAGTGACGGCAGATAAAGACCAGCATGGTCCATCTAGTCTGCCCAGCAAGATGGCAAGAGTAGGTGCACCTGTCGCTCTGTGCAGGCCACCCCTCCCTATGTTTTTGTTTAGGGGTGAACCCACCACTCCATGTAGGACACCCCTATTTGTTGAGACGCTAGATAGTTCAGAAGTTAGATGGTACTGTTTATTTTGCTTTTATCCTGTTGCTGTAAAGGGATCCACTGTGTTTGTCCCATACCGTTTTGAATTCCATCACTATGTTTGCCCCCACCACTTCCATTGGGAGGGCATTCCAAGCATCCACCACCCTTTCAGTGAAGAAATATTTCCTGACATTGCCTTTCAATTTACCACCTTGCAGCTTCATGTTATGCCCTCTAGTTTTACAGCTTCCCCGTCTTTGGAAGAGGTTTGTTTGTTCATCATTTCTCTTTAAGTATTTAAAGGTCTGAATCATATCTCCCCTGTCCCTCCTCTCCTCCAAAGTGTACATATTTAGGTCTTCAAGTCTCTTCTCATAAGGCTTCTGACGCAGGCTCCAAATCATTTTGGTCGCCTTTCTCTGAACAGTTTCCAGTCTTTTTACATCTTTTGCAAGATATGGTCTCCAAAACTGAACACAGTATTCCAAGTGAGGCCTCACCAGTGACTTGTACAGTGGCATAAGTACCTCTTCCTTTCTGCTGGTAATCCCTCTTTGTATGCAGCCCAACATCCTCCTGGCTTTTGCCACCGCCTTGTTGCACTGTTTTGCCACCTTGAGATCAGAGATAATCACACCAAGGTCTTTCTCCTGAACCATGCATACCAACCTCTCGCCCCCTATCGTGTACTTTTCCCTTGGATTTCTTCTACCCAAGTGCATGACAATGCACCTTTTCACATTAAATCGTAGTTGCCAAGCATTAGACCAGTCTTCCAGCTTTTGTAGATCTTTCCTCATGTTAACCACTCCTTCGGGGGAGTCCACTCTGTTGCAAATTTTTGTGTCATCTGCAAAAAGACAGACTTTTCCATTCAGTCCTTCAGCAATATCACTCACAAATATATTGAACAGTGCTGGGCCCAGTACCGAACCCTGAGGCACCCCGCTAATCACCTTCCTCTCATCTGAGTGAGCTCCATGTACCATCACCTTCTGTTGTCTGTCAGTCAACCAATTTCTAATCCAGTTTACTATCTTGGGACCCATCCCCAAGCTACTGAGTTTATTGACAAGCCTCCTATGAGGAACAGTATCAAAGGCTTTGCTGAAATCCAGAAAGATGACATCCAGTGATAAGAACTTATAGTTAATGCGGTATTGAAGAAGAAGCCAGTGTAATCGAATTAGAAGATGGGGAGACATGGTCACGACGAGAGGAGCAAGTGAGGATACGAGCAGCAGTGTTCTGTATGAGCTGAAGACAACACAACTGGTAATGGGGAAGGCCTGCAAATACAACATTACAATAGTCCAACCTAGCTATCACCAATGAGAGGAGGAGAGTTGTGAGGGAGGAGAGTGTAAGAAAGGGGCGGACCACACGAACCTGTCAGAGAAAAAAGAAGCATTGGACCAGAGATGTCACGTGTTCATGGAAGGAGAAGGAAGAGTCTAGTTGAACCCCCAGATACCGGAGAGAACGGACGAGGGGGGCAGGAATAGAAGCAATCTAGGGCACAAGCAACAGACATGGTGTGTGGAAGCTAAACCAGATAGCTGCTGATTTGGATGGATTGAGGTGGAGACGATTCAATGATAAGATTGCATGCTAGCTAAACAGGAATTTATGGGAGAAAGATCTGGTGAATGGGAACTGGTATGATGTAGCAGTATGATGATGTCGGCAAAAAAGTAAGAGGATATGCCCGACTGCTGAATAAGCAGTGCTAGTGGTGCCATAAAGATGTTAAAGAGCAGCAGGGCCAACACCGAGCCCTGGTGAACCCCACAAGTGAGAGGAAGTGAGAGGAGGCCGACCCACAGGAGACAGAAAAGAAGCAAAGAGAAAGGCAGGACCTAAACCAGTCTAGTACAGCACCATGTTTTTTCTGCCATCATGTTTCTATGTTTCTAGATGACACCACAGCAGGGATGCAAAGATTACTGAGAAAATTGTCCAAGTCCAACTACAGGATTACATTGATGACCACTCCCCCCTTGATCTATACCAACACGGATTTAAAAAGAATCACGGAGTTGAAACTCTCCTAACCTCCCTTCTAGATTCATTGTACTTACACACCCATAACCCTACCCAACGATGCTTACTTATATTCCTTGACCTATCTGCTGCCTTTGACTCTCTTCCCCACAATCAACTCCTAACCAGACTTCATGAAATAGGTCTGAGAGGCACAACACTAAAATGGTTTCACTCCTACCTAGACTCCAGAACACAACAGGTCCGTATTGGAAGTGATACCTCCCTCCCATTTACGCTAAAGCAAGGTGTCCCCCAAGGCTCTAGCCTCTCTGCCTTACTTTTTAATATCTTCCTCCAACTTGCCTGCAAAATTTTCCAAAACCACGGTATTCAGTACCAATTATACGCAGATGATATGATGTGCTTTGCCCCATTTAGCCTCTCTAACCCTGACCTTACTAAAATAAATAAATGTCTAACCAATCTCAAATCCTGGCTTTCCCAACACAATCTACTTATTAACCAATCCAAAACTGAGATCCTTCAAGTATTCTCCAACCCCTCATATACCCCTCCCCCAACACTCACCCTTGGCGATCTCACTCTCACCATAAAAAACCAAGTGAAATATCTTGGAATCATCCTCGATCAGAACCTCTCCTTTATTGATCACATAAAGAAAACTACCAATACAATTTACGCGAAGTTGCGAACCCTCCGGAACCTCAAGCCCCTCTTAAGCCCCAACTCCTTCCGTACTGTCTGTCAGGCCCTCACAACCCCTTCACTTGACTATTGTAACCTTATCTATCATGGCCTCTCTAAGACCACCATCCAACCTCTCCAACTCGCCCAGAATACCCTGGCACGATTAATAACTAACAACCCTAGACGATCCCATATTACTCCTATCCTCTATGACTTACACTGGCTCCCAATCCAACTCCGATCCAAATTTAAAGTGCTCACCCTTATTCATAAGATCATCTCAAAAGAATCAGCTCCATGCCTTCCCCCACTCCTTGCCTTCCCTAACAACACAAGAACACGCCGCTCCTCAACCAAAAACCTTCTAACCATTCCTACATCTAAATTACATTTTAAACAATCTACTAGCAACAGGGCCTTCTCTCTCTACGCCCCATCCCTATGGAATACCCTTCCCCATGACCTACGTAACTGTGTGAGCCATGCAGAATTCCGAAAGAGATTAAAAACCCACCTCTTCCTCAAACACTTTTCCCTACCACCCTAGTTCCTCCCCCCTTCTCCTACCCTCCTCACTAGTCCCTTCAATTATCCTAAGTGACCCACAGTTACTTCTTATGTAAACAAATGATCCATATTATTGTAAATAATTTATTGTAAATAGTTTATTAGCTCATTAGTTCCCTAGTTCTTATGTTACCTATGTAGCCTGTTACCGTGTTCTATGTAAACAGTTGTACAACACTGTCAGTTACGTTCCATGTAAACCGTCTTGAATTGTAGAAAGACGATATATAAAAACTGTTAAATAAATAAATAAATAAATAATAAATGTGCAAGTTGACTTCCAGCATATTTAAATCACCTATTGGTAGCATTAATCCTTTCATGGCAATACTGCATATGTCATCTATTAAATCTCCATCCACCTCTAATCCCTGTAAATCATCAATGCAAATCTCACTATATCATACCATGCAAATAGTGCAACTGGTTCATGAACCAACAAGAGGGGAAGCTTTTTTCGACTTCGTACCCAGTGGAACGCGCATTAACATCACCTGATGCAACGTTAGCGCGCGTTAATGTCGCTGGTGGCGGTAAGTCCCGCAGAGGGTGGAGAGAGGGCAGAGAAAAGGGGTCAATGGGCGTCATGGCTGTTTGGCATAAAAAAAAGAACCAAAAAAACTAAACAAAATAAAAAAAAAAGAACAAAAGGGAATTAAACCCATGACCTTTGGCTTGGGAGGTATCAATACTAACCAGTAGGCTTCACCTCCACAACTCTACTTTGCAATGGCTGGTTACAGAAGGATGATGTGATGGGACAGCAGCTTAGAGGGGTTTTCCCATGGCTGATGTGCAGTCCTATATTAATCTGAGACCTATTCTTCCTCTCAGATTCTGTTTCTGTTTTGTGTTCCAGTATTTTCTATCATATGCATGTTGATGTTAGGATGGAGTGATCGTTTTTTATCTCCAGATATAGAAAGACTGCAGGTCACCGCACGGCATGTCTACTGTGGTTACCAGGATAGGGTTAACCCCCCAGTACCCATGATGCAATGCACATGCAGATTAGCAGTCTACAGCAGGTCACCAGATGGGGTATGCACCTCTACAGCACAGCACCGTGGTAGGGTGTACTGACCATGTGTGTTACTGGCACAGAGTAGCTACAGACCATGCCATTGTGTGGGTTCTGTGCTCACCCTCAGGGTGAGATGGTGCGCCCAGCACCAGATCCGCAGTACCTGGGTTGGATGAGATAGGCATTGTTGTGTGTCAGGTGTTCCTTGCAGACATACCTAGGATATTCCTGGGTCTGCCTGCATTCCCCAGTCATATCTGGCCCTTGTAGACCATGATGCACCCAGATGGGTGCCTATCAAGTGTGGTTGTCATGGTTGTTTGTTACAGGGGCAGGGGTCTGGATCTACATGCAGATTATGTAGTGCCACCTACCAGACCTCTCTCACTTGGCCAGGGTGGTGGACAGGATCTGGCCTCCAACAGACTCACACACTACATCTTTGCAAAGGAGTCACATGATGATGGGCTGTGGGACCAGCAACCAGGGCTGTTAATGTAGATCTTTACTTGTCACAAGGGCACTGGCCTGGAAGGGCTCAGCTGCCCCACACCAGAAACTGACATCCACCAGCAGAGAGCATACTCAGTCTGCACCCTGCAAGGCATTCCAGACATACACATGCAAAATGCAGACAGTCCGCTAGCCAGGCCACAGTGCATCTTCCCAGGGGAACTCTGTGCACCAAGATGTGGGATGTACCACAGACACCAAGCAGATAGTTCAGTGATTGTGCCCCAGAACAGAGACCACACAGATATCAGTTGAGAGAAACACTGTATAGTACTATGTGGGAACCTAGACATGCCATGGTCACTGCTCAGTGACAGTGACCTCCCAGCATGACATGCTGTGGCCACCCTGTCCATGCAGGTGGTGGTTGGACACTACAATCTCCCAGCCATTGCCCCACACCGTGTGCAGATGCCCAGTCTGCCCTGTTCACGCCATACCCACAATACCTTGCTCCTCATTATGCACATTGACAGGCTAATGCTGGAATCAATGTAAGCATTGTGGGCCCAGTGAGGAGTAGGCAGCCACAAAACAATGGATAGACATATGCACACTCCCACTCCTATGTTGGCATTGTGCAAAGATAGGGGTGGTTGGCAGCCCTGCCCGTCACATTGGTCCTGGGCACAGTGCAGGCATTGCTAAGGTATGCAGGTGCTAGTAGTGCTGCTTTGCTGGAAACTGCTGCTCCATGCTGGGCCCAACAACCTGACAATCCATGGGGCTTTGGATAGTGGAGTCTGTGGGTGTGGGTGTTTGTGTTCCTGTTGGCCAATGCTTTGGGGAGTGCACATGACGATGTTGTATCTGCAATGTAGGGTAAAATGTAAGGACATGGTCTGCATGAGTAACAGCTGGGACCTGAACCTGTGACCTTTTGTTCCAAGACACACTGTCTATGTGTACTGCACCACACTGTTGCCACAGAAGCATGGTAGTCCCTGGGGCTACCTTTGCTGTTCATCCGACAGACCTTTGCTGCAATGCATACCATGCACTGGTACAGGGCACGGCTTTGGTCTGGTGTGGGCAGGTGTCATGGCCCCCTCCACCACCAACGCCCCCTCCACCACCATGCTTATGTGCCCATATGCTGTTGGTACTGGTGGTGCGCAGTCCCAGGTCATCCACTGTGCAGGTAGGCGGGCGCCTGGGGTGGGGGGGCATACATGGACATCCACACGTCCCCCCCATCACTGCCTGCCACTATTATGGCCCTTCCACATGGGGGAGATGGTTGGTGGTGGCAGGTTGGTGATCTAGCAACTATTGGCTAGGGTGGGCCTGGTAGATAGATTGTGTTCTGCCAGCAGACTGTGGACAGGCTAGGGTATGCAATGCGGGTACAGTGTATCCACTTTATTTATTTTATTTATTTAAAAGGATTTATATACTGCCTTCTCCTGTAATCAAGGCGGTTACTTTGGACTGCTGGGTGTATACATGTGTCAGGCAACGCATGGCTGCTCCCTGCACTGTCCTTCCAGGGGCTGGTGTGACGGGTGTTCGTATAGCTGGGTGTTCGGATAGTTTGGGATGTATCCTGGGGTGAGTACGTGGACCCCTATTAGAGTGGTTCCCAGATGTGCACTGCTTGCCCCATTACAGGCATTGTGTTTCCGGTGTGATGTTTGGGGTACCTGCAGGGTTCGTCTCCCCTGGGTGGGACACTGTGGAGCAGAGACTACTGGGCAAATTTGATCTTGGTCAGCCGCTGTCTTGCTGTTTTCCATTTTCTGTGTTCCTCTATGCCACCTAGGTGGTTGCCTGGTCTGCCCTGTATCCCACCTGCCCCCTCCCCTACATGTCCCATCTGCAGCCTCCTTTGTAGTATCACCATAGTGTCCTTTCATATTTGGGCACTATGCTGTTACTGCACATGCAACACTACTATCACTCTTTTTGGGCTCTCTGCCTGTGATATACAGTGCTGACAGGAAATTGTTTCTCTCTCCTACAAATGTGCATTTACCGACAGGTTTTCACTCGCGGTACTGTTCCAGCGTTAATGTGACAGCGTTAGTGCAGCAGGGGCCTCTCCCCGCCCATTGACCCTCTCTCTCTGCCCTCCAGTACAGTTACAGTCGAGAGGCATACCCCATCTGGTGACCTGCTATGGACTGCTAATCTGCATGTGCATTGCATCATGGATACTGGTGGGTTAACCCTATCCTGGTAACCACAGGAAACATGTCGTGCGGTGACCTGCAGTCTTTCTATATCCGGAGATAAGAAACGATCACGCCATCCTAACATCAACATGCATGTGGTAGAAAATACTGGAGCACAAAACAGAAACAGAATCTGAGAGGAAGAATATGTCTCAGATTAATATAGGACTGCACATCAGCCATGGGGAAGCCTGTCTAAGCTGCTGTCCCAACACATCATCCTTCTGTATCCAGCAGATAGCAGACCAAAAAGCTGTGGAGGTGTAGCCTACTGGTTAGTACTGATACCTCCCAAGCCAAGAGTCATGGGTTCAATTCCCTTTTGTTCTTTTTTTTATACCAAATAGCCATGACGCCCATTGCTCCCTTTTCAACAGAACACCCCCTACCTTCCCATTGCCTTTTATGGCTTCAGGTACCTTAACGCTGCACTTAACGCTGGTGACATTACCGCAGTTTAGTAAACATACCCCTAAGAGGACCTTTTACTATAAGTGCGTAAGGTTTTGGTGCTTATCATACATTTAACACTAAAACTAATGCACCCGTTGGGCCCTTGGCCAGTATATTCTGGGCAGTTAATACGCCGATGCGTACCTTAATGCACGGTGCAGTTACCAACTATTGCAACATTGATGGCAATGAGCTGTCCATGCCTACTCTCCCCTCTAACCTGCCCATTCACCATCCCAACGCATGATTGGCAATTAGGATAGGAGTAAGCATGCGGTAACTGTCATGATCCTACGGTAACAGTTAGTGTAGGCCCTTGTGCACAGTTACCGCATGTGAAAACACACGTTAACTGCTTAGTGGGCTTTAGTAAAAGGGCCCCTAAGCTTTGTTTTGAGGCAATAAAGGGTTAAGTGACTTGCCCAAGATCACAAGGCATAGTTCCCTGCTTCTAAGTTTGCTGATCTAATCGTTGGTTAGGTTAAGCTTTCATTTCTCTGTAAAGCTCTGTTTCAAGGGGAAGAACACTTACACAGAGTCAGCAAAAGACTGAGGCTCTTAGCAATTAAAGATTTTCTTTTTTTTTAAGCTTAAGTTAGGAAGACCGATCTACCTTGTGAGTTGAGAGCCATGAAGACCTACTTCAAGGGAGCTACATGAATGTTCGGAGGGACCTGGAAATTCCTGCTCTGCAATCATGAGTTTTCCATTTTCATACACCCACGTGTCGATACACTTTCAGATACGCAGCTTATTTTTCATTTGCGTTATTCAATTCCAGAGCTCTGGTAGTAAGAATGATCCTGCTATTTCCTGGAAGGATACAGTAAGAGGAAATCACTGGAATAAAAGTGAGAATTTTGAAAATGATATTTGGATCTAAAATTAACAGCTAGAGTAATTATGGTGTGTTAATACCATCAACACGTGTTATTAGTAACTGGGTCCCATTATGTAAAATGGGACCTGTGGTAAAATAACACGTTAACTTTGCTAATGCATGCTAACACTCTAGCACATATTAATAATTCTGGCTGCAAACCAGTACTTTATTGAACAAACTTACTTCAGTTGAAAGTTACCTGGATGGGTTTATTCTAGTAAGTGAAGATATTGAAACTGGGAATTCTTGTTTGTGTTTGCTAATATCTAGTTCTTTCAACATAGCAAAATCTTCTGTTCTGTTTGAAGAAACTGCAGATAAAATTGCATTTGCCTTGAATTGATCTTAGCCTCTTTTTTTCCTACTGGGATATGGTCAGGTGGGATTACCTGAGTTACCCTGTAGAGGGGTGGGATTGCAGGAGAAAGAGGAGGACTTTTCTATTGTGCCTTGTGACTGCTCAGGAGTGAAGATCCTTGCTTCACCTCTAAACGCAACCCTGGCATTGAGACGGGGTGGAGATGTGCTTACTTGCCTGAGGGGGCCAGATTGCAGTATCCGCCTGTGCTAATCATATTTGAAATACAGTAAGAAATAAAATAAATAAAAACACAATATTTTAAGATGCAGGAGAAAAGGCAAAGAAGGCTGCGGGCAGCTGAGTTCATCATGTTACATACATAAAGAATGCAAGCTGAAACAGTCCGAGACAGGAAAGAGAGAGAATGAGCGCGGGTAGAAGCACATGCTGCTGTAAATTATAACGTTTTACGAAAGACAAATGTGGGAAAGCATGAAGTGGAAGAGAAGAGGTATCTGGAAGCTACACCAGACAATCTATTTATTGCAGCTCAGAAAATGCATTGATGGTCAATAGATCCCATGTTAGGCCATGGCAGGAAAATATCGATGGCCAAAGGAACTTGTTGCAGCCCAGGAGATTGCAAGTTTTGATTCAGAGACATACACTACGTATCCTATATTTATCTCAGTATTTCAACCAGGCCTTTTCTGAGCTTTCATTTGTAAATAATCTACTAAACCCTCTATGTTGGCCATAGTGTTTAACCTCCTAATTTGTTTCTTTAAATTCATGGTCTTATTATGAATATTTTGATTGTTTCTTGGTTTGCTTTGGTGTGCCGAAGTCTGGAAGAGCAACACTGTCGTCTTCACAGCAATTCCTTTACTCCTTTTTGCTTATGACACTTAGGGGTATGTTTACTAAACCGTCTTAATGTGCGCTCTGTGACCTTATCGTGCAATAATGGCGCTTTATCAGGCGCACAGGTACCTTATCGCGCGATAACGCATGCAGCGGCGCAAACGAGCGCTGAAGGCGGAGAAAGGCTCCCGGAGGGTGGAGGAAGGCTCCCCAGGGGCAGAGAGAAGGGGTCAATGGGCCGAGAGTGGGAGGGGAGAGGTTCTCTGCACACTAACGCTGTGAAATCCGAGGCTGAAAACTAATGTCAGTGAAACCCTGAAGTTAGAGCTGATTTAAAGGGAAGAGAAACCATTTACGTCAGCAATGTACAGCAAAATCAGGGAAACCCACAAAAAAGTGATAAGTGTGATACATGTGCACGGAACAAAAGTGCAAATAAACATTGAAAATGACCCCAACAAAATATAAAGAAAACATAACCAAGCTGGGAAATAGTGATATTAATGGGAAACATCAAAAAACACTCCCAAGAAAGCTCCAAAAAATGATATGAATTTTGGAAGGGTCTACGCTCCGTCCCCATACAAGGTGAATGATCCCACAGTGAAATAGCGCTGATCAGGGTTTCCCTCTCCATTGGACAGGTTTCCTATGGCGTGCACATGTTCCACAACAGCAGGGCGGGCATGTCGGAATGGGCAACTGGACAGATGCTGGGAAAGGGGACACAGAGGGCTGCAGACGTCACATGCTGTGCTGCAGCTGGGCCACAGTGCGGACTAGGGTGATGCCTAGGTGGCCCATAGGAATGCTGAAACAGTAGAGCAGCCAGACAGCAACTGATGAGGGCCCAGCATGGGCATGAGTGTGCTTCCCACAGTGTCACAGGAGATAGTACCCAGCAGGTACTGTGGGGCCTGGCACTGCAGTACCCCCAAGGGCACAGAACATTGGCAGGCGGTGCTGGGGGGAAGTGTGGACATCTATGCAGGCACCCCTACCCCAGAACCTGCACCATAGGCAGCCGCCTACCCACACAATGGATGGCCTGAGACTGCGCACCACCAGCACCACCAGCAGACGGACATGTCAGCAGGGTGGCAGAGGGGTACTGGTGTTAGAGGGGGCAGTGGCAGTTGCCCAGAGCAGACCGTGGCCTAGCCCTGTGTAGGTGCCATGCACTGCAACAGACAGGCTCTGTCTGACAAACAGTCATGGTATCCCCAGGGAATGCACTCTCTCTGTGGTAACAAGGTGGTGCAGTGCACACAGCCAGTGTGTTCAGGAGCAAAAAGTCACAGGTTCATGTCCCAGCTGTGGTTCCTGCCAACCCAGCCCCCATATTTTACCCATTACTACAACATGTTAATACAGACAGAACCTGTAGTGCAGATGATGTAGACATGCCCAAAACACCTACATTTTACCCTACAGAGCACAGACACCATAAACATGCGCATTAGCTAGAGCAGAGTCTCCCAAATGCAGTCCTGGAGGGCCAAACACCATTCAGATTCCATGATGCCTCTAATAAATGTGGCAGCACGCATTGCTATGCACCGCCCCCATGGTATGCAGATGTGAGTAGGAGCCCCTCCTTCCTCCTATAGCCTGCCAATGAGAAGCCATCAACACCGGCTTAAACTGCCGCTTCAGGGGCGCGCAGGAGAGCAGCGTTGTCACCCGGAGCTGTGAGTAGGAGCCCCTCCTTCCTCCTATAGCCTGCCAATGAGAAGCCATCAACACCGGCTTAAACCGCCGCTTCAGGGGCACGCAGGAGAGCAGCGTTGTCACTCTGAGCTGTGAGTAGGAGCCCCTCCTTCCTCCTATAGCCTGCCAATGAGAAGCCATCAACACCGGCTTAAACCGCCGCTTCAGGGGCGCGCAGGAGAGCAGCGTTGTCACCCGGAGCTGTGAGTAGGAGCCCCTCCTTCCTCCTATAGCCTGCCAATGAGAAGCCATCAACACCGGCTTAAACCGCTGCTTCAGGGGCGCACAGGAGAGCAGCGTTGTCACCCGGAGCTGTGAGTAGGAGCCCCTCCTTCCTCCTATAGCCTGCCAATGAGAAGCCATCAACACCGGCTTAAACCGCTGCTTCAGGGGCGCGCAGGAGAGCAGCGTTGTCACCCGGAGCTGTGAGTAGGAGCCCCTCCTTCCTCCTATAGCCTGCCAATGAGAAGCCATCAACACCGGCTTAAACTGCCGCTTCAGGGGCGCGCCCGCGCCTTGCTGGCCCACGCCTGAGGGCCCTTTGGCGTGGCCCTTAGGCGTTGGACCATGGCGTTTGTCCTGAAGTTAGCATTGAAGATGTGGTCTGGATTGTCATACGCATATATTATGGTAACCTGCTGTTCCCTTTCTTCTCTTTGCTTTATCTTTTTGACTGTTTCTGTCCTCTATTCTGTCCTATCTTACAAATGGCGTTCCTTTCATATTTCCTCAAATGATATATTATTGTAACCGCTCTGATGCTTCGGTCTGAGCGGTATATCAAATTTAATAAACATAACATAACATAACATTAGGGACAGCATGAAAACCTGAACAGTGTTTGGCCCTCCAGGACTGGAGTTGGGAACCTCTGCCCTAGAGCAGTGGCCAACAGGGGCAGACACACCCGCACCTACAGGCTCCATTATCCCAAGCCTCCTGGAGAGGCAGGATGTTGGGCCCTGCATGCATCTCCCCATACTAGTACTTGCATACCTTAGCAATGCCACCCTAAACATGGGAAAACTGTACACAGCTATCAAAGGGTTGCTATGATAACTGGCAGATAGCAATTCCTACGTTAAGCACAATTGGCTGATTGAGCTGCATCATAGCAAACTTTCTGATGTCTGTGGAGTGTGCCTCAGGTCTGGTGTCTGACAGAGTGACCCCAACAGTATTGCGTACCTTAGCCATGCCTGCACTGTCCAGGACTGGTGTGGTGGCCAGGGCTGCCAAACACCTCTATAGTTGCACAATGCTGGCATAGGTGTGTGGAGTGTGTGTCTGTCTATCCAGTGTGTGGTGGCTGCCAACACCCTCCACAGCCCACACTGCTAGCACTGTTGCCAGTATTGGCCTGCCAATGTGCATAATGAGGAGCAAGGTACTGTGGGAATAGCCTGGATAGGGT
Organism: Ichthyophis bannanicus; assembly: GCA_033557465.1. NCBI lineage: Eukaryota > Metazoa > Chordata > Amphibia > Gymnophiona > Ichthyophiidae > Ichthyophis > Ichthyophis bannanicus. The sequence continues at coordinate 964,782,003 of CM066034.1, read as the reverse complement.
GGCCTGGCCTGGCTGCATCTGCACAGGGCATAGGGCAATGGCTCGGACATTGTAGTGCCCGGCCACCACCTGCACGGACAGCATTGCCACAGCATGTCCTGCTGGGAGGCCACTCTCACCCTGACTGAGCAGTGACCACGGCATGGCTAGGTTCCCCCATAATGCTATCTAGTATTTTTCTCATGTAATATTTATGGGTCCCAATCACTGACTTATCTGTTTGGTGTGTATGCTGACATCCCAGTTCTGGGTGCACACATCTCCTCCAGGACTATGCACTATGGACTAGCTAGCAGACTGTCTGCAGCTAGTATGTGTCTTGCTGGAACACCTTGCAGGGTGCAGCAGCTGGAGGCTTGCTGCTGGAGAATGTCAGATAGTGGTGGGGGGCAGCTGAGCATTTCCTGGCCTACTGTCTGTCTGCCTGCTATTGCTTTATGGATGTGTACAGCTCTGCATTGCCTGCTCTGTAGGGTGGCTGTTCCCCAGCAGGACTGGGGTTGATGGTCCCCTCTACTGCTACCATTGCAGGGAGGTAGAATATGGATCTATTGGTGGGCGATCTTGATTCCCACCCTGAGCCCCATAGGGTGGGTTGTGTGGTGGTACATAATCTGCCTATGGGTCCTAACACCCCCTCCTCCCTCCTGTCACCATGGCACCAACACAGAATATGCACTATTCTGGGTGCATCATAGCCCATAAGGGCTAGACATAACAGAGAAATAAAAAAGGACATAGATGTAACCTAGGTGTGTCTACAGGAACTACCTATCACACACAGTAGCACTGATGGGGACCTGCAGTATGGAATATTTCAACCATGAAAGGTGCTGTGGACCTGGTGCTGGGCGCCCCACCTCACCCTCAGGGTGAGCACAGTACCCGCACAATGTGACGGTCTGTGGCTACTCTGTGCCAGTACCACACACGGTCAGTTCCCCCTACCAGGCCGAGGTGCTGTGGGGGTGCATACCCCATCTTGTGCCCATCTGTTGACTGCTGATTTGTATGTGCAGTGCATCATGGGTACGGGTGGGTTAACCCTATCCTGGTAACCACAGCGGACAGTTTGTGTGGTGACGTGCAGTCCTTCTGCAGCCAGCCAGGGGTTTGTTAGCAGCTATAGAGCTGTAGCCCACTAGTTACTTCACTGCCTGTGAAGCTAGAGGTCATGGGTTCAAACCCATGGTGGGGTTATTTGATAGGGCTGTCTGAGGCATTGTTTATTTTTAAAGTACATTAGTGCTGCCAGCAAAAACACCCTCAGAGTACTGTAACCTTAAGGTGCCTCATAAGGCACCTTATAGGGTGCCCTATAGGGTGCCTTATAAGGTGCCCTATCAAGCACCTTATAAGGTGCTTATAAGGTGTCCTATAGGGGACATTATAGGGTGCCTTGTCGGACAGTGCACTTTATAATGTGCCCTATGGAGTGCGTTATGGGGTGCCTTATGCGGCACCTTAGGTTACGCCACCGTGAGGGTGTGTTTGCTGGCAGCACTAATTAAAATAAAAGTAAAATGCCTAAAAAATCACTACCTAAAAGTAAAGGGTGATGCCTCAGCCAGCCTTATGCATTAGGCACACTGGGGGATTGAACTCATGACCCCTGTACCATCAGTCAGTGTATTAACCATTGTGATACACCTCTGCTTCTATGCTTGCATGTCTGCGCGCCTACTTAAGATTACCGCGCGTTAACGTGCTTAGCGGCGTTTCGCCCAATAATGTGCGCAGTGCACGTTATCGCGCGATAATCCCGTTTTGCTACGTTAAGAACGAAACGCCCACTCCTTTTATGGCATCCTGCACACTATCGCCGGGCGCACGTTAAGACTGTTTAGTAAATATACCCCTTAGGAGCACGTTTTTGGTGCAACGCTAAAAGCATTTTTGGTGCAACGCTTGGGGCCCTGTGCTAAAAACCTCATGCTACTCAGGGTTTCCACCATAGCATTGCTGGCGTGGTCCTTGAAAGCCCAAGCTGCCAGCGCTTGGTGGGGAGCAACTACTGCCAGCACAATACATGGTGGTAGTTGCTCTCCGTAGTGGCCTCAATGCCATGAGCTACAGTAAATTCAGGGGATCGCTGTCTATGTCTCCTGCATCTAATGCAGTGCCCCTCGCTAATAATGTGGCCCAAAGCTGTGTTACTAGCATGGATTTAGTAAACATGCCCCGAAGTGAAAAGTGATGGACCTGCCATTCCCAGCTAGCCGCATGGAAAGGGAGTTGCTGTAGCCCCGAGGGACAGATTTATCTAAGTTTTGCAATCATTGCCCTTAAAATACTTTTTTCGCACTGGAAAACTTGTGACATAATCATTCATAAATTTCGAAGATGTTTTGGCACTGGAACAAACTTGTGTGCATTATTTTAGAGTTTATATTTTATATTTATATTGCTACCATTTGCGCCATCCCTTTAAAACGATGTTAAAAACACCCCTTTGCTGGCTTACGAGTTTAAATGCCACCGTAATTTGCGACTATCGCTACATAGTACTTGAAAAATGACTGCAGATAAAGACCATATGGCCTATCTAATCTACCCATCTATACTGAATACTAGTCTCTACAATCCCCTTCTCTCTCTTAACATCCTTTGTGCTTATTCCATGCTTTCTTAAATTCATATATGGTCTGTCTCTATCATCTCTCCTGGGAGGTTATTCTATGCATCCCCCACACTTTCCTCATCTTATAACCCCCTCATTCCAGAGCTTCCTTTTGATTGAAAGAGGGTTGTCAATGAATTTATGCCATGGAGATAGTTAAATGCCTCTATCATATCTCCCCTCTCCTTCCTTTCTTTTAAAGTAAACATATTAAGATCTTTAAGTCTGTTCCCATATGCCTTATGATGAAGACCACTGACTATTTTAGTGCCCTGTACACTGACTCCACCCTGTGTATATCTTTTCAAAGGTACGGTCTCCAAATTTGTACACAGATCTCCAAATGATGTCTCACCAGAGACTTATACAGAGGCACTATCAGCTCCTTTGTATCTTGAACTTATTTGCCATTGGAATTCATTGTACTTTGTAATGAAGAAGCCCCTACTGAGCCCATGGAGATAGGGATAGTAGAAGATTCCACCTTAGAATCTGACAGGCAGTCTGAGCACATGGCTCAATGTTTACTAGAAGAAAGTAAACAGAGAAAGTCAGGAGCCGAATGGACACGCCCAAGCTGTGACGTATCACCAAGCTTAGGGGTTAATGAGAAACACTTGTTCAAGGGAAGGGCAGAGCTAAGCCCTGAGAAACAGGACTATAAAAATTGGCCATTAGCTTTAAAAGGGAGACCGAGAGAAACACAGAGGCAAGGAAGAGAGAGACCGGGTGAAGGTCCCAGTCAGAGACCAGGTCAAGAGAGAGCCGTAGCAAGCCAAGGAAGCCAAAGCCCGAGAACCTGAAGGAAGCAGCACAAGAGAGGTGCCATTCAGGAAAGGCAGGAGAAAGGAGAGACCTCCTGTGAGGCAGGCTTGGAAAAGCTCGGAGGCTCCAGAGAGAGAGAGAGACGGTGGCAGGAAAATACTTATAGGTCTGAGGCAGAAGCCAGCAAGCTAAGAGGAAAGAAAACACAGCCGGTGTTTGGAAACCTGCCTGAGCCAAGAGAGCAGAGAATTCCTCCCTCCTTAAAGCCAGAAGGTAGGCTTCAAAGTTTGCCCAGCTATGAATCTAATTTAAAAGTATTTCCTTGTTGTTGCCAAGAAATAGGAAACAACCCAGGAAGCAACTCCAGAGTACAGGGTAGTTTCAAGCCCTGCTGTTTAGAAGGGTATAAAGGGAAGATCCCTGAATGCCTAGAAGAAGGTTGCTTTAAAACCCACGATAGCAGCTTACAGACACACCCAGCTAATGCTGAGCTGGAAGAGATGCAGATAGACTCTGATGTTTATGACGCAGCTGATATACAGATGGATTGCACCCTATGTATAGCTGACCATATTGAATCCCTGTGCTGAGCATTACTATAAGATTGCTGATAAAGCGGCAAAGAAAAGGGGAACATTTTCCTTTGCTATCAGAAGCTGTTTGTTTGCTTTTGTTTTTGTGACGAGCACTGCACGTTTGGAAGCCTGAGAATGAAGAGGCACATTTACCTTAGTTCTTGTATGCATTCCTCCTACCAAATATATGGAAAGTTGTCCTAATTTCATCTGCACTTAAGTTCTGTTGGGAGGGGAAATAAAATCCTTGTCATTTTTGCCTTTAACACTCAACTGCAACTCCTTGAATCAGAGGGTAGAAAGGGGACTACCATTCCCACAAGGCATTGCAGGAGCAAATGCAGTGTCATACTCCCTGAAGATAGAATATCAAGGCAGACCAACCCTACTCGCCCTAGGCAGTAGGCTGGCCTGATGACAACCTGCAGTATTTTAGACTTTTCAACATGTAAACATTAATGGAATGGTCGAGCCAGTGAGACAGATTCCCTAGTATGGCCTGGTGTCCCTGCACATCTCACAGTAGTGAGGGCTGGTACATTGCTGGGATGCTCTTCAAAAATGAAGTTATTTTTAGAGGCTTTCCTAAAAGGAAAAAAGTATCTCTTGGAATATTTAGTTCTTGAAGTTTTCAGCTGCATGAGGAGATGAAAATGTTCAGAACTGCACTGGAAAACACTGCTTGAGCTTCACTAAGCTTGAACGACAGCATGGCTTCCTTAATCACTTGTAAATACTCCGTTGAATTCATTATTAACAAAAAATCACTAACCAGTGGCGGAGAAGCCACTTCATCGACATATAGACTGAAATCTCACAAAATAATAGTCCTATCACAATGGAGTTCAGAGCATTAACTACTCTCTAAATAGAAACATGGAAACTTGTTAGCAGAAAAAGACTATGGGGTATGTTTACTAAACCGTCTTAATGTTACCGGCACTAGTTGTAGCGCTAACGTGAAGAATCCCATATAAGGAAGTGGGCGTTCCGGCGTTAAGCCATGTATCGCGTGATAGAGGGCGCCTTGCCGTTTTCGTATGATAGTGTGCGGCTCTGCACATTTGCGCGCCATAAACCTAAGTACATAGAAGCGCAGTGACAATAGCTACAGAGGTATAGTACACTGGTTAATGCAATGCCTGCTGAAACAGTGGTCATGAGTTCAACCCCTCTGGGTGCCTACAATATGGCAGTCTGAGACAATTCCTTTTAATGTGTGTAACGGACACATCTGAATAGTGTGTGCTGCCAATTGAAAAACCCACGCTGCAGAGCAGTAAACTGATGAGCATATTAAGGCACCCACCCTAAGGCGCCCTGTGATGTGCCGTAGTTTGCCACTCTATAAGGCGCCCTGTGAGCTGGTGCAAACCAAGGTGCATCTAAAGATGCCCAAAGGAGGGCAAGGTGACGCCTGAAAAAGTGGCCAGTGGCAGTAAGGAGTCCCAAATTAAATAGCACAAAATGTATGGCCCAAACACAGATGTAACCCTACCACTGCACAGAGTACCAAGGAAAGCCAAACAACAACTTCTGGAGGGTATCACATGGCGGAGCTGATGGACCTGTCAAATCTGCGTGCAGCTCACGTGGCAGCTGGAAAAGTGCAGAAACATATCGGAGGCAGCTGGACCGATGCATAGGGTGATGGTGATGTAAAGTGCCAACATGAGAGTGTGTGGCAGAGGATGTGAATATGAGTCCACCAGAGCAGGTAGAGGTGGCAGCATAACAGGAGGACACAGGAGTAGCAGTGCCATGAAGAGCATACACACGAAAGGCAATCATGAAGAGCCGCAATGCAGAAAAGGGTCCCAGCACAGGACATGGGGCAATAGTCCGCACATTAGGGCAGGCACCACACAGCTGGCAGAGACAGATAGACGGACAGAAGGATGCCTGGCAACTGTGATGAGGTGAGGTTATAATGTGCTGCCGCACACATCTGCACAGATATGACTGTTAGAGGAAGGAAAAACAGTTGTGTAGGACAGGCAGAAAAACTCAAGAACACACAGCAATCAAACCCATGACTACTGGCTGGGAAGTCAGTGTACTAACCACTGTGCAATGCTTCTATGGGATCCATCAAAGCAATGGCTGGCCACACAACAACTGCAGGTCACCACACCAACAATCTGCTGTGCTTACTGGGGCAGGGTAAAAGCACAGGCAAGGCACCGTATAGGGCACCATAGGTCACACAAATGAGGTGAGGGTGGTCTGTGTGCTAAACACTGATCTCCAATATATGTCTGCCTGTCATAGTCACAAAAGGGAGTTGTGCTGCACATTATGACTAAAGGAGGCCCTTTGTGGGATTGAACCCATGACCACTAGCACATAAATTAATGCAAAAACCGGTATGCCTACCACACCAACGTGAGTCAAACAGCAAAGGCTGCATACAACAACACTGCATGGCACCACACCAAAAGCCTATTGTGTGCCAGGAAAAGGCAACCCCAACATTAACCATGATGTAATGCACATGTAGAAGAGCTGTGTACAGCGCATATCACAGTCTGCAATTGGGACGAGAGCCACATATACACAAATGCACACACACAATAAAGTGTTAGGCAGTCCAAGCAGCATGCAAAAGAGCAAGGAAAAGGAACCCAAAGGGCGGCAGGGGATGCTGTATGGAGCAGGGCAAAATGGGGAATAGTACTGAAAAGGAGCATGTGAGAACTGAACCTGCAAACACAAGCTGGGACAGATCAGCTCAACAACAGCAATAACAGTCACCCAAGCATACTAGCCACATGGACAGTACAAAGGAGCAGCTATATGTAATAGCTAATATGCGGCACATAGGCTGCATAAAGGGCACACTGTGCTGTACAAAGAAGTGATGGAAGGGTGTAAAGGAAAGATGACGAAGCTTCAGCCAGCTCAAGATCAGGTTAGCACAGCACAAGGAAAAAGGAAAAAAAGCATGTGGGAATCAAACCTGCAACCTATAGTGCTCCAATGCATGTCTCTAACCACTATCGGTACCATGCAAATATGTTCCATAAAGGGAATGTGTGTATGGGGACCCATAACACCCTGACGTGGCAGACAGCTGCCACTGTACAAGGATGTGAGCACAGGTGGGCCATGCACATCACCAGTAAATCAAGAAATACGTGCGTCAGTGTGTTGAATCAGCAGCAGAGGCAAATGTGCGTTAAAGACATATATTTTATCATGGAAAGTTACTGGACATGCCGTATATACTGTGTGTCATGATATGAAGCTAGTTGTTTTACAGTGAACAAACTGAAACCACATTGAGTAGGCCAGTTACCCACATGTCGCATGCAAGTCACTGACTCCCCCCCCCCCCCACAGATGATGAGCAGTACAGATAATATGCAGTAGGTGCATGGTGTGTACTATGCAGTAACCCCCCACCCCCACATGCTGCTGCATACCCCAAATGCCTTTTTCACATATGTGTGCATGCAGACAGTAGGCAGGGCATGATGACAGCCCAATGCACACCAGTCATGAAGGTATAAACCAAACATCTGCCTTCAAAAAACAAGTGGCACAAACCTGCAAAAGCATACGCATCAGAATCTCTGCAACTGCACACACACATACATATATACACATCACAGATATTGCAGAATGCGTAATATAGCAAATAAAGTGCCACATACTTCCAAAACAACACTGTGCAAATGCCAAATCCGGATATGGTAACAGGTACAAGAGGAACATGATCCCAGATAATAAAGAAACGCAAACTAACACACATACAGAGATAGCACTATGCAGAAGGTCTGCTGCAATGGGTGTTGTGAATACAGTATGCATATACATATGACACGGCACATGGAATGCACCCATGAAGGACAAACACGCACACACACACTGCCACACTGCCAAATTACTGGTGCAATGTGAGTCCCGGAATGTCAGGAGATAAAGAAGACTGTGCAGACATGCATTGCTATGTCTGTAAAGCAATGTAGAGCAGCACGTCTGTACATGAACCAAACACACTAATCTGTACATAGAGGTCGAAAGAAAGGTCAAACATGGCCCAGTAACCGGCACAGAAGCCATACTGCCACATGCCCTGGTGTACCAACATATTCAGTCACATGCACCTGGAATGTGTACGTTAAACAATGACACAGTGATGCCCCACATGCACTGTAGCACATGTGGTGATGGCAAATATTGACTGAAGATGTTGGCGCACATCAAAGTGGTGAGGTGGTAAATATCGTGTCCCTGTTCAATGTAATTTCAGTTTGTTCAATGTAAACCGCACTGATGCAGAATAGCGTGGTATATAAGAGAATATAAATAAATAAATAAATAAATAAATAAATGTTCAAGTTCAGGGTAGCCCCACAAATACCAGAGGACCTATACAATGTCACCCCTATGCCACATGCATGGCTTTATGCTCTTGGTGAACTACATTGTACATAGCTCAAACAAATCTAGCACACAATTCAACACGCACTCAACTAAATTTTCACTCTCACTGCATGTATAACACACTCACACTACCAGATTGTTTGCTGTGATACCACCTTGATTATTATGATAAGGCGGTTTAGAAATACTGTTAAATAAATAAAATAAAATAAAATAAACAGATGAGGATATCCTGCGGTGCAGGTCATACACATAGGCAACATACAGTAACACAATGTCAGATGGATGTACAACATGCAGCAAGTATGTCAGTCCCTGCTGCACATGTAGGGGCCTGTACACAGTGTCCATAGCGCAAATAGCCTCTGCAAACCAACATGTCCCGTGAAGACTGTCCGTGAATCCCTGGGCCTGCATACGTAAGTGGTACATCCTAATCTGCCACAGCACACAAAAGGTCATGCATGTCCCCTGCGATGAACCCCACACCCAGCCAGAGCACGGTAGCAACGTTGTGTAGGACAGGCTGTCTATGCCCAATGTAGCAGTCCAATATCAATGTCCATCATAGGCATGTGGGCCACACGCAGAGGTCAGCCATCCTATGCCACCATATCCCAGGGATAGCTGCATGGTCTTGTTGTGGTTTCAGACATGTGGGTGATGGTGCCTGCAGATGCAGAGTAGTCAATGTGCAGTGTGTGTGCTCTGCCCTGTATCAGAAGAAGGAGAAACACTGTCATGGTAAGTTGCACAGAACACCAGAGAACATTGCAGGTGGACAGACAGCAATATGTATAGAATGCAACGCCAGACATGCAAACATGAAATTAGCACAACACATAACACAGTGCATGTTGTGGAAATGTGGCCATTTAACCATACACGAGGGTGTCCTATGGATATGGTCATGTCCATGCACATGTTATACAGGCGCCTCACTGCTCCACCCCATGTCCATCAGCGTTGGTGCATAGTGACCCCACAGGATAACTCCCTGAAAAACACAATAAAATGCAAGCATAGAATGGCAGATGTCATTTCCAAAAGATCCAAGATGCAACCTACCGTCTGTCTGCAGAAAGTGTCTGCTAGGGACTGTCTGAGGCAGGAAAAGGCAACATCACGTCACAGTGAATACAGAAGATGTCAGAGGAATGTATAGAATCACCATATCCCCATCTCCAGCTGCCATTGGCACATGTCCAAATTAGGGAGTCATCTGTGATACTGATATACTGATGGATAGTGTTCTGACGGTACACAAGAGATAGATCAGGTCACAACATAAAGCAGTAGGTTACAGATAGCAGAGTCCCCAACCCTCCACAGGTGTTAAAACACCACCCACCACATGATATTACAAACTGTATGCATACTGTACCCTTACACACCCACGCTAGAAAAACACACACACACACACAGTATGTTAAGGTGAGCATGCCACCTTAACATACGGCCTGTCTGTGGACAATTTGAGATCAGTGGAGATAGTTCTTGGCCAAAGCAATTCTAACTAAATTACAAAAATACCCAACCAGGTCTAAAAGCCAATGCAACAATACAAAGAAGAACCCGGTAATTGAAGACAAAAACCGCCTTGAAAAAATCACTCTTTTTGTCGGAGAAGCCGTCACAGTGCAGAGGACTTCACCTCTCACCACCGCGGCCCATCCATTTTATTTTATATAAGAGCCCTATGATTTAGGACAAAATATTATATGCAATTATAGACGGATAGCACTTAACTGAAAAGGCTGATGTAAAGGGTCATCCAACGAACAATATTGACGACGTGTCATGTTTCGGGGATTCAATTTTTCCCCTGCTTCAGGTCAAGTCGCCGTGGATCAAATCGCTGTGGATCAAAATGCCCGCCTTGAAAAAAACGCCAAAAGACAGTCTTTATAATGGCATACAACACTACGACATTGAGCAAAACCTCCAATCCCAGGAGGAGAATAAAATTGAGGAAGCCAATCAAAGCTCGAATGGGAGGGGCCACCTGACCAGGCCAACCCATCCAATGATTGGTTAACAAATCGTGTGCCAGTCCAATTGAGAATTAAGGCCAAAGGGGTGGACCGAATTAAGAGTGAAAATCCACTTTTGCTCTAAATTTTGTAAACGTTGGATTCTGTCACTACCCCGTGGATTAATCGGTACATGGTCTAACACACGCCAGTGAAGATCCTCAAAGTTGTGCGAGCAAGTTAAACAATGATCAACCAGCGGGGCCGAAAGAGTGCGAGTCCGCAGTCACGAGGCATGTTCACCAAAACGTATCTTAAAAGGGCGAGAAGTGCGACCAATGTAGTACAAGGCACAGGGGCAGATGATCAGATACACAACATAATCAGAGGTACAGGTGGTATGCCACCGGGTCATATAATTCTTATTGGTCCGCGGATCCATCAATTCTGAGCCTGATATAGTGTGGAAACAAAAATGACAAGTATCACAAGGATAATGACCCGGATTGGGATGGCCAGATAGCGGGCGATCTTCCTTAACTGTAGTCTTCACTAAAAGATCCCGTAGATTTGCTTTGCGGGAAAAAGCAATCTGTAGTGGTGAACGGAAACAAGCATGCAATGCCAAAACCGGCCAAAACTTGTGAAGAATTTTGATAACAGCCGAGGACCCCCGCATATAGGGCAAAATTGCCGTAATTTTATCTGATGATGACTCGAGAGAGCGAGACTCAAACAACCAATCACGATGCATATAGCGCGCTCTCAAATATGCCGCTCTTATGACTTTGTGAGGATAGCCTCGCGCCAGAAGCCTAAGGGTCAGGTCCTTGGCATGCGTTTTAAAAGCAGACAACAAAGTGCAATTACGTCGTAAACATGAAAATTGGCCATAAGGCAGCCCTTTCTTCAACGCGGGGGATGATAACTGTCATAACGCAGCAGAGTATTTCTCTGGACAGGTTTTCTATAGAGCGAAGTCAAATAACCCATCGTTTACAAAATTTAGAGCAAAAGTGGATTTTCACTCTTAATTTGGTCCACCCCTTTGGCCTTAATTCTCAATTGGACTGGCACACGATTCGTTAACCAATCATTGGATGGGTTGGCCTGGTCAGGTGGCCCCTCCCATTCGAGCTTTGATTGGCTTCCTGAATTTCATTCTCCTCCTGGGATTGGAGGTTTTGCTCAGTGTCGTAGTGTTGTATGCCATTATAAAGACTGTCTTTTGGCGTTTTTTTCAAGGCGGGCATTTTGATCCAAGGTGATTTGATCCACGGCGACTTGACCTGAAGCAGGGTAAAAACTGAATCCCCGAAACGTGACACGTCGTCAATATTGTTCGTTGGATGACCCTTTACATCAGCCTTTTCAGTTAAGTGCTATCCGTCTATAATTGCATTTAATATTTTGTCCTAAATCATAGGGCTCTTATATAAAATAAAATGGATGGGCCGCGGTGGTGAGAGGTGAAGTCCTCTGCACTGTGACGGCTTCTCCGACAAAAAGAGTGATTTTTTCAAGGCGGCTTTTGTCTTCAATTACCGGGTTCTTCTTTGTATTGTTGCAAAGCAATGCTACACTCAATTTTAGGTACACGTCACAGAGTGTGTCTATAGTCCAAAAAATTAGTACACTCTAAATATATCAAAATATCAAAAAAGCAGACGATATTTTTTGTTGTCTCTCGCTCAGATATAATTCAACAGTAAAATACTCCTATTAGCTCATTTCACAAGGTCTCAGACTAAAGGGTTGGTGAGATGGCCAAACACGGATCCTCAACACCTCCCAAATTTGCATCAACGACCTCTTTCTATGAATAACAAGAATAACTGGGTGTATTTCCAAATTGTTAAATTTTTTTAAATTTTTAAATTCCCTCTGGCCATCAAGTATCCTTGTATAAAAGTCCCATTCCCATTTAAAAAATCCTTCTTCTCTTAAATTATGTGCTAATCACGCATACTATAACAGAAAAGTCACTTCTCAAACTTTCTCTCCAAAACTTAGAATCTTCCCCAAGTCGAAAGTTATTTTTAGTGACTGTATGGTTTGCACATATGCTGCTGCAGACAAAAAAGCGCTCAGCCAACGCGTTTCTCCACGCGGTTCATCAGGGGCCACTAGCTCTGTGTATCAAACTGCCGTATTCCCAGCACTGCAGCTCATACCTATTAAGATACAAAACAAAGAAAAAAATGAAAAAAATATTGATGGTTTTTATCCCTTCACCCACTAACGCTACTTTATAAACTGCTCTACCAACCAATATTAGAACATAGCTATATCTCAGTCTGCATGTTCCAGAGCTCCATACCAAATGCCGTGTTGGGGCTATCTGATCCACTGCCGCTCAGTGCCAACTGTATGCTGATGAGTGCCAAATATATCTCAACATCCCTGAACAGCCCCTGCCAATCCAGACCCTGAGCTATGTTTGCGTGTCTGACAATGCTGGCCTGATGTATCCACGCTGCCTGAAATGGAACCTGGGCACGACCCAACATCTAAGCTCTCACTGTAAACCCTGCCCCCATATTAGGTGTCTGTGTATAGGTTGCAACACCTTGCTGCACGTTGATATGCAATGTAGGGGTTGTCTGTAACCCCTCCCTCTCCTCCCCCACACATACGCATCATGTAGCTAAGACATGCAGTGTAATTCCAGATAACATGAGCAATATCCCCCCCATTTTCCCTTAACACACAAGTAAAACATGAATGCACCCCTCAGTCACCTCCTGATTTGCTAACTGTAACCTACACCTTGCTGTTATCCCCTTGAATCAGCTGTGTCTGCCTCAAACCAACAAACACGCCGCTGCATGGCTCATCATCTGCCAGCCTCACCATGACCATAATACTGCTTCTGTCAAATCACCTCACTGGCTGCCAATCCGTGTATGCATCCAGGTGTAGGTTACCCTGCTGAGCAAATGATGCAGTACCTGTGTGTGTACTCTGTACCTTCCCTCCAGAATATTAACTCCTGCCAGTACTACCACTGAGCATGTAAATATTGTTGCCAGTCATACACAGCACTGTACACAAACATGTAACGCACAGTCTGTGCCAATCAGTGTATGTTATATGACCAATGCGCCAATATCCCCCATCGTGGCATCCACACATCTAGGCAAATTGTGCCACCTACGTCCCGCTTTCCTACTGCTGACCACACACCACACTCTGTTTACCATGCTGCACCCACAACTGGAGCCAACAACCTGTGTGTGATGCCAACCTCCATCCCCAATCCCTGACCAAGTTCCTGTGTATGGTAACGTACCCACCTAGGGCAGGTAATCCAGTCTCATCTGACCCTGTGCATCCGCAGTTATCCCCTACACACCCCATCTGTGTTCTCCCTGGACTATCCTGAATGCTCTGATGGGCAGGGAATGTCTGTATAGTGTTGCGTATGACTGGTATGGCTATACAAATGTCCAACAGTAGTAGTAGTACATATGTCTAGATACCAATGTAATATTCAACATATGCAGTACTTACATGAGAAGACCACCGCAATCAGCTGGCGCCTGGCTGTCGTGCCCTCACATGTGTCACCACGGCCATGTACAGGACAGCACGTAGGATCATCTTCCAGATCCTCATTAATTTGGACTGGGAAATCGTGCCTGAGAGAAATGTTGTGCAATATGCAACAGGCCAGAATTATCTTTTCCACAGTCAGGGGTTTGTATTGTAAGGCCCCGCCGGTTCTATCCAGACACCTGAAGCGACTTTTCAAAACGCCAAAGGTGCGCTTGATGACTGAGCGGCTGGAGGCATGGGCCTCATTGTACCTCCTCTCTGCACGTGTCCGTGGCAGACGCACAGGGGTCAGCAACCAGGGATGACACCCATATCCTGCATCACCTGTAGAGAAATAGCAGAAAGGTAAAGCAGAGGCTGAGCCACACACACATGCACACAAGCATGTACATGCAGACCAACAGCACAGACAGGTCTCCCATGAATATGTTACAGCACATGCTGACACACAACATGTATGTGGCAGCGTCTGGAGGTGTGAGACAGGAACCACGGGTTGGGGGTAAGGTGTACATTCCACCTCAGCAGTAACCCACAATAACACATGCCCAAACACCCATAGCCGAAAGGTAGTAGTGCCGGCTGCAAAAACATCAGCCACACATATGGCAATGTTCCCTTGACAAGGTTAGTGATGCACAGATTTGCAAGCGTGTGATAGCCATGAGACTGCCCACACACATGGGGTGAAACGAGAAAAGGTCCCTGAGTTGCCCCGAGAGGATGTCCGACACAACAATATACTGTTGAATATATGTGGAACATACATGTGTCCTGTACTATGCCCACACAAAACACACAATGTGAAATGGCCAGATATGTCAGAGGTGAAGGTGCCACCAACACAAAACACCGTACCAAAGACGACCATGAAGGGAAGTGCCCCCCCCCCCCAGACACATACACAAATGACACACAAACACAACTAGGGACACCTTGCAAACACAGACATGTGCGCCTACGTGTACCCAGAGGAACATCATGTGCACGTCTGAGCAGAGAAATACCCACCCAGCAGTATACAGTCCTCATATTGCCCAGCCTCAAACTGTCTGAATAGTGCTGAGTGATGCAGGATAAAGGAGTCATGTGTGGACCCTGCAAACCACATTGGGACCACATTCAGAATACGCATATTTGCATCACATACAACCTGAAAGGTAAACCCAATCAGAATCACCCAATATATCCCAAAAACCTTGAAATTCCGATATCTAATATCCCCAATTAAACATTTCTTTTTGTCGGAGTAAGTCAGCCCAGTGCCGGGAATCATGCCAAGCACCACTGTGACAACTCCTTTTATTAAATAATCATTTATGGATAAAATAAAAATCCAAACTTAGCTTTAGAACAGTGCTCAAGTATCGCAGCTGAAATATGCCAGCACCACGGTGGGGACACACATACATGTGTGGGAGGAGGTACAGGAGGCCTTAGCGTAGGCCGGGGGACCACCCAGGGACCTGGACAGCCTGAGGAAACAGTTTAATGATATAAAGCGAGGTGTTTGGGCTCACATGGTGGCGGAAAGGAGACATGGCATGGGCACTGGTGGGGGTGGTCCCTTTGTCCCCCGCCTGACCCCCCTGGAGCAGCAGCTCGCAGAATGGCTGGGCCCCATCTACCTTCGGGGACTGCCGGAAGAGCTGGACACTGCTCATCCACACGCAGGTAGGTCTGAGTTATGCAGCCCACGTACAGCTAACCGCCCAGCACCTGCTGGCCATGGACGGGATTATGAGGGCCTATGTCAAGGGGACACGTGTGCCATAACACAGGCAACTGGGGGACACACAACCAGCCCACCCACGGTGCAACTTCATGCCCAGCATCACTACACCCATCCCCCAGAGCGGTCCACCACAACACACAGAGTTCTGGTTAGCTGTACACCCACAACGCACAGTGGTCGCCAACGCAGCAGTCCCCACACATGTCTGACTGACCTGGTCGCATGGTGCAACACGTACTGTGCATACCACACAGGCCACTACATACATATCGCTCACGCACACAATGACAGGCCACAGTCACATTGAGGGCTCCCATGGGCCCCCATCACACGCACAGTGCATACCTACTGCTGCACACAGTGGCCCTGGCACCAACCACCCCATCCCCCCAGACAACACCATCAAATGTGACAAAGCAGCACCAGCGCAGGTGGCTGGCCCACCCCCCTTGCCAGGTACAGCACACTGTATGCACATGTGTTGTCCCCATTGTGACAGCAGCTACAGGCGGACAACACATTGCTGCTGGTGTGGGTGTGAAACACAGCTGCACATATTTGTATGTGGTAAACCCATCTGTGATATATACCCTGTTCCACCCCCCATGTGACTCCCAGGCCATGGAGGCATATGAGGAGGAGGATGTGGGTGAGCCAGGCGATGTGGAGGGACCAGAGGGGGCAGAGTCCGAGGTCGGCGCCAGCACTGGTACGGAGGCCCATGGGACTGATGTGTTGCTCGAGGCAGAGGTCGGCCCAGCGGATGTCTGCATCACAGCGAGGGCCTCCAGCAGTAGTGCACTGGCTGTGGAGGGCACCGACACAGAGGGGAACCGGCACACAGTGCAGGCACCGGGACATCCCTCAGCCTACCCACCAGCATGGATGTCATCCTGGCAGAGCTGAGGGCTCATACCGCTTCCTCAAGGCAGGATTCTGAAGGTGGGTAACAGAATAGAAGGGATTTCCCCAGGATGTTGAGATTACATTCGCACTGACATCCCATGTGCTCCCCAGGATAGTGGCTCCATGGCATGTAGTTCCATATGTTTGATGGGATTGTGTGCCATGTGAGAACCCCCTCTCATGGCATGGGTCATCTTTTGTCATCCATATACCCCACGGAGATGTACAGCACCCAAGCCCTAACCCTGATCACCTAGACAGCTTACTCTGTGGATCCCTCATTCTGGGTGATAGTACCTAGCTTATGTAGTGGTGGTAGGCAGGACTGTGCGTCAGGTATAGAGCAAACAGAGACCCTCATATATATATGTGCTAGGCATGAACCCCACATTATCTGGCCACTCCCATGTGACCAGTACACAGAACAATCATTGACACAATGAATTGCAACACAGTACCATGTGCCATATCTGGGATCCCCACGAGCCGTCATCAGGAACATCCTCTGCAGTGATGATGGATCATGGGACACATAGACATACACATGGTAACATGTTGCTAGTCTGTGCTTGCAGACCTGATCTGAGGAGTGTTGTGTTGAGATATACCGGACATGTGCATGGGTCACGGTGGGCGGTGTGACACATGTCTCAAACATACCTATGTGCACATCTCCAGTGTGTGCCACTTTGCTCCCCTGAGTACCCTGCTCCCCTATGTTGTCACCCTGGCCACATGTGCCTCCCCATTTCCCTTAGGGGTGTGGTGTCTGCACTTCCACCAATCAACACATATATGTTATACCTTGCTCTGTGTGCCATGTGTGCACCCTTCTACCTATGCGTGGGGGTACACCCTACCTCTCTCGTCGACCAGCAATATGTTTATGGTGGTACATGTATATTTTATGGATCTGTCCCTCTCTCACACCCCATATGCTCTCCATTAGTCTACCCACATGGGTGACCATCCTCTGTGCCCACACCAGGGCCTACGTGGCTGTTTAGCCACATATGCTTGCAGGAGGCACAGGAAGAAAGACAAAGGTAGCTAGCTACAGTCAGTTGTTTACTCTTACCCAGCGCTTGTAGTGAGCCGCCGTTCCTCCCCCTGACCAACATCCACCTGTCTTGGCCTCACCAGCTATCCCCCTGTGCAGCTCCTGGGTACAGCAGTCTGTCCTATCCTTCCTTCCACATACCTGCTGCTAGCCTTTCCCTCCATTCCCCTCTGGCATGGTGCATCAGATATGCAGCCTACACATCACAGGCAGCATGCATGTGACCATAGCTGCTGGGACACAGAGCACATCGGTACATCACAGGGGCACCAGGGGACACAGACGCCTATGCACATGGCCAGCCCCCACACCTGGGTGTGGAGACGGTCCATGTATGTTTCCTATGTCTACTACACATACACATAAGGATCTACACACAGGTCCCATGCTCACATCAACAGTCTGTTTGTAAGGGAGACACATGACCATTGTGATGTATTAACACAACTGTATTTTCAAATATGTACAACGCATACTGTGTACAAAAGCCCATATGTTGGGTCCCGGGTGACAGGACAGCACAGGGCACGTGTGTGGGTGCCACTGTGACCCTCACATGCTCCTTGGACGCCCATCAGGGGATGGCTGTCGAGATGCACCGGCCATACCAGCCGCACGCTGCATGTGCATCTCGGCAGCCATCCACTGAATGGCGCCTGCCAGCCACCGGATGGTGCAGTCCTGGGCCCGCTGGCGTTGCAGCATGCCAACTACTGCAACAGACAGGTCCCGGATGCACCTGCCACCACATCCACACCAGGTGCCCTGTGTTTGTGTGATGGCATGTGCGTGGGCCCTGTCTGTGGCAATTGGTGGCGTAGCTACATCCAGACGTGCACCATTGCTGCACACATGTGGCAGCTGGCAGGGACCCACAGTGCCCTGTGCTGTCCTGTGTCCCCTCCCACCCACAAGGCCACCCTCCCCCCTCCACACCCCCTTCCTCCCCCTGACACCTCCCACTCACCCTTGCCCTCGCCCCCCTCCCCGCTCTCCTCCTCCTCCTCCTTCTCACCCCCCGCCGCATCAGACACACCATTACCCTCCCCTCCCTCCCACCCCACCCCACCCCACACCACCTTCAGCCTCCTCCTCGACCGGCTGGACTGCAGCTGTGGGGCCTGTTGTGGGGGGGGGGGGGGTCCTGATGTTGATGGTCCCTCACCAGCAGCAGCATCCTCTGTGGGGGAAGACAGTCATTAGCACACCATCATGCAACTCCAACACCACATAAACATAGTGTGGCCTCCCACAGGCTGTTGGGCCACTGTGACATGCTGTACTGCACTGCAGAGGCCACAACACTCACCGCCACATTGCTGCAGCGCCCTCCTTTGGAGGCAGGCAAGGACATCCGGGCAGTGCAGCCACAACTCCCGTCCCTTCTTCCGTAGGTCCTCCACCTGGGGGGGAATGCAATGACAGGGTACATTAGGAGCCAGATATCTCTGGGGGGGGGGGGGGGTGCCCAATGCATATCACACATCACTGCGAGCAACAGGGTGCTGCTACTGCTCTAGCCAGTGGGTCCTCTACTACCTGTTGCCAGCGCCACCTGCATGTGTGGCTGTGGGTCTGGGCATGTGTGGGGTGCCACCTACGTGTCCTGTGTGCAACCCCCCAGACCCCCCTTACCCTGTTCCTACACTCTCCTTGCATGACATGGCAGCACCATGGCATATGTGGGATAGACATGCTGGTCTCCAGGGGAGGTGTTTCCTAAACCCCCTTTGTGGTCCGGCACACACCTGTGTGTTTGCCTGACCTACACACATCAGGAGACACACCCACCATGGCACCATGATATCTTTACGGAACATGTGTGATGTGTTCTTGCATCGCGCGGGGATTGGGTGGCCCTGAACACATCACTAGGAGCCACTACCATAACACCAGGATGTCTACCATACCTCTGTGGTCAGGACTAAAGCCTCCTGTGAATAGGGTAGTTGTGGGCGAATGCAACAGGAGCATGCACCAACACACCTAGCTGGGCTATAGACCCCCTGTAATCAGGTCCAGGGCTTCCTGGGGATAGGGTAGAACTGTGAAACCCTAACAGATGCAGGTACCCTGACACAAGGATCTATAATAAGCCTCTGTAATCAGGTCCAGGGCCTCCTGGAGTTAGGGCAGAGCTGTGAAACCACAACAGATCCAGGTACCCTAACACCAGGATCTATAATGGACCTCTGTAATCAGGTCCAGGGCTTCCTGGAGTTAGGGCAGAGCTGTGAAACCCCAACAGATGCAGGTACCCTGACACCAGGATCTATAATAGGCCTCTGTTATCAAGTATAGGGCCTCCTGGAGTTAGGGCAGAGCTGTGAAAATGAAACAGATGCAGGTACCCTAACACCAGGATCTATAATGGACCTCTGTAATCAGGTCCAGGGCCTCCTGGGGATAGGGCAGAGCTGTGAAACCCCAACAGATGCAGGTACCCTAACACCAGGATCTATAATAGACCGCTGTAATCAGGTCCAGGGCCTCCTGGAGTTAGGCCAGAGCTGTGAAACCCCAACAGATGCAGGTACCCTGACACCAGGATCTATAATGGACCTTTGTAATCAGGTCCAGGGCCTCCTGGAGTTAAGGCAGAGCTGTGAAAATGAAACAGATGCAGGTAACCTAACACCAGAATCTATAATAGACCTCTGTAATCAGGTCTAGGGCCTTCTGGAGTTAGGGCAGAGCTGTGAAAATGAAGCAGTGCAGGTAACCTAACACCAGGATCTATAATCAGGTCTAGGGCCTCCTGGAGTTAGGGCAGAGCTGTGAAACCACAACAGATGCAGGTAACCTAACACCAGGATGTATCTTA
Source organism: Ichthyophis bannanicus (assembly GCA_033557465.1). Lineage (NCBI taxonomy): Eukaryota > Metazoa > Chordata > Amphibia > Gymnophiona > Ichthyophiidae > Ichthyophis > Ichthyophis bannanicus. Next base: position 964,761,598 of record CM066034.1, on the reverse strand, counting down.
GACCTCTGTAACCATGTGTGACGCCTCCTGGGGATAGGGCAGACATTTGAGACTGCAACACACACAGGTAAAATAACACCAGGATGTATAATAGACCCGTATAATCAGGTCTGGGGGCCATCTGGGGATAGAGCAGACTTGCAATCAATGCCATACACATCTACATTGGCAACAGGTTGGCCCACAGACTGGTATTTCCACCATATTCTGCATGTATGATATGTGATGCTTGCTGTATATTGTGTTGCACAACTGCCATTGTGTGACCAGTCCCCATACACTTACTTCACGTGTGTAGTTGGCACATTGGTTGAAGCGCCTGGTGAGGCGCCCCCATGCCCTCTTCACCCGTGCAAGGTCCTGCCGTTTTGAGGCGCCAGGGAACAGATGCCTCTGCCTTGTGCATATCAGCTCGCTGAGTATCCTGAGCTCCCGCTGTATGAATGCTGGCTACCGGGATCGCCTGTCCATTTTTCCTCTCTCGAGATAGCGCGTGTACGTATGCGACATGGCGCATGCGCGTTGGCTCGATGACGCACATCGCACATGCGCCGTGTCGTGCACGCACATGCGCTATCTCGCGCTACTACGTGCTAATATGGCGCACAGCACAAGTGGCATTGTGATGCCCGGAACACATCAAAGTATTCTTAGCAGAACAGTGAAACGCGCCATGAACGGTATGAGCCACTTTTACAGTCCCCATACACCTGATCTCGCTGCCACGCCCCCATTTGTTAGTTTAATTGGTGACTAGCTGTTTACGTTATGGTGGTGAGGCTCTCTGGTGTTGGGCAGCGGACGCATCATAGGGAGCCTTAGCTTGCGGCGTACCTTCTGCGGCCCATGCTCAGCACCACCATAGTGTACAGGACTAGGGTGAGTGTGTATGTTGGCTTTACCACACACTACAGAGATGTGTCTAACTGTTACAGCCATGCAAAAGGGTGGCGCCTCAGACACTCTTTCTGATGTTGTAGCACTGAGGATTTGAACCCATGAGCACTGGCTGCATAGTCATTGTAATAACCAGTGTGCTATGCCTCTATGGCCATTGTCATAGCTAGGGCTGGCTACACAACAACTGCACGTCAACGCACATACATTCTGCTGTGCTTATTGGGATAGGGGAAACCAACAGCTAAGGCAGTTTCCAGGCCATGTTACCGTAGGCAAATGAGGTGAGGGTGTTGTTTTCATTAACACATTAAAACAATTTTCCCATTAAAACATGTTTAACACCATATGTGTGTCTGTTACAGGCCTACAAGGGAGTTGCCTCAGACAATCTTACTAAAGGCAGCTCACTGAGGGATTGGACCCATGATGTCTGCCACTGAATTCATCGACTTAACCATTATGCTACATCAACATGTGTTTATCCCACGAATGGCTGGCTGCAGAAGGAGTGCAGGTCATCCCACAAACCTTATGAGGTGCTGCACGGGATAGGGGAGACCCAAACATACAGGGAGCCCACTGTGGGATTGAAACCATGACGTATGCCACTGAGGTCATTGTACTACATCACTATGGGGTTTTTCATACCAGTGGCTGGCCACAGACAGGATGCAGGTCACCGGACATACTGTCTGCTGTGGTAACTAGGATAGGACAGAGACAACAATACCCATAATGCAATTCACATGCAGAATAGCAGTCTACATCTGCTCCCCAGATGGTGTATGCACCTCTACAGCATGTCAGCTTGGTAGGGGGGACTGACCGTGCGTGCCAAGTCCTCAGTACCTGAGTTGGCTGAGATGGCTTTGCTGCAGGTCTTCATCAGTGCTAATGTGTGACAGGTATTTGCAGAGATGCCTGTGAATGCCCTGTTTCTGTCTGTATTTGACAGTCATGTTTGCCACTTGTAGACCATGATGCAACCAAACTGGTGCATAGCCAGTGTGCTTGCTATGGTCACTTGTTCTCAAAGCAGGGGTGTGTGTGGACTCACATGATGATGATGTACATATCAAACCGGCCTCTCTGGGTCAGGGTAAGGGACATGATCTGCCCCAACATACCCACATTCTGAACATTTCCAAAAGGGGCAGTACTGCAACATGATGACAGGCTGTGGGACCAGCAAACACCTTCCTTTGGAGAACCCGACAGTTGATGCAGGTTGGTACCTGTACCAGGGCCCTTGGCAGACAGGTAATAAGCATGATCAGCTCAGCAGCCCCCCACCATAATCTGCCATTCACCAGCAGAGGCCACAGTCAGTGTGCACCTGATGCACGGTATTGCAGCCAGACAAATGCTGACTGCACACAGTGTGTTAGCCCATACTTAGTGCATGTTCCCAGAGGAACAATGTGCACCCAGATGTGGGATATTCACACCAACACCAAGCAGGTACGTCAGTGATTGGGCCCCAGAAATGGAAACTCACATGTATCACTATTGAATACACTGTATGGCACTATGTGGGAAGGTTGACATGCCATGGTCACTGCTCAATCAGAGTGAGAGTGCCCTCACAGCATGACCTGCTGTGGCCACCCTGTCCGTGCAGATGGCGTTTGCCCATTACAATATCCCAGCTATTGCCCTATGCCCTATGCAGATGCATCCTGGATAAACCGCCCTGTAGGGGGCCATACCCACAATACCTTGCTCATCATTATGCACATTGGAGATGGAACAGTGGAACCCGTGAAAACATTGGGGGCTCATTGGGGTGTGGGCAGCCACAAAACAATGGACGCACATACACAGATTACCACACCTATTTGAGCATTGTGCAAAGATAGCGGTGGTTGGCAGCCCTGTCTGCAACACCAGTCATGGGCTTCATGCAGGCATTGGTAGGATAATCAATACTGTTAGGGACACTCTCCAGGCTGGTAAACACTGTCAGAAATGGATGAGGGGGCACACACCACATAAATCAGTAAGGTTGCTATGATGAATCTCTGTTAGAAAGATGTCTTTAAGTTAAGATTTGTTATCTGACATTGGTCATAGCTACCTTTTGATGTATATGGGATGTGTTTCCATGTTTATGACAGCATTGCTAAGGTATGCAGGTGCTAGTAGTGGGGGCTCGCGCTCTGTGCAGGGCACAACAACCTGCCTTTTCATTAGACTTTGGATGGTGTAGCTTGTGGGTGTGGGTGTTTGTGCCCCTGTTGGCCGATGCTCTGGGGCAGAGGTTCACAAATCTGGTCCTGGTGGTTCAGACAGGATTCAGGTTGTCAGGCTGTCCCTACTGAATATGCATGAGGTACATTTGCATACAATGGGGGCAGTTCCTTCAAATGCATCTCATGCATATTTATTATGGACAACCTGACAACCTGAATGGTGTTTGCCCTCTGGAACTGGGGTTGCCACCATCTGCTCTGGGGAGTGCACATTATTATTGTATATGTGCTCTGTAGGGCAAAATATAGGGACATTGCCTGCAGGAGCCACAGCTGGGACTTGAACCTGCACCAAACTGCACCAAACTGTTACCACAGAGGTAGTTCCTTCCCAGGGGATACCATTACTGTTCGTCAGACAGACCTTGCCTGTTGGACTGCATGCCACCCACCTGGACAGGGTTTGGCCTTGGTCTGCTGTGGGAAGATAACACTGCCCCCTCCACCGCAGGCACCCCTACGCCACCATGCTGACATGCTGTTCTGCCGGTTGTGCTGGTGGTGCGCAGTCCCAGCTCATCCAGTGTGCCATTAGGCGGCTGCCTATGGTGTGGGATCTTGGGTAGGGGTGCCTACATGGACATGCACACTTCCCCATAGCACTGCCTGCTAATGTTATGTGGCCTTTGGGGTACCTGCTGGTTGATGTCCATTGGGGCAATGTATGACACACACTCGTGGGCATGTTTTCCCTTGGTCAGTTGCTGTCTTGCTGATTTGCAGTTTCTGCGTTCCTATGTGCCACCTAGGCATCTGCCTAGTCCACCCTGTGCTCCAGCTGCCCAACTGCATGTCCCGCCTGCAGCCCCCTGTACCCCATTTTCAGCTTCACCGTAGTGCCCTTTCATACTTGGGCACTATGCTGTTGCTGCACATGTATCACTACTATCACTTTTCTTGGTTTCCCTGCCTTTGCTGTACATTGCTGACTGAACTGGTTTCTCTTCCTGCAAATATGCCTCTAGTGCAAAGTTTTCACTGGCGCTAATTTTCAGACCTTCATTTCACAGCGTTAGTGTGCATGGAGCCTCTCCCCACCCACTCTCCGCCCATTGACCCCTTCTCTCCACCCTCTGGGGAGCCTTACTCCACCCTCTGTGTGCCTTAACGCTGCAGGAGACGTGTTCGCGCAAAACCGCACGATATCGCGAGATAATGTTACTTTGTCGGGAGATAACATTATGTATCACGCGATAACATTACGTATCGCGTACAAACTGCACTGCTGCAACGTTATCGCTGTTTAGTAAACATACCCCTATATGGCCTATCTAGTCTGCCCTTCCATATCAAATACCATAGTCCCTTTTTTCCCTTTAGAGATCTTCTGTGTTTGTCCCATGCTTTCTTGAATTCAGATACTGTTCTTGTCTCTACTATCTTCACTGAAAGACTATTCCATGCATCTACCATGCTTTCTGTAAAGAAATATTTCTGTATATTACTCCTCAGTCTATCCCCTTTCACCCTCATCACATGCTCTCTCATTGCAGAGTTTACTTTCAATCGAAAGAGGCTCTCCTTATATACATTTATGCCATAGAGGTATTTAAACATCTCTATCATATCTCTATTCTGCTTTTCCTCTAACATATACATATTAAGATCTTTAAGTCTGTCCCCATATGGTTTATAACGAAGACCACTGACCATTTTAGTAGCCACTCTCTGCACCAACTCCATCCTGTTTATATCCTTTTGAAGGTGTGATCCTCAGAAATGCACACAATATTCCAAATGAGGTCTCATCAGTACTATCACCTCCTTTTTTCTGCTGGCCATTCCTCTCCCTATGCATCCAAGCATCCTTCTGGCTTTCACCGTAGCCTTTTCTACCTGTTTAGCCACTAAGATCATCAGAAACAATCATGGCGAGATCCTGCTCTTCTTTCGTGGACAGAAGTTCTTCACTCGCTATATCTACCAGCAACTACATTGGAGGAATGTTAACTACACATCTACTCCATTCCCTATTATGCACATACAAACTTTCAATTTAGGGATACTGAAAAGCCTAAAGAATGAAACTGTAAAGCTTCACGGACAGTCAACCGTACACCACCACTCTGACCTTGTTTGTGTGGCTGATGGAATATATTATAACCCACTGAACACAATTAACAAATTCATGCCTGAAACTAATAACCATGCTTCAGTACTGCATAATACATCCATTTGGATTCTACCAAATTCACAATTATTGGCACCTTATTTGTACCGAATGAACATTATTCAAGTAATTTCCTATCACCTTTTCCCTCCATCCCTTGGGAGACTGTAAACCCAACTGTTGAGCCCAAATTGGTATCACTACCTGAGATCCTCACTGAAAACACATTTCATAATTGTGTTCATCATTCCTTATTTATCCCAACTCACTATGACTGGAATCTACCGTTTGGGCAACCCATTTCCCAACAACAAGGCGATATCCACTGTTCCCCCTATAACACTCTAATCCCCCAACTAAATAAACACAAAAATACAATTAAAATCACCAGCATCCAATCTTTGCATGCCATACCAAACAACAACAAAGACTGCATGAAATCACACGAAGGGATGCACTAAGAAGCATGTTCTTTTGTTGTGCCCTTTCAAGGTGCACCTATGGCAATACATTGCAGCAGTGTTGGCATTTACAGGGCTAGGTCATCTCCAGATGATGATGTCGCAGAGAGAGGAAGAGCGTGTCAGCTTCCAATTCATTCCCTCTCTCCCAAAGTGCGCTAGTACTCTCAGTCACAATATATAAAGGCTCCATGATCCTTCTGCAGAGAGTGAATTTACATCAGCAAATGATCTGGTAAACACGATTTTCCCATGTAGCCCTATAAGAGGGTAATTTTACAAACCAGTGGCTTGTTTACACACATTTTCATGTGCTCGTTTTATATAGCAAATCATGGCATTTAATGATTTTCGCACATGAATGGGCACTTTATAAGTACATAAGTTGCCCCAGTGTCACGTAATTTCACCGTGGACATCCTCATGGGGGAGAGTGGGCGCAGCACACAACTATGTACATAAAATCGTATAATTTTCATGTGTTCTTTAAAATATTTAGGTGCGGTCATTTATACCAGCACTAGGACTGGTGTCAGTACTCGTTCCTTAAATTAGCATGTGTGCTTTTGCACTTAAGTCTTATTTTATAATCTTGTGTATGCATGTACTTGAATTTCTAAAATTGGCATAAAGTACATATGCGAAAATGTGCGTTAAGTAAGCGATAGTGTACAAAATTACCCTCCGCATGTCTATTCAGCCCCTTATGACTGGCATTTGTCTCTCACATGGAGGGAGACATTTAGTGGAAGAAATGAACTTGCTGGATTGATTGACTTTCCCTTTTTCAGCCCCTTCCTACCTGCGATGAGTTGTGTGTGCTAGTCGCCAGACTCTGAATCAGTCCAGGATGGCTTGTTCACGTAAAAATATTCTTGATCAACTAATCTTCAATTTATTGGGATGATTAAGAATCTTTAAAATAGATTCTTTTAACTGAGCAAATTGCAAATCAGGATCTGGGATGTAGAAGAGTTTGATAAGGCATATTTCAGGTGAAGCTGATAATGTTAGAGTTGTACTCTTTATGTTCGTAATCAAATATGCAGATCTTATTCTAACTCACATTATTGGAAATACTATACAGAAACCACATGAGGTCCTTCTAGGACTTAAAATAAAGCGAGGAGTAGAAAGGGCTGATTTCATAAAATTAAGCACAATCAATTAATCATAACCAAATATAACAGAGCTTTTTTTTTCTGTGAATTTATTGATTCTCCGTTTTCACTGATTGATGCCTCTGCTAGAAATGTTTTAGGGTTAAGATTAACCTAAAATGGATTGATGAATGCATAGTGCCCAGAAATATGTACCATATGCAACACAATACCATGACAAAAAGTAGCAGGTGTTCCTTATTAACAAATTACTGGAGCCTCTAGTAGATGTAAGGATAGTGGAGCCAAGGCAGCATGTTTTTTACCAGAGGGAAATCATAGCAGATCAGTTTCCTTAATTAAGTGACCAAAGAAACTTTTGTCCCACACAAGCTCATAAAAAAGCTAAGCAGCCTAGGATGAATCCAAGATGGTAGACTAGGTTAGAAATTAAAAACATAGAATCATGGAGGGGCGGCGCTGACCATGGAATGAGATGGCTGCCTGGAGATCAGCTCCCGAGCCTCTATTTGTGAATTCTGCCCCATTCTCACCTCAAAGCTCTCTTTAACGGCAGTGTTTGAATGGAAGATCTTCCCGCAATGGCCATCATTAAACCAGCATGACTGGAAAGCCCCCCGGAGTTGAATCAAGGCATTAAATGATCCGAGCAGGAACCTCCATTACCTTATAAAATGGCTGCGGCCAAAGACTCTGACGACGGTATGAAGGAACTGCTGGCTGAAGTCTGGGTAGTATAGGACTTAGTTACTGCTAATGTAGAAGTGCTGGACACCATAAGGTCAGAACTGGTAGAAGTCAAGACTCAATTTAAACATAGAAACAGAGAAAATGATGGCAGAGAAAGACCACATGGCCTATCTAGTATGGCCTTTCATATCCACTACAATAGTTTCCTTTTAACCTTTAGAGATTCTGTGCTTGTCCCATGCTTTCTTGAATTCAGATTCTGTCCTCATCTCTACCACCTCCACTGGGAGACTATTCCATGCATCTACTACTCTCTCCATATAGAAATATTTATGCATATTTCTCCTGAATTTATCCCTTTTCACTCCCATCCTATGACTCTCGTAGCAGAGATTGCTTTCAATCGAAAGAGGCTCTCCTCTTGGGCATTTATGCCACGGAGGTATTTAAACGTTTCTATCATATCTCCTCTATCCTGCTTTTCCTCTAACATATACATATCAAGATCTTTAAGTCTGTCCCCATATGCTTTATAATGAAGACCTCTAACCATCTTAATAGCCAGGCTTGGCATTGAACGCTGATGCCCGCAGTGGCTACCCTTGTGTTTGACTCAGTCATCATAGGCAGCCCAGGACATGTACTTCGAGCACTCCCCGAAGCACTTTGTGAGGATTTGGAACCACTGGAGGTGATCCCCTCCGAGGCCTGCATAGAAACCCGTGAGTTCCTTCACCAGGTCCAGAGATATATGCCAATATATAGCTTGTATCTTGGATTCGACAACCCAGCATCAAACATTTGTGGCTCTTTTGCCAGTGCATGGTTGACTTCACCCCATGGAGGTTTGTGGGAGTTGCAACTTCTGGAAGCCGAGGCCCCGCTGGACCTGATACTATGGGTACTGATGCCGGTGTCTCCCAAATGCAGAGGATGAGCTGTCTGAGGATGGTGGGGCAGGAACCATCAGGGCTTACTTGGGTGGGGCTTTGTATTGGAGGATTTTGAGTTACTATGTGTGAGGGTGCCCTGCTGACCCTGTGATGAGGGACAAGGCTTTCCCCATGCCTTGAAGAAACTCGAGGAATGATGTGTCCTTGGGTGGGGACCAATGCCGTGATGCTGGGGGAGATGGATCTGATGGGAGGTCGTGGTGCTTCCATGGCTCCAAGGATACCTTGTCCTCAGACTCTCAGTTGGAGCAGTCAGTCAAGGACTCAATGACCGATGGTGCCTGGGCCCCGGTGACCCATGGTGGCTGCTTGGCTGGAGCCATAAGCGATTGCCGGGCAGGATCTCGCTCCTGAGTAATGGGAGCAAGATCGAGACCCTCGCCAAGGATCAACTCGAGGCTCTGGACTCACAAGGATTGGCTCGGCAGCGTGGGGTGTCCTCAAGAGCGAGATCCCCATAGTCTCAGTGGATGCACTGGCGGGGCCAGGCGTCAATGTCTGCTGTGAGGTGAGGAAGGCAGTAACACTGCGCTCCAGCGCCATCATCCTGGATTCCCACTCAGGAGTTGCAGGCTTCAATGTGAACACCATGGTCACCAGGTCCTGTGTCAGTGAGTAGAGGGAGTCTTTGATGAGACAGGCTTTGGGGGTCCAGGACTTGTCACCAGAGGCCTCCACGTCTGTTCAGGGAACCTTCGCTGGCCGCATCTGCTCCGACTTCTTGGGTTCTCTGTGGGCTGTGGGACCTGGCGTGGGGCTTGCCCTGTGTGTCTAAGTCCCAGGAAGAGGTCCTCAAGGATTTTTTTCTTTTTTTTGCATTCCCATTCCAGGGAATGCTTGTCAGAGTGTTTGCGGACCCGATCAGGCACCGCAGGGGCTTTACGTGATTCCGAGAACCCATGCCGGTCCTTAGAGTGCAAAGCTACCGGGGATACCGGGGCAGAGTCTGACCTGTTGAAGATGTTGTCTTGCTTCTGTTGACAATGCTGGATGGTCTTCACCGACATCTTTTTACAAAGGGAGCAGACCTCTGGGTCATGGTAGGACCCTAGACACTGGAGACAGCAATCCTGTGTATCGGTGAGAGACATGTTTTTTGCGCACTGATCACACTTTTTGAACCCACTAGCCAATGGGGGAAAAAGTAGCCCGGTGAGGTCGAAGACCTTTGACGTGGCTAGCAGATAGAAAAAGGCACGAACTGCCTTGTGGAAAAAAATCCTAAAACGGATCCTGGACTTGATGCTGGGGCAAGCAAGTTTGGAGGCAGGAAAGGACCGGTGCAACCAGAGAAAGAAAAAATAGTTTAACACACAATTTAATCAATTTTTTCGGGGGAATTAAGACGGACATTGGTTGGGCTCCGTGAAAAAAAGGAGACCGAGTAAGATGGCACCCTTGGGCTGGAAGGGGAGATGCCATCTTACTCAGCTGGGGAGATGCTTCCACGAGGGTTCCGTTGGCATCAACGTCACCTATATGTGAGGTCTGATTTCCTCCTTGTTCCTGGAGAAAAAATATTTTCTCTTATTCTTAAATGGGTCATAATGAAGCTTTTTTGCATGTCCCCTAGTCTTTTTACTTTTTGATGGTGTAAATAACCTATCTACATTTACCCATTCCACTCCATTCATTAATTTATATGTCTATTCTTCCTAAACATAACCCACCTTGACAGTCATAAATCCCATTTCCATTTTGCCAGTATATATTACGCCTGAGATACTATAAACATTAGCAGTGAATCTGAGAGATTCAGATCATCTCCAACATACCCTGGCATACAAGTATGCTTCATTCCTGTCAAGGTACAGTATGCATGAAATTAAGCTTTTGAAGACTTTACCCCTGAGTACATCATCAAATATATATTTCTTAGACATGGCACAAGGATTTTAAAGCTGTGATATCTATTCCTGGTGTTCTCTCAGAAACTTTGGATTCCTTTCCTCTTTCTCCACTTGGGGGTTTTTGTCTCTTGCACCAAGGACATCAAATTCTCTTAATGTATGTCGTGGAAGGATCCTCCTGTTGCTTAGTGTTCCATGTATGCACCAAACTCAACATTTTTGTAGTTGAAGAGTTTATCTTCCTCTCAAGAGCTCACTCTTTTATCAGGAGCTAGGCATTTCCTCCATGCCATGCTTCTGGAAATCTCTTTTCTCATTCCAGCTCTTCCGTGTGGCAACTGCTCATGCATGCTACTTCACACACTCCACTATGAACTTATTCCGAAGTAAATTGAACCATTCCCTCTACACCAGTGTTTTTCACTTTAAGGCCATCCAGTGGTGGTTTCCACCAACCCTAAGCGTTGGTCCCTGACTTTATTTCCTCACACACTCTTTTCCCATCTTCCCCAGAGGCTACTGCTGACACTATCTCCAGAATAACGGTCCCATTTTCTTGTAGCATGATATGACTCCCAGTGAGCTTGAGCCATTCAGTGTCCAAACTCCCATTCTATGCCATGAGACTGTAAGAACTGCATGGGAGTTTTGTCACTGAAAGCTGTAAGATGCTGGAAGAAAAGAGAACAGCTGTTCCAGAGATGGCGGCAGCAGAAAGTTTCTGGAAAAGGTCAGGGGGATTAAAAATGGTGGAAGAGATCCATCTTAGAGGAGATTAGAATGAGGACAGGATGTTGGAGGCTGACTAGTGAGAGAGGTGAGCGAGAGTTGCGACTAATTGTGATAAGGTTTGACGTGGGTATTGGGAGAAAACAGTGTATGTTAGAGAGGACTTGAGGAGAGCATATGGGGTGATATAGGGTGGAGGAAGGGGAGAAGAGGGGGAGCAGATAGCCTAAGGGAGAGAGAGTACATGTAAGGTTTGGGGTAAATAGGTTAAGGGAGGAAGTGTGTGGAGGAGCAGGCCTGTTTCATTACATGAGTCGCTGTGCTTGACTGAGTAGTCAGGCCATCTGTAGTGTTAGAGGAGAACTGCCCCCCAGGCTGGTCTTTGCTATGGGGCCATCCTGACAACTAGACACTGGCAGTTATGTCCAGCTAGGGGCATGTCTATCATATTGAAGTTTATTTGCCAAAATGGCCTCCACTTCAAAAATTGTGGTGATCACTGCTCTAGTCTAAAAATGCTCATAAAACTCTTGGGGGCACTACATCTAGGGCTTAAAATGTAGGGGTTCATAGTTCTCTGGTACATTGCCTATGAATTCACACTAAAATTCTTGTTTTGTATTTCAAATACTGGAAATCCAGAATCCCTGTATCTGAAAACCTACATCTTGAGCATGCTGGAGCCAGTTCTGTTATTTTGGCCAAAAGGCTCATGGCATGTACCTGCAGCTCACAACTTGCTCTCTGATTACATCCAGCAGGTATCAAAGCTCAGCTGAAAGCAGATTAAAATAGAATCAAGTAGAATATCTAAAGCAATACATTTCACGTTTTCAGGTATTTTCTACTGGAGGTCATTGCGACATTTAATAGCTTTGAAAGGTTTAACATTACCAATTGTTTGCAGTGCTGTTGAAATTTTAACAAAATCAATTTTCAATTCTGTTTTACCTTCAGGTTCACTAGACATTTTTCCTCTTGGGGCAGAATCTTTAGGTATTGATTTGAATGGGTCTTCCTTCATTTTCTCTACATATTGTGCTGTGCAGAATTTGGTAGTGTTTATTTTCTGCTGAAATTAGTAAACATTAGAATATTAGAGAAATGTATTTGAGTACCTGCCCTAAATTAACCTAACTTGTGCAGTGTATGCCCTGGACAGCTGCAGTCAGAGTTGATTGGGTTGATTGTTGCTCATTTCAGGGTTGATTTTCAGCAGCGGCCGCCAGCGTTGTTAAAGCAGCTGACCATCGCCACTTTAACTAAGACCATATATTCAATGCTGGGAACATATCTGGTCAGAAGTGATATTCAGCTGCTGCCTGGTTAGTTAAAGCAGCTAAAGTTAGGAGAGAGGAGCAAGGAAATTCATGACACTAACATTTAACTTTCAAAAGGGAGAGTATGATAAAATGAGGAAAATGGTTAAGAAAAAGCTAAAAGGAGCAGCTGCAAAGGTTAAAGGTTTCCATTAAACATGGGCATTGTTTAAGAATACTATCTTGGAACCCCAGACCAGCTATATTCTATGCTTTAAGAAAACTGGAAGGAAGTCCAAAAATCTGCCAGCATGGTTTAAAGGTGAGGTCAAACAGGTTGTTGTAGCCAAAAAGGCATCTTTCAGAAAATGGAAAAAGTAGCCAATGCCAAAACCAGGAAAAAAACACAAGCACTGACAAGTTAGATGCTAGGCATTGATAAGGAAGGCAATAAGAAAATTTGAAAAAAAAGCTTGCAATGGAAGCAAAAACATATAAGAAAAACCTTTTCAAGTACATTTGTAGCAAAAAACCTGCGAGAGAGTCAATTGGACCATCAGATGATAGAGGGGCAAAAGATTTAGGGAAGTTACCCATGCCTGAAATGATATTTAAAGGTGATGAAGCGGAGGAAGTAAAACAAATTTCAATAAACTGAGACTATGTAATACAGCTATTTGATAAACTAAAGAATAGCAAATCACCTGGACCAGATGGTATATATCTCAGGATACAAAAACAATTGAAATATGAGATTTCAGACCTACTATTAGTAATCTATGAGCTATCATTAAGATTATCTGTAGTACCTGAAGATTAGAGAGTGGATAATGTAATGCCAATTTTTAAAAAGGATTCCAGCGATGATCCAGGAAACTACAGACCGGGAAGCCTGATGCCATTACCAGACAAAATAGTATAAAACTATTATAAAAAATAAAATTACTGAACATGTAGATTTGCCATGGTTTAATGTGAGAAAGCCAACATGGATTTCGCCAGGGATAAGATCCATCAGGAAAGACACTTGGGGAAATTAAAAAGACATGGGATAGGAGGCAGTATACTATTGTTGGGTCCACTACTTTTTAATATATTCATAAATGATCTGGAAATGGTAATAATAAGTAAGGTGATCAAATTTGCAGATGACACAAAATTATTCAAAGTTGTTAAAGCACAAGAGGATTGTGAAAAATTGCAAGAGGACCTTGAAAACCTGGGAGACAGTGTCCAAAAGGCAGATGAAATTTAAGATGAACAAGTGCAAAGTTATGCACATGGAGCGCAAATCTATAACAGCCATGTCTGGCCGGCAGAAATGTCTAATCGTAAAACGGACATATAAGAAACCTGATTCTTAAACTGTGGGTATAGACACACCCGTGGTTCCGGAATCAGGGAGATATATGTCCCCAGCATGGCCTATATCTATGTGCTCACCGTATTCTGACAAGATAGACGTCTCAGATACGTCTCATCTCCGTGCGGCCACACCCCTGCTGGCAAAATGTACATCTCCTAAGCTGATGCTCACACTGACAATGATGTGCTTATGCAAACCAACACACCACCAGACTATCTAAGAGCCTAATAATCCAATAAATCAATCTCTTAGTAAACAAAATACAATACCAACTAGGGTTTCACTCAATTCTATCTATTAGCCATAATTACAAGATGTAAGCATCTGCTAGTCCCTATGGTGAAATTTTCGCCAGATGTAGGGCAAATAGCTATACTGAGATCTCCTTGCCCTTTATGCAGTTATGGATTATGCAAACCAACACATTAATATGGATGAAACAGATGTGGTCATACAAACCAGACTATATATGCTAGTCTGTTGCATGCCCATAACACTACAAGGTTATGTACGTGCACCAAAGCTATTGTATAAGCAAGTGGAAAGTAAGATGTTTGTCCAGACAGACCCTGCAGGAAAACAATCATGGCATTTGAAGAACATTTTAGTAACCGCAGTCACAAATATCATGGTGCAGTTAGATATGTAGCAGTGCTGTTTGCCCTGTAGCATGTCCCCACTCCAAGGGTCCCCCACCATTGACAGGGACATGCCCTGCTATATTGCTGCAGAGCAGCTTTGCAGAATTTACTGCCCATTCACACTGACTCCTGGTGATGCTGCACATGTATAGCATGGTCCAGGTACTAGCCAGGCTTACATGTCCACTCAGGGTTGCAGATCAGCACACCAGGGCCTCCCCTGCACCCCCACCATATCACACACACACACACACACACACACACACTACATGTACTCCTGCTTGCAGTCATAAATATCATACATCTGCAAAAACTATGTCCTGTACTTATAAACAACTGCTAGTAAGACATAACGGCATGGCGTCTCAGGACAACATATCTGCTCTGCATTTCTCAGCCAAACACAAATCTGCTCCAAACTACCTTACTTTCTATCCCAACACTGGAATTATTTGGTAAGCCTAGAACAGCAAACAGCAAACGTCAGCTTAGCCAGAATAAAGACTATTGCAGTGCTTTATATTTCTGTAAGGTTTTTTTTTATTGTTCCTTAACCTTACAAACGTCCCTCACCTGTGCATTCTATTCTTTACAACTGCATCTTGTGCTCTCCCAGACAGCAGACACAGCAGTTCAATGCAGACGTGTCACAGCCATTCATCTATATGAGACGTGTTGAAGTTCATAGCAGATATTTTTCTAAGTGCTGGCCTTATTCCATTTTACCCCTGGTATAGCATAGGTGTCCGTGGGAAACACTCAGGACGTACATGGGCCTTTCCTGAATATGCTTTCCATGTCTCTGTGGCTTGCCACACTCCAATTCGCCCCCTCCCGCCCACGTTCTAAGATCCCTGTTTTCACACCATGTACGTGCAGGACTGCGTGGTTTAGGAATATGGGTCTAGACATTTTCGAGAGGAAAACATCTATCCCGCACTTCCAGGCGGCCTATTTGCATTTCAGAATGACCCCGTTAGGGAAGAACAACCCAAACTATGGCTACATGATGCAAGGTTCCACATTAGGAACCACCAGCCAGGAAAAGGATCTAAGGGGCCTGTCTACTAAAGGATTTTTCACATTTTGTACCTATGGGAAAAATGCTTAGTAGACAGGCCCCTAAGGGGTATGTTTACTAAACTGCATTAGTGTGATTCGCGTTAGGATCCGCGTTAGAGGCAGAAACCCCAAATAAGGACATGGGCGGTACATCATTACCGATAACGCTCGTTATAAGGCGCCGCACAGCAACGATCGTTACAGGGTGCATTACTGCGCATTAAGCTTAAGAAGGCGCGCAGACACCCCAATGCAGAAACAGAGCTGTAGCACAATGGTTACTACACAGACTGATGGTACAAGGGTCATGGGTTTGATTCCCCAGTGTGCCTAATGAATAAGGCTGGGTGAGGTGTCATGTGTAACCCTTTGAAGGTCTACTATAATGTTTTAATCCACATTCTGCAGCCGGGTTAATGTTTGCATATTTCAAGAAAATTGTACCCGTCTTATTCAATATTTTCCAATAGTGACGTTCCCTCTGCCATGGTCATGTATTATATACCATTTGATAGGAATATTTAGGCAGACATTTGGATCCTGAAAGTTTTGGGCTTGGCCTGGAAAGGGTTAAGTATTGGGCTGTGAGGAAGTTTAGTTGTACTTTAATAGTGCTGCCAGCAAACACACCCTCACAGTGGTGTAACCCAAGGTGCCACATAAGGCACCCTAGAAGGCACTCCATAGGGCACATTATAAAGTGCGCTGTCTGCCAAGGCACCCTATAATGTCCCCTATAGGACACCATATAAGGCACCTTATAAGGCGCTTTATAGGGCGCCATATAAGGCGCCCTAAGGTGACAGTACTCTGAGGGTGTTTCTGCTGGCAGCACTAATATACAATAAAAATAGACAATGCCTAAGACAACCCTATTGATGAACCCCACTGTGGGTTTTGAACCCATGACCTCTGGCTCTACAGGCAGTGAAGTAACCAGTGGGCTAGAGCTGCTAACAAGCACCTGGCTGGCTACAGGAAGACTGCATGGCACCACACCCACATTCTGCTGTGGTTACCAGGATAGGGTCAACCCATCTGTACCCAGGATGCACAGCACATGTAAATCAGCAGTCTACAGATGATCACAAGATGGGGTATGCACCCCACAGCACCTCAGCCTGGTAGGGGATGCCGCGGTGTGTGTTAGTGGCACAGAGTAGCTACAGACCGTCACAGTGTGCGGGTCCTGTGCTCACCCTGAGGGAGAGGTATGGTGCCCAGCACCATTCTCACAGCACCTGGCTTTACTGAGATAGGCTATGCTGCAGGTCCCCATCAGTGCCAATGTGTGATAGGTAGTCCTTGCAAACACCCCTAGAATATGCCTGTATTCATCTGTATGTCACATCTAGCCCTTGTGGACTATGATGCACCCAGAAAAGTGCATACCCTGTGTGGGTGTCATGGTCACATGATGTAAGTGAAGGGGGGGGGTGTTGGGACCCACAGGGAGATTGCATACCACCACCCAACGCACCCTCTGGGGCTCAGGGTGGGGGACAGGATCTCCTGCCAACAGATCCACTTTCTACCCCCCTGCAATGGTGGCAGCAGAGAGGACCCTCACCCCAGTCCTGCTAGGGATCAAACACCCTACAGGGCAGGCAATGCAGAGCTGTACACATCCATAAAGCAATAGCAGACAGAAGGCCTGGAAATGCACAGCTGCCCCCCCCCCCTGACATTCTCCAGCAGCAAGCCTTCAGCCGCTGCACCCTGCAAGGCATTCCAGCATACTAGCTACAAA
Organism: Ichthyophis bannanicus; assembly: GCA_033557465.1. Lineage (NCBI taxonomy): Eukaryota > Metazoa > Chordata > Amphibia > Gymnophiona > Ichthyophiidae > Ichthyophis > Ichthyophis bannanicus. The sequence goes on along the minus strand of CM066034.1, from coordinate 964,744,454 downwards.
CAGTCTGCTAGCTAGTCCATAATGCATGGTCCTGGAGAAGATGCGTGTACCCAAAACTGGGAGGTCAGCATACACACCAAGCAGATAAGTCAGTGATCGGGCCCCAAAAGAAAACCCATAAACATCACATGAGAAAAATCCTATACAGCACTATGGGGGAACCTAGCCATGCCGTGGTCACTGCTCAGTCAGGGTGAGAGTGACCTCCCAGCAGGACATGCTGTGGCCACTCTGTCCGTGCAGGTGGTGGCCGGCCACTACAATGTCCATGCCATTGCCCTATGCTATGTACAGATGGACCCAGGCCAGGCCATCCTATCCTGGCTGTTCCCACGGTACCTTGCTCCTCATTATGCACATTGGCAGGCCACTACTGGCAACAGTGCTAGCAGTGTGGGCTGTGGAGGGTGTTTGCAGCCACCACACACTGGATAGACAGACACACACTCCCCACACCTATGCCAGCATTGTGCAGCTATAGAGGTGTTTGGCAGCCCTGGCCACCACACCAGTCCTGGGCAGAGTGCAGGCATGGCTATGGTAAGCAATACTGTTGGGGTCACTCCCCAGGGTGGTAAACACTGTCAGACACAAGACCTGTAGCACACTCCACAGACATCAGATAGGTTGCTATGCTGCAGCTCAATCAGCAAATTGTGCTTAACTTAGGAATTGCTATCTGCCAGTAATCACAGCAAACTTGTGATAGCTGTGTACCGTATTCCCAGGTTTAGGGTGGCATTGCTAAGGTATGCAAGTGCTAGTATTGGGAGATGCACGCAGGGCCCAGTGTCCTGCCTCTCCAGGAGGCATTGGATAATGGAGTCTGTGTGTGCGGGTGTGTCTGCCCCTGTTGGCTGCTGCTTTACGGCAGAGGTTCCCAACTCCAGTCCTGGTGTGCCAAACACTGTTCGGGTTTTCATGCTGTCCCTCATGAATATGCATGAGATACAACTGTATACCATGGGGGCAGTGCATAGCAAGACAGCACAGACACATTTATTAGAGGCAGCATGGAACCTGAATGGTGTTTGGCCTTCCAGGACTGCATTTGGGAGACTCTGCTCTAGGTAATGCGCATGGGTATGGTGTCTGTGCTCTGTAGGGTAAAATGTAGGTGTTTTGGGCATGTTTACGTCATCTGCAATAAAGGTTCTATCTGTATTAGCACGTTATAGTAGTGGGTAAAATTTGAGGACTGGGTTGGCGGAAACCACAGCTGGGACTTGAACCTGTGATTTTCTGCTTCTGAATACACTGGTTTTGTGCACTGCACCACCATGTTCTCACAAAGATGGTGCATTCCCTGGTGAGACCATGACTGTTGGTCAGACAGGGCCTGTCTGTTGCAGTGCTTGGCACCCACCTACACAGGGCTAGGCCACGGTCTTCTCTGGGCAGCTGCCACTGCCCCCTCCACCACCAGTAACCCTCTGCCACCATGCTGACATTCCCTTCTGCAGGTGGTGCTGGTGGAGCGCAGTCTCAGGCCATCCAGTGTGCGGGTAGGCGGCTGCCTATGGTGCGAGTTCTGGGGTAGAGGTGCCTTCATAGGTGTCCACGCTTCCCCCCAGCACCGCCTGCCAATGTTCCGTGCCCTTGGGGGTAGCTGCTGGGTACTATCCCCTGTGACACTGTGGGACACACAGTCGTGCCCATGTTGGGCCTTCAGCAGTTGCTGTCTGGCTGCTCTGCTGTTTCGGCATTCGTATGGGCCACCTAGGCATCACTCTAGTCCGAACTGTGGCCCAGCTGCACCACAGCATGTGCCGCCTGCGGCCCTCTGTATCCCCTTTTACGGCATCTGTCCAATTGCCATTCCGACATGCCCACCCTGCTGTTGCCGCACATGTGCACGCCATAGGACATCTGTCCAATGGAGAGGGAAACCCTGCACAGCGCAATTTCACTGTGGGCTCATTCACTTTGTATGGGGACGGAGCATAGACCCTTCCACGATTAATATCGTTTTTTTAGAGCTTTCCCGGGGGGGGGGGGGGGTTGATGGTACCCATTAATATCACTATTGGCCAGCTTGGTTATGGTTTTTTTCCAGTTTGTTGAGGTCATTTTCAATGTTTACGTGCCCTTTTGTTCTGTGCACATGTATCACACATCACTTTTTTTAGGTTTCCCTGCCTATGCTGTACATTGCTGACACTTAAATGGTTTCTCTCCCCTGAACTGTGCATTTAACGGCAGGTTTTCATTCGGGTTAGGATTCAGCTCTTCAGACCAGCGTGTTAGTGTGCAGGGAGCCTCTCCCTGCCCACACTCCGCCCATTGACCCCTTCTCTCCGCCTTCTCTCCACCTTCTGCGGTGTTTTACCGCGCCGTGGAGCTTTACGATCGTTAACGCATCATAACGCGCGTTATGTAACGTTAACGCTCATTAGCGCATCATAACGCGCGATATGATGCGCTAACGATGGTTAACGTTACATAACGCGCGTTATGTACCATTACCGCAGTTTAGTAAACATACCCCATAGAGGAATTAAAAAAGGTACAGAGAAGAGCGACCAAAGTGATAAAGGGAATGGAAGGATACCCTTCAAGGAAAGGCTTAAAAGGTTAGAGTTCTTAGAAACATAGAAACATAGAAACATGATGACAGAAAAAGACCACAAGGCCCATCTAGTCTGTCCTTCCATAACAACAACTACAACAGTCCACTTTTTACCTTTAGAGATCCTCTGTGTTGGTCCCATGCTTTTTTGAACTCAGTCACTGTCCTCATCTCCACCACCTCCACTGGGAGACTATTCCACGGATCCACTACTCTTTCCGTAAAGAAATATTTCCGCATATCACTCCTGAATCTATCTCCCTTCACCCTCATCCCATGTCCCCTTGTAGCAGAACTTGCTTTCAATTGAAAGAGGCTCTCTCCCTGAACATTTATGCCATGGAGGTATTTAAACATCTCAATCATATCACCTCTATCCCGCCTTTCCTCTAAGGTGTACATATTAAGATCCTTAAGTCTGTCCTCATATGCTTTATAATGAAGCCCATTAATCATTTTAGTAGCAACCCTCTGCACCGACTCCATCCTGTTCACATCCTTTTGAAGGTGCGGTCTCCAGAATTGCACACCATACTCCAAATGAGGTCGCACCAAAGACTTATACAGAGGCATTATCACCTCCTTTTTTCTGCTAGCCATTCCTCTCCGTATGCACCCAAGCATCCTTCTAGCTTTTGCCGTCGCCTTTTCTACCTGTTTAGCTACTTTAAGATCATCAGACACAACCACACCTAGGTCCCGCTCTTCTTTAGTGGACAAAAGTACTTCACCTCCTATACTGTATTGCTCCCTTGGATTGCTGCAGCCCAAATGCATGACCTTACATTTTTTAACATTAAATCCCAGCTGCCAAATTCTAGACCATTCTTCAAGCTTAGCTAGATCCCTCCTCATGTTATCTACACCTTCCTGGGTGTCTACTCTATTACAGATTTTGGTATCATCCGCAAAGAGGCAAACCTTACCCAACAGCCCTTCCGCTATATCACTAACAAAGATCTTAAAAAGAATCAGACCAAGGACAGATCCCTGGGGCACACCACTGGTACCATCCTTCTCCTCAGAGTGAGCTCCATTTACTTGTACTCTTTGTCGCCTCCCACCCAACCAATTTCTAACCCAAGCAGTAACTTTAGGGTCCATCCCTAGGGTGCTCAGTTTGTTTATAAGTCGCCTGTGAGGAACAGTGTCAAAGGCTTTACTGAAATCTAAATACACCACATCTAGAGCTCTCCCTCGGTCCAACTCCCTGGTCACCCAGTCAAAGAAATCGATCAGATTTGTCTGACAAGACCTGCCTCTGGTGAATCCATGCTGCCTCGGATCCTGTAATCCGCCGGACTCCAGAAACCTCACTATTTTCTCTTTCAGCAGCGTTTCCAATAATTTACTCACCACTGAAGTTAAACTAACCGGCCTGTAGTTTTCAACCACATCCTTACTTCCGCTTTTGTGTAAAGGCACCACATGAGCCTCTTTCCAGTCCTTTGGCACCACTCCCGACTCCAACGAGGCATTGAAAAGGTCAGTCAGTGGAGCTGCTAGAACGTCCCCAAGTTCCCTCAGTATTCTAGGGTGTATCCCATCCGGTCCCATCGCTTTGTCTACTTTAAGTTGAGCTAGTTTCTCACGAACACAGTCTTCTGAAAATTGTTCAAGATGTCCCTCGCTTCTGTTCTTATTTGTGGGTGTTTTCTGAGGTCCTGCTCCTGGTTCTTCATCTGTGAACACAGAACAAAAATATTTGTTAAGCAATTCCGCTTTATCCTTATCAGCTTCTACATATTCCCCCCCTGCATCCTTGAGTCTGACAATACCACTTTTGCCCTTCCTCTTCTCACTAATATATCTGAAAAATGTCTTATCCCCCCATTTTATTGCATTGGCTATTTCCTCCTCCTTTTGAATCTTTGCCTTCTTGACTACTTTGCTAGCTTCTCTAAGTTTTTCCAAATACAGATGCCTGTCTTCCTCTCTCTGTGATCTCTTGTATTTCATGAAGGCCTCCCTCTTTTTCTTCACTTTTTCAGCTACTTCCTTCGGAAACCATAGCGGTCTCCTGTTCCTTTTGCCTTTATTTACCATTTTAACAAAAAGTTGGTTGCCTTTAAAATACCCCCTTTCAGCTTTGTCCACTGTTTTTCTACATCCCCCAGCTGTTCCCATCCCACTAACGACTCCCTGAGGTATTGGCCCATCTTCGCAAAGTTAGTCTTCCTAAAGTCTAAGATCTTCACCTTGGAATGGATTCTAACAGCCCTAGTCCTAATACTGAACCACACCATCTGGTGATCACTGGATGCAAAATGATCTCCCACTACAACATCAGAAACACTTTCACCATTGGTAAGCACCAAGTCCGGTATGGCCCCTTCACGTGTGGGGTCTGTTACCAATTGCCTGAATAGTTCTCCCTGTAGAGAATCCAGGATCTCCTTACTTCTAGATGATACTGCAACAGGAATGTGCCAATCAACATCTGGCATATTGAAATCTCCTAGCAGTAGCACTTCCCCTTTCCTAGCAATGCTGCGTATGTCTTCAATTAACTCTCTGTCCACCTCTTCCTCTTGTGAGGGAGGTCTGTATATCACACCAATGCAAATAGATTTCTCTTTCCCTCTTTCTAGTTTAACCCACAATGCCTCCTCTCTCCCTTTTAAGCTCTGTAATTCCAAAGCTTTAATAGTAGTTTTTACATATAGTGCCACTCCTCCTCCCCTTCTTCCTACCCTGTCCTTTCTGAATAAAGTATAGCCAGGTATAGTTACATCCCAGTCATGGTTTTCTGTGAACCATGTTTCTGTAACTGCCACTAAATCCAAGTCAGCAACTCCCACCAAAGCTTCAACTTCAGGGATCTTATTTCCCATGCTACAGGCATTAATACACACTGCTTTCCATGTGTTACCCCTGTTACCCATTTCCATAAAGGTATTTAATGTATCACCTACCTGGGGGCTTTCACTTACCTGGGGGCTTTCTTCACCCATCCCCAACGAATCTAGTTTAAAGCCCTCTTCAGTAGATTAGCCAGTCTACTACCAAAGATGCGTTGACCTTTCTTGGACAGATGGATGCCATCTCTGCTCTGCAACCCTTGGAACAGCATCCCATGGTCTAGGAAACCAAAATGCTCTCGAAGACACCATCCACGCAGCCATGCATTCATCTCCAGGATGCGAGCCTCTCTGCCTTGGCCTTTACCCTCAACAGGGAGGATTGAAGAGAACACCACCTGTGCACCTACCTGCTTCACCCTCTGTCCCAGAGCCATGAAGTCACTTTTGATACGTTCCGAGGTATACCTGGCAGTATCATTTGTTCCAACATGGATTAGCAACATTGGGTAATAGTCAGTGGGCTTGATGAGTCTCGGCAAACTCTCCGTAACATCTTGGATCTTGGCACCAGGCAAACAGCATACCTCTCTGGACATCAAGTCTGGTCGGCAGATGGACGCCTCAGTGCCCCTCTTCAACTTGGAAAAATGAGGCAGATATAATAGAGGCCTATAAAATAATGAATGGAGTAGAACGGGTAAACGTAGATCCGTTGTTTACTCCTTCAAAAAGTAGAAAGCCTTGAGGGCATGTAATGAAGCTACAAAGTAGCCCATTTAAGACTAATTAGAGAGAATATTTTTTCACTCATCATGTAATCAAACTCTGGAATTCGTTACTGGAGGATGTAGTCAAAACTGTTAGTGTAGCTGGGTTCAAAACCGGTTTGGACAAGTTCCTGGAGGAAAAGTCCATTAAAGAGGACCCAGGAGATCCACAGCTTATCTCTGGGATAAGCAACATGGAATCTATGTACCTTTTGGGGAACCTGCCAGGTACTTGTGACCTGGATTGGCCACTTTTGGAAACAGGATACTGAGCTTGATGGACCCGTGATCTGACCCAGTATGGCATTCCTTATGTTTTTATGCTGACTGGTTATCTTCGGCGCTGTCCCCCTCAACACCCCAGGAGTGCCCCAATGCTGTGCGGTTAGTATCCTGGCATCTAGCGGCACCAGAGGAGGACCTTCAGTGCCACAAACTGACTATATCCCGCTGAATGATCTGTTCACTTTGATTAGCGTTGTTAGCAGGTCTGCAGACCACCTTAATCACTTTCAATATGTCCCCCTTCCTTACTTAGGGTACACCGGAGTGGGAGGTTTCAGTGCTGGAAGGGAACGTTGCACTGACATTGAAAAAAAGCCCTCCTCGTGCTAAAAGTGAGTATAACTTGCTGGGATGATTTATCATTGTTACACCACCTTAGGGCATCGTGATTGATTTGAAGCTCTTTTAAGAACCCATCGTGGAAAGAAATACAGTATTTAGGTCACACTGACGCTAACTCCAGAGAAGTACAAAGGTAAGAATATTAGAAGGTCTTGTGCGGTGATATTTTAAAAAAAACCCCTATTTTTAGAAAAGAGTACGCACATAGCATTCACCTTGCCTACAGGATTTTGTTTTGCAGTCTGTATTCTGCATGGAATATTCATCCCACACGATTTCAGAAGAAAAACTTATATAATCAGTATCTTGTTCTTAAAGCATCTGGTATTTTGTACATCTTGGGCAGTGTTCAGATAAAGCAATTCCAAGATGAGCCGGATCTGACTCAGTTGAAGAAAGGTCTAGAAAGGCGGCAGGGCTGGCCTGATCCCTGAGCAGAAAACTGACAGATTCGTGACAGAGTCTGAATTCATCAGAGGACAGGGGAGGAGGAGGAGGAGGAGGAGAAAAAGTGTTGTGGAGTTTTAGCTGTTGAAATCATGGGTCATACATTTCATCCCACATTTAGACCTTGCAAAACCATTCTTATTTCTCTTTGCTTCATTTTATTGAAAAGTAATTGAGTAGTGATCATAATAATTCCAGGATTGTAAAATAGAATGTCTGTCCAGGATATTAAAAGGCTGGAAGAAAAATACACTAAATGGTAAGTGAAAACAGCCTCATCCAGAGAGGAATTACCAGCAGAAAGGAGGAGGTACTAATGCCACTGTATAAGTTGCTGGTGAGGCCTCACTTGGAATATTGTATTCAGTTGGGAGACCATATCTCACAAAGGATAGGGTTCAGAGGAAGGCGACCAGATGATTTGGAGCATGCACCAGAAGACGTATGAAAAGAGACTCCAAGACCTAAATATGTATACCCTAGAGGAGAGGAGGGACAGTGGAGATAAGATACAGAGATTTAAATACTTAAGGAGTATTAATGAACAAACAAACCTCTTCCAAAGATGGGGAAACTGTAATACTAGAGGGTATAACATGAAACTGCAAGGGGGGTAAACTTAAAGGCAACGTCAGGAAATACTTTTTCACTGAAAGGGTGGTGGATGCTTGGAATGCCCTCCCAATGGAAGTGGTGGGGGCAAATACAGTGACAGAATTCAAAATGGCATGGGACAGACACAGTGGATCCCTTTATAGAAACAGGATAAAATCAAAATAAACTTAACTGTCTCTAATATCTTAACAAGTAGAGGTGACCTGCAAGGAGCAGTGGGTACACCCCTAAAAAAAGACATAGGGAGGGGTGACCTGCACAGAAAGGTGGGCATACCTACTCTGCCACCTTGCTGGGCAGACTAGATGGACCATACTGGTCTTTATCTGCCATCGTATACTATGTTACTATTACTAGATAACTTATCTCTTTACAATATAATGGGATGTTTGCGGTTTGTCTGATTCAGGGAGCTAGGGTCCAATGTTCAGCTGTCTGGATCTTCGAAGGGTTATGCACCTCGTCAGCACATAGTCCTCCTCGTCGACCTTTAAATCGCATAGTCAATGCTGCAACAATGGCATTGAATATCCGGTGATCGCCGTAAAAGCTGAAAACCACCAAAGTTAACTGGGCAGCAGTGATATTGGATGCTGCTGGTTAGCTCCTGCACCTTAAAGACAGGCAAGGGTTTTCCTCACCTATCTTTAAGGCGCAGATCACTAACTGTGCAACATGCAATATCGCCGCTGCCCAGTTAGCGCCATTCTCCACCTCTGCTGTATCCCGGAAGGCCTCCAACACGCCCTGAGCACGTATGGGACTTAGTAGGGGATATTCAACGGCACTAGCCATGTAGGTGCCGTTGAATATCCCCGCTAAAGGCATCTGCAGGTTTACTTGGCTGTAAACCATGTAAATGCCTTTTGAATATTAGGCCCCAATTTCTAAGGTGCACATTAATTCACCTTTAAGGTGTGTTATTTTTGCACATGTCCCATGTTCTTCAAAGGGACTTAGCTATTTATTTATTTAAGAGGTTTTTTTATACCGCTTTATCATTTCAGTCAAAACTTGGTAATATATGTTAAATATATTGAGGGAGGAGTGGCCTAGTGGTTGGGGCAAGGTACTACAGGCCAGTGGTTCAAATCCCACTAGAGGACAGCAACCTTGGGCCAGAAGGACAGGGGTTTCTAGTCCCACAGGTGCTCCTTGTGGTCTTGGGCAAGCCACTTAACCCTCCATTGCCCATGTTCCCTGTAAGCATTAGTGTATGTGTCTCATATACCCTCATATTAAATGTATCCCCCAACCACCTTGACCTGGTGAAAAGCAGGATATAAATGCAGCTAAATAAATAAATGGGGTATTGATTACTTGGATTTTTCTGAGGCAGTGGAGGGTTAAGCAACTTGCCAAAGACCACAAGGAGTGCTAGTAGGGATCAAACCCTCGTCTCTTGGCTTCTAAGCCAGTGCTCTAACTATTAGGCTACTCCTCAGTGGGTGCCAGGTCTAGTGCACCTTAGTAGCTAGCCACCTTTATTATGTACAGGCATTTAGCATTTTATTATGTCGCAGAAAGTGAAAACTGTAAATGGAAGGTAGCCTTGATGCTGATCTTTGAGGCTTTATGGAAAAGTTGGTCTTATTTCCTGGATTTAACTTACGCCATGTGTGGATTTTGGTCCACAATTTAACGCATTGTGAGCAGACCTAATGCTCAGATGCTGATCAGAAGGGCTGAATCTTGAAGGCAGATTTCATAATAATACATAATATTGAAAACACAGTTCAGTACCATTGCAAATGCAACACTGCTTTGAAACAGTGCAGCGATATTATACATACAATGGATGATTCTGTAATATGCATCCCTATTCTAAAGGACACGCTGCACACGCTGTAAGCATGTATGTGTATCCCATCATGCATACTTTCGATTTGAGTGTGTGCAGCTTGCACAGAGCATTGGTAGATCCTAAATTTATGCACATACATTATATGTACAGCGCTGCCTATGCCTCGGAGCGCTATATAAATGATAAATAGTAGCAATAGTCAAATATTATAACGAATGCGTTTTTCTGCACAATCTAGTAGCGGGCATTGACACCTGCTCTAGAGCATGAGTAACGGCTGTGACTAGGTTAAGTGCGTGGCTTTGTTTTCTAGAACAGGCGCCAAATATATGTGTGGCAATACGTATTAAACTAGGCGACCCTTGCAGACTTACCCTCATAATGCGGACATAAAAGGGGTATGAGTGGGGAATTCTAGAGATGACGCTCAGTTAACATTTAAATTATGGGCTCAATATTCAAGCTCCTAAATATAGGTTCTAAGTTAGACTCCCAAATTTGTGCTCTGTTTTCAGCAAAACTTAAGAGTAAAAATTTTCAGCTGAAAATTCAGCTTAATTTAGGAGCTTAAATGTTGTGTATATTAATTTAGGTCTGCCATTCATTTGTTTAGATTTATGAGCCTAATTTATAAGTCTGGTGCTGAAAATCCATTCTTGGCTCCTAACTTTTTTTCCCACCCTAAATCCACCCTGTTGTGACCCACATTTCATGCTCCTAAATTTAGGAGTTTAGTGAAATTGTGAGTATAAAAATAGGAACTCGGCCCTATTAAATTTTCCAAAAGGTCAACTTAGGGACACAACTCTTAAAGTTATGAATAAAGATCTTTAACTATGGGCCTCTATGAGGGCAATTCTATAAACTCTCACACAGTTTATAAACATGTATGTGGAACCTGTGCTATAAAATAAGAATGAGTGTAATTAGCTATCTGGCTCTTGTCCACTCTGGTCACCTCTTGTCTTGACTATTGCAACCTCCTCCTTGCTGGCCTCCCTCGGTGTCATCTCTCTCTTCAGTCTATCCAGAACTCTGCTGCGCGGCTAATCTTCTACCAGCCCCAATACACTCATATAACCCTTCTTCTAAAATCACTTCACTGGCTCCCCCTTCCATTTCCGTATCCAGTTCAAACTTCTTCTTCTAACATATAAATGCATTCACTCTACTGCCCCTCATTACCTTTCCTTTCTTCTCTCTCCTTACACCCCTCCTGGTGAACGCTGCTCCTCCTCTTCTCTCTATGTCCTTTTTTTCTTCTGCAAACTCCAGACTTCGATCTTTTCTCCTTGCTGCTCCTTATGCATGGAACAAACTTCCTCTATCTTTATGTCAAATCCATGCTCAAGGCTTACCTCTTTGAGGCCGCATTTGGATCGTAATCCCTCGTTCTCCTTGTGTCTCTTTCCCTATTTGAACCCCCCTTGTTTCTCTTGTATTGATCTGTCTGTCTTGATTAGATTGTAATCTCTACGAGGAGGGACTGTCTTCTTTATATGTTTGTACAGTGCTGCCTATGCCTTGTAGCGCCATATAAGTGATTAATAGTAGCAGTAGTAATGTGATATTCTGGGGCACTGTCTGGATAGCACGCTGAATATTACTTCTTGTCACCTTGGCACTATCTGAATATGTGTTTATTTATTTATCTAACAGGTTTTTTTTATACCGCTTTATCATTTCAATCAAAGCGGTTTACATTGTAACTTAAACTTGGTAAACGTACATTAAACAGGGACATTGATAACTTGGATTTTTCTGAGGCAATGGAGGGTCAAGTGACTTGCCCAAGGCCACAAGGAGTGCTGGTGGGAATCGAACCCCGGTCTCTGGGTTTCCAAGCCAGTAGTGCTGGGGCAATCTGCGGGCAGAGCTGGGTTGAAGATGAATGTTATCTGGTTATCGACAATTTTCAGGGCCTCTAACTGTCCTAAATTATGCAGATTAGCTATCTGGATAGTGGCTGAATATCATCACCCCTAAATGGATGGGGTGGGGGGGGGGCGGGATTTTCAGCAGTGGCGGCTTTAACTTTAGCCTGGATATTCAATGCTGGGGCCATATCCAGACTCTGGCATTGAATATCTGGGATGCCCGGACTGGAATCTTGCAATCCAGTTATTGGCAATATTCAGCCACTGGCCAAATTGCAACACCGGTAAAGTTAGGACAGCCATTAGCCAGAACTGGCCAGTGGCTGAATACCGCTGCTGACCGGTTAATCCATGGTGCAACCCTCACTCCATCCCTGGAATGTCCCAACACTGTGCTTAGTGTGGGGGCATTTAACAGCCCAAACCCTGGATATTCCGTGGCACTAACTGTAGACCACGTAAATTTATTTAACTTATTTATTTATTTAACTGCATTTATATACCGCTTTTCACTGGGTCAAAGCGGTGTAACATATAACATAAGGGGGGGGGGCAATTTTCAGGGTGGGGCCATCACCAAGGGGCAACAATTAATGATTTGGGTAGACATAGACATGTATACTTCTGCTGAATCTAAGTATTAGATCATGCGGATAGGGTGGTATTTCTGTTCAGAGATGTTCACGGAATAGGATTGTCTTCAGCTGTTTCTTAAATGATGTGATGTCAGCGTTGTTCCTGATGTGGTTTGGTAGAGAGTTCCAGAGGGATGGAGCATAAAGTTCGAAGGCTCTGTTGCAGGTCCGTTGTGTGGATTTGGTACTTTTGTGGGGGACGACGATAGAGTTATTGGAGGAATGTCTGGTTGATCTGTTGTGGGATGGGCGAGGCAGTAGGGGGTGGAGTGAGGTGTTCCGTGTTTGGTGGATAGTCTTGTGGATGAGTAGGATAGCTTTGTACTTGATTCTTGCTTGTATTGGAAGGAAGTGGAGGTCTCTTAGGATTGGGGTAATGTGATCCCGTTTTTTTTGCATTCTGAATAATCCTTGCTGTAGTATTTAAGGCAGTTCGGAGGGGGTTGGTGTGTGAGGCAGGAAGTCCATGGTAGATTATGTTGCAGAAATCCAGATGGGGGAGTGTCACGGCTTGCATTACTGTCCTGAAGTCATGAGGTTCTAGGAGGGGTCGGAGGCGTTGAACAGTTTTAGCTTTGTGGAATATCGTCCCAGCGGTTTTGTTGATTTGTTGTTTAAAGGTGAGAGCTTGGTGAATGATGACGCCTAGATATCTTATTTGGGGCTGGATTTGGATTTGCGTGGTTCCCATGTTGAGGTGGGTAGGTGGTTTGAAGTCAGGTTCTTTTGTCACTATAAGGGCTTCGGTTTTCTTTATGTTGATGGATAGATTGTTCTCCTGTAGCCAGGTGGCCACGTCGGTGAAGCAGGCTGATAGCTGGTCGTTTTTTGGGTTGGTGGTTGTAATCGGTGCGTAGAGCATTATGTCATCTGCATATATGTGGAAGTTGATGTTGTGGGTGCGTATGATTGAGCATAGCGGACGGAGATATATATTGAACAACATGGCTGATAGGGTGGATCCTTGGGGTACTCCTTGAAGTTGTTGGTAGGGGGGCGAGGTTGTGGAGAAGGTGCGGATCCGTTGCTGTCTGTTGGTTAAATAGGATCTGAACCATTGGAGTACAGTGTCTTTGATTCCAATTGATTGTAGTCTGCGTATGAGGATTTCGTGGGAGATTGTGTCAAATGCCTTTGAATATCCCCCCTCCCCCCATAGTGACTGTCCTGGCTGGTATCCAAATTCTGGTGCTGAATATCTGGATTCCAGGTAATCTCTGCAGCTGGCATTTAAAATAAACACCGACCGCTGCAGTTTACCCCCTCAATTTTCCATACAGAAGAAGCTCAAAGTGGAGTGTCCCAAGGAGCTATACTGCAGCCACGTCTTCAGATATTTTCTGCAAAAGAAGCCCGAGTAAGATCAAATTTACAGAGGCCACAAAATTATTCAGAGTTGTTAAAACAGCCGAGGATTGTAAGGGTTTGAAGAAAGAGTGGAGGAGTGGCCTAGTGGTTGGGGCAAGGTATTTCAGGCCGGAAGGTTGGGGGTTCAAATCCCACTAGAGGACAGCAACCTTTGGCCAGAAGGACTGGGGTTTCTAGTCCCACAGGTGCTCCTTGTGGTCTTGGGCAAGCCACTTAACCCTCCATAGCCCATGTTCCCTGTAAAATAGTTATCTCCAAGTTATAATGCCCTGTTCAATGTAATTTCAGTTTGTTCAATGTAAACCACACTGATGCAGAATAGCACGGTATATAAGAGAATGTAAATAAATAAGATCTTGTGAGATAACAGAGGGCATTTTAGAAGCTCTCTTTGTGACTTGCACATCTGAAAACAACCATTTAGACGTGCAAATCGCGAATATGTCCCCAGAGCTATTTTAGAAAGCTGCATAGATATGTGTCCTCATCGAGATTATGTCCATGTCGCACGGTGGAGTGTGGTCTGAGCGGTCCTACATCTGGCCCTGACTGCCGACACATCCATGCCTATACCTGCTCCTGTACACAAATAAGTAGCAGAAAAATGCTTGTTTCATTTCATTTAGATTGCAGGGTGGTTTGCAGGGGGAAGAGAGAAATGTGCCCTCATTGCCACAGTAAATGTTACCAGGTCAATGGAATATGAACGTTAAGTAACAAAGCTTTCATTTTCTGCCTCACAGCTACACATCTGCAGTTCTGAAATGGCAGGCTGAGACATGTATGCATCATAGCACAGACATCCCCATCCTGAAATATCTTGGTAGGTATGTCTATGTACTCATGTCTGCAGCGGTACATTTCAGGGACATCTACAATTCTACAGTGGGCTGCAAATGTTCACAAACCTGGCTTGCCATATGCATGGGCCTTTCTCCTGAACCGGTTTTGGGGACATGCATTTTTTGGGGTGGAGAAAGAGCCATTTCAAAAGGCACTTACTCATGCCCCCCTTCATTGCCACCATTCTCCTGATATTTTGGACATTCCTAAAGGTCCTTTCTAAAATGCCACTTCAAGGGACAGATCATTTAGGCAGATACAATTTAATGTGGACAAGCTCAAAGTGATACACATAGGGAAAATTCATCCCAGCTATAGGTACAAAATTCTAGATTCCATGTTAGAAGTCGCCACCGAAGGAAAAGGTTTTGTACTCATTATGGACAAGATGTTGAAATTTTGAGCCCACTGTGCTGTGGATGCCAAAAAAGCAAATCGAACATTAGGAATTATGTTAAAAGGAATGGAGAAATTAACTGGGACTATCATAACCAGGGGTATGCCGCACTGGCCTCCAGGCTCCGGCTGTACCTTCTGCCTATCTTTCCCCTTCTCCCCCCCCCCCACCCCAGTCCCTGCTTACCTTGCCATTGCACCTCCCCCCTCTTCCCCCAAGCATTACAATAAAGACCACTTGGCTCAACATCAACCTCTTATTGGTGGGTTGAGAAGGCCACAGCTTGCGGGGCCCCCCCTTTACATTATCCCGAGCAGATGCAATACACCTTAGCTGTGATACAATAACATAACAATCACAATACCCATAACAATTACCCTGACCCTGCACCCCCCCCACCCCCCCCGGGACCTCTCTTCTGCGGAGAGGTACCACTTTGCTATTGCCCCAATTTTTAGACTCCTGGCCCTTGCCATGACTGTGACTCCCCTTTTGTCCTGCTACCAACTGCTTCATGTTGGCGCGAGGGAGCAAGCCTTGCATTTTGTTTTGGTCACTGGGGCCAGGCATCCCTGCCCTGATATCTGACCCTCCCTTTTTGCTGAACCCAGCCACTCTCCCTGCAGTACCTGGGTCCCCTTTATGCCATATTTTTCTGTGGTACCCCCCTTTTTTTGGTGAGGTCCCACCTATCCCCCTTGCCAGTGATGTCCCGCCTGCCTGCTGTGACATTCCCCTCCCCCACCCCCGCCTGCCCCAGACTCCTAGCGAAGGGAGGATGGGATTGCGGCTACATGGATAAGGCTGAGATGCCCATGGTACTGGCCTTTAACCCTACTGGGCCTCCCTGCCCAACTGTGTGGCCTGGCCTGGCCCTCCTTCCAGCGGCTGCCCGATAATGGGCTGTCCCTCATGAGTGCCAGCCTAGCATAACCAGAGGCATACAGCACTGACCTCTGGGCTCCGGCTATACCTTCTGCCTACCTTTCCTCTCCTTCCCCTTCCTCCCCTGGCCTCCGCTTACCTTGCTGTCCCACCTCTCTTTCCCCCAAACATTACAATAAATACCACTCTGCTCAACATCAACCCTTTATTGGTGGGTTGACAAGGCCACAACTTGCGGACCCCCCTTTACATTATCCCGAGCAGATACAATACACCTTAACCGTGATAGAATAACATAACAATCACAATAGCTATAACAATTATTCTGACTCTGCACTCCCCCAGGAACCCCTTCCCATGGGGAGGCCCACTCTGTCATTGCCCCAGTTTTGAGATCTCCGGCTTGCACCTTGGCCGTGATTCCCCTTTTGTCCCGCCACCAGCCGCTCCATGTTGGCACCTGGGAGCAAGCTTTGTGTTTTGTTTCCAGCGACCAAGGCAAGGCATCCCTGCCCTGATACCCCCCTTTTTGTCGAACCCATGCACTCCCCCTGCGATACCTGGGTCCCCTTTATACCATATTTTTCTGTGGTATTCCCCCATTTTCATTGAAGTCCTGCCAGCAGGAGGGGCAGTGACCCGACTCGCCCCATAGTGAGCACCGAACTGACAGCCCTCCGCAGGTCCTCGTTAAAGATCTCAAGGCTGATGTCATTTAAGTGTACCCCATCATCTTTATACATGGATAGCTCACCTGCCTCTATGCCCTCATGCCTAACCACTACCCCCCCTCCAATGCCCACACAAAGTGTCCCACTTTGGTATTCAATTTCAGTTTTGCTGCGGGAGGATCTGGGACAAGATGACGACTGCCCCCGGTATCGCACATATCCAGGCCAGATCAGATTTATGCCCTTGATATGTACCAGGTTGTTCCCACCCAAGTGGAGGACGATGGCCTGTGATGGAAGGCCCACCTGGAGCTGGACACCTAGTGTGGGCAGCAGCTGGCCCCACTGCATCTCCCTCTTGCCCATCCACTGTATGTTCATGATGTTCAGGTGGGAGCCGAGTTGTTGTCTGACACAACTACCCATTGCCTTTCTTCTTGCCCAGTAGATGTACGAATGCCCCACTATCCACACTGTGCTCTTTTTGCGACCTGGCAGGTGAGGAGCAAGACAGTGGGAGGGGGGTGGTGATGAACAGAGGTGCATTACTGTCTAATATATAGCTTATGCATGTCCGAGCCCCATCTCCCTATGGCTTCTATCTGCCCCTCCCCAAAATGCAATGTATGTGCCATGGTAGCTGGCCCTATTCTGAAGTAGTGTAAAGTTAAACCCAGGCATTCAAGCCCTGCCTCATCCACCGCCCTAAACCACAGTCTTGAACTGATACTGGAATAAGCAGGACCCGTCAACATGCCGCAACAGCGCCTCCCCCAATGTGCAGCAGGCCTCTAAGTACTCCCTCATGGCAGCCACACGGCAGAGTGCCCGAACTGTAGTAATGTTAAGCCACACTGTCAGACCCCTCCAGAGCTGGTCCATCTTGGATCCTCTGAGGAATAAACCCATCCTGTCTCCTCCCAGAAGGACATTCTCCAACCAAATGCTGGAGCCCGCCTTGTCTGATCTGGATCGAGGGAGGGCCCTCCTCATCCTGAAGGCGCTGAAAAACATCAACAATAGGGTCAACCTGAAGAGTTTCTTCTTGAAGCTATCCCTGGTCACTTTTGCAGCCCCCAGAGGATGCTCTGCAGTATGTGCAGGGTGATGGGCCTGTGCCTGTCTGGCTGTTATATGACCTCCCTCAAAGTGGGAATTGAACCTATGTCCCTTGTTTATGGAGACAGAGCCCTAATCATTAGGCTAGGCTGGGCTACCTGCACCACTGGCCTTTAACTCTGCTGGACCTCCCCGCCCCCTCCCCATCCTACTCAACCATGTGGCCTAGCTGGGCCCTCCTCCCAGAGGCTGCCTGGTTATGGGCGGTCCCTCATGAGGGCCGGCCTAGCATTATACAGCATCTCTGCATAGGTCCTTAGTGTGATTGTACCTTGAGTATTGTGTGTAGTTCTGCTTTCCCCATCTCCAAAAATATATAGCAGAAAAGGTTCACAGAAGGGTGACAAAAGTGATAAAGGGGGATAGTACACCTCCCTTGTGAAGAGACGCTAAATAGATTAGGGATTTTCAACTTGGAGAAAAGACAGTAGAAATGGGATATGATATGTTTATAAAATCATGAGTGGAGTGGAAACGTTATAGGGAATGGTTGTTTAACCTTTCAAACAGCACTAAAATAAGAGGACACACCATGAAACTAACAAATATTTTTATCGCACAGCACATTATTAAACTGTGAAATGTGTTGCTAGAGGATGTGATAAAGATGACTAATATAACAGGGTTGAGAAGAGGTTTGAACAAGTTCTTGGATAAAAAAATATTAGGTAGATTTGCAAGAGCCATTGCTCATTCTTGGAAATGAGCTATGGGAAATGGGATCTGTTGGGCATGGATGTAGTTTGGGGATGGGGGGGATGCCCGCCAAATGCTGAACTGCTTCCCTTCTGCTCCTGCTGCTGCCTGACTGCAGCCCCAATCAAACTAATAAGAGCTCCGGGCTTGCTTTCATACACTTTAGCATAAAGGGCTGCGATGCCGACTTCCTGTATCCCCCAAACAATAATAGAGAAATGTGCATGAATCAAACAACTGGCATGTATGTAATAATGTTGGAAGAACAGCCTTGAGGTTTTGACCGCCTCTTGAAGCTAAACTTCCATTTTGCTCAAATTTTTTTTTTTCAAATTTTTTTATTGAGCCCCCAAAGGAGCTATATAATTCAAGGTGAAACACCACAAATAAGTGCCACCAATGTAAAACCTACTAATGTGTAGTAATTTAAAAATCCAATAAGGTATTCCCAGAAACCCAATCCAGAAGCACAAGAGAACTCGGGGTTAAACTTATTTGAAACGTCCCGTAACACTTTTCCGCACGATCCACTTCAATGGTATATCGGGCTTCAACAAAATGCTCCTTCAAAACAATTTGCAGTTATAAACCAGGTACACAGCACTGCGTTTCGGGCCAACACCAAATTTTTCGCCCTGTCTCAACGCTCCATGTAACTGCAATGTGAAACTGTCTTCCAGCTGATCAAAAACGCCAGCTCATGCTTCTGGATTGGGTTTCTGGGAATACCTTATTGGATTTTTAAATTACTACACATTAGTAGGTTTTACATTGGTGGCACTTATTTGTGGTGTTTCACCTTGAATTATATAGCTCCTTTGGGGGCTCAATAAAAAAATTTGAGCAAAATGGAAGTTTAGCTTCAAGAGGCAGTCAAAACCTCAAGGCTGTTCTTCCGACATTATTACATACACGCCAGTTGTTTGATTCATGCACATTTCTCTATTATTGTTTGGGGTTTATAGTGTAGAGTAACAGTTAGTTTGTTTTTTGGACTTCCTGTATCCGGCATCACAGCGCTTTGAGACGACGAGGGTCATTTTAAAAGGCTTAGGGGCATGTTTACTAAAAACCGCTAATTTGCGCGCCGCAAAATAGCGCACTTAAAGCAGTACTTAAGAGCGCTTAAACGCCCCGCAAATGTGCGATGAAGCCCCGCACACTTGCGCGGCACAGTAACGGGTGCCGCACAAGTACGGGCCCGCAAATGTCCGATAGAGGCGTGGAAAGGCTAACGGAGGGCGGAGGAAGGCCCCGGAGGGGCGGAGAGAAGGGGTTAATGGGCGGGGAAGGGGAGGGGAGAGGCGCCCCGCACATTATCGGTGCTGAATTTCCAAAAAACAATAGTGCGAGTGAATCACTTGCGGTAGAATGCATTTAAAGGGAAGAGAAACCATTTCCGTCAGCAATGTACAGCAAAACCGGGGAAACCTGAAAAACGTGAGCAGTGTGATACATGTGCACAGCCCAAAAGTGGAAATAAAAATAGAAAAGGACCACAACAAAAATTGTAAAAATAGTAATTCAGCTGGGGAACAGTTATAGTAATGGGCAAAACCAACAAACACACCCAGGAAAGCTCCAGCAAAAAGAAATGTTTTTGGAAAGGTGTACGGAGCGGAGACTCTTCCAAAAACATTTCCTTTTTGTTGGAGCTTTCCTGGGAGTGTCTTCTATGGCTGCCCATTAATATCACTGTTGCCCAGCGTGGTGATATTGTGTCCCCCATTTTCCGTGGTCATTTCAGGGGTTTATGTGCACGTTTGTCACCAGACAGGGTGCATGTGCCCACAGTAGAAATGCGTAGAGCAGGGTTTGTGACTCCACCCTGCCAGGTTTACTACCTCCAGGGGCTGCACAGTCTCTGTGGCCATAGTGTGGTGCAGCAGACAGAGCCATTACCTCTAGGACTAGAGGGCCAGAGGTTCAAATCCCAGCTGGGGCACTTGCCAGCCCAGTCCCTATATTTTACCCACCACTAAACAAAGATAGCGCAGACACCCCTGTATTGCAGGGAACATAAGCATGGGGGAAACACCCATATTTTACCCAACACCGCACACACACCACAACAATGGGCATTACCTACAGCCAAGTCCCCCAAATGCAGTCCCGTACTGCCACATTGCAATCAGGTCATCTGCTTTGTCTGAGAGATGCTCATGCCAGCATGTTGGCGGACGAGTACATGTGGTGCAGGGGGAAGTGGCTGCTAGCCACAGAAGACAGAGGCCTAGCCATGTGCAGGCTGGCACAGTCCACTGCAACAGACAGGCCCTGCCAGATCCACAGGCATGGATGTTCCAGGGAATCCAGCCAATCTGTGGCTACACAGTGGTGCAGTGCACACAGACAGTGTATACAAGAACAGAAGGTCACAGGTTCAAAGCCCAGCTGGGGCTACCACCAATCCCACCCACATATTTTTCCCACAACTACACAGTGATAGTAAGGATGAACCTTTCGTGGCGAGGACATATGCAATGGTACTACGTCTATCTTTTACCCCACTGAGCACAGACACCATGTACAGGGGCAGTACCTAGAGCAGAATCTCCCAAATGCAGTCCTGGTGGGCCACACACCAGTCAGGTTCCATGCTGCCACTCATACAAATGCCTGTGCTGTATATCTATGCACCACCCCCATGGCATGTAGATGTAGCTCATGCATATTCATGAGGAACAGCAGGAAAACCCGAACAGTGTGATGGAAACCTGGACTGGAGTTGGGAATCTCTGCCGTAAAGCAGCAGCCAACAGGGCCAGACACACCCACACACACACCCACAGGCCCCATTGGCCAATGTCTCCTGGAGAGGCAGAACATTAGACCCTGCGTGCATCTCCCAATACTAGCACCTGCATACCTTAGCAATGTCACCCTACACCTGAGGTATACGGTACACAGCTCTGAGACGCTTGCTAGGAGTACTGGCAGATAGATATCCATACGTTACGCACATACTGCTAGTTGACCCCATCCGAACAATCTGTTCGGTGTTTGCGGTGCGTGCTCCAGCCCTTGCCTCTGACGGTGTTTACCACCCTGGGGAGTGACCCCAGCAGTACTGCGTAGCATATCCATGCCTTGCCGTGCCCAGCACCGGTTTGGTGGCCAAGGCTAATTACCTCCTCAATAGTAGCACCATGATGGCATAGGTGTGGAATTGTGTGTCTGTCTATACAGTGGGTGTTGGCTGCAAGCCCCTTCCACAGCCCACACTGCCAACACTGTTGCCAGTATTGGCCTGCCAATGTGCATAATGAGCAGCAAGGGACCATGGGTATATCTCAGACAGAGTGGACTGACCAGGATTCAGCTGCACAGGGCATAGGGCACTGGCAGGGGCATGGTAGTGCCCGGCCACCACCTACACAGACAGGGTGACCTCTGTATGTGCTGCTGGGGGATCACTCTCACCCTGAGTGTGCAGTGACGGCAGCATGGCTAGGCACCCCCATAGTGCTATATTGTGATTCTCCCATGTGATATGTATGGGTGTCCTGTGGGGGCCTCTTCATGGACTTATCTGCCTGTGTGTGCTGCCACCCCAGTTGTGGGTGCATGCATGTCCATCAGGACCAGCCAGTAGACTGTTCACAGCTGGTATGTGTTGTGATGGAGTGCCTTGCAGGGTGCAGTGGCTGATGGCTTGCTGCAGGTGAATATCAGATGGTGGTGGGGTGCATCTGTGAATATCCAGGTCTAATGTCTGTCTGATATTGTGTTATGGATGTGTGTGTTGAGCTGCTTGGACTGCCCTGTAGGGTGTCTGTTCCCTAGCAGGACTTGGGTTGATGGTCCACTCTACTGCCATCAGTGCAGGGGTGGGTGGGGATCTGTTGGGGGAAGCCCCCACTAACTGAGCCAGACAGAGATCTCCAAAATGTTTATGCAGCACCTACCTATTCCACAGGTTATTGCTGCTTTGGAGCTCTGACATGGCCGCATTCAGCCATGGCTGGTGTTATGGACCTGGTCCTGGGCGCAACATCTCACACTCAGGGTGAGCACAGTAACCGCACAATGTGATGGTGTTTAGCTACTCTTTGCCATTTGTCCACCCACTCAGGACACCCTACCAGGCCGAGGTGCTGTGTGGGTGCACATGGACACTTCCCCCTACCAGGCTGGGGAGCTTTAGGGGTGCATTTCCCATCCTGTGTTCAATCATGGACAGCTGATTTGCATGTGCAGTGCATCATGGGTATGGGTGGTTCACAACAGCAGACTGTCAGTGAGGTGACGTACAGGCTATCTGCAGCCAGCCAGGGGCTGCTTACAGCTATAGAGCTGTAGCCCAATGGTTACGTCACTGCCTGTGCAGCCAGTTGTCATGGGTTCAAACCCACAGTGGGGTTCTGTGATAGGGGTGTCCAAAGAGTTATTTTAATTTACTGTACATATGTTGCTGCCAGCAATAACACCCTCAGCATACTGTACCCATAAGGTGCCTCTGAGGGTGCTTTATGGGGCGCCCTATAGGGCACGTTACGGTTGCCAGCCATATAGGGTGCACTATACCTTATCCTGTGTCGCAACATACATGCTGCCCTATAGGGGACATTCTAGGGTGCCTTGGTGGACGGTGCACTGTAACATGTGCCTTATGGACCGCCTTATATTAATATGCTGTGAGAGTGCGTTTGCTAGTAGTTATCACAAAATAAAATTAAAAAGCCTCCTACAGCACTCCACAACATATAACATACTGCCTCAACTAGCCTTTTTCACTGGCCATTGTGAGGGATTGAACCCCTGGTCCCTGCACGAATGGTCAGTGTCTTAACCATTGTGCTAAGGCTCCATTCCTGTTATTGGCACATCAGCGTGCCACTTATCCCACCCACTATTGGGCTGCCCCCTCACACATCAGCACGCCGCCTTCTGCCCACCGGCTCGCCGCCTTCTGTTGCCCAATTTTATCAGTGCGCCGCCCTCTGCCGCCCAACCTTAACAGCGCGCCGCCATCTGCCGCCCACAATGAACAGTGCGCCGCCTCATGCCGTATAAAAAAAGAGTGCGCCGCCTTCTGCCGCCCATAATCAATATGCCTCCTACACCACTTTTGCCCATAAAAGTTGATGCCTCAGCTGGTCTTTTTTGTTGAACGCAATGGGGGTTTGAACCCATGGCCCCTGCACCATAGGTCAGTGTCTTCACCTTTGTACTACGGCTCTGTTGTTTGGGTATGCAGCATCGCCCCACTTAGCCTTCCCAAGCGCTAATGTGGGCCCCGCACATTAGCGCAACGCACACACGTACGGTCGGGTTTTTTTCTTTTTTCTGCCTGAACCGCCCACTCCTTATATGGCACACGCACACTAACGGGCACACGCACAGCAACGGAGTTTAGTAAACATACCCCAAGGTCTCTTTGGTCACACCTCTCCTCAAGAAACCTTCAATTGACCCTACTTGTCCTGCTAAATATTGATCATCTCCCTTCTTCCTTTTATTTCCAAACATTTTGAACGTGAAAATCTCTGTCATTGCCTTGAATTTCTCTCCTCTCAAGACCTCCTAGATCCACTTCAATCTGGTTTTCGTCCCTTACATTCTACTGAAATGGCTCTTGCCAAACTCTCCAGTGACTTGTTCCTGGCTAAATCCAAAGGCCTTTACTCAATCCTCATTCTTCTTAACCTTTCTGCTGCTTTTGACATTGTTGACCACCACCTTCTTCTCGATACGTTATTCTTATTTGGTTTTAGGGGCTCTGTGCTATCCTAGTTCTCTTCTTCTCTCTCCCATCACTCTTTCAGTGATCTGGTAGTTCCTCCTCCACTGCTATCCCACTCTCAGTCAATGTACCCCAAGGGTCTGTTCTTGGCCCTCTTCTTTTCTCTCTCTATACCCAGTCCCTTGATGCTCTCATCTCCTCCCATGGCTTTGTCAGTATCATTTTTATGCCGATGACTCTCAAATCTATCTAGCTACACCAGATATCTTTCTGTCACTCCAAGCCGTATCTCTGCCTACCTCTCTAACATCACTGCCTGGATGTCTCACTGCCATCTGAAATTGAACATGGTCAAAACTGAACTTCTTATTTTCCCCCCTAAACCCTCCTCCCCTCTTCCTCTTTTCTTTATCTCTGTTGATAACACTCTTCTCCTTCCTGTTTCCTCAGCCCACAACCTTGTGGTCATCTTTGACTCATCTCTCTCCTCCACACATATGTTTATTTTATGTTTATGTTTATTTTGAATTTGATATACCGCTCAGGCCAGAGGCAACAGATAGCTAAAACCTGTTGTTTCTTTCTCTCTAACATTAATAAAATTCACCTCTTCCTTTCTGAACACACTACTAAAACACTTATCTACTCTAGTCACCTCCTGTCTCGACTATTGTAACCTCCTCCTTGTTGGCCTCCCTCTGAGTCATCTCTCTCCTTTTCAATCTATACAGACCTGTTGTACTCATATAACCCCTCTTAAATCATTTCATTGGCTCCCCTTCCATTTCCATATCCAATTCAAACTTCTCCTTCTAACCTATAAATACATTAATTCTACTGTTCCTCTCTACCTTTCCTCTCTCCTCTCTCCCTACCCTCCTCCTCATGAACTCCACTCTTCTTCTGGCTTACTGCTCTTCCATTGCCAGATCTAGACTTCGATTCTTTCATCTTGCCACTCCCTACGCCTGGAACAAACTACCTGTATCTTTACATCAGGTTTCTTCTTGCCTCCTTTTTAAATCCATGTTAAAGGCTCACCTCTTTGAGGCTGCTTTTGGTTCCTAATCCCTTGTTCTCCTTGTGTCTCCTTACCTTTCCCTATTTGTATCCTTGTCTTGATTAGATTGTAAACTGTGATGAGCAGGGACCATCTTTTCTATGTATCTGTACAGTGCTGCGTATGCCTTGTAGCGCTATATAAATGTTTACTAGTAGTAATAGTAGTAGCTTGGGAGTCATTAAGCTGTCCATTGTCACAGTGATAGAGAGATCAAATTGGTGGAGGGGTTGCACTCTATGTTTGAGAGGGCATTGAGTCACAAAGGAATAAAGCTTTGCATGAAACAAAATACAATGTAGAAGCTCTATGGATAGAAATCCCTTGTAAAAAAGGGAAGGTGATGGCAGTGGAGGTGTACGACCGACTGCCTGGCCAGAATGAACAGATATATGATGAAATGCTAAGAGAAATTAGAGATGCTAGCAAAAGTTCCAACACAGTAATAATGGGTGATTTCAATTACCCCGATATCGACTAGGTTAATGCCACTGCAGGACATGCTAGGAAGATAAAGTTTCTAGATGAAATAAATGACTGCTTCTTGGAGCAGCTGGTTCATGAAACGACCAGAGGGGAAGCTATTTTGGACCTAGTCCTTAGTGGAACACAAGATCTGCTGCAAGAGATGAAGGTGTTGCGGCCACTTGGCAATAGTGACATAGCATGATTGTGTTTGATTTAATAAATGGAAGAAAGACATCAAGGAAATCCACAGTACTACCTTTTAATTTTCAAAAGGGAGACTATGATATAAACTAGGAAAATAGTTAACAAAGGACTAAGAGGAGCAGTTGCAAAGGTTAAAGACTTATATCAAGCATGGGCCTTGTTTAAAAACAACCCAAACTATGGTTAAACGATGCAACGTTCCACATTAGGAACCACCACCCAGGAAAAAGATTTAGGTGTCACTGTGGAAAACACATTGAAATCCTCCGCCCAGTGTGCAGCGGCAGCCAAGAAGGCAAATAGAATGCTAGGTATCATAAGGAAAGGAATGGAGAACAAAACCAAAGATATTATTATGCCTCTGTATAGTTCCATGGTGCGATTGCACCTTGAATATTGTATGCAATTCTGGTTGTTGTATCTTAAAAAGGATATAGTGGAATTATTAAAAGTACAGAGAAGAGTCACCAAAATAGTAAAGGGGATGGAAGGATTCCTCTATGAGGAAAGGTTTAAAAGGTTAGGGCTCTTCAACCTGGAAAAGAGACAGCTGAAGGAGATATGATAGAGGTCTATAAATTAATGAATGGAGTCGATCGGATAAACATAGATCGATTGCTGTTTAAGCCATCAAAAAGTAGAAAGACTAGAGGACATGCAATGAAGCTACAATGTAATCAATTTAAGACTGTTAAGAGAAATTTTTTCACTCAAAGCGTAATCAAACTCTAGAATTTGTTACTGGAGGATGTAGTAAAAGCTGTTAGTGTAGCTGGGTTTAAGAAAGGTTTGGACAAGTTCCTGGAGGGACGGTCCATAAACCATTATTAAAGAGGACCTGGGAAATCCACTGCTTGCCCCAGGAGAAGCATTGTGGAACATGTGTGCCTTTTTGGAAACCTTTCAGGTATTTGTGACCTGGATGGGCCACTGCTGGAAACAGGATACTGGGCTTGATTGTCCTTGGTCTGACCCAGTATGGCACTTTTTATGTTATGTTCTTATATTCTCCCAGCAGTGGCTGTGTATTTTATTTATTTTATTTAGACAGTTTTGTATACCGCCTTATCCTTCAATCAAAGCAGTCACAACACAATTGGGGGATACATTTAACACGCGGGGATATGAGACACATACACTAATACTTACAGGGAACATGGGCAATGGAGGGTTAAGTGGCTTGCCCAAGACCACAAGGAGCATCTGTGGGACTAGAAGCCCCAGTCCTTCTGGCCCAAGGTTGCAGTCCTCTAGTGGGATTTGAACCCCTGACCTTCCGGCCTGAAGTACTGTGCCCCAACCACTAGGCTACTCCTCCCTCCCTCAAGAAAGCACGAGGCAAGCACAGAGGATCTGTAAGGGAGAGGAGGGGACTGTAGAGCTTAGTAGTTGTATGGGTGGGCAGACTCAGACTGGACAAGCCACATTGTCTTTATCTGCCGTCATTTTTTCTCTGTTTCTATATTCGTTACATCTACTCGTGAATTGGTGTAAATGATTGTGCCTATATTCTAGGTGCTTTCTCTGCCACATAGTATTTTGTAAAGATAAGAAGGTACCTACTTGTCTTTATAAAATAGTGAGCACGTAGGCACCTCTATAGGCACCTAGCCATTGTACCCTGTTAAAACATTATCCTTTACATGTGTAATTCCAAATGGAGTTGGCACCTCTGTTGGGTGTTGGATACTCTGTAACTGTAGAAAGGACATTGGAAACTAAGACATTTCGTTGCTCCGAAGAGGATCTGTTATTGTACAATTTGACATCATGCTTGGCAAGGTAGAAGGTCAATGCAAAAGAGGAAGGCCAGCAATGAGATGGATTGATACAATAACAGCAGCTATGGGGGCCAGTCTGTCAACAATGAACCGTTTAACTGAAGACAGAACACAGTTCAGGACAACTATCCAGGGGGTCGCCATGAGTTGACACTGACTTTATGGCACATAACAAGAAGTCTGGAACGTGATTTCCTCTAGGTTTCAGCTGGCTATAAATCTGCTTAAAATTCTATTTTCTGAAAGTTTTTATTATAAAGATGGAACTGCAAAAATTAAGCTTGAAGTTATTTTAATTGAAATGAACAGTGACTACAACATTAATTTATATACAGATCACAACTTAGTTTTGCACTTTTCTGGGAATTTTTAGAAAATGCTTTTCTTTGAATTTTTAGCCTTATGTTCTGTTTTTGAACACCAGAGGCTATTCTGAGACTGGCTGATATCTAATCATAAGCCCAGCAAAGACATCTGCCTCAGCTTGCCTCAGTATTGTTTACCTACTACCAAAGCAACTTAATGGGCTTCGAATCTTCGAGCCTAAAGCTAAGAATAATTAAGCAACCTCATTTAAAGATTAATTAAAATACTGAATCTGGGAAATCATGTAATTAAGCAAGAAAATGTCATCCTTGTTAAATTCCCATACATTTCCTTGTTTTGCATATGAATGGACTGCGACCCTAATCAGACAGCTGGGATATGAGGATCATTTACACGCCCACAAGAGGACTGGCCCTGGAAGACAGTTTACTGTTTCATCTTTCAATTATTCAACCAGCATAAAAAAATCAAGGTGAAAAGGCAAAATATTTGCTTTCGCTGTGTTTGCTTGTTCTATTATTTCTGGACAAGATTTGCTCGATTTACTGGCTAAAATCAAATTCTGCACAGGAAACTGTTCATTTCTTTTTTGTTATGTAATCAAGTCAGGATTTTAAACCGTTTTAAACACAGACTTTCTATTCTGCGGCATTTGTCTGGGTACAAGTGAGGCCAAATATCTGGATAAATCTGAGGAAACAAAACTTGTCTGCTCAGATTTAGCTAGGTAGAATTTAATATGGCGTTATCAGGCTAAAGTTGATTCCCCTCCTACACCATGGTTATAGCCCAATACCTTCTTTGTCCAAACAACTTTGTCCACACAGCAACTTTGCATGGACAAAGCTACTCGGACAACAGGGGATTTTTTTTAAGGGACATATTTATGCAGGTAAAAGCCAATTTTATCCTTATGAATCTTTGGAGACTCAGAAGGGTACAGGAATAAGGGATAGAGAAACCAAAAAGGAGCAAGGAATAGAGAAACGTTTATTCAGAAACGTCCCAGCACAGCTGTGTTTCAGCATGGCTGCCTTCCTCAGGGGACTTATTGAAAAATCCGTGGAACCTCAGAAAGATCTTGCAACAAGAGTAAAGGTAAATCTGAGTGCTAGGGGATCACCGCTGAAGCTCCCATAGATTGGATTTTTTAATTCAAAAATATCTTACTGGATACATGTTTTTATGAGAATTTACCTTTACTCTTGGTGCAAGATATCTCTAAGGTTCCACAGATCTTGCAATAAGTCCTCTGAGGAAGGGAGCCATGCCAAAACACGGTCGTGTTGGGACGTTTCTGAATAAAGGACTATTCTCTACTCCTCGCTCCCTTTTGGTTTCTGTTCCTGTTTTGTGCGAGGGGTTGTGCATTTGTTTGGTGTACCTCTTTCTATAAAGACATACAGCTCACAAAAAGAGAAAACATTTCATCACTATAAACCTGCAAAGTATAGAAGAGCAGGTTAATATGAATTAGAGTAGTCGTGGCTTTTGGGATACTTGGCCTCGCAAACATTTAATGAAAAGATACTGCAGATTCAATCGGTTAGCACAGAGGGATAAAGAAGGCAGAGTTCAAACCTTGCTTTCCCTTTAATATAACTTCTAACCTTGTGGAAGTCACTTCTTCTTCCATTACCTCAGGTACAAACTGAAGGCTAGATTTACTATTGTGCGTTAATACAAATTATTGTGATTTTAGGGTGATTTTCTGTTTTTATCATTATTTAATGTATGTTGTTTTTGATATTGGATTATGTGTGCTCTGTTGTAAGTTATCCTGAGCATATTATGGACAGGCATCTCTCAGAAGTTGACAAATATAGTAACATAGTAACATAGCATATGATGGCAGATAAAGTCCAGTATAGTCCATCTTGTCTGCCCAGCAAGGCGGCAAGAGTAGATGCACCTGCCGCTTCTTAAAGGTCACCCCTCCCCATGCCTTTGTTTAAGGATGCACCCACTGCTCCATGTAGGTCACTCCTATTTGTTGAGATAAAAGAGATAGTTATGTTTATTTTGATTTTATCCTGTTGCTATAAAGGGATCCACTGTGTCTGTCCCATGCCATTTTGAATCCTGTCACTGTATTTGCCCCCACCACTTCCATCGGGAGGGCATTCCAAGCATCCACCACCCTGTCAGTGAAAAAGTATTTCCTCATTTCATCAATGGGGCCTTTTACTAACCAAGGGCCCTTCTTATCAAGCTTGCTGTTACTGTGCAAAACCTGGCATGTGCGGAGAATTAATACATATAGTCATCTAGTACTATGCATTAACAGCACAACCAATAAGACAGAAAGCATGTCGGAAGGTATAGTGCGCTGCTTCACATGATCTGCTGCAATAGCAGCTAACACGTTAAATTAAGCACACGCTAACCTTCAGATACACTCCCCACTCCTTCTTTACCACCTACCACATGTTAGCATGAAATCCAGCATTAGCAGGGCAATTCTATAAGCTCCCACATAGTTCAAATACATTTTTGCATGTGTTCTTTGTGCCTGTTTTAAAAGACAAATCTGTGCAGATTTGACTTTATAAAATACTAGCTTAAATGGCAGCTAACACGGGTAAATGCAAGTCACAGTCACTTACGCCAGCTCTAGACAGGAGTCACAAGGCCATTCTATAAGGAGTTGGGTAAATTACGTGCTCACATTCTTCCCATGCACATACCCATGGTAAAAATATGTGTGATGGGCTCTGCGACCTTGTAATTTACGTGCATAAGTGCGAACTTGAGTGTGTAAATAACAAATACCGTGATTTATGCACATAAATGACACATACATTTAAGTAGCTCCTGGTAGACTTACCCTCCAAGTGTTTTGACTATTAGCTGTTTTCTTAATGTGCCTTAATAACCATGTTAAATCCTTAACATAGTTTCGTAAATGGGCTCCTAAGTTGATAACTTGCATTAACGCACTGTATGTTGTTATGCATTACTGTACATTAGTAAATCAATTGTAAGACTGTAAGCTCTTTGCAAGGGATCTATCTAATGTACCTGAATTTGTTACTTGCCTCGAGGTCAGGTATGGAAAGTCAAGTAATTCAATTCAAAATCCAAAACCAAGGGGTATGCTTACTAAAGAGCCTTAAGGGCGCACCTGTTAACAAGTGGTAACAGCAGCGGTAAGGGTGTCATAATGTGGTAAAAGCCGGGTGGACAGTAGGTGCTCCAGTGGTAAGGGCACTTGGTTTGCATTATCGGGCGCTAACAGGACATCGGGCATTAAGGTGTCAAGTATGCACCCTAACGCTCAAAAATGGCAGTCACATTAACGCAGGATAAGGGAGCGCATATGAAAGTCACATTTTAGATGACAGATGGAAGGAAAGGTAAGAGCTGATGGACCTGTCAGATCCATATGTATCCTACATGTCAGTCAGTAGGTGGGATAAGCATGTGGGAGGCAGCTGTACTGTGTCAGTGAGGGGTGCCCACGTAACACGCTGTAATATTTGTGTGTGGTCTAGGATTGAGAAGAAGTGTCCCCTGGCGGAGCTAGCATCGCCATAGTGTGGGCATCAAAGGGATGCCAAGCAGGAGTGGTGACATGCAGATCATTCACAGGAGAGGTATGAATGATGCTTCCAAATAATGAAACTGTTCCTGTGTGGGCCATGGTGTAGCAGCTGTCAGGAGAATACATGACAAAACAGGTACGTGCTGGTGGATGGGCTGGTGGATGGCAGTAGATGAGAGTGCGTTATGACCTTGCTGCCCCGATGTATCTAATGTGACCGCACAAATGCAGTTGTAGTGTGCATGCAAAAATAGTAGCTGTGCTACGGGGAAGTTCCAGTACCAGTTATGTGGGTTTGACAGCTATCTCAGCTTTTCTAACCACCATATAGTCCTCCTGATACATGTGCGCTTAACACCTGGACAAATGTCTTCCATTATGGCCATAAGGAGCAAGCAGGGACGTGTGATGATCCCTATGGGTAGCCATCCCAGTGGTGGGATGTGCCTGCATGTATTGCAGACATGTGATGGAGCAAAAGATGTGATATTTTGTTATACTTGTAAAAGTGTATTTTATATGTATATAGTTCTACAAGTTCTTTGTAAATGAACTTGCATTTCCATGCATTTCATACCTTGTTCCTTGTACACCGCGCTTGATCTTTGGAAAGCACGGTATAAAAATGTTTATTAAATAAAATAAATAAATGAATGTTCAGTCGCAGTGATGATGAAATATTCCAATCATGTACAACTCATGTGTCATAAATCTGCAGAGTGAACATGTCAGACCCATTGCAATGGGCTACAGCAGAGCCAATAAAGTCATGCTGTCAGATGGGCATGATTGCAATGTGCATGTTTGCAGACCCAATGTGCTATTGTAACACATAAAAAAGTATAAGAATGTATGTCCACCAGTCAATTCGGTCCCCGGACTGTTTCTGGCAGGATACTGAAATGAGTTTCCCACAGCCACAAAGAGAACAAACGGGAGCCAAACCCTGGTCTGTTACTTACTGAGCAAGTGCTCTAACCATGAGGCCTCACCTTCATACACATCCCCATAGCACTGTCTAGAAGCAAAAAGATTTCTACTCCCTGCCAATAATGGGCAAAACCCACTTAAGCTCCTCTCTCTTTCTTTCCTAGGCTCTGGTATGACTGTGTGCTTTCCTATTTGATATTGTAGTTCTTTTCTGTTTCTGACTTTGGCCCCTGCTATTTTATATTGATGTAAACCACCCAGATGACCCCTGATGGGCGGTCTATCAAGCATCGTAAGAAAGATAAAGATAAACGACATGCAACAACGTGGCTGTCACAGTCTGAGACACTGAAACCCCACTCCTTGGGCCTGTCTACAGTGGTGCACATGCAGTACGCACTGCACTGTACATTCAGTACAGTAACTGCAAAACAGACACACAGCGGCAGAATACATCCCCTGTCCAAAGACCTAGCCACATGTGAGGTCAAGGTGCCCTACCCCACTGTACCTCCCATGCCAAACAACATTTGCATGTAGAGTTCCGCTGCACCGCACTGTAGCATTAACCCCTGAGGCAGCACAAGTGCAGGGCGTGCAGTCCCTTGTCACCTGCTATACACTGCCTGCACATACACATAATGCAAACCACAATTATGACCCCTGCATCCATTGCTGACTATTCTGCCCTCCTCGGGGGGCCGTGCACATGTTTACCACCATCATAGCAGACAAACAGATACTGGGCAATGCTCCAGTGATCACAGTCACCACCATGGCTGCAACTGGAGCCCTGGGTGCCGGTATTGGTTAGCCCCTATATTATCCATGATGCACCCAACAATATGAGCATATATATGCCACTGATGGCCATATGGACAATGCATGGATCCATCATATCAGCATTGTATTTTGCAGGTGCAATGTGTTCTTCCTGCACATGACAGCTGCCATATGTGCAAATGATCTGTTTCTGAAGTCACCCTGATTGTGAGGGAAGGCACACATCACCTGATCCCCAGAGCAAGCGCTGCAATAGATGGACTCTCCAGGTTCCAAAGCAGATCTCTATTACTGCTAGTGAGTTACAGGTATTGTCTGTAGTATATGATTCTAATAATTTGGTATTCTGTACAATTGTAGTAGGTTGTAGTGGCCTGGCTTATCTGTACCTTGTGTCCTGCTGCAGTTGCCTAGGGGCTCTCCTATAATATCTCATGTCCCGTCCTAAGGCTGTGGTAGCTATTGAAAGGAACCTAAAGGCAGTGAGTGGTGTCCAGGCAGGAGCAGAGGGTGCTGACATCAAGCAGAAGAGCCTACCAAGACTATAGTTACCAGCAAGTTACCAACAGAACAAGAACAGATGTTAGCCTCACTTTCTGGTAATTCCAATCACCCAGATCAATCCCAGGCAGCCTGCATATATTGGGCAATACCATCCTATGTCAGCCACTCACATACCATCTGCGCCCAGTCTGCCTGCCACCACACGCTGTATGTGCGCATAGCCACCATGACACTTCAGCTTTGTACATACAGCATGGACAACCAGCAACCTGAATAGTGACTAGACTGCCATAAAAGAAACAGCCTACATATCATTACAGCTTGACCCTATATAGCACATTGTACATACATAGCAGTGACATAGTCAGAGTGAAAATGGCCTCTCAGCATGAACAGATGTGTGCACCCAGGCCATGCCCGTGACAGACCCACACTAAGATGGCTCAGCCATCGAGCTACCCTCCAACATATATATCCTGTGCAAATTGCTGTTTTAGGAAATACCCAGAATCTTCTGCTCTTCATTATGTACCCTTTTATCTTGCACATGGGGACAGCTCATGCAATGCGAGGGACAGTGCAAAGTGGGCCAGAGACAGGCTGAGAGTGCATGCTGGCCCCGAGTGGCCTATGTCTGGGCAGTGAGCATTGAACCAAGTTCTACGCCTGAACTTGCATTAAATGTGATGTCCCAAGTCATGATCGCTCCAAACCTGGCCAGTGCAGCACATGCACTCTCCCATGCTGCAGACACTTCCCCCCCCTCCCCCACCTACAGTGTGTGGAATCATTCAGGTTGGACATGGGGTTGGATGTTGGAACAGTTGTTGGCGGCACATATGCCACCATACCCTTTTTTACTCTAACATCATCCTTGTGACTGCCACATGCAGTGCCAATGGGGAGCCAGTGAGGCTATCCTGCACGGCCTCTGATGTAACACATGCAGGCATTGCTTAGGCCCACATAGGTTCTGGCCCTGTGAACATAGGCTTTGGCCAACAATGGCACCTAGGTCACATACTAAACATATATGGTAATGTTCTCTGCACCCCTGCCCCCACCCCAACATACACCAACATGCACTGCCTTCCCATATGGTGGCAGGCGATGCAGAGTCCAACATGATATCCTGAGCCACATTTCAGCAGCTGGAAGTGTGCATGCGCTATTCACAGATCAATGCCCCACTGTCCCATTCAGGCAAACAGGTGCATTTGCACTCTCATTTGGGGTAATAGGTAATGTATAGCTGGATGCTATGCCCAATGATCAGTAAAGAATGTTGACGTGGTGGTTCTTGTGTGTGAATTTGCCTGATATGCACCTCCCAGTATGTACATACACTGCATGAAGCAAAGAGTCTACTTGCTTGCTTACTGTGAATGCAGCAGGGAGAAGAGCAATGTGCATGCAGGTAATTCACTGGTCAGTGTCACCAACTAAGTAAATGGATTGGATATTCACAGAGGCCAGCACTCCCCCTGAGCCTAGTTCCCTATAGGCTTCAGCTGCGCCAGGTGGGCTGACACTGTTGCCACGGATATAGTTGTTATGGCAGTTGGCAATGATCTGGCCTCTCACCTGTGCAAATTGGTATATCCTGAGGCCTGGAGGCTGAGTCAGAGGTGAGAGTTGCAAAACACACACGTGTTCCCCCTGTTCACTTCAGTCATGCCAGCAGATGAATTGGGAGCTGCACAACAGTGTCATGTTGGGAGATAGGTGTAGAGGAATGCTGTGGGGATGGGCCTTGTCGATAGTGTAACTAGGCATGCATTACAGCCACAGATTGCAACTACATACAGCACATTAACCCTCTGCTTGTAAATGGTGTCTCACACAGTGTGTGGGGTTGTTGTATAGCGAACTACAACATGTTGTATGCACAGCCATAAAGTCTGAGTACCACATGTATGTACAGTGCATTGATGAGGCTCACACTACTCTGGAGACACACACAAACACACACACATGACCCTGCTGTCCAAACATGGTGCAGATTAGCATTCTTACTTGCCCCTTAGGGCTCCTTTGATGCTCCACCATTGTCAATGCTGGTTCAGTATGCAGGCACTATTAGCATGCTTTGCAATGCTAAGGCACTGTTAACACTCGCTCACCGTGCCGTTGCTATTAGCGTGCTCTGGCCATGGGTGGTGGAGCTTCTCATTGTGGCACCTGAGTGTGTGCACTCTTGCTGGACAGAATGTTGAAAGTTGCACATGCTGATACAGTTCTGGAAACATAGGATTAAGTTAACACACCCAGATGTACATTTCCTGATCCACAGGCTGGTATTGAATCCATGACCCTTTTTTCATACACACACTGGCCATATGTTTTCAGCCACAGAGAAGCCATGAGGGAGGGGGGTACCTCAGTTCATGGGTATATATGTGGTCATTGTCAGGATGCCTGCTGCCATGATTTGGGGTACTATGCCTGAAGATCTCTGCAGGCCCTCTGCCATACTTCTCTGGCAAGGTATGTTCGGCAGGTGTGGGAAAGGGACATCTTGTTAGGTCTGTATGTTGCACTGCCTTGCTATGCTGTTGGTTCATCTGACATTCATGTCTTACATATGGGATTTGTCCAGTCAAAGGGGCAGGCCATGATACATTAACACACACATTGCAGTCCATGGGTGTACTAGCAGAATGACCAACGTTTCCTGGCGTGTGCTTGTTGTGCAGTCATGGAATAATCTCATATCCTGCAGGCCAACCTAGCTTATTTGGATTCATGTTGGCTCAGATGGTTGTAACTAACTGAGTACAGACTTATGGAGGGTTCATGCATGGACTATAGTCGTCATTTGGCAGCTGTTGGGGCAGGGTGGGCTTTTTTCATGGGCTGTTATCATGTTGCATACTATTCTTGCCTCAGTGGCATATTTTTCCCCCAGTATGCACATATCCACTCAATATGTATGGGTGGGGGGGGGCACCCTGATCCCAGGCACAGCCCATCCACTTGGAATACTAGCCAGGGTCCAACAATCATGATAGGCAGCATGTTGTCCACTCCCTCCATTCCTGCCATCGTGGGACAACTGCCACTTCAGTGGTGCAGGTGGCCTTATTGAGGTTGCACGCGTCCAGCTAAGTACACCTTGACGCTCATGCCCCCCCTCCTCCGCGGGATAGGGTACGCGTGCTGCTGCCTTAGACCTCGATAGGGAGGGATCACCATGTGCTCTGCTGTACCTGCTGCTGACATGATTGCCATCCTACTGACAGTGGCAACTGCAGCATTGCACCAGATACACAGGGCAGGTACAAAGTTTTATCTGTAGCAGGCCACAGCTGCTGCTACTGCCACCACCACCCTCAGAAAATGCTGACATGGAAGCATAGTGGCAGTGGGGGTGGAGTGACCCCTTTTTGACTGCGGCAACATGTATGTGTGCTGCCACTTTCACAGTGGAGTCATACCAGACATCACAGATGTACACCCTAGGCAGGTGCCTTGTCATGCTAGTTGGACAGCCAGCTGTACCACAGTCACCCATGTGACTCCTTTGTTGCCAATTTTGCAACAACATAGTGCCCTTTCTTCATAGGGCTCTATGCTGTTGCTGCCAATGGAGCACTACTATCACATATTTAGGAATTCCGGTGTGCGGAACACATTGCATAAATTGAAATAGGCTCTCTCCCTTCAGAAATAGCCCTTTCCGCGAGCTTTCAGATCGCATTAGGGTTCCCAGCACTGGGGGCTCTAATGCATGGTAACACAACCCTGCATTAAAGCAGCACACACTAACCCCACCCACTCTCTGCCCCTTTAATGCCCATTTTCCACTTCCTTTCACCATAATGCTATGGGCCCGGCTTTCGAACATTAATCCAGTGTTATCGGCGCTTTGCGCGGTGTTATCCGCTCACGGTCGCCGATAACGCGTGTTAACAGCACACTTGCTTTCTTACCGCCCTTCAGTAAACATACCCCCGAGTGCCTTGCGATGTAGAGTAAGTATAAAAGAACTATCATTGTCTCAAGAGCTTCTGTTAAAAAGCCCTCTTATTCAAATGACAGTGCTTCAATAACCTAGCAGATGCCTTGCATTAGCAGGAATAAGGAGGCAATATTGCTCTTGTGTAGGTCACTAGTGAGCCCTGACCTTGATTCATTGCTTTCCTTTCTAAAGGCTATACCCTTGGGAGGACTCAAAATTAACTTGTTGAAGAAAAGAAGAAATAAGATGTGACATAAAGGGTCAAATATTTGACAGGCTTTAGTTAAGTAGGGGAAGATGAAATATGAAAAGAGAACTTCAGGTTCAAGTGGTTATGATACGAATTTGGAGGGAAGAAAATTTATGGTAAAATACTGTTTTACTGAGAGGGCGGTAGATGCTCAGAATAACCCACTGCTAGAGAAAGTATCAACCAAAAATGTGCTAGAATTTAAGGACCGATATTAAAAAAAATCTGAGCTCACAAATTTAGGAACCTAAGTTAAACTCCTTAATTTGTGCCCTATTTTCAATCTAGGAGCCTTAGGGGCCCATTTTTAAAGGGCACCTGGATGTTCAGCACTGCACTAAATGCCTAAGTGCCTATTTTCCCCAATTCTCGGTGGAATTATATGCAGAGCAGAATTTAAATATCCCGCTCTATGAATAATACTGTGCATTCAGCAAGGGGGTAGGTTTGGGATGTTCAGGGGCAGATTGCTGGAATGTACAGTTTAGACTATAGGCACTGAATTTTTGCACCTATATAGTACATTTATATTGGATGAACCCGATACATCTGAAAGCTATACTCCATCCATTTGCCCAGTGAAGAAACACCCCAGTTTCATCAAATTCAGTTAAACCTGAGGTTTCTGATTATACTATTATAGTTCGGTATACAGATGACTGGAGAGGGTTTTGACAGAAGTGATTAAGGCAATAAAATTTTACTGACCCTATGATAATCACATACTTAAAAAGTGCAGACGAGAACCATGGAACAGGTACCAGCCTGGCAATGTATAATCTGGAGCTAGAAAACCTAACAAACTTCATGACCACTGTTACTGCCAGATGAATATTCCCCAGTTTCAGCTTTTTTGCAACCATTTATCCTGAAACTAACCTATTAAGAAATACATTTCAATCAGAAACCCAGAATAAACAAATCTATGTAGCATACCACAATGCAGGCTGTACCAGCCCATACCACAGGACCTGACAACTGCCTTCATATGAGAAATATTGAAGTGGTAGCCTAGTGGTTAGGACATGGTACGGAAGGCTGGGGGTTCAAGTCCCACCTGGGGACAGTAATCTCAGGCTGGAGGGACTGGGGTTTCCAGTCCTATAGACACTCCTTGTGGCCTTGGGCCTCAGGTACACATAGATGGTGAGCCTTTTGGGGACAAGGGAATGTATCCAGTACCTGCTTGTAGTAATTGCATAATGTAAACTGCTTTGATTGAAGGATAAGGCAGTATAGAAAACTGGTTAAATAAATAGAACAGGGTGCTGAGGGTAAGCAGGCACCTATGGGGCTCTTTTACTAAAGTGCAGTATGCGATTCAATAGTATTTTAGCACATGCAAACTCTTGGCATAGGGTCGCAGTAACTGTTACAGGCATGACAATTGCCGCTAGTTCATGCATTAACCGCAAATAGCATGATGAATTAGGGGCAGAGAGTGGACATGGAGAGATATTGCAGTTTGCATGTTACAAGTCAATGTTACAAGTAGCATGGCTGCAGTTAATGATGCCTGAATGGGTGGCATTGAAGTGCGTCTGCGTTAAATGCAAATGCCACTGCCACACATTTGGTGACCTGCCTATACGGTAGGTGCCAGGAACATGGAAGCCACACTCCAAAAATGACTGTGGAGGCTTGGCACGTACCATGTGTTAGTTTTAGCTGTAAGCACACGGTAAGTGCAAAATCCTACCGCACTTTAGTATCCTTATAAAGTACTAGCATAACTGGCAGAGGTCACTCCTTGAACACAGCTGTCAAGCAGGGATGAATGCCTGCATGTAGATTACTGAAGTATGTGTGAAAATGAGGGTAGTTTATAATCCATGTGCTTCCTTGTGAATTCCATCTGTGCCCCGCCCAGATAGCGTCCTTGGCTAAGATTTCCAGCCTAATATGTGTCCTCGGTCAACGTTCATACTTTTATGCCAGTCAGAATTCTTCAACGGGCCTTTTACACACATATGTGGCCACAGTCACTTGAAAAAGATTTTATAAAAACCCTACCGAGGTATTCACATTCATGTTCCTCTATGAATGTAGTACAGATGATCCAGGACACAAAAATGAGAGGGAAACAAGCCAAAAATTAAGAACAAATATTAACCTTCACAGACTTAAAATAACACAAAAAAGAACAGATTGGTACCTCAGTAATAGCTGAAAATTTCTCAACAGAAGATCATTCCTTTTATGACTTCACAATCAGGGTATTTAATAGGAATTTTCAAAGTACACAAGACTGCTATACATTTGAAATTAAGATAATTGAGCCCTCAGAAACAAAATGACTTAACAAAGACTAGGGGACATGCAATGAAACTATAATTTAGCACATTTAGACTAATTGGAGAAAATATTTTTTTCACTCAACGCACAATCAAACTCTGGAATTTGTTGCCAGAGGATACAGTAAAAGCTGTCAGTGTAGCTGGGTTTAAAAGAGATTTGGATAAGTTCCTGGAGGAAAAGTGGATAAACCATTATCAAAGAGACTGGGGAAATCCACTGCTTACCCCTGGGATAAGAAGCATGGAATCTGTCTACCTTTTTGGGAACCTGACAGGTACTTCTGGATTGGCCACTGTTGGAAACAGAAAATTGGTCTTGAAGGACCTTTGGCCTGACTTAGAATGGCGTATCTTATGTTCTTATGTAAGGATGCAAAGGGATGCCCTCTATCCTCAGGACAAGTAGGATTACTACAACTCTGCTCTATTTAAATTCCCAAACAAAAAGGTTTACACATGCTGACTGCTCTGACAACTTGCTAATTTGGGCTCTGGGTGCTTGTGTACCTCCGACCGTGCCACCCTGATTTGTTCTGAGCTCAAACCTTGTGTCTAGAAGAGAGATCTTCTGCGTATGATCTTGGAAAAGAGAAGGATAAATCACTCTAAGGTTAGCAATGAGGTTTAAAAGAGTATTGATCATGGTAGGTGCACATAGTTGTCAAGGCTGCACTTCCAATGGAGCTTTAAATCTTCTGGTGCCTGGTAGAATGAGAAATAAACACTGCCAGTCAGTCATCTGCAGCAGGGATGTCTGAAATTAAGAGACACAAATGAATGGATTGTCTTGAAGGATACCAAGTTCTCGAGAAGCTATATTAAAAACAGCAAAAAAACCCCAAAAAAATGCAGTATATAGTTACAACTAATCGTAGGTCAGAAGAAAGGACTGTTCTTAAGGGATAAAAAAGAAATTCTACAGGGATTAAAGGGGATTATTATTGATAGGAGATTATGAGAAATGATTCAGCCTTTTGATTGAAAGTGTCAAATGAACTGTAACCTTGTCCCATGAAATCTATACAAAATGTACGAAGTGTAATAATGTTGAAAGTCTGAAGATGATATTTTTTATTTACCAATTGCAAGATATTTTATAGATTCATTGACTTTTTCAGCATCTGTTTGAGATTTTCAACTTTCCTAACACCCTGGTGCTGTATTTCCTAACTAAAATCAAATGGGATGAGGTCCTGGGGTGAAGAGCTATGGGTGAAAAGAAAGTCATGCCCTGTGTATGCTGTGCGGTATTTCAGCAGAATCCACAGCAAGTGAAAATGCTTAGGGGGTTATTCCGCACCACATTTAGCGTGGATATATGTTTGGTTTGGAATTATATCCCCTGCTAAACACCAGGGACCGATTCTGCTTCCAAACACGTACGGCAGAGATGTGCTGGGAGCTCTGGATAGGATCAGGAGGGGAGGGCCGGAGGTGGAGTCTGGGTCGAGCAGAGGCGGGACCCTGACCCTGGATGTATAGGCCTATTCCGGTTGTGGCCCTGTATGTCCGGGTTTGGGGAGTTAGACGGGGAACTTATTCCACCTCGGAGCTGGAATAATTCCCCCCCAA
Source organism: Ichthyophis bannanicus (assembly GCA_033557465.1). Lineage (NCBI taxonomy): Eukaryota > Metazoa > Chordata > Amphibia > Gymnophiona > Ichthyophiidae > Ichthyophis > Ichthyophis bannanicus. The sequence goes on along the minus strand of CM066034.1, from coordinate 964,702,963 downwards.
CGTCGGTGGCCATCGCAGCTGGATTCCCCTGAAGAGGTGAGCTGGCCGAGGGTTCCCCGCAGCCTCATCCTGGCCTCGGCAGGCCTGATAATGGGTCCGTTGGCGGGGAATACAAACTTTAAATCTGTGCAGCCGATCGGAGCTCCTACATGGTGTCCTGGTGCCATGGCGATGTTATGCTGTGGCATTGTGGCTCCATGCAAGAGCCTTGGCTGGGCTAGCCAGGGAGGTAAATAGTCATGCAGCGGGCCTGAATCGAGGCACGTCTGGGACGTCCAAGCCTGTGCCCCTATTCTGCTCCCACAGGAACGACTAGCTCCCGCGGGTGCAGAATGGGGGCCAGATCCTGGCCGTCCAGATTCTGGATGTCCAGATGGCTCGGACGTACCCCGATTAGAATTGGCCTCTTACCCTCTATTGCCTAACCATATGAATAAGTCATCATTTGAATTTTACTTGGAGCTCCTGTTTAATTCTCCTGAATTCCTGGGGTAGTTGTATTTGCAAGACAGATACAAACGTCAATAAAACTCCCTGGGTTTCAATGGACCTCATAGGCTTTGATGTAACACATGGCATGAGTGGAGGAGTAGCCTAGTGGTTGGGGTAAGGTACTTCAGGCCGGAAGGTTGGTGGTTCAAATCCCACTAGAGGACAGCAACCTTGGGCCGGAAGGACTGGGATTTCTAGTCCCACAGGTGCTCCTTGTGGTCTTGGGCAAGCCACTTAACCCTCCATAGCCCATGTTCCCTGTAAAATAGTTATCTCCAAGTTATAATGCCCTGTTCAATGTAATTTCAGTTTGTTCAATGTAAACTGCACTGATACAGAATAGTGTGGTATATAAGAGAATATAAATAAAATAAAATAAATGGCATGACATACACTAGCTGAATCAATCAATTTCCTATGAAGTAATTTTTGAACATTGTGGTCCCTTGAAATTCAAGTAGCCCTGCACTGACAACATGGGACCACGTTACATGCCTTGCCAGGTAATGCAGGTGCACCCACATTATCTGCTAAGGGATGTAATGCAGCCCTGGTATGAACTAAATAAATATATGGCCAAACAGTGACCATGTACCCTGACCCCCATCACAGTCCCTTTGCACAACCCCCATCACAATCCCATGAGACAGATTCTGTGCTAGAATTCCAGATCCCCAGAAAGAAGCCCTGTCCAAACAGACCCCACCAACAGAAACTCCCCCTCTGATCTAGTGCCCTCCCAGTTACACAGATGCTGCCTCTCTCCCCAACCACCACCTCGGGACTTACCTGGGGGAATCCCTGGCATCTAATGGGTCCAGGGCAAGAGTGATTCCCTTCCTACCTGCACCAGAGCCACCGGATTTCAAAATGGTACTTTGACTACTAGTAGTAATTTCTGGGGGTGGGTTTGTAGGTTGGGGATGGTTAGAGATGGAGAGGGGTCTCCTGTGAAGTTGGGGGAATTATTGATTCAGGGGTCTTCTGTTGGGGTGTATGGTTGAAGAGGGCTTCTTTTTGGGTGGGAGGATGGAATTCTAGTGCAAGAACTGTCACGCAGAAGGAACTGTCCTAGAAGGGTATTGAATAGGCACCGGGGAGAATATGTGGTGGGGTATGGGGGGTACTGAACAGATATGAGGGTTTCTGTGATGGAGGTTGGGGAGGTTAGGATGGTGGCTGGGGGGTCAGGGTACCATGCCATGGCCAGCATGTTTTGTTTACATTTCCAGGCACTTGCAGCTGCCACACTATTGGACTGCATGTAGCATAGCTGCACTTAACGCCACCTTTAGGTGGTGTTAGGTACAGCTGTGCTATCAGCAGTTGTGACACCTAAAGTGGCATTTTAGAAAGGATATCCAAGACAAATCCAGGATGCCCAGGGTGGAACATGCAGAAAAACACCAGGGACATCTATGTTGCCAGCCGATTTTCATAACATGGACTTCCCCAAAGTGGATTCCATGCCAGTGGCCACATAAACATCCCCCTTAGGAAAGTGTGGAATAGGGATGTCTATTTCATGCAAGCTAAGAGAAGGGGACATCCAGCAATGTAGCAAAACAGAAATATGAACCCCCATTCCCCATCAGCATTTATTGTCATATTGTAAAATAAAGGGGGTATTAGTGTGACTCCTTCTCCATGCCCTCTAGGCAAAATGATCAATTCCAGATATTTGTTCATGCCTGGAGCAGGTATAATCTTAGATGCAATACTGGACATCTAGGATGTTTCTGAGATCAGGCAGGAATGCCCACATTCTTGGCAACAGCCTGGCCATGCCTCTGATATGCCCCCATTCAGACTTGAAAACACCACAGAAGCAAAGAACCACGCAAAATAACAGAAATCCAACCAAGGCATGATTAAAATAGAAAGACAGAGTCTTTATTATGTCCTTGACAGCCCGACACAGGCCATGTTTCGTCACCCTTCATCAGGGGCTTGCCAGGCATAAAACTAAAAACATAAATATATAAAAACTTAAAATAATAAAAAGAACAAACGAGCAAAACTGCCAAAGCATTATAAAAATAACATTAATATATGAAAGATGGAACATATGATTAAAAATGAACAATAAACATATAAATAAATAAATAAATAATTACATCATATAAAATCATATGTAACAAAATCAATGTGCTCGGGACTCTAAATATATGTGTGCATATATAAATATTTAAATATTATAAATACCTCTGTTGTAGACCATAAAAATCAGACAGACAGTCTCATATAAAGATGCTATGGAACTGACTAGATAAATATTGACACTAAAGGAAACATAAATAAATTAGTTAAAAACAACATATTACACCACATATAGCATCAATATATCAATTATAACATAAAAGTAGAAAATCAAGAGAAAGAGGCAGGACATTTACTAGAACAAAAAATGTTTCTATTAACGAAGCAGGAGAGATAATAAACTGGACGCAATCGTGTTATATATGTATTATTAAAGCAGGAGTGAGTCAGTAAACCAAGTGAGGGAACGGCACGAATGAAAAACTAGGAGTCAATAAACCACATTGTAGCCAAATTATTGTACATCCTCAGGCTGTAGACATCTACAGACACAGCTTCTAAAATGGCTCTTGAGATGTCTCCATGCTTTGGATGTCTCTATGCTCAAAAGCACAAATATTGCACAATAGTTCTGATCCCACATACCAGCAAGATTCTACTCATGATCATCCAGCAGACACTACAATCATACCTGGAATGAGAACTGCCTGAAGTGCAAGCAGGGTTCAGGAAAGGGCGAGGAACGAGAGACATCATCGCGGATGTGAGTTGGATCCTTGAAAAGACAAAAGAATATCAAAAGGATATCTATATGTGCTTTATTGACTACAGCAAGGCTTCAGACTGTATAAACCATGAGAAACTCTGGACCACATGAAGAAGCATGGGTATACCAGAACACCTGATCGTTCTCTTGCACAACCTTTACATTGATCAAGAAGCAACAGTTCAAATGGAACAAGGAGAAACAAAATGGGTTAAAATCAGCAAAGGTGTATGACAAGGCTGTATACTTTCCCCCTACCTGTTTAATTTATATGCAAAACAAATCGTCAGAGATGAAGACAACCGAGGTGTGAAGATTAGTGGAAGACATCAAAACCTTCGCTATACTGATGATACCACAATACTGGCTGAAAGTGAAGATGATCCTAAACATTTGGTTCTCAAGATCATGGAACATAGTTGTAAATTGGGTCTGCATCTTAACATAAAGAAGAAAAAGATCCTGACAACTGGCAAAATCAATAAGTTCATCGCTGCTGGAGAAGAAATTGAAATAGTAGTTAATTTTAACCTGCTTGGATCAATCAATGAAGAAACAATAAGCAGTCAAGAAATCAGATGACACGTTGCTCTTAGCAGAATGGCTAAGAAGGACTTAGACAAGATTCTCAAGAGCAGAGTTGTCTCTCTTCATACAAAGATTCATCTTCTCCAAGCTATAGTATTTTCAATAACATCTTATGGATGTGAAAGTTGAACAGTGAAAAAAATAGACAGGAAGAAAATTGATGCCTTTGAATTTTGGTGCTGGCAAAGAATACTGTGTATACCAGAGGTTCCCAACTCCAGTCCTGGAGGGCCAAACACCATTCAGGTTTTCAGGCTGTCCCTAATAAATATGCATGAGATGTATTTGCATGCACTGCTCCCATTGTATTCAAATATATCTCATGCAAATTCATTAGGGACAGCCTGAAAACCTGAATGGTGTTTGGCCCTCCAGGACTGGAGTTGGGAACCTGTGGTGTATACCATGGACTGCCCAAAGAACAAACCATATTAGAGGAGATCAAACCAAAGCTTGCTTTAGAAGCTCAGATGACAAGACTTTGATTTTCATACACTAACACATCATGCAAAGAGATTTCATTTAGAGAAAGACATCATGCTTGGCAAGGTTGAAGAACAACACAAAAGAGGAACGCCAGTAATGAAATGGATCAATACAATAACAGCAGCTATGGATTATTTATTTATTTATTTAGCAGTTCTTCTATACCGCTTCATCTTGTAGCCGAGACGGTTTACATGGAATGAGAATGGAAAATGTTTACAAATAATGTGTAGTTAAGCAGAAATAACCAATTACATTGCAAAATTTCTTCACTTGAACTATATACAGAATAGGGTATTAGGAAGAGGTGGGATTGTAGAGGAGGTGAGAAAAGGTGTTGGATTTGGAGTTGATGCAATATAAATGTGAATTAAGTGGGTTAGGGATCGCTGGCTTGTTAGCATTATGTGCCTATGTTGAAGTGGCCTTTAAACAGATGTGTTTTTAGATTTCTCTTGAATTCTTTAAGGGAGTTGATGAGATGCAGCTCCAGGGGAAGAGAGTTCCATAATTTGGGCAAGAAGATAGAGAAGGCTTGCAAGACTGTGGATTGGTTGCATTAAGTTATGAAGTTTGGAACTATTAATAGATTTTGTGAGACTGCTCTTCTTGCTCTTGAGCTGTGATTTATTTGAATGAGTTGTTGCTTACTGTATGCTGACGAATTGTGGAGACTCTTGAAGGTGGTTGGCAGTGCTTTGAATCTTACTCTCATGTATATTGGAAGCCAGTGTACTTGATGCAAAGTTGGAGTGATGTGATTCCTTCTGGGTGTATTGTGATGAGTCTGGCTACTGTATTCTGTGCCATTTGATTATGGGAGACCTTGATATATAATGTTACAATAGTCCAATAGGCATGATTAGTGACATGATTAGTACATGGAGTGGAGGAGTGGCCTAGTGGTTGGGGCAAGGTACTTCAGACCGGAAGGGCGGGGGTTCAAATCCCACTAGAGGACAGCAACCTTGGGCTGGAAGGACTGGGGTTTCTAGTCCCACAGGTGCTCCTTGTGGTCTTGGGCAAGCCACTTAACCCTCCATAGCCCATGTTCCCTGTAAAATAGTTATCTCCAAGTTATAATGCCCTGTTCAATGTAAACCACACTGATGGAGAATAGCATGGTATATAAGAGAATGTAAATAAATAAAATGATGATGGCTTGGCATATTTCTCTGAAGTCAGCATGTGGTCGTAGATTGTTCAGGGTTTTTGTTTTGTAGTAGGTTTGTTTTGGCTACATTTTTTTGTGGGGATGGAAGTTGAGGTTCTGGTCTAGTGTGATTCTTTTTTTTTTTTTTAATTCTTTATTTTCATTTTATAACAACAAAGGAAAAGGAAGACATACAGCTAAAAGACAGATACATAAAGTGTAATACATATACCAAAGTAAACCCCTGCCACCCCCCTCCCCCCTGCTTCTTCTCTAGAAAACTAATCATTCCCGAAACGGGCGTGTACTTACATTATTGTGTTACAAAACCTAACGGTGATCTGAAACATGATGAGTGCACACTATACAGGCATATTGGAGCAATGAGCAGATTGTACATAATCATTGAGCATCTGCCATTTAGACAAGTGAGAGTGAGGTTGGGCATGGGGAATAGCTCTCCGAGGTATCTGCTCATATTTACTATATAAGCAGACGAGGTTCCACCATTCATTGACAGTAAGTCGAGAGCTATCCTTCCAATTCCTCGTGATTAAGCATATGGCTATCCCCAGCATGAAATCAAGGAGAAAACGACCCTTCTTAGGAAGAGAGGGGACCTCCGCCGCAGAGCGGAGTCCCACGATCTTCCAAGAGAGAGGTTCGTGAAGGTGTAAGATAAATTGAATACGACCCCAGACCCGCCCCCAATAAACCTGTAGTTGAGGACATTCATAAATAACATGAGCGAAGTTTCCCACAGCAGTATGGCAAGACCAACACTGGTCCCTAGCATTTGTGCCATTTGGCTATTTTTTCTGGGGTATAAAAGCATCTGTGTGCAAAAAAGAAGAGAGTTTGGGTAACAGAGGCAGACCGGGAAACCCGCACTACTTTGCTCCAGAAAACGCTCCATTGCACTGGGGTTAAAGTGGTTTGCAGTTCGCGCTCCCAGGCTTGTTGGGCTCTAAAAGTGGCCATGTCTGTACCCTGACATAATATTTTATAAAAGTTAGAGGCTACCCCATGTGTACTACTAATAGAGTGAACTATCTCTAATAGCCCGTCCTCAGTAGGGGCAGCGGGCGGCATAATTCGAGCACTTTTGAGGCAGTGTTGAAGCTGCATCAATTGAAAGTAGTGTTTCGCTGGTAACGCAAATTCCTTTTGTAAATCAGAAAAAGTTTTCCAACGAGCTGCAGAGAAAAGCTGTTGGGGTGTCCAGATCCCCCTTGAGTACCAGGGCTTCCATGCTATCGTTCTATTTAGGACTTGAATTCTGGGGTTATTCCATAGCGGAAGTCCGTCCTGAGGACATACGTTCGGGCCCAGTGATAGAATGAGAGTGTTAAAGGCCGCAAGAGTATCGACAATCATTGGTGGATGGCGGGTGTCTACTTGATAGGACATACCGGGGAGATGGGTCAACGGGATTGGGCTACTAAGCTCCTCTTCTATGTCAAGCCACACTGGTCTGCTGTCTGTTGAGGCATCTAGCCATCGGGCACCTTGCTTAAGTAGGAAGGCTTGATGATATCTAAGAAAATCAGGAAATCTGGTACCCCCTCTTTCCTTTGCAGACTGTAGTTTTTGTTTAGCTATCCTTGGTGGCTTGCCCTGCCAGAGATAACGGACGAGAAGGCCCTCAATATCTTTATAAGTATGTAGCGGGAGTAAGCATGGCAGCATTTCTAAAATGTAGTTCACTTTGGGGACTATCATCATTTTCACAGTTTCTAAGCGGCCCCACCATGTAAGAGATAAGGGAGACCAACGATTCGTGAGCTCACGGACTTTGGAGACTACCTCTTTGGCATTAAAACTGATAGTGTCTTCTAAAGGAGAACAGTAATGGACCCCGAGATACTTCACCATGCGGGATTGCCAAAGGAAGGGAAAGGCCTGCATGTCAGCCTCATGTACCCAGCGGTTCAGTGGGAATGCTACAGATTTGGTCCAGTTAATTTTATAGCCCGATAATTGTGAGTATCCGTCAATCAGATCCAAGACAGCTGGAACCGAATCGAGGGATACGAAAAGCATAAGGTCATCTGCATATGCAGAGAGTTTAATCTCCCTATGACTGAAGGGGACACCTCGAATACGTGCGGACTGTCTAATAAGGAGGGCTAGGGGTTCAAGAGCTAGATCAAAGAGCATTGGTGATAGGGGGCAACCTTGACGCGTGCCTCTTTGGAGATTAAATGGCTGAGACTTGATGGCATTTACACAAATACTGGCGACGGGTTGAGTATACATGACTTGGAGATAGCGGAGGAAACCCTCCCCAAAGCCATACCATCGGAGAACTGCAAATAAGAAGGGCCATTCTAGGCGGTCAAAGGCTTTTTCGGCATCCAGGGAAAGACCCACCCATGGATGCTCTAGATTGGCAGCACTGGATAGCACATGGCACAAGGTCCGAGCATTGTCAGCAGTTGATCTGCCGGGTATAAAACCGCATTGGTCGGGGTGGATTAGGGTGGCCATCCTGTCAGATAGCCGGGTGGCCAAGATCGTTGCGAAGATCTTATAATCGGCATTAAGTAGGGAGATTGGACGGTAGTTAGCGGTTAGTAGCGGGTCTCTGCCTTCTTTCTCAAATACTACCACATTAGCTGCAGAAAAGGATCCCAAAGAGGATGTATCTACCGCAAGGGCAGCAAAATAGAGTTTTAAATAGGGAACTAGATCTGCACTGAACGTTCTGTAGAATTCGGTCGGGAGACCATCGGGTCCTGCGGCACGGCCCGAGGCTGTTCGTGTTAGGGCAGATTGGATCTCTGAAGTAGAAAAGGGTTCATCCATCGCATCCCTATCCTCTTCAGAGAGGGTCGGCCGCTGAATGCCAGAAAGCAATCGCTCGAATGCCTCTGACGAGAACTCACATTCAGATTGATATAGGCGGGTATAGAAATCCCGAAAGAGCTCTACAATGTCAGAGTCTGTGGTCACTATGCCCCCTCCCTGTGGAGCTCGAAGGGCCGCTACGCGCTTGGCTTCTTTTTGACCTTTCAAGGCGTTGGCTAAGAGTCGACCGGCTCGGTTATTTTCACGATAATATGTCCCTCGCTGAAGCTCAATACTCTTAGAAGCTGCAGTTGAGAAGATTGAATTATATTGAAAACGGAGACGCTGTAAGCGAATTAATACACATGGATCAGTACGTGAAGTTAGAACTCGTTCGCCTGCCTTTATTTGTTGGTCTAGTATGAGTAGCTGCTGTTTGCGTTGTTTCCGCAGGCGGATTTGATAGCTAGTGATCGTTGCTCGAATGGCCGCTTTGAAGCCCTCCCACCAAGCCCAATTCGCAGTATCCTGGGGTAGATTAAAATGGAAGTAATCCTGTATGGCTGCTCGAATTTCTAACTGGAACTCTGGCTGAGTTAACAGGGCTCTATCAAAGAACCAGGCCCCCGAATTCCCTTGGGGTGCATTAGTGTGTAATTGAAAGGAAATGGCAGCATGATCTGAAATATGCTGGGAGTGAATCCTTGCAGTGTCCACCTGAGGAACTAACAGTTTTGATATTAGAAAGAAGTCTATGCGAGACTGGGATTTATGAGGGGAAGAGAAGAAGGTGAAGTCAAGCTCATTGGGGTGTAATAACCTCCATAGATCAACTAAAGCAAGATCTTTGATCAGGGAGGTAAGCGTGGTGTGACTCTTGGGGGGACCACTTGTCCTAGGCGGCTGTTTGTCAATCAGGGGATCAAGGACTAGATTGAAATCCCCCCCAATTATCAATGAAGTACTAGCAGAGGCCTGCGCAACCTGAGCAATGGTAGCAAAAAAGGCAGGGTCATCCACATTAGGAGCGTAAAGGCATATACATGTAACTTCAAGGCTACCTATCTTGAGGTGAACTCTGGACCATCTACCTTCTGTATCTGAGCTAGTCGCAATAATAGTAGCATGCAAAGATTTCCTGACCAGTATGGCAACCCCACATTTCTTAGAAACGGCTGGAGAATAGGCGGCCACCATGTAGGGTTTAATATTGAGTTTAAGAGTTTCCTTCGAATTTAAATGCGTTTCTTGGAGAAAAATCAGATCCGCAGCTTCCTGACTTAGGTAGCTTAGGATTTTCTTCCGTTTTATCGGATTATTGATTCCTTTTACGTTCAATGAGAAAATCTTACATGGTGCCATCAATCAGTAATAGACATTTTAGGTAAGGGCGCTTGAAAACATACAACATAATCAGAATCTGTGCAACAATGACATAATCACCGAGTATACTGGCTAATACACCCCATATTGAAAAGTATGTACCAAAGTATCTCAGAGAAGAAGCAAAACCCCCAAAGAATATGGCGACCATATGTCTGCGGGAGGAGGCCCTAGAGAGGAATAGAAAGACATGAAAAAAAAGAAAAGAAACACCAGAGTCCATAATTAACACTGTCTCTGATACTCATCGAGGCTACTGTGGGTAGATGGAGTCGGGTCACAGATATCATCAAAAGTAAGGCAACAAACTGCTCTCGCCAGACTCTTTGCTGGGCTGCGGCAGATCCAATATGGCAGGTACAGCGGATATGAGAATACTTGCAGGAATATTCTGGAAGTCAGCGCATCAAGTCGGCTTCTTTGGAATCCAAAAACTCTGCTAGTAGATCAGGGTCCTCAAATGTTCTTGTCTGATTGTGAAGCGTGACTCGGAGCTTGGCCGGGTACATCAGGCCATAGCGTGCTTGTAGTTGTTGAAGCCTCGGCCGGAATTCCAGAAAGCGCTTTCGGCGGTCGACCGTGGGTTTAGCCAAGTCGGGATAGAAGGAGATCTTGTGGCTCTCAAACTCCATATGGCCCTTTGCCCGAGAGGCATTTAGAATTTGCTCAACGTGTTGATATCTCAAAAGTCGAAAAATGATAGGCCGCGGGGTCTTCCTGTTGAGCGTTATGTTTGTGGGTACACGATGAGCGCGATCGATCTCCAAATCTTTGGTAAAGGTGATTTGGAGAAGGGAAGGGAGGATTTTGCATAAAAACTCTTTCATGTCTCCCGATTCCGCACCCTCCGGTATGCCCACGAGTCGTATGTTGTTGCGGCGCGCTCTATTATTGCCATCTTCCACTTCTTTCTGCAAGGCCCGCACCTGACGTTCAACTTTGTCGAGTTTGGACAACCGGGCCGCATGGGAGTCCAATATGCTCTCCATTTTGTCCTGACGCGAAGAAAGCCCTTCTAGCTTGCTTTGCAGCACACCAAAGTCTTCCCGCAGCGCTCGGAGTGCTTCAGCGTTTGACTGCACGAGGTCTTTAACCCCTCTAATCTCTGCGAGGATTTCCTGCTGCATCTCGGGGCCCTCGCGCAAGGCCAGCCCCTTCTGCGGGGACGGAGGTTCAGTTTTGGAACGTTTACCGTGAGAAGCCGCTGGAGATCCAAATTCCAGGCGCGTGGGTTTGGTCCCCACCATCTCACCAATGTGCCCCGGTAAGATCAGAGTAGAAGTTCCAAGTATGTATGGTGTTAATTCAGGATTCTGAGTAGGCCTCTCGGGAGCCCCAGCGTTATGCGACCATCCCGCTGGACATCAGACTCCGCCCCCCCGGTCTAGTGTGATTCTTAAGTATTTTACTTGGTTTCTGACTTGAATGGTGGCTCCTGCTAGATTAAGAGTTGGTGGTGGGGAAAAGGATTGATTTCTTGTGACATGAAAGACTTCAGTTTTATTGTAGTTGATGTGCAGGCTATTTTGGGTGAGCTATTGTGAAACATTGTGGAGGCATTGGCAAATTGTTGTGTAATCTGGCTTATTTGTTGAGAAGGTGTTGTATATTAGGATATTGTCAGCATAGAGATGGTATTGGATCTTGTGCTTCTGTACAGTATTGCATAGAGGTTAGATAAAAATGTTAAATAGGATGGAGGATAGAGCTGAACTTTGCAGGAAACCTTGCTGCAGTTGAAAAGGGGGGGGGGGGGGTTCTTGTATCAATTTTTATTTGTTGGGTGCAGTCCTGTAGATATGATTTGAACCATCAGAGTGTTATGTTCTAGATGCCGATGCTTGGAGTCAATTAAGTTGCTTATTGTGATCTATTGAGTCAAAAGCAGCTGTAATATCTAAGAAAATGAGTATAAGTCCTTGGGTTAATTTTTCCGTTCATTTGATTAAATTGTCCATCAGGGCAGTAATTAGGGTTTCCATACCATACAGTGGCCTAAAACCATGCTGCTGTCCATCAAGAAGTGAGTATCAATGTGGTTTTGGAGCTGTAGTTGGACTAATTTTTCTATGGCTTTGACTATGAAAGGTATACTAAATATGGGTCTGTATGAGGAAGATGAATTTGGATCTGAAAAAGAGTTTTTTATTAGAGGTCTGATGAAGGTGCCCTAGAGGTATGTATCTAGAGTCAAGAGAAAGTTCTATAATTTTGAGCAAAAGAAGGTTGAGCTCCTGTCTGATTTTGATCCATGTGACTGGACATGGATTGAACCGTGAGGTTGTGGTGCTCATGTCTGTAATTATGGGGACCAGATGTTTTGGTGAAATGTTAGTAAATGTTTTCCAGGTGATTTTGGAGATGATTGGTGTTGGTTCTCTTGATGTGTAACCATTGTGGGTGTGGTGTGGTTATATTTGCTCTGAAGGTATTTGGCTATTTCATTTGGGCACAGTTGAAGGTTTATGTTTTGTGCAGATGGATCCTTAAGGAGGTTCATAGCTATATCAAATAGTTCTCTGGGGCAATTACAGGAGGATTTGATGAGCTTGGTGTAGCATTCTCTTTTGCTTGTGTTGGTTAGTGTATTGTATTCATTTAGTGCAGAATTGTAGTCTCTCTGGTGAGTGGGGTCCTTGGATCACCTCCATTTATGTTCTAATCTCCTCAATTGTTGTTTGAAAAGTTTTAGTTCTGGCGAGTACCATGATGCATTATTTTGCTTCTTGGAGATGTTTGTTTTCTGAGAAACAACTACATAAGAGGAGATGGTATCATTCCAGCTGATGATCATGGAGTCAAGGTCAGGCAGGTCGACATTTATGAGGGGCGTAATTTTTTCTAGGAAGGATTGTTTGTCAAATGAGAGGAATTTCCTCAGGTTGTGCAGATGTGCTATATGGATTTTAGGTGATATTTTTGGGAATGAAAAAAAGTTATTATCTTGTGGTCAGACCATGGTATGTCTGTTATTTGTGGTTGGGGAAGGGGTATAGTTGTGACCACTTAGATGTTGCAAAAATGAGGTCTAGTGTTCCACCCCTTATGTGAGTTGGTGCAGAGATTATTTATTGATATTGGAGTGCTTGCATGGCATCCAGGAAGGAGGAGGATTGCTTGTTATTTATGGATGGTAGGTTTATGTCTCCTAGTAGGATGAAATGTTTATTGCTGGAACCATGGGCACATGGTGATAGGTCTGATTCTTTTGGAGATGGTGATCTGTATGCCAAGCAGATTGTAGTGTATTTGCTGGAGATTGTGAGTAGGTCAAGAACTTCTGTTGAATAGTTTTGATGGTTTGAAACTGAAGGCTGTCTCTGGAGATAATTAGGGTGCCTCCTCACTTTCTATTTGTTCTGGGGCAACTGAAAAGATTATAAGCTGGTATGGATAGTTGGTTAAAGAAAATGTCTGTCTGTTTGATCCATGATACAGTGATACACATTATGTCAATATGGTTTTCAGTGATGTAGTCCACTAAGTTTGGAATCTTGTTTTGGGAAGATTGTGCATTGACAAAAACACATTTAAGCAGTGGGTGATGAGGCGCTTCTTGTAGGAGGTGGTGTTCTGTGGAGAGAGGGTATATTTTGATGAAGTGATATGTATATCTGTAATGTGGGAACTGCATTGGTAGTATTTTCCAGAATTTCTGTGTTGTTGTACAATGGGTATTGGGAGTGGTATTGGTGTTGTAGCAGTAGTTGGTTCAATTAAAGTTAATATTAAGGTAATACAGTAGCTAAGAGAGTTGTGTTGCTGATGTGTGGATCGTTGGTAGTGTGTGTTGTGTCTATCTTGAGGTAGTAATTCTGTGTTGCAGGGAGTTGATGTCTGTGCAAAATGTTCAAAGAAAGAAGATAAAAGCCTCCTTTTTATATTATGAGTGTGGCTCAGGTGCGGGGTAAATTGAAGCTTTAGTTAAATATACCTGTTGGTGCATTCATGATTGCATATGTATTATCTGATGTTGCGTTGTTGAGTCCTGTATTCAAATGGGTAAATCTAGATTCCCAGAGTGGTTGACTATGCCTGGGGTAGGGAGGTTGTTGAGACTGATTAGGGTTGGCTGCTATGGTCCAATAAATGCTTTGTTTATTTCAGTGCTGTGGTGGTATAAGAACCGTTATAATGGAGATTTATTCTGTGGTCTGAGCGGGTGCATTGAGAGGTGTTGCATGGTTTTAACTGTGGTGTTAGGTGGTTTTAATGATAGTGTTATAGATCCACTCTAAGGGCCATGCCTAAGGGCCCTTTGGCAAAGCCCTTAGGTGTGGGCCCTTAGACACAGGCACGCCAGAGCACGCTTTGAAATGTAAAAGGCTGTTCAGCGGCCTGATTGGTGTAGCAGGGGAGAGGGGAGGGCTCACCTCCTTGCTTCCCATCGCTGCCATTGCTGCACGAATCCTGGAGGTGTTCTTTGCCACCGGAATACACATTGAAAGCTCCGGAGCTGCTCATTGTTGATAGATTATGCTCTATCAACAATGAGCAGCCTGACTTAAGACCGAATACAGTTTAGGACAGTAATCCAGCGGGTCGCCATGAGTCAATATTGACTTGATAGCACTAAACAACAACAACAATGGCAGTTATATTCAGCTATAGTAGACATATTTTTGACATATTCATAAATGACCTGGAAAAGGGAATAATGAGTGAGGATATCAAATTTGCAGATGACAAAACTATTTAAAGTTGTTAAAACCCAAGATGATTGTGGAAAATTGCAAGAGGATCTTGATAAATTGGAAGACTGGGCATCCAAATGGCAGATGAAATTTAATGTGGACAAGTGCAAAGTTATGCACCTAGGGAAGAACAACTCAAACTGGTTACAAGATGCAAGGTTCCACATTAGGAACCACCACCCAGGAAAAAGATTTAGGCGTCATTGTGGATAACATCTTAAAACCCTCGGCCCAGTGTGCAGTGGCAGCCAAGAGAGCAAATAGAATGCTAGGTATCATAAGGAAAGGAATGGAAAATAAAACAAAAGATATTATAATGCCTGTATATCGTTCCATGGTGAGACCGCACCTTGAATATTGTGTGCAATTCTGGTCGCCGTATCTTAAAAAGGATATAGCATTATTAGAAAAGGTTCAGAGAAGAGCCAACAAAATGGTAAAGGGAATTGAAGGATACTCCTATGAAGAAAGGCTAAAAAGGTTAGGGCTCTTTATCCTGGAAAAGAGAAGGCTGAGGGGAGATATGATAGAAGTCTATATATTAATGAATGGAGCGGAACAGGTAAACGTTGATCGATTGTTTACGTTATCAGAATACAGAAAGACTAGGGGACATGCAATGAAGCTGCAGGGTAGACTATTTAAGACTAATAAAAGAAAATATTTTTTCACTCAACATGTAATCAAACTCTGGAATTTGTTACCGGAGGATGTAGTAAAGGCTGTTAGTGTAGCTGGGTTTAAAAAGGATTTGGACAAGTTCCTGGAGGAAAGGTCCATAAACCATTATTAAGAAGGGACCCAGGATATCAATGCTTGACCCAGTACAAACATTTATTTATTTATTTATTTAACAGTATTTCTATACCGCCTTATCCTACAATCAAGGCGGTATCACAGCAAACAATCAAAAGGAGTGATCGTGTTTTTCATGCAGTGAAGGCTATATCGTGATTTGTATGTAAGATATGTTGTGTGTTTGATTAGGTGGAGCTATGTACATTGTGCGCTATGATACATCGTGTGCTATAATACATTCTTCTATACATTGTGTGTTATGAAACATCGTGTGCCGTTATACATTCTCTTATCAGAGGGTCGGGGGGGGGGGGGTATGTTGGTTGTTCTTGGTAGTTAGATCATGTGACGTGTCCATAGTGTTCTTTGAATAGCATTGTCTTCAGCATTGTGGAACCTGTGTCTTTTGGGGAAACTGCTAGGTATGTATGACCTAGATTGGCCACTGTTGGAAACAGCATACTGGGCTTGATGGACCTTGGTCTGACCCAGTATGGCATATCTTATGTTCTTATGTACATCCTCCAGTAACAAATTCCAGAGTTTGATTACGTGTTGAGTAAAAAAAAAAATTCTCTTATTAGTCTTAAATTGGTTACATTGTAGCTTCATTGCATGTCCTCTAGTCTTTCTACCTTTTGATGGCATAAACAACCGATCTACGTTTACCTGTTCCACTCCATTCATTAATTTATAGACCTTTGTCATATCTCCCTTTAGCCGTCTCTTTTCCAAGTTGAAAAGTCCTAACCTTTAAGCCTCTCCTCATAGGGGTATCCTTCGATCCCCTTTACAATTTTGATCTCTCTTCTCTGTACCTTTTCTAATTCCACTATACCCTTTTTAAAATCTGGTGACCAGAACTGCACACAATATTCATGGTGTGGTTATACCATGGAGCGATACAGAGACATTATAATATCCATTGTTCAATTTTCTATTCCTTTCCTTATGATTCCTAGCATTTTATTTGCTTTCTTGGCTGCACTGGGCAGGGGGTTTCAACATATTATCCACGATGATGCCTAAATAGTTTTCCTGGGAGGTGGTTCCTAATGTGGAACTTTGTATTGTGTAATTGTAGTTTGGGTTTTCTTCCCTAGATGCATAACTTTGCCCTTGTCCACATTAAATTTCATCTGCCATTTGGACGTCCAGTCTTCCAATTTATCAAGGTTCTCTTGCAATTTTTCACAATCCTCTTTTGTCTTAACAACTTTGAATAATTTTGTGTCATCTGCAAATTTGATCACTTACGTGATGTGCCTCTATTCTGGATATGGAGGAAAGACCTTGGAAAACTGGAACCTAGGTGTGGTTGTATTGCCAATGCCCTGTTGCAGTAAGGGGCAGCAACCCACAGACCTGTTGCCTTTTATTTGTTTCCCTCCTGGTTATGGTTTGGTACACAAGGGTCAACAGGTGCATGGAGGAATAAAGACGCCAATGTGACATTTCTGTCACAGAGGATGGATTTCATGCCAAGTAGATGGAACATTATATTTCTATGCAGGCTGCTTATCTAAACTCATTATAGCTTGGCATCTATACTCTGTTGGAACTGGCATACCACTTTATGAGCAGGCAAGATGCCATGCTCACAGATGGATATTTGTTAGGCAGCTAAGAATCTCAACTGTGTTCGCTGAAAGCAGAATCCCTAGCTAGGACTGAAACAAGCAGATTAAGTTTTGTAATTATAGTTAATGTTAACATCCCAATGTATAGAAAAGGCAGTTTTGGTGTAGGTTATACTCATCATGTTTATGTGTATGCTGGCTGTGTCCCTAGCATAAGTGCTATATGGCACTATTGCATGCTAATGGAAAACAGAGTACACTAATTGGAATTGGAATATGCTAATGGGAATTGCCGTTAGTAACACTAATTGCCATAGGTGTGTGCTAATTATAATGAACACAAGCTATTTGCCTCAAGTGAAACAGGGGAGCTGGAACTCAACAGGAACTCTCTTGACTTCCCATGAATAAGCAGGGGGCTAGGGACAATGTCTCCAGATGGGTTAGTTTTGCACATTCTACCAAAAAAAACCCTTAGTAATCTCCAATATCACATTAGTTTATAAGTATCGATAAAAATATACTTAACCTACTCACAATCACCCAAATAGCTCAAAAGGACCTCAGGTTATGCTCACCCCTACATTTGGCGAACTTCATCACCATAGGGAAATGGCAGATACTCACATTATGGGTCCCGCAGCTTTGATATCTCCCTTCATTTTATAGTGAACATTAAGTTATTCAAATAACTACAGCTATCCCAATCCAAAAAAGTACTTTTTGAGATTCATACCACATATAAAACATATAAAACAATACACCACATTACAAGTACTATAAAAGAAAAGTATCTGCTCTACTTTATTTTTCAATGGCGCCCAAACTGCTTCAACGCAACTGAACATGCATGCCTGGTGCGAAGGTAGCGGACCTCATGCGCCACCTAGATAAGGTTCAATTGCGTTGAAGCAACCCAGCCTTTTGCCACTGCCTTGTTACACTGTTTCGCCACCTTGAGATCATCAGAAACAATCAAACCAATGTCTTTCTCCTGGTCCATGTACATCAATCTTTCACCCCCTATCGCCTACAATTCCCTTGGATTTCTGCTTCCCAAGTGCATGACTCTGCACTTCTTCAAATTAAATCTTAACTGCCAAGCATTAGACCATTCTTCCAGCTTTTGTAGATCTTTCCTCATGTTCCCCACTCCCTGAAGGGAGTCCACTCTGTTGCAAATTTTGTGTCATCTGCAAAAAGACAGACTTTTTCATTTGGCCCTTTGGCAATATCACTCACGAATTTATTGAATAGTACCGGTCCCAAGACTGAACCCTGGGGCACACAGCTAATCACCTTCCTTTCATCCGAGTGAGTTCCATTTACCGTCACCCGCTGTTGTCTGTCAGGCAACTAATTTCTGATCCAGTTCACCATCTTGGGACCCATCCCCAAGCTGTTGAATTTATTGATAAGCCTCCTAGGAGGAACAATATCAAACAAAGGCTTTGCTTAAATCTAGGTAGATCACATCCATCGCATGCCCTTGATCTAGTTCTCTTGTCACCCAGTCAAAGAACTCAATCAGATTTGTTTGGCAAGACCATCCTTTGATAAAACCATGTTGCCTCGGATCATGCAACCTGTTGGTTTCGAGGAAGTCTACTATTCGCTCTTTCAGCAGCGCTTCCATTACTTTTCCTGCTACCGCCTGTAGTTTATCACTGTTTCCCTATTATCCCTATTATCCCTATTATTTTGTGGAGCGGTACCACATCAGCCCTTCTCCAGTCCCATGGAACCTCTCCTGTCTCCAAGGATGTATTAAAAACATCCTTTAAAGGCCCTGCAAGAACTTCTCTGAGCTCTTTCAGTATCCTGGGGTGTATCCCATCTGGTCCCATAGACTTGTCCACTTTCAGTTTTGCAAGCTGTTCTAACACATCATCTTTTGTGAATGGTATGGTATGTACTCCATTCCCATTTGTATATTTCTCAATCAGAGGTGGTGCTTCTCCAGGATTTTCTCTAGTGAAAACAGAGCAGAAGTATTCATTTAGCATTATTGCTTTTTGAATGTCAGTTTCCACTAATCTGTTCCTAGCACTTTTGAGTCCAGGATCCTCTATTCTTTTCTGTGTTCCTCTGTTTGCAAACTTTTGAATTTTGTGAAAGCTATGGGTTTTTTTGCCTTTATTTGTGCAGCTACTTCTTTGGAGAACCAAATAGGTTTCCTTTTCCTCTTGTTTTTATTTACTTTCCTTACATACATATCTGTTGCCCCTTTTATTGCCTCCTTTAGTTTAGCCCATTGCAATTCCACTTCCTTTATTCCTTCCCACCCTGCCAACTCCTCCTTCAGGTACTTGGCCATTTTACTGAAGTCAGTGTTTTTAAAGTCTAGGACTTTGAGCTTGCTGTGACTGGATTCTACCTTGGCATTTATCTCAGACCACACCATGTGATGATCGCTGCTGCTCTCATGGGCACCCACCCAGACATTCGACACACTATCTCCGTTGGTGAGCACTAAATCCAGTACCGAGCTCTTTCTGATGGGGTCCATCACCATTTGTCTAAATAATGCATCTTGGAAGGCATCCAAAATTGTTTTACTTCTTTCCAGATTTTCAGAAGGAACAGTCCACATCAGGTAGATTAAAATCACCCAATATGATCACTTCCCCCTTCATGGCTATCTTTGCAATATCAGCAATCAATTCACTATCCATTTCTTTGGTTTGAGTTGGAGGCCTGTAGACTACACCAGTATGGATGACAGTGCCATCTTCTCTTTCCAACACAGTCTACAGCACTTCTTCTTTTCCCCACGTCCCCTGCATTTTAGCAGCCTTAATATTGCTTTTGACATATAGGGCTACTCCTCCTTTACTACCCTCTCTATCTCTTCTAAATAGATTATAGCCAGCTATGGCTATATCCCATTCATGTGATTCATTAACCATGTTTCTGTAATGGCCACAGTGTCCAAGTTCATTTTCACCATTAGGTCTTTCAGATCAGGAACTTTGTTGGCTAGGCTTCAAGCATTTGTGCTCATTGCTTTCCAGCATTTGTTGACTGGCTTGCCTGTGTTTCACATGGATTTTGTTCTACATGCCCCTTCCCATTTGCCATTGATGTGTGGTTTAAGTGTGTGACTGTTTCCAATATCATATTGTTTTTGCTGGGAGTAAAATCCTGAACTTGTCCTTCTCCATCCGTCCCTAGTTTAAATGCCTGTCCACATACTGCTTGAATTTTTCACTTAGGATCCTTTTCCCTGTGACAGAGAGATGTTGTCCATCAGCACAGTATAGTCTTTTGCTAATACATCTCTTTCTCCAGTTGCCTATATATCTAAATCCTTCTTATTTGCACCAGGTTTGGAGCCATGTATTAAAGTTGTTTATGCAATGCAGCCTTTCTGCCCCCTTACCAAAAACAGGTAGAACTTTAGAGAATGCTATGGTGTTAACAATGGACTTGAGTTTCTCTCTCAGAGTCTAGAAGTCCCTTTGAACTGCAGAGGCACTGTTTCTAGCCAGGTCATCTGTATCCAAGTGGATGACAACATCAGTTTTGGAGTGCTCACTTTCTGCACTAAATATACCAGCAATTTGGTTTGTATTCCTGCTGGCTGAAGAGCCTGGAAGGCATTTGACCATCTTCTCTCCTTTTAATTGTGTTCCCAAGTTGGTGCCTCTGATGATGGAATCTCCAAGTAATAGTAGTTTTCTATTTTGTGATTTTTTCTTTCCATTTGGTGCATTATCAGTAAATTTGGCAATGAGTCTTTCATTTAAGGGTACTTCAGTTTCCACAAATTGGGCACCCTCATTATCCAAGGCAAAGAAGGCATTATGCAGGGATATCTCTTGATATATAGGATGTCTCTGCATTACAAGTCGCAACCTACCAGAGCCCACTGTGATCCATTTGTTCCTTGGCTGTTTGATTCTTTCTGGGAGCGGTGGCAGAGTTTGTTCAATTGTGTCTTAAAGGAGGTGTGTTTAATTGCAGCTAATTCTTCCCTTAATAGAGTCAATTCTTTATGCATAGGAGATAACTTGAGGCAAATAGGGCAAACTCTTAGGTTCCAAATGATTCTTCTCAGAATGAAAGCACCAGTTATTGCATTGAATACATGATATGCTGATTTAGCTGTCCTAGGAGAAGAAAAGTAGAAAAAGTGGGTGTAATACCTAATTGAAGGACAGATGTCAATGTATATGATAACTATATAGGCAATGCAACTCTGGGGTGGGTGGGGTGAGGGGTAGGGTGGGCGGGAACCTAAGTGTCCCTGGCTAGTAGACCTTGTAGAGTTGATTCAATTAGCCCCACCCTATGAAGCAGGCTTGTACCAGACAATGGAAACTGCAATATTCAAACTGAAGTCTTACTACAATGTATCAGCCCACTATGCAAAGGTACCTGTAACCTTAAAATTTATACCTTTGTTGTAAAATTAAGTAGAAGACCAGGTCTCTGCAAACCTAACAGCAAATTAATATTTCTATTCCAAGTAGCTATATATCACAGTGTCCCTGGCCAGTAGACCTTCTATGAACTGAGGGCACACTTAGATATCTGATTTAAATGTTATGCAAGGAATGAAGGCAGTCTGAATATTCCTAAAAAGTTATATCCAACAGTTAAAATTTATATTAAAAACAGGCAATTGTAAAGTCTGAAAGCCTTAGCTGAGTGTGTAGTCTCTTGAAGCTGTGATGAGCAGATTATGCACCTATCCCAAACTCCTCCAAAAGTAGTTTCATAATTTCATCTCTATCAGACTATAGTCCTCCCCATTTTCTTTCCCAAATCTCACACAAATAAAGCAGAAGAGATGCTTCATACATTGGACTGTAGCTATAGGAATAAGATCCCAATTATTATAGACTATGGGGGTTATTCCCTAATATGAATAAGGGGTTTGAACATGCAGCGGGCACGTTTATGTGTGAAAATGGCCCAGAGGATATTCTGAAACACTACTGACATGCCCGTCCATGGCGCTAACATGGGGATCTCAGAACGTGGGCAGGAGTGGGCGCAATAGGGGCATGCTCAGCTGCAAAGACGTAGAAAACGTATTCAGGAAAGGCCTGTGTACGCATTAAGTGTTTCCCCGAAATGTTCACGTTAGTCTTACTGAAACGTGGTATAAGGCCAGGACTTAGAAAATATTCTGCTCTTCTCTGCAATCCAGCCCATATAGAAGAATGGTTGTGACAAGTATGTTTTGAACTGGTGTGACTGCAGTCTGGAAAAATACAAAATGCAGTCATAAGGTACAGGGAGCAGAGGTGAGGGAATGTTGTAAGGTAAAGAAACATTTATAAACACCCTAACACAAATATTAACAAGAGCAACAGTGTTTATTCAGGCTATGCACTTATGTGCTGTTTGTGCTAAAGGAGCCAACCTATGGGGCCCTAGCAGTTCCCATGCTGTGAACAATGGGACTGCTGATGCAGGGATAGTATAGTCCTTTTTTTGTGAGAAACGGAGACCATTTTGGAATCCTGGTACCCCATGCAATTATGTTATGTCATAGCTGTTATGTATAGGTTCAGGGCTTTCCTTTGGCAGAATCATGTTTTTGTGATGGAAAGTGAGAGAATGTGTGTGTGTGTGGTTTGAGGGGTGCATGGAGGGATCTGGTGTGCTCATCTGTATTTCGGGGGGGGGGGGGGACATGAAAGCCTGACTAGTACCTGGACCATATGGATGACTGCATTGTCACCAGGTGCCAGTGTGATTGGGCAGTCAAACTCAGTGAGGGCTCACTATAGTTACAAGTCAAAACATATCCCCATCAATAAGGGACCTTCAGAATAACAGCACTCAACAGTGCAAACTGCACTAATGCATGCCCATAATGCACATTTGGTGGGACCAATGGTGTTGCTATTGAGCATGTATCAGTGCTATTTGCACTACTGAATGCCCTTATTCTGAGGGTCCCTATTATTGGCAAGGATATATTTTGACATTTAGCTATACCTATGCTGATTCATAGTAACATAGTAACATAGTAAATGACGGCAGATAAAGACCAGCATGGTCCATCTAGTCTGCCCAGCACGATGGTAAGAGTAGGTGCACCTGCCGCTCCATGCAGGCCACCTCTCCCCACGTCCCTGTTTAGAGGTGAACCCACCACTCCATGCAGGACACCCCTATTTGTTGAGAAATTAGATGATTCAGTTTATTTTGATTTTATCCTGTTGCTGTAAAGGGATCCACTGTGTCTGCCCCATGCCATTTTGAATTCCGTCACCATGTTTGCCCCCAGCACTTCCATCGGGAGGGCATTCCAAGTATCCACCACCTTTTCTGTGAAAAAGTATTTCCTGACATTGCCTTTCAATTTACCACCTTGCAGCTTCCTGTTATGCCCTCTAGTTTTACAGCTTCCCCATCTTTGGAAGAGGTTTGTTTGTTCATTATTTCTCTTTAAGTATTTAAAGGTCTGAATCAAATCTCCCCTGTCCCTCCTCTCCTCCAAAGTGTACATGTTTAGGTCTTCAAGTCTCTTCTCATAAGGCTTCTGACGCAGGCTCCAAATCATTTTGGCCTAGATTATTTTACATAGGGTACTCTAATTATGTATTTATTTGGTTTTATATACCACACTATTTAGAAATCAGTGCGGTTTACAAGGAACAAAATCATTAGTTACATAGAACAAGTTTTAGAGAAGAAAACAGCAAACATCAACAGTTATTAAAGATAACAGTTAAGCAGATTAAACAGGGGAGTCTACTTAGGTTGTAATTGGGGTGAACTATAAACAAATATTAGGATGTGGTAAGTAGTTGGATCTGGCTGAGGGGTTTGGATCAAGGCAGTTTAAATATCTAAAAGAGGGAGCTTAGCCAGGTGGTCTATGTTACTTGCTCATAACATAATTGGAAAAGATATGTCTTTAGTGCTTTCCGGAATGTAGACCAGTCAGAGATGGCGCGGATTGGGGAGGGGAGGGAGTTCCAGAGAGGTGATGCATATAGTTTGAAGGCTCGGTTCCACTCAGTCTGGGAGCCTTTTCTTATTATGGATGGGGCTGATGGAGTGTTTGCCATGATAGACCTTCTGATTCTATTGTCCAGTGTTCACTGTAAGATCTCTTCTAGGGTGATTGCAAAGAGGTTGTGTAGGATTTTGAATGTCATTATGAGGGCTTTGTACTTGAGGCAGATCGAAATAGGGAGCCAATGGAGTTGTCTCAAGATAGGTGTTTCATGTTTATATTTAGAGGCTCCAAACAGTGTTCGTGCTGCAGTGTTCGTTACCATTTTCAGGGGATGAATTGCGCAGTCTGGCAGGCCATGAAGAATGATGTTTGCGTAATCAATGAGGAATGATAAGCACCTGGAAGTCAGCAGTGTGGAAGTCAGCAGCTTCAAGCAAAGGACGCAGTTGATGAAGGGTCCATAGCTTTAGGTATACTGCTCTAGTGATGTTATTTATGTGCGGCTCCATTGTTAGATGTTGGTCTAAGGTGATCCTCAGGTACCGGACCTCTTGTTTAGTATTCAGCTCAACATCCTTTACTTGTAAGGTGTGAATGATGGGTCCTTTGTGATGAATAGAACTTCAGATTTCTTGCAATTCACTTTTAGGTTATGTAATTCCAGCCAGTCCGAGACTGCATTAAAGCAGTCTGTGATTCCAGACTAATTTGGACTGTCTGTGGAGAAGGGGGTGTAAAGCAGCACATCGTCAGCATAGATGTGGTAAAGTATGTTGTATGATTTGATAATAGAACAAACAGGCTGGATGTAAATATTAAAAAGTAATGTGGATAAGGAAGAGCCCTTTGGTATGCCCTGAGTTTGAGAGTAACTGGATGAAGTTGCATACCTATGCTGTACATACCATTTGTTGTTGGTCTGATAAGTATGATCTGCACCAGTCTAAGGCTACGTTTTGAATGCCTTTCAATTGTAGTCGGGTAAGGAGGAGGTTGTGACAAACTGTAATGAAGACAGATGCAATGTCTAAAAAAAATTAGGATAAAGCCTTGTTTTCGTTTTGTTCATGCCCATGACTAAATTATTTATCAGGGTGACAAGCGGAGTTTCAACCCCATGCTGTAGTCAAAACCCATGTTGATGGTTATCTAGTGAAGAATGGACATCACTGTGGTCTTGGATTTGCTGCTGCACTATCTTCTCAGTTATCTTAGCCAGGAAGAGCAGGCTAGATATGGGCCTATAAGAATTTACATTGCCCGGATCCAATTTGGAACTCTTAAGTAGGGGTCTGATAGTTGCAGTTTTAAGAGGAGCTGGAAACAGACATTTGGAAAAGGAGAGGTGTATAAACCTATAGATGTAGGCACTTAATTAGATCAGATATTGTTGGCAGTGTGATAAAGCAGCCATACATCCGTTGAGCCTGGTACATTCCCCAGATTGTCCCATGTGGCCTACATCCCTACCCAGACCAGGATCAATGAGTGCTGTGAGAGCAGTGGCATATTTGGAGTCTGGCTACTTGTTGTGATGGCACAGGGATCTCCCCTCCCATACCCACACAGACCTGACCAGGGGAACAGTGCCACAAATCTGGCTGTGGGAAGGCAGACAGGGTAGTGAATGTATACAGATGGACATAAGCCATGATGAGACAGGTATAGCTGCTGTGAGAAATGCCAGTACCCAGATAGGTGGGCTTCAGATGCCATAGCCAGAAGGCCCTACTAGAACTACAACAACTG
The DNA here is from genome assembly GCA_033557465.1 of Ichthyophis bannanicus. Taxonomy (NCBI): domain Eukaryota; kingdom Metazoa; phylum Chordata; class Amphibia; order Gymnophiona; family Ichthyophiidae; genus Ichthyophis; species Ichthyophis bannanicus. Next base: position 964,677,519 of record CM066034.1, on the reverse strand, counting down.
CTACTGATCATTTGTATAGCGCTACAACGCGTATGCAGCACTGCACAGACACACATAACAGATGGTTCCTGCACAGCAGAGCTTGAAATCTAGTCAGGACACAGCAACTGTGGACAGGATACATCCCGGTGGAATGGTCAGGACACACAAGGGAGCTTAGGCGGATCTGATACAACAGCGGCAATGATGAGGTGAGTGCCCAGCCTGGATTTGAGAGGGGCCAGGGATGAAGCCTGACATATAGACCCAGGTAGTTTGTTCCAGGTATATGGTGCAGCAAGGTGAAGGGAGCAACATCGGAATTTGGCAGAAGAAGGGAAGGACACAAATGGAAGCAAACTGACAGAAGAGCGGTGTTCATGGGGAGGGGTATAGGGAGAGATAAGAGGAGAATGGCAGTGCAGAGCAGTAGAATAAGTGCACTTATAGGCCAGAGGCATGAAAAGGGCATACATTTGTTGCTTAGCAATATTATGCATCCTTTGAGGACCTGCAAGGTTAGTTCGGGATTTTGTGGACCTGGTCCATCCCTAGCAGTTTAAGGTGTGTTTATAGAGATGACGAGGGCAGGAATCACTGGGGCCGGTTCCTAATGCCACGTACCGTTTGCTGCAAGGTATGTCCTGACATACATGTTCACATTTACATTCTGATATACCATATTGGGGTGCATTGGGCTTACCTAGCACTTTTCAGGGCACGAGGGGGACTGGTATGTGGTCTAGATTGCAGCAGCTGTCATTTCTCATTGGTATTTATGTCTAGTGTGCATCAGTACACTACTGTCTGTGATGGGCAGCTTAGGAGATGCACATTTTTCTCGAGGGGCATGGTGTCCATGGGTACATCATGGGGACGGGCAGGATCTAAAACGTGTAACGTTTCAGAAGACGGTGCGTGCGGGGTCATCCAAAATATTTACCCACGTCCGAGGCACGGGGCCAGCTGGATATCACTTGCATGTGCCCACCGAACATGTCTATCTCCCCAATTTCAGCCCTGAGGGCACATCTATACCTGCAGATGCAGAATTAGATTCAAGAGGGGCCCTTTTTTTATTTAGACGTGTCCATGGGCCGAACATGCATGTTATGGAATCACACTCTACATCAACAACTATAACTCTGACATTATGTTTATTGCTGAATGCTGGCTCTCAGATACTGACTCTGTGCTGCTCATCCAACTCAAACTATCTGGTTTTGACATTTTCCACTGTCCAAGAGTGAGCAGGAGAGGAGGTGGCATCCTAATCATATGTAAGGATAATATAAAGGCCTCCCTCACATCAGCAATAAGCTCTGAAGGTCTTGATATCTTAATGATTGAAAACAAGGAATTTTCTTTCAATTTAGTATACAGGTCCCCAACATCAAATGTCAATAGCCTAGCAATGGTACTGGAATCAGTTTGCTCTAACAAATCGATTAATAAGCACTTGATCCTCCTAGGTGACTTTAACCTGGCATCAGTACACAATAGCCATGTATATTCCTTCCACACTGCAATGGATGACATGGACTTCGACAAATTATTAACACTTCAACTCATAATAAAGAAAACATATTTTACCTGATTTTCCTACCTGAAGACATCCTTAATAACTCCAAGAAATCCTCTATTCAGATACAACCTGTACTGTGGGAGGAGTGGCCTAGTGGTTAGGACACGGTACCTCAGGTCGGAGGGCTGGGGCGGTCAAGTCCCACTTGGGGATAGCAATCTCAGGCTGGAGAGACTTGGGTTTCTAGTCCTATAGGCACTCCTTGTGGCCTTGGGCAAGCCACTTAACCCTCAGGTACACATAGATTGTGAGCCCTTTTGGGATAAGGGAATGTATCCAGTACCTGTTTGTAGTAATTACGTAGTGTAAACCGCTTTGATTGAAGGATAAGGTGGTATAGAAAACTGGTTAAATAAATAACCAATTTCACTATAACACCCCTACTTCCCAAAAATAGGGAGATACCTAAGATATATCCAGAATGCTGCTTCAAACAATTTAATAAAGATATGTTCTTAAAGGAAACCCTACCTCATCTGAATTCAGACCTAGATGACATAGATTCATTACTAGATAATTAGAATCTTGTAATAAATACAGCTGCATCAGCCCCTAAATCAAGATCAAAATCATTGAAGAAGAATAGACGATTGGAGATATGGTGCACTCAGGAGTTAAGGCCCTTAAAAAGAGCCTTAAGAAATTTAGAATGACAATGGTGAATTACTAAATAAGATAAGATGAAGCTTTACATGGACACACTCCAAACTTATCGAGAGTATAAATAACCACAAGAGAAATTATCATGCAAAGTTACTTCTGAAAACCCTCAACCACCCAAAAGAGCTCTTTAAATCGTAACATCATTCGTTAAAGCTCCCAACACAGAAGGACATATCACCCTCAACCCACAGGTGCTAGCCAACTATTACACGACCACAATAAAGATGCCAACCACTGCCCCTCCGCTAGACAAACCAAAAGGCGGTGATGTCACTACATTATGGGAATCCTTCTTGCAAGTCACTTTAGATCACCTGCAAAAGATCATTACCTTCATCAATACTACAACATCCCCACTAGACCTATTCCCAGTAAGCTGGTTAAAAGTTACGTGAGATGAAATGGTGCCCATCATGCTAAAATTAATCTATTCCTGTTGCAAGATCGCATGCCTAAAGCACAATTACAAAAGCAACCATCTGCCCCATCTTAAAACATGCTTCAGGATCTTTATCTGCCATCATATACTATGGGCCTGATATTCAACTGGGCAGCACTAAGCGCTGTAGCTACTTAGCCCTGCCTTCTGACCCCCAAACCCCGGATATCTGTGGTAAGGGAAGTGAATATCCGGGTCTGGCCGTGCTGCCTGGAAGCCGCTGAGGCTAACCGTGCAGCATCGATATTGGATGCTGCATGGCTAGCCTCGGTGCCTATAAGATAGGCGAGGGTTTTCCTCACCTATCTTATAGGCGCCGAGTGCTGACTGTGTAGCTTCCAATATTGGTACTGCACAGTTAGCGCCGGTCCCCACCTCTGCTCCACACTGGAATACCCTGGCACGCCCCGATGCTAGCCAGCTAGCATCGGTGCGGGTAGAAGACTTAGTTGGGGTTATTTGACGGCACTACCTGTGCATGTGCCATTGAATAACTGGTTAGCAGGATTTTTCACAGTTAACCGGCTCTTAACTGTGTAAATGCCTTTTGAATATCGAGCCCTATGTTACTAGACAAAGCATGCCCTAATTCATACAGACCTATATCAAGCCTTTTGCTTATAATTAAAATAATTGAAAAGATTGTCCAGAACCAACTTCAAGATCACACAGATATGCATGCACCTCTGGACACACCAACATGGTTTTAAACTAAACCATGGCGTAGAAACACTCCTCATTTCTTTATTCGACAGGCTAATACAAGGCTTGGAAGGTGCCAAGCAAACATTTGTATTAATTTTCTTGGATATATCTTCAGCATTTGACTCTACACAATATCCTTCTTGCAAGACTTCAACTGATTGGAATCAATAGGGCTGCACTGCTATGGTTCAAATCGTACCTATCGTACCGCACTCAACAAGTAAAAATCAGTCAATCAACATCAGAAACTTAGAGTCAAGAGCAAGGAATACTGCAAGGCTCAACCATATCAGCATTATTGTTTAACATTTATCTTCAGCCAATCTCTAACATATTCCAAAAATGCAAGGTAAACTATCACATCTATGCAGATGGCATAGAGCTCGATTCAGTAAGGGGCACGTCCGGGCTATCCAGATGCCCAAGAATAGGACAGGCTCAGATTGTGCCTGATTCTGCACTGTGGGATCCAGATGTTCCCTCTGTTACAGGATCGGGCACTGAGATGGTCTGGCATGCCTCTGAAGCCCCATGAGAGATGTCTTCACTGTAGCATGGCCAGCCCATCCATGTTCCCTCTGGTGTGCCGGTGCCGTGGTGTCCCATCGCCATGGCACCAGGATGCTCAGCAGGAGCAGCGAAAGCCCGCTGCAGTTCAAACACTGTTTTCCCACCGTTCGACTCCCGGTGGGTGCAGCCAGGGCTAGGATTGAGTGGTGGGGACTCATCTGCCCCTCCTCTGGCATTGTGGTAGGGTTGCATGGGTTGCCTGCTGCCACACCCAGGGCTTATACCCCCTCCGAGGTGGTATAAACCCCACGTCTGGACTGCCACTGGTGGATGTACAGGGCTGTAACCTGAATTGGCCCTGTATGTCTGGATGCTATGGCCTGTTCCCGCTCTGCCCACTCTCCACCCCCTCCCGCCCCCATCCAGGGAGCACTTGAGATTGAATACGGTCCTTGTGACTAGCGGGGCTGCAGATCCCACTTCATCCCATCCCCCACACTAAAAGTCAAAGAAGCACTACTGGAAATAAGAAAAGAAGTGAGATACCTAGGAGTTTTCCTAGATCAACACCTGACCCTATCTACACATGTCAATGTAACAACTAGAACAATATGCAACAAGCTAAGAATGTTTCAGCACCTAAGACCCTACCAGCTCATGACTTCCACTCTGTGCTTCAGGAAATAGTTTGCCCCCACTTTGACTATTGCAACAGCATATTTCAGGGACTATCAAAACAAGCATTGAACTAGTGCAGATGGCACAACATACTGCCGCACGGATAACTCAAAAAGTACCTAAATCAGAACATGTCACACTCACATTACATCAGCTAACCTGGCTTCCTATTCCAAGCAGAATCAAATGCAAATCCCTAATGGTTACTTTCAAGTTGCTACATAATTTGGCCCCAGTCTACCCATGTTCTCTACTACACACATTTCCAAAGAACAGACAGAGGAGAGGATGCACACAGAACACCTCAGCAATTCCTACAGAATAACCGACCAAATAAAAAGCAACAGAGCATTCACGTTCTCTGGAACTCCTCCCAGACAAGTTAAGAAATATAAATGAACTTATCACCTTTCGAAAACAAGTCAAGATATACTTATTTACAGACTTCTTTGGGAAAAGATTGATAGCCCAAATATTTATCTAACATAAGAAGACACATAAGCCTCATCCTGACCTAATACTCCTGAGGTCCTACAGAACTTTTCAGCTTCTTCCAATATCTTCTAAGCATTTTGTAAATAAGTTGACAGATAATTAAGCAAACGCTCTGAGTTTGATGTTTTTATATGTAAATCAATGATTCAGCCATGTTAACTCCTACCCCTGTTTTATTGCATACATTTTTTTAAAGTGCTGTCAAGTCAATGCTGACTCAGCTGCCTCTGGGTTTTCTTGGCAATGAATCACTGGAAGTAGGTTATCAGGCCTTTTCTTCCAAGGCAATGGAGAGTAAAGTGACTCGTCCAAGGAGTGCAAGCGGGAAATGAACCAAAGCTCCTGGGGGCTAGGCTGTTGCTTTAACCACTAAGCTGTTCCTCTACATTGTATAAGTTATGTTTTCTGATTTATTGTACAAATCATGTTCTATGTAGAACGCTTTGGTTGAACCCAGAAAGGCGGCATATAAAACCCATAAATAAATAGGTGAGCCCTCTTCTATTACCTTCATACTACTGACAGCATTAGGAAAGGTCCCAGTTGTTTGTCTCCTTTAACTCAAAAAACCCAGGCATGCCAGTCATGAAAAGAGCCCTGTCTAGTTGGATATTGAACTGCACTGCATTTGGTATTGAAAAACAAAAGTTATTTTGCCAGGCCACATAGGAGTTTACAGTTATTGAGTGATGCCTGCTGCTGTTGATAACCTCCAGCCAAGTCCATTGTGGATATCTGCAGAGCTACTACCTAGTATGACGTCCACACCATTACCAGATCTTACTGCTTGGGCACAGCATTTGCTGGGACTGTGGCTTTGGGCAAGCAGTCCTGCAGAACCTTTTTGCATGAACTCATTCGTTGTTTAATTTTCTTCATTAACTTCTTATATGGTAGAGCCGCTGATTATTCTGGACAAGGGAATTAACATAGCTAGCAGGTCTTCTAACCTTGTTAATCCCTTTGAACATCGGGCCCTAACTCCTGGTTCAACGCAGATGCTAAATTTTCAGGCTTTACCAAGCTCATGGAAATGAGTAGTTCGGAACAATATATCATACTACTTCCCATGGTCACAGTAAGGACTTATTTATATATGACACATCCTGATTTACACACAGGTATTGGTTAGAGCACTGGCTTGGGCAAGTCACTTAATCCTCCATTTTTATTTATTTTATTTATTTAACATTTTTATATACCGCACTATTTATTATCAGCGCGGTTTACATAGAACTACAAAACATCAGATAAGATACATATATCTGTTTTTACATGGAACAGGAAGAAAAACCTGGAAAACCGGGGTAATTGTAACAAAGGATAATAGACATTGAACTATATACATATGATAGTAATATTACATGAAAAGGCATCTTGTTAGATAGGAACGGGATTAGAGCTATTTGGATGAACTTGTGTTATTGTGTTCTCTGGAAAGTATTTGATGAAAAGGTGATGCTTCAAGGCCTTTTTGAACTGGGGGATATCAGAGATGGCCCTAATGTGTGGTGGGAGGGTGTTCCACAGTTTTGGAGCACATAAGCTGAATGATCGGTTCACAGTTGCAGAGATGTATTTTAAGGATTCTTTTGGAACTTTAAGCATGTTTAGTTCCGAGGTTCTTCTCCATTGCCTCAGAAGAAAGGCCTGACACTCGACTTCCAGGCACATTGCCAAGAAAACCCAGGAGCTGCTAGACCACCACGAGTCAGCATTGACCCGTTGCATTTACAAGTGCTAGCTTTAATACCCATACCTTAATGCAACACAGTAAGATAGTTCATCTGGGGTTCTCAACCTAGTCCTCAGGACACACCTAGCTAGTCAGGTTTTCAGAATAACCACACTGTATATGAATGAAGGAGATTTGCATATAATGGAGGCAGTGTGTGCAAATCTCTTTCGTACATATTCATTGTGGTTATCCTGAAAACTTGACTGGCCAGGTGTGTCTTGAGGACTAGGTTGAGGACACCTGTGGTAGATGATGGCAGATAAAGAATGAAATGGTCCCCCAGTCTGCCAAATAAGGTGGTTAAGACTGTAACTGCTGCTCCATTCCTGCGGTCTTTATTTAGGGTGTAACTGCTGCACTGTGTATGCCACCCTCAATACCTTCTTGATAGGGAACTATATTAACATGCATGCTATTTTTAGTATGTCCAAAAGGGCCTTAACACACACTTTAAACTTTACTGCATAGATTTTCTAAAATGCAAAATTTGAGTAACATAAATCAGTAACTTGGTTTGATAGGTTTCATTATCAAAGGCATTTCCCATAGGCACAAAATGCAAGAACACCCTAGAGAGGAAAAAGGGCCGCGTAAAATTTATATGATATCTGGAGGTGCTCTGATCTGCCCTGTGAATACGTCTCAACGTTGCAAAAGAATGCTGTAAGGTAAAGTCATAAATTGGATCTTGGCGGGATGTCGAAAAAAGACACATGGGGCCTGGCTTAGCCAGGCTTTTCTCGAAAGCATGAAATGGAGAAAAGGTTTGATAAATCAGGCCAGTGGTTCACACTGCAGGGTAGAAGGAGCAAGCTGTGGAACATTTTTTTGGGGGCACAAAAATAATCATTTTGCAAAAGAATCAAAAGAAGACTCATCGATCAAAAGAATCCAAAAAGAATTGAAATGAAAAAATAGAAGGCCCTATTTACTAAACTGTGGTAAAACAAGATATTCCCTGGCACAAGTAAATTTGAAATAGGGGTGTTTTAGCTGCACGATATGACTACAGCAGGATAGTAAATTCTGGATTTGCACTGGGAACATACTCAAAAGGTCATGACTTACCAGCCACAGCAAATCATGCTCTTGGTTCTGGTCCTGTGCATTTAAAGGAATGCTACTCTCTAATGCTGTGCCCCTACACATCCCAAACCCTGCAGATGTCATTGCACCATGAACACTAATCACTTCCTGTGAGGCGTGATATCCCGGGCCTCTCACCTTGTGACACATAGTTATAGTCATTCCACATAGCCCTTCTTCATCCTTAAACTCACACCCAAACACACAAAAAAGTCCCCCTCTGTACTGTCCCCCTTTAGCAGTCTCCAATAACTTCCGCTCCACCATTGCATCAATCAAAATGGAGTCAGCTGACCTAAGGGTCCTCTGGATGGTGTGCAATGGCAGGGAAGGAGCTATTGGAGATTATTCCTACCCTACCGGATGCTGGGATTCCTGCTGGTAAAGGGAATGGACCAGGAGGGCACGTAGGAAGGGAATCTGTGTGTGTGGGTGGGGGATTTTTATGTGTATTTTGGATGGGGAGGGGAAAAATTTTAAAGATGGGTTACTGGGATGTGTAAGAATATAAAAATATAAGATATGCCATGCTGGATCAGACTACAGGTCCATCAAGACCAGTGTCCTGTTTCCAACAGTGGCCAATCCAGGTCACATGTACCTGGCAGATTCTCAAAAATAGGCAGATTCCATGCCTGAGGTGAGAGTGAAAAAGTTGTTGGCCCACCTAGCAGTCTTCTGATCTCAGCAGGGTCCCGGGGTTTGGGATTATCTGCAGCTTCTTGGTTTGATGGCAGCAGTAATCGAGATGGTGCCATGGATGCGAGCTCATATGAGACCACTTCAGAGGTCTTTGCTCATTCAGTGTTCTCCAAGCTTTCAGGAGTTCGAGGTCAGGATTCCCCTCCAGCCGGAGGTGGTATCCAGCCTGTGGTGGTGGCAGAAGCCACAGCATCTTAGGAAGGGTATGCCACTGGACGATCACTTCCGACTTCTCCTGTTGACGGATGCCAGTTTGTTTGGCTGGGGAGCTAATTGCAAAATCAAACAGCTCAGGGCCATAGGAGCCACCAGGACACAGCGCGGCCCATCAACTGTCTTGAAGCAAGGCCATTCATTTAGACCATTTTACTCTTTAGGACCCTAGTCAAAGGCAGAGTGGTCAGGTGTTCTCGGTGACATATGTCGGGGTACACAAAGAGTACCAGAATGGCCCTGGAGATGAACCTCCTGTTCTCCTGGGTGGAAAGAAACCTCTTTGCTCTGTCGACACAACCCATCACTGGAATAGACAATGTGGAGGTTAACTTCCTCAGTTGCCATTCATTCCATAGTGGGGAGTGGAGCTAAGTCAGATGGCATTTCAGCAAATTCTGGCCTCTGGGGCCATCCCAAGATGGATCTGATGGTGACAATCTAATGCCGAAGCACCATAGGGGTCATAAAAAAACAAGGTCCCAAGTGAAACAAGACAAATCAAAGTGTAAATTTTTCTTGGGTGCACTGTCACAAGATGGACTTATAAGTTTGCAAGCTTGCATGCTGGTTAACCCATGGTCAGGTGTCCCTGTTATGCCTGAAGCAGGGTTAATGTTCTTACCTGAAACATGTCACGTTGTGTATACAGGACTTTCTCCATGACTTCACTGTGTGCAACAACCAGCGTGCTTTTAAACTAAGTAGCCATTTCTATAAATATATTTTGATTAAACAGGTTTGCTGCTGCGGGGGTGGGGGGTGGGAGAAATCCATCTCCTATTCCTGTGACAGTGCACCTGATAAAAATTTACATTTCGATTCGTCTTGTTTCACTTGGGACCTTGCTTCTTTAGGATGTCGTTATTTTGGTCTTTGAGACTATGGGGTGATTTTACGAAGCGCCACAGGAAAGCATGCTCCTAGGGCATCAACATCCTAGTTCAGTCCTGGTCAAAGCACTGCCTGCTGTATGTTTTTCCTCTGTGGCTGCTTGTGGGACATGTACTTTGACACATAGAGCAGCATCCAGGCTGGATTGTCCTGGTGGTGCTGGATATGCCATGGATGCCATGATTTGGGGACCTGGTGTGGCTCTCGGAGGAGCCTCTTCTGTTACATCAAGGGCCAGACCTTCTGGATTATCTGACTCCCTTTTCACTTATGGCTTGGTTCTTGAGAGAAATTGCTTAACGCATGAAGGCTATTCCCCTGCATAGTTTCCATGGTTCTCAAGGAGAGAAGAGGTTCTACCAGTCCAGCCTATGTGCATGCCTGATGTCTTTTAAAGCATTGGTGCCATGGGCATCAGATTAGGCCTGATATGGCAGATTGGCCATCCCTGCTTGCCTTCCTTCAGGATGGCTTGGACAAAGGTCTTTCCCTTAGCTCTCTGAAAGTTAAAGTTAGTAACTGTATCCTGCTTCAGAGGATCGGAGGTGGGGCAGTCCATAGCCTTGCACTTGGATGGGGGATTCAGCACCTGCATCTTCCCCTGAATTCAGTTGCTCTCTTGAGGGATCTCTGTCTGGTGCTCCAGGCCTTGATATCATATCCCTTGAGTCCTTGAAGCAAGCTAAGCTTAAAGATCTAATTCTTAAGACTGTCTTCCTGGTTGCAATCTGCTTGGCAAGATGTATTTTAGAGTTAAAAGCATTATCATGTAGGGATCCTTATGACCGCATAGCCACCCCCTTAATCTGTAAGTAAAACAAACCATTGAACCAAAATAAATTGTTAGTCAGGGCCAGATGAGCCATCTGCATGAGGAAAAAACTTGGAAAATATTTGAAACTCTCTTCACGCTGTAAGAACATACCCTCTAGCACATCAATAGCTTCAATCTGTGATATGTTGGTATTTAATGAAATGACATCCAGTGACTAACAAGAGATTATTGTGATAACCTGTGAAAGTCTGTAGAATTTGGATAACATGAGCAGAATCACATGTATAGGAAGGAACTTGGGTAAAAAAAGATTGCAACAATATATCTAAAAACTGTGATGCAGGCTCAAACAGAGAACCAATAGCAGATATGATGGGACAGCTGGGTGGATTGCTTAAGGATTTATGATTTTTGGGTAATATGTAGATGGGAGGGACAACTGGATGTGGTTGAGAAACTGTAAAGAAATTGTGTTATTTTTTTGGTTAGACATCCTGCTTCAAAACCTGTCTGAATTAGAGCATCCAACTTTTGTTTCTACAGAGGAGTGGGATCTTTATCCAACTGTGCTTAAAATGTCTTATCATGGAACTGCCTTTTGATCTCTGAGATGTAATCTGTACAATTCATAACAACTATCGCCCCTCCTTTATCTGCTGGTTTTATAACCAATCTAAAATCTGATTTTAATTCCTTAAGTGCTTGTCATTGTTCAAAAGTGATGTTGTGAAAAGTGCGGCATTTCTTGTCTTCCAAATCCTTGATACCTTTGAGAACCGCTTTCTCAAAAATGTCAATGGCACGATTAGTGCTATTCAGTGGTAACCATGTAGATTTACTATGTATGATGGATGGATCAACATACGTGGACTGAATGCTGGAAAATAATTCTTTAATCTTTAGTTTCCTAAGAAATTTAAAGAAATCTACTCTAGTATTGAAGGGATCATATTGTGTGGTAGGGACAAAGGAAAGGCCTTTTTCTAGAATATCTATCTGGGTAGAAGTTAAAGGAATATCTGAAAGATTGCGGACATTACTTGTCACTCCTTGTAGGAGGCCCACCGTGTCCCCTCTTGCCATCTCCTCCCCTGACCCCTTCCCCGGCCTGGATAGTTGGATTGATAGTTCAAAATGTTATGTTTTGTTCTTTGTGTTGTTCCCTGTCTTGTAGTTTGTATGCTGAGGGCCCCTTTCCTCCTCCTTTCCAGAGTATGTCCATAGAAAAAGCTTGAGAAAAAAATTGATCAGAATTAAACAGTGGAGCGGAGGAATCCAAATGTTCATCCGACTGACTTCTAATCCTCATTATAGCAGGACCAGCCTCCATGTCCATGCAATCTTCTTGACTAGGTTTGTGCTTATAATTGGTTCTAATCCTCTGATGATAGTCCTCAAATGCACTCTTTTTCTTACTCCAGGGATAAAAATACCCAAAGTGGTAGTCACCATCATCCTTCTAAATTTGGAAAGCTTCTTCTCCATGATGATCTTCTTGTAAGATTCCAAATTTCTGTTATAGTCCAAAAGGAATCTATCAAATCTATTATCATCTATCTTAAGTGCATTCAGTTTAGCTTCTATTTCTTTGACATTGTGTTCAGTCCTATTTTTAGAGGTATATATTAAAAGAATCATTATATCCAATGAACACTTAATTAAAATAGAATTTCAACTTTGTATGAACAGTTCATCATCATGGTACATAGCAGGGGTTTTGATGAACCGAAGACCCTGAGGTATGACCTTGGCACGGCAGTAATCTAATAGGGAGGCATTGAGCATTTCCTCCCTGATGTTTCTTCGTGTCAGATGAACCATATCTTCCCAAGCCCGATCTTTATCTGAGAGAGCATCTTCGCTACTGAAGAAAGGCTCATCAGGTAACATCTGTTGTAGTTCTTCATCTTTAAAACTAAGAACATCCTTCCAAGGGGTGAATATGACTTGGCAAACAGGAACAAAAAAGACACCCCACCTGCAGTCAGAGGAACTCACAAACAAAAGCAGGCAATGAGGAACCCTTGGAAGGAAAACACTTTTTTTGAAGAGGTCTTCCCTACACGTGTTTCAGCCAAACTGGTCTTCTTCACGGGACTGTGACCACTAAAAACATAAAAATACAAAGACAACTAATAGTAATTTCATCCACAAGTTGGGCATTGGTGAATTAGAATGATTACAAATATAAAATGATACACATAATAAAACAACGTGAAGGCATACTTAAAAATAGTTATCCAAATAAAGAATACCACAAAAGATATATATATATGTAAATGATAAAACTATAAAGAAATACATAAAAACTTAGATAAAAATATCACATATATTACAGACATATGGAAATTGCCGGAAATTCATGTGACTATGAAAAACATATAAATGAATAGAAATCAGAACAAAAGGTGATAAACTTACCAATGGCTGAAAGTCAAAGTACTCTATACCCACGAAGGATACTAAATAGAATGCTGAAGCTAAAGACAGAACAACAATGGTATTAAAATGAGTCTTATAGAATAATATAATAAACTACATATTGGACTATAAAACTTAACAGATAAAATACTGGTGGTCGTAGGCCTGTAGTGGGCCATGGTGTTATCAGCCATCATTCCCAGTGCAATTAGCCTAATCATTGTGGCAACAGTTTTTGGTCAGGGGCCTATACCAGAATTTTTTTTTCTGGAGTCCCATAATCATAGGCCCTATATCTGGCCTTTAAAGTCCATTATTGTGAAATTGCTAGGACTTTCTCCCCAAACAGGAGTTGTAGCAGCAGCTTCCAAAGACTTGTAAGCTCTGTTGACATGGACAACAGAAGATCTGATCCAATAATCAAACACAGGTTTTGCACAGAACTGCCAATGAGCCATTAGGCAACCCAAAATTGAAAATCTTCAAAAAGTACTCTAGAAAATGGAGTAGAAACATAATATGCGTACATTTAAATATCTATCAGTCCTCAGTAAGTCAAAAGCGAGGAGCATTATTCACAGAATGAGAAACCTAAGGATAGAAGTCATCGTAAGAAGCTAAAAATAGGGATATAAGAAACGTTTTCATTGAAAACTTACAGGATATCAGAAGCAAGCTTCCAGCAAAAGTCCACAAGAACCTAAACAGTAGCAGGTATCAAACACATGGAATAGGCACAAACGAATCTTAGTGGAAGGGCAAGAGAAAGAGAAGAGCACTGAATAGGATCTGTGAATGTTCAGTGGAAGAGCCTTCTCTGCTGATATCTATGTAATTTTATGAGATAGATCAATGGCATATGGAGCAGTGTTCATAGTGAGGGTTGTGATATGTGAGGAATAGGAAGGGATATTGCAAGGAAGAAGGCTAGAATTCCCCTCTTCTTTATAAATGTCATTTTCCTCTTCTTTTCTTTTCCTATGAAGTTCTTTTTTCATGTATTTTCCCAACTTTACCCCACTGGAGTAGGTTCTACTACTATTCTTCCTCTGTTCTCTTTATTTTCCATTTCTCAGCTTCATGTTTCTATCCCACTTCACCTTTTTTCCTGCTTTTGCTTGAATGTTATTTCAGTATTTCTGCTCAACATTCCCTGCTATACCTTCCCCACTTTCCGTCTGACTTTTAGGGATATGTCTTCTAAGCTGGGTTATCTTCAGCTAGGTTCCACTGAATAACGTGGGACCTAGTTGCAGATAGCTTGGCTTAACCATTAGCTTGGCTTAGTAGACATACCCTTTAGTATCTTTGGCTTCTCTTTTCCTCGTCTTCTGCATCCCCAAACTTTTCTTTTTTATTAAAGTCTTGTTTGGTACAAAAACTCTCTAGGTAGGTTCAAGAAGTGTCTTTATCTTCAGCTACGTTGGGATATTTTTAAATGGCAGTATAGAAAGTTTTATTAAACATATATATAAACAAATATGGTCCAATGCATAGCCAGGAATGTAAAGAAGACACAGGTGCAAGTCCATGGCAATGGGACAGTGATCAGAGTGTTCTCACTTGGATTCCTGAATTTTGTTCTTTTTTGTTAATTTTCTTTTGTCTCTGATCACACCTTTATATTCTTTGATTGGTCTTCTTTCACCACTATCCTTTTATAAATCAGCGTACCGCACAACTTTTTTTCTGGGCCCTTTTCATTCTCTATATTCATTTCCTTGGTGTTCAGGTCCATGGCTTTTAGTTCCACATATATACCATTGGAGTAGCCTAGTGGTTAAAGCAACAACCTACAACCCTCCATTACCTTGGAAGAGAAGGCCTGGCAATCTACGTCCAGTGATATTTTGCCAACTGTGCCCCCCCCCACCCCCAGGAGCTGCTGAATCAATATTGACTTTAACTGTATTTAAAAAAAATTATTTATATATATATATATATATATATATATATATATATATATACATATACATATATATACACACACACACACACCATTGATTGCTCGATCTATCTCTTTGCATCAGAACTTTCTCCTAGAATCAAATTGGAATTTCCCACTACCTAAACTTAACATAGCTGAGGCACAAAGCTTTTATTCTTCCTTCTAAACTCGCCTCCTCTTCCTTATTGTTCATTTGTTGGGTTTGGAACACTTCCAGATCTTCCCATCTACACCATGGGATCGTTTTTAGCTCCTATCTCTCCTCTGCACACATCCAGACTACTGAAAAAATGTGTCATTTTGATCTCTATCACATCTTGGAATTTATCTTTTTCTTCCTAAGCACAGTATCAAAATCGTTATACACTCTCACATTGCCTCACCTTAGACTACTGCAAATGGCTCCTTCCAAGCCTCCCATTAAACCATACACGGAGTCAGCAGCAGCACAGCAACAGAATGAACAAATGGCCAGAATGAGCAAATGGATGATGAAATGCTCAAAGAAATCAAGGAAACTAACAAAAGTTACAGCGCAGTAATAATAAGGGGTGATTTCAATTACTCTGGTATTGACTGGGTCAGTGTCACGGCAGGACATGCTAGGGAGATAAAGCTCCTAGATTAAATAAATGACTGCTTCTTGGAGCAGCTGGTTCATGAACCGACCAGAGGGGAAGCCATATTAGACCTAGTCCTTAGTGGAACACCAGATCTTGTGCAAGAGATAAGAGTGTTGGGGCCACTTGGCAATAGTGATCATAGCATGATTGTGTTTGATTTAATTAGTGGAGGAGGGATAGTAAGGAAATCCACAGTACTACCTTTTAACTTCGAAAGGGAGACTATGATAAAATGAGGAAAATAGTTAAGAAAAAACTAAAAGGAGCAGTTGCAAAGGTTAAAGACTTACATCAACCTTGGGTGTTGTTGAAAACTACTATCTTGGAAGCCCAGACCAGCTGTATTCCACGCTTTAAGAAAAGTGGAAGGAAGTCCAAAAAACTGCCAGCATGGTTTAAAGGTGAGGTCAGAGAGGCTGTTGTTGCCAAAAAAGCATCTTTTAGGAAATGGAAAAAAGAGCCAAATGACGAAACCTGGAAACAGCACAAGCACTGGCAAGTCAAATGCAAGGCATTGATAAGGCAGGCAAAGGGAGAATTTGAGAAGAAACTTGCTGCGGAAACAAAAACGTGAAATAAAGACTTTTTCAAGTACATTCGTAGCAAAAAACCTTTGAGAGAGTCAGTTGGTCCATTAGATGATAGAGGGGTTAAAGGGGCACTTAGAGACGACAAGGCAATAGCGGAGAGACTGAATGAATCCTTTGCTTTGGTCTTTACTGAGGAAGATGTAGGGATGTTACCCATGACTGAAGTGGTATTTAAATGTGCGGAAGAATTGAGGGAAATATCGATACATTGGGAAGATGTATTACAACTACTAGATAAACTGAAGAGTAGCAAATCACCTGGGCCGGATGGTATACATCCAAGGTGTTGAAAGAACTGGAAAATGAGATTGCAGACCTGCTATTAGTAATCTGTGGATTTTCATTAAAATCATCTGTAATACCTGAAGATTGGAGGATCGCCAATGTAACGCCAATTTTTAAAAGGGGTTCCAGGGGTGATCCGGGAAACTACAGACCGGTGAGCCTCACGTCAGTACCGGGAAAAATGGTAGAAACCATTATAAAGAACAAAATTACTCTGCATGTAGATAGTCATAGCCTAATGGGAGACAGCCAACATGACTTTAGACAAGGAAGATCTTATCTTACTAATATGTTATGTTTTTTTGAAGGTGTGAATAAACAGGTGGACAAAAGTGAGTCGGTTGATATAGTGTATCTGGGTTTCAGATAGCCTTTGACAAGGTCCCAAATTCCAGAGTTTGATTACGTGTTGAGTGAAAAAGTATTTTCTCTTAAATAGGTTACATTGTAGTTTCATTGCATGACCCCTAGTTTTTCTACGTTTTGACGGAGTATACAACCTATCTATGTTTACCTGTTCTACTCTATTCATTAATTTATAAACCTCTATCACATCTCCCCTCAGCCATCTCTTTTGCAAGTTGAAGAGCCCTAACCTGTTAAGAGCTCTTTCTGTGCTTGGGCAATACCAGTCCATGCTTTCCTCTCTCCCTTCCCACCCCTTGTGAAAGGATGGGGGAGTGGTTTCACCAAAATAAATTCACAGAATGCTGTGATGTATACTTCAACTTTACTGAAACATTGGTGAACTTCAGCTGGATACTGAGTCTTCTGAGAAGTCACTTGGAAATATATTTACACAGTTGATCTCCTAATATATATAACCCTCCTTTCTGTGCGGTTCTTATAACTGTTATTAGCAGCTTGATAGACAAGAGTGAACACTAATCCAATGAGCCTTTTTGCAGGTTTTTAGCCTGGTGCTCATGGATTTTAAATATCAGAGTTCTTTGGTGAGGACTGGCATACACTAGGAGGCCCTTGTTACTTGACACTCTCATACTTCTTCCCTCCTCAAATAAAAGAGTCCAGGCCAGAAATTGTGTTCAGAACCAAGGTTTTACTTAAACTTTAGAATCACTGAGTAATAACAGCAATAACAATTGGAAAAAGCAACAAACAAAAACTATGATGCAAGTAGTTAACTCTTTCCTCTTAGTCAAAAATGCTTACAGGTAGATTGCTACTTTTCTCTTTTCAGTTTAGTATACACTCCAATTATTCTTTATCTTAAACTAAATAGTTACTCCACTCTTCACCACTCCTGCACCTTTGTTATGTAGTCTGGTTTCTCTGAGTGTGAACCCCTCTCTCTCTCTCTTGTTTCTGGTTCTCTTTCCTAGTATATCTGAAGCTGTTGGTGATGCAGACATAGGTCCCCAATACTGTGCTTGACTTACTTCTGGGTCTGGTGTCACTGGTGTATGAGTTCTTGGGTTCCTTTCTTCCTGAGAGCTGGTGATGCAGGTCCCCAAAACTGCTCTTCAGTGTTCCTGGCACTGATGGACTGGAAGGCTGAGTTGTTGGTACAATCTTTGGAACCTCTCTCACACGCAGAGCTACTCTCCTTCTGAGACCGTGGGACACTGACTGATTTTGCACAGACATCAACCCTCTGCTCTCTTCTCTTATGCTGCTGCTCTAAACCTGTTACTTACTCTGGATATTATGAGTGGCTGTGTACCAAAGACACCTGCCCAAAGGGTAGATGTCCTTCCTCCCTTCTGGTATATTGGCTGTGTGCCAAAGATAGAGTTCTGTTTTTGGTAGTGATTTGTAAATGAACCTGGATTGTCCCTTCCAGAGGAGTCTCTTCCCAGCATGAAGTGACTGGCAGCAAGAATCTCCCCTGCTCTGGAAAAGTTAGGCTTTTCACTAATCTTCATTGCAGAAACCTAGTAGGCACACTGGATGGTGCTGCTGCTCACAGAGTAACATCCACGCAGTCTCTACCACTTCCACTTGCATAGTTTCTTAATATCATCTCTCACACTTATTCATTAACTTTGGGGGGATACCATTTTCCCTGCTCCTGCTGTGTTAGCTCCTTATGGGTCTAATCCTCCAGCTGTCTCTAGTCCCATTCAATGGGCTCTTGCGGAGACTTGGCAACAGGAATTTGTGCTTGGGAAAAACCTTCCTCGCTACAGCACTTTTCAACCCTGTGGTCCAAAGTTTCCAGTTTTCTACCTTTGGGAATCTCCTCCCCCTGGTTCATAGTCCCTTCTCTCTGTGGGTTCTGCAGCTCCTTACCAATCCATGCTTAGATGTGCACCTGAAGAATCATCCAAGAATTTACAATCCTCTTCTGGTTTAGGGGTATCTCTTTTTCTTTTGCCTGACATCCGGGTGCTGCTTAGGGCCCTGCCATTTTCCCTCCAAAACAGGGGCCTTATATAAATTATGGAAACATACCCTAGCTCCTTCTCTAGGCATACTTGATGGATACCTAGCTAGAAAAATCTAGGTGAGTATCTTCTATGCTACTTACAGGGCAGTTTCACCTCTGAAAGGCATAGTATAAGAAGTTACAGAACAGTCCACAGGGCGTGGTGACACTTATACGAAGGAGTAAGGTATAAGAGGAGGCATCTGAGAGAAGGAAAAAGGGTTACCACTGATGCTAGAAGAGGATCTAGTGGATAATTCCAGTTGCTGAGACAAGGAGGGCCAGGGTTCTACAGGAAAGAAGTGCCTGCTGCTACCTCTGAATCCAGTATCCAGAAATTGTAAAGTATCTGGCAGGAGCTGGATCCAGAAGGTCCAGGGTTCAAGGGAGGAAAGGTCGGCAGCCTGTGTCTGTGACCTAAGGAAGAAGAGATACAGAAAGAAGCTGGAGAACACTGCAGAGCCCAGCATAGGAGGAGAATACCAGTACATTGAAGAAAAGGAGTGCCTCTACCCCAGGTAGGAAGACCAAAGAGAAATGGTGAACTGTAACTTTTACTGTTGTCACATTCTGCATCTCTACTGGTTCATTTTTAACTACTTAGACTTTCAGTAAACTTCAGTGGTTCAGAACAAAAACTGGACTAGACAGTCGGTTCTTGGAAGTGGAAGTAAATGATCCCAGCGGCCAACCGCTTCCCAGCCACAGCTTGCCCCATGTCAGAACCCTGAAATCTGAGGGTGATAGACCTATGCAGAGCATTGCGGCCTCCCTTGAAGGCCTCAGTCTCTCTTGCAGAGTGATCCATGCCCTGTGGTGGATCCCAGACCCGCTTTGCATTGGAAATCCTGTGCCCTTCTGCCAGCCTCCTTCTCCCTGCTCACTTCGCTGTCACATTGCATTTAGGGTTGAATGTATTGCAGTGCCGATGTAAAACCTTTGCTTTTCTTATTCCATTCGCCTCTATATCTCAGACACAGACTGTTATTTCCTTCCTTCAGAGGTAGCTCACAGCAGGATGGCCTGACTCTACTCTGTGGTATTTTATGTGTAAATTTGAGAGTTAAGCATGCATTAATGTACTACTTTTCCCCACATGGGCTTTTTCTGTAAGGGAAGGAAATTACGGCTATTATCCGTTTTCTGCATTTGTCAAGTGAGTGATATGTCTCGCACAGTCCATCTCCAATTTTCAAGGACATAGCCTGCAGTTTCTTTTCTATGCTGAGGAAACTCACACCTCAACAGACAAAATATCAAAGAAATGGAAAATCGACCTTGTTTTATGATCCCTCCCTTTGTGCTGTATTCTATAAGTCTTCTGTAATCTTATATAAAACCCTCTACCTTGACATTTTCTGAGGTTCAAGCCGAGACGTTCGTCTTTCTTTGAATGCTTATTGCTTACCAAAATCTAGCTGACTTCGCTGTTATAAATTCATAAAACAAAAGGGAATATTGGCGGTTATGTGAAGATACTATTGAGCCAACAAAGATCAGAGCCTTAAAATTCCCCTAAGTACAAAATACTGTTTTTGAGTTAAAGACACCATTACCCAACTTTTTTCTGGAACTTATGGGGCAACAAATTCTAAAACCATTAGTAGAAGGGATTTCCTAATGCACATAGGTTAGGAATATTTTCCAGACAGGTCAACAATAAAATTCATGATGGCAAAAGATTCTCAGAAGAAAAGGTATAACATGGTTCCACTATTAAAAGAACTAAAATGTAATGCAATAATCTTTAATTCAGGCCATTGCACATCAATAAGAAGCAATGTTATATAAAAGGCTGCTGCATTTACAGCAGTGGGATAGTATGCCTCTTTGGTAAGTTAAATGTTTCATGCTGTTTTCTAGAATACTTTGCTCATTTAAGGCATTGATCATGGCTATAATTTTGCAAAGGATGTTGAAAATGACCAGTCATAAATTGTGGTAAACCTCTGGTGGTAGCAAGGTTAGAGTTAATAGATTATTGATCAGTTTAATAGTTGGTGGCAAACTAATTTTTTTTTGCATTAGGTATCTATCTACCGGGAGCCAGTATTGTATTACAAATCTGTGCGCTGACTCATTTGCTCTCAACACAGAATTTCTCTTGGCTATAGTAACGTGGCAGACTCGTTATTCAGCATTACTATTTTCTATTTATCCTTAATGCAAGGTCTTCTTCCTCTCGCTATTCCTATTTGGTTTTCTTAAGGCAGCCATGATGCCTGTTTTTCAGTAATTGCCTTGATTTATCTCATAGTCTCTCCCAAATTAATGCCAAACCCTAGCGGTACGTTTTGAAGTCGAGAGCAAGATCCAGTGCCCTTCCCTCCTTCCCCCACGATAAAGCCATTCCGTATGCTAAACCTGGGTGGGTCACTGATGTTCAAACACCACAAGAATTACTGTCTCTTGGCTAATGCTGTGAGCTACTCCAACAATACTGCTAGCTCTGACCAACTCAGAGCCCAAAATCTAATTCTATGCCAGCATGCAAACTTATAGTGAGAGGAGGCAGAACTGCAGAATTTCAGCAAAGCCTTTTATAATACGAATACCATGCTATTAAATTATGAACGCTTTCAAAGACACTGAACTGGATAAATAGCGATTATTTACTGCAGTAAACTGACTGAAAATTACCCTCTTTCAATCAGCCTAAAAGTACACAGAGGGGTATGTTTACTAAAGAGCGTTAAGGGCACACCGGTTAGCAAGTGTTAACGGCAGCAGAAAGGGTATTATTGTGCGGTAAAAGCTGGGGCGGGGATTAGTCATTCCGGCGGTAAGGGCACTTGACTCCACTTGGCACTAATAGGACACAAGCAGGCTCATTCCATCCTGGATGTACACCCCCTCTGTATGTCCGGTTTGACCGGACGTACAGAGGAGGTCGTGATTCTGATCCCGCGGGGCATGTCTAGCCCCATGAGTTCAGAATCATGATCAGTCCTGTACGTGTAGGCTGGGCATGAGATTCAGCCCAGCCTGCCTGTACACGACAAGCACGACTAACTCAGTCAAGGCTTTTAAATGGAGCTGCAGTGCCATGGCGTCCGGTTGCCATGGCACCGTGGCTCCATTTTAAAGCCGCGATGCCGGCCACCGGACTACAAAGTTGATTTCCCTGCAGTCTGACCCCCGATCTGGCCTCCTAAGGCCAGGGTCAGACTGGCCCCCCTGCCCCATCCGCACCCCTGACACGGAAAAAAAAAAGTACAGAGAAGTTATTCCACCTCGGAGGTGGAATAACTTCCCCACACGAGTTGCCGGCATTAGAATTGGCCCTGTATGTCCAGGTCCAGCAACCGTCCACCGTCCGCCCAGACTCCGCCTGCAAACCACCTCTTCCCCGCCCCCGTCTAACTTCCCCGCACAACTAGGGGAAGGCATGAATAGCGGGGATGGACGTCCTGTTGGGATGTCTATCCCTGCTATTCGCGGCACAGAATCAGGCCCAAGGCGATAAGATGCCAAGCATGCACCTTAACACCTGAAAATGAGAGTCACCTTAATGCAGGATAAGGGAGCCCTTGTGAAAGTCACATTTTAGCTGATGGATTGAAGGAAAGGTAAGAGCCGATGGATATTGCAGATCCATATATATTCTGCATGTCAATCAGTAAGTGGGATGAGCATGTGGGATGCATCTGTACTGTATCAGTGAGGGGTGTCCCTGTAATCTGCTGTAATGTCAGTATGTGGCATAGGATTGGGAGGAAGTATCCCCTGGTGGAGCCAGCATTGCCACAATGTGGATATGAAAAGGATGAGTCAGCAGGAGTGGTGACATGAAGATCATTCACAGGAGAGGTGCGAGTGATACATCCTAATGATTAAACTGTTCCTGTGTGGGCCATGGTGCAGCAGCTGGCAGGAGAATACATAACTGTACATTGAAAGGCATATCCTGATGGATGGGCTGGAGGACAGATAGCAGTAGATGAGAGTGCATCATGGCCTTGCTGCCCCAATGTACCTGATGTGATCACACAAATGCAGTTGTAGTGTGTGTGAAGAAATAGTAGCTGTGCCATGGGGAAGTTCTAATACCAGCTATTTGGGTATGACAGCTGTCTCAGCATTTCTAACAACCATACAATTCTCCTGATAAGTGCATATAACAACTGGACAAGTGTCTCTCATGTTGGCCATTTGGAGCAAATAAGGACGTGTGATGATCCCTGCAGGTGGCCATCCTAGGAGTGGGATGTTCCTGCATGTACTGCATATATATGATGGAGCCAAAGATGTTCAGTTACAGTTATGATGAAATATTCCAATCATGTGCAACATGTGTCACACATCTGCAGTCTGACCCTTTTCCATGGGCTACAGCAGAGCCAATAACGCCATGCTGTCAGATGGGCATGATTGCAGTGTGCATGGTTGCAGACCCAATGCGCTATCGTAACACATAAAAAAGTATAAGAATGTGTGTCCTCCAGTCAATGCAGACCATGGACTGGTTCTGCCAGTATATTGAAGTGAGTTTCCCACAGCTACAGAGAGAACAGTGGGATTCAAACTCAGGTTTGTCACTTAGTGGGGCAGTGTTCTAACCATTAGGCTACACCTCCATACTGTGCTACACAGCTGTGTCTAGAATCAAGGAGACTGCAGGTCCCTGCCTGCAAGTGCCGAAACCCAGGACATGAAACAATGCGGCTGGCACATTCTGAGACTGTGGTACGCCACATGTAAGGCCTGCCTACAGCAGCATACATGCAGTGCATACTACACTGGACACTCAGCACTGTAGCTGCATAACATACATACTGCTACAGAATACATCCCTTGTCCAAAGGCCAAGCCACATGCAAGGTCAAGATGCCCGCCCCTTCACTGTACCTCCAATGCCAAACAACAGTCACATGCAGAGGTCTGCTACATCGCAGTGTGGCACTAGCCCCTGAGGCAGCACATGTGCATGGTGTGCAGTCCCTTGCGACCTGTTCTACACTTCAAGATAGGTACACCTGCACATACAACTAACTCAAACCACATTCATGACCACTGTGGTTCATCGCAGACCATTCTGCCCTCCTCGGGGGGAGGGGGGCCATGCACACGTCGTCCACCATCATAGAAGACAAGCAGGTACTGAGCAATGCTTCAGTGATCACAGTTGCCACTATGGCTTCAAATGGGGCTTTGGGAACTGGTATCGGTTAGCCCCTCCATTCCCCATGATGCAGCGCACAATCTGAGCAGATATATGCAACAGATGCCCATATGGAGAATGCAGTGATCCATCTCATCAACTCTATAATAGGCCGGGACATTGTGTGCTTCCTGCATATAACAGCTGCCATATGTGCAAATGATCTGTTTCAGCAGTCACCCTTGCTCTGGGCACACATCACCTGGTCCCTAGAGCAAGTACTGCAATAGATGGACTCTCCAGGTTCTGGAGCAGGATCTACAGTATATCACTGCCATTGTATCACAGATATTGTCTGCAGTGTGTGATGCTAGTCACTTGGTATTCTGTACAATTGCAGCATGCTGGAGTGGCCTGTTTTATCTGGGCCTTGTGTCCTGCTCCTGTTGGCTAGGGACTCTCCTATAACATCCAATGTCAGTCCCTAAGGTTGAGGCACCTGTTTCAGAAGAAGAGGAGTGGGGTGCCGCCACCAGGCGGATTACCAGCAGCCCAAGTACAGCTCACTTTCTAGAAACTCCAATCAACTAGATCAATCACAGGCAGCCTACATATGTTGGGCAACATTGGACCGTGCCAGCCACTCACATACCATCTGTACCCAATTCACTAGTCACCACATACTGTATGCGCGCATAGCCACCATGAACACATTGCCTTTGTACAAACAGCATGGACATCCAGCAGCCTGTCTAGCAACTGGACTGCCATAAAAGAAACAGACCACATATCACTACAGCTTGACTCTATAAAGCACCATATTGATACATAGCTGTGACATGATCACAGCTTGATCAGAGTGAGAGTGACCTCTCATCATGAACAGATCTGTGTACCCAGGCCATGCCTGTGGCAGACACATGCTAAGATGACTCAGCAATTGACCTTACCTTGACTCATATACATCCTGTGCAAACAGCTCTGTTTTAGGCAATACCCAGAATCCTCTGTTCCTCATTATGTACTCTTTTATTTTGAACTTGGGGACAGCTTATGCAATGAAAGGCACAATGGAAAGTGGGCCAAAGACAGACTGAGAGTGCATGCTGGCCCACAGTGGGCTACGTCTGTCACATACCCAAATACGGTGTCCCCTACACAGCTTCAGACAGTGAGCATTGAACATAGTACCATGCTTATACTGCCATATAATGTCATGTTCCTAGCCATGGATGCTGCAGAACTGGCCAGGGCAGCACATGTACTCTCCCATGCTGCAGACGCAGTGCCCATCCCCCCTCAAGAGCGCATGGAAGGGTGGACATGGGGTTAGATGTTGGTACGGTTGCTGGCTAGACATATGCCACCGTTCCATGCCTCTTTGTACTTTCACAACAGCCTTGTGACTGTCACACTCGGTGCCCACGGGGAGCCAGTGAGGCTGTCATGCAGGCCCACTGATGTAACACATGCTAATAGAGAATAGGCCTGCATATCTTCTGGGACTGTGAACACAGGCTTTGGCCAGCAATGCCAACTACAAAAGGCAGATTCTTAACATGTATTTACTGTTCTTCCCAACCCCACCCCCACGTCAACATTCACCTCCAGGCACTGCCTTCCCATATGGTGGCAGGTGATGCAGAGACCAAATTAGCATCCTATGGCACATTTTGACAGTTGGAATTGTGCACACATCATTCAGAGGTCAATGTCCCACAGTCACAATCAGGCAAAGAGATGCATTTTGACTCTTTTGGAGTAACAGGTAATGTTCTTCTGAATGCTTAGGTCAATGATCAGTAGACAGTGTTGAGATGGTGTATTTTAAGTGCAGACTGGCATGGTATAGACCTACCTGTATGTGCATACTGTGCTTGGAGAAGAGTCCTCCAGATTGCACTCTGTGAGTGCAGCATAAGACAAGAGCAATGTGCATATAAGTAAATCACAGGGTCTTTCCAGGGTCACCAACTAAGCAACTGAATATGACATTCACAGAGGCCAGGCCTCCATTTGAGCCTAGTTCCCTATCGGCTGCAGCTGCACCAGGTGGGCTGATAGTGTTTCCACGGATACAGCTGTTATGGCAGTTGGCATTAATCATGCCTTTCACCTGTGCAAATTGGTTTGTCCTGAAGTCTGGAGGCTCATTCAGAGGTGAGGGATGCAACACACACACATGTCCCCCCTGCTCACTCCAGTCAAATCAGCAGGCAATATGGGAGCTGCACAGCAGTGTCATTATTGGGAGGTAAGTATAGGGGAATGCTGTGGGGAAGGGCCTTGATGATGGTGTAACTGGGAATGCATTGCAGCATCACAATCACAAGTTGCAACTATTTACTGCAAACTAAACTGCTTGTAAATGGGGTCTCACACAGTATGTAGAGTTGCTGAATAGCTGACCTGCAGCATGTAGTATGCACATCCATAGAGCCTGGGCGCCACATGAATGCACAGTGCATTGCTGTAGCTCACACTCCTCTGGAGACACACACACAGACCATAGGTGCCTTAGCAGAATGACCAACGTACCCATTTCCTGGTGTGTGTGCTTGTGGGCCCGTCATGGAATAATCTCATTTTTGCAGACCACAATAGCTAATTTAGAGTCACATGTGGCTCAGATGACTGTAACTGATTGAGTATTTACTTATGGAGGGGGTCACCGATTCACATACAGATTATGGTCATCATTTGGCAGGTGACGGGGCAGGGTGGTCCCACTGACAGTGGCAACTACAGCGTTGTTTTCATTTGCAGCAGCCTTGTAGAATGCTGACATGGCAGCATGGTGGCAGTGGAGTGGCGTGACTCCTTTTTGACTGTGGCAGCATGTATGTGTGCTGCCACGGTCACAGTGGAGTCCTATCAGACATCATAGATTTACACCCTAGGCAGAAGCCTTGTCAACCTAGTAAACCATACAGCCCCACTGCATCACCCATGTGACACCTCCTTTATCAATTTGGCGGCAGCAACATAGTGCCCTTTATTAACAGGGCACCATGCTGTGGTTGCCAATGAAGCCTAACTATCAC
This sequence comes from Ichthyophis bannanicus, assembly GCA_033557465.1. Classification (NCBI taxonomy): domain Eukaryota; kingdom Metazoa; phylum Chordata; class Amphibia; order Gymnophiona; family Ichthyophiidae; genus Ichthyophis; species Ichthyophis bannanicus. The sequence continues at coordinate 964,650,656 of CM066034.1, read as the reverse complement.
TAATTTGAGAACTATGGTGGGTGAAGCACATTGCACAGATTGAAATAAGCTCTCTCCCCTTAGAAATAGCCCTTACTGTGAGCTTTCAGATGGTGTTAGGGTTCCTAGCATCAGGAGATCTAATGCACCGTAACACAAACTGGCATTAAAGGAGCACACCCTATCCCCACCCAGTCTCCGCACCATTGACGCCCCCTCTCCACCTCCTTTCAACTTAATGCTATGGGCCCAGCTTCCACACGTTAATCCAGTGTTATCAGCACTTTCCGTGCATTAACTGCTCACAGGCACTGATAACGCCCGTTGACAGCACCTTTGCTCTCTTACTGATCTTTAGTAAACATACCCCGCAGTCTTCGATAAGCTTTTAGCCAGCTTATGAGGAGACATTCCTGAGTTGTGTTTGGCTATGGAAGGAACATAAAGCACGTGGTTAGGTTTCAAATCTATCCATATTTTTCACTGAAATGTTAAACACACAAAAGGCAGGTGCAATATCCGCATGAATGAAAATACAAAGTATGTATGTAGTTTTTCTTTCAAAATTAGGCACAAAAAGTCCTTGGCTATGAATTAACCGTCAACTTTACGCCTAGAGAGGGGAGTTTAAAAACTGTCCCTTTTGTGATCCTGGTATTCATATTATCTGTTCTTACCAATTTACAATAATATCTGGAATATGAACTTTCTATTGAGGACAAACAGTCCTGGGCTGCACTAACAGCCTGATGTACGTACATAATGAGGAACAGAGTCTGCCCATCCACACTAACCCCTAAGCTCTAAAATCCCCTCTGCTCACTCAGAGATCCTCTGTACTTGTCTCATGCTTTCATGAATTCAGATACCATCTTCATCTCCAGCACCTCCAGTGAGAGACTGTTTCACATATCCACCACCCCTTTCTGTAAAAAAATATTTCCTTAGATTACCACCGAGTCTACTCCCTTTCACCCTCATCTTATATAGTAACATAGTATATGATGGCAGATAGAGACCAGTATGGTCCATCCTGTCTGCCCAGCAAAGTGTCAAGAGAAGGTGCACCTGCTGCTTTGTGCAGGTCACCCCTCCCCATGCCTTTGTTTAGGGGTGTTCCCACCACAACGTGTAGGTCACCCCTATTTGTTCAGATATAAGATAACATAGTAACAAAGTAACATAGCAGATGACGGCAGATAAAGACCAGCATGGTCCATCTAGCCTGCCCATCTGCCCAGGAATATGGCAAGAGTAGGTGCAGGCCACACCTCTCCATGTCTTTGTTTAAGGGTGAACCCACCTCTCCATGTAGGACACCCCTATTTGTTGAGATGTTAGATGGTTCAGAAGTTATATGTTTCAGTTTATTCAGTTTTTATCCTGTTGCTGTAAAGGGATCCACTGTGTTTGTCCCATGCTGTTTTGAATTCTGTCACCGTGTTTGCCCCCACCACTTCCATAGGGAGGGCATTCTAAGCATCTACCACCCTTTCAGTGAAAAAATATTTCCTGACATTGCCTTTCAATTTACCACCTTGTAGCTTCATGTTATGCCCTCTCGTTTTACAGCTTCCCCGTCTTTGGAAGAGGTTTGTTTGTTCATTTCTCTTTACGTATTTAAGGGTCTGAATCATATTTCCCCAGACCCTCCTCTCATCCAAAGTGTACATATTTAGGTCTTCAAGTCTCTTCTCATAAGGCTTCTGTCGCAGGCTCCGAATCATTTTGGTCGCCTTCCTCTGAACAGTTTCCAGTCTTTTTACATCTTTTGCAAGATATGGTCTCCAAAACTGAACACAGTATTCCAAGTAAGGCCTCACCAGTGACTTGTACAGTGGCATAAGTACCTCTTCCTTTCTGCTGGTAATCCCTCAATGTATGCAGCCCAACATCCTCCTGGCTTTTGCCACCGTCTTGTCGCACTGTTTTGCCACCTTGAGATCATCAGAGATAATCATAACAAGGTCTTTCTCCTGAACCGTGCACACCAACCTCTCGCCCCCTATTGCGTACATTTCCCTTGGATTTCTTCTATCCAAGTGCATGACACTGCACTTTTTCACATTAAATCGTAGTTGCCAAGCATTAGACCATTCTTCCAGCTTTTGTAGATCTTTCCTCATGTTAACCACTCCCTCGGGGAAGTCTACTCTGTTGCAAATTTTTGTGTCATCTGCAAAAGGACAGACTTTTCCATTCAGTCCTTCAGCAATATCACTCACAAATACATTTAACAGTGCTGGGCCCAGGACCAAACCCTGGGGCACCCCGCTAATCACCTTCCTTTCATCCGAGTGATCTCCATGTACCATCACCTTCTGTTGTCTGTCAGTCAATCAATTTCTAATCCAGTTTACCATCTTGGGACCCATCCCCAAGCTACTGAGTTTATTGATAAGCCTCCTATGAGGAACAATATCAAAGGCTTTGCTGAAATCCAGGTAGATGACATCCATTGCATGCCCCTGATCTATTTCCTTGGTCACCCAGTCAAAAAACTCAATCAGATTTGTCTGGCAAGACCGTCCTTCGGTAAAACCATGTTGCCTCGGATCTTGCAACCTGTTGGTTTTGAGAAAGTTCACTATTCGCTCTTTCAGGAGCACCTCCATTATTTTTCCCGCCACTGAGGTAAGGCTCACGGGCCTGTAGTTTGACACTTCTTCCCTGTCACCACTTTTGTGTAGAGGTACAACATCAGCCATTCTCCAGTCCTGAGGAACCTGTTTCCAAGGATCTGTTGAAGATATCCTTTAATGGTCCTGCAAGAACTTCTCTGAGCTCTTTCAGTATCCTGGGATGTATCCCATCCAGTCCCATGGCTTTGTCCACTTTCAGTTTAGCAAGTTTTTCTAACACCTCATCTTCTGTGAATGGTGTAGTATCTACTTCATTCCCATTTTTATATTTGGGAGTCACAACTGGTCCATCTCCAGGATTTGTTTAGCATTTTCGCTTTTTCAATGTCACTTTCCACGAGTCCTTTCCCAGCACTTGAGTCCTGCAATTCCAACTCTGATCTTTTTCCTTTCCCGAATATACCTGAAGAAAGTTTTGTCGCCCCCCTTAACATCTTTAGCCATCTTTTCCTCTGCCTTTGATTTTGCTTTCCTTATTTCTCTTTTTGACTCTTTGAGTTTGATCCTGTATTCATTTCTGTGTTCTTCTGTTTGCAAGCTTTTGAATTTTGCGAAAGCTGTGTTTTTTGCCTTTATTTGAGCAGCCACTTTTTTGGAAAACCAAATTGGTTTCCTTCTCCTCTTGTTTTTATTTACTTTTCTTACATATTTATTTGTTGCCCCTTTTATTGCCATCTTTAGTTTAGCCCATTGGAATTCCACATCCCTTATCTCCTTCCATCCCGTCATCTCCTCCTTTAGGTACTCGGCCATTTTATTGAAGTCAGTGTTTTTGAAGTTCAGGACTTTGAGCTTGCTATGATTGGCCTGCACCATGGCTTTTATCTCAGACTACACCGTGTGATGATCACTGTTGCTCACAGGGGCACTCATGCAGTCATTCAACATGCTATCACTGTTGGTGAGCACTAAATCCAGTGCTGAGCTTTCCCTGGTTGGTTCCATCACCATTTGTCTAAGTAATGCATCTTGGAGAGCATCCACAATTTTTTTTGCTTCTTTCCAGACGTGCAGAAGGAGTAATCCAATCCACATCAGGTAGATTAAAGTCACCTAATATGATCACTTCCCCCTTTGTGGCTATCTTAGCAATATCTATAATCAATTCGTTATCTCTCTCTTCAATTTGGGTCGGAGGTCTGTAGACTACAGCAGTATGGATGACAGTGCCATCTCCTCTTTCCAATGCAATCCGGAGCGCTTCTTCTTTTCCCCATGTTCCCTGAATTTTAGTAGCTTTAATATTGTTTTTGACATACAGGGCTACTCCTCCTCCTTTTCCATTTTCTCTGTCTCTTCTGAATAGATTATAGCCAGCTATGGCTATATCCCAATCATGCGATTCATTAAACTATGTTTCTGTAATGGCTACAATGTCCAAATCCATTTCCACCATTAGGGCTTCCAGGTCTGGAACTTTGTTGGCTAAGCTTCGAGCATTTGTGCTCATTGCTTTCCAGCATTTACCTGGGTTGTGTGTATTTTGCATTGATTTTGTTCTGCCCACTTCTTCCCACTTGTTTTTGATGTGTGGTTTAAAAGTGTGGCTGTTTCTGATGTTATTCTGCTTCAGTAGGGGGTGGCTTGCAGATCTTGACCTTCCATATCCGCCACCCCCTTTTCCTAGTTTAAATGCATATCCACATACTGCCTGACTTTTTCACTTAGGATTCTTTTCCCTTGCGACCAAGAGATGTAGTCCATCAGCACAGTATAGGCTCTTGTTGGTCCATCTGTTTCCCCAGTCGCCAATAAATCTGAATCCTTCTTGTTTACACCGGGTCTGGAGCCATGTATTAAAGCTGTTAATGTGATGCAGCCTTTTTGTCCCCTTACCAAGAACAGGTAGAACTTCTGAGAATGCAACAGTGTTAACAATAAGCTTGAGTTTCTCTCCCAGAGATTGGAAGTCCTTTTGGACTGTAGAGGCACTGTTTCTAGCCAAGTCATTTGTGCCCAAATGGATAACAACATCAAGTTTGGAGTGTTCACTTTTTTCGCTAAGTACTTCAACAACTTGGTTTGTATTCCTGCTGGCTGAAGAACCTGGTAGGCACATGACTATCTTCTCTCCTTTGAACTGTGTTCCTAAGTTGGTGCCTCTAATGATGGAATCTCCAAGTAGTAGTAATTTTTTGTTTGGTGAGGTTTTCTTCATATTTTGTGCTTTAGCAGGAGATTGGGCATTGTCTGACTCATTTAAGGGCCCTTCAGTTTCTTTGGATTGGGCATCCTCATTAGTCAAGGCAGAGAAGGCATTGTGCAGGGATATCTCTTGATGTGTAGGATGTCTCTGCGTTACTGGTCGCAATCTTCCAGAACCCACTGTGATCCATTTGTTCCTGGGGTGTTTGATTCTTTGTGGGAGCGGAGGTGGACTTTGTTCAGTTTGTATCCTAGAAGAGGTGTGCTTCATTGCAGCCACTTCCTCCCTCAGTGGAGTCACTTCTTTATGCATGGCAGCTAGGTCTTTCCTTAGTAGAGTCAGTTCTTCATGCATGGCAGCTGACTTGAGGCACACAGGACAAGCTCTTAGGCTCCAAATGATTCGTCTTGGAATGAAACTACCGCAGGTATTGCACTGAATACACGACATGTTGATTAAGCAGTCCCAGAAGAGGAGGAAGAAGAAGAAAAGATGTAGAAGATGTGGGCTTTAACCCAAATTGGGAAGGATAGATGTGACCACTATATAGGCAATGTAGCCCCTGGGGTGGGTGAGATGAGGGGTAGGGTGGGCGGGAACCTAAGTGTCTCTGGCCAGTAGGATGTTATTTATTTATTTATTTATTTATTTAGACAGTTTTGTATACCGCCTTATCCTTCAATCAAAGCGGTCACAACACAATTGGGGGATACATTTAACACGCGGGGATATGAGACACATTCACTAATACTTACAGGGAACATGGGCAATGGAGGGTTAAGTGGCTTGCCCAAGACCACAAGGAGCATCTGTGGGACTAGAAACCCCAGTCCTTCCGGCCCAAGGTTGCTGTCCTCTAGTGGGATTTGAACCCCCGACCTTCCGGCCTGAAGTACCGTGCCCCAACCACTAGGCTACTCCTCCCATGTTCCTGAATTGTGGGCACACACAATGGAGTAGATAAGTGAACCCACCAATAAGGACAAGGAGATAAATACATATGGGGAGACAAACAGACAGACCAATAGAACTCACAATTTGGCAGCAAATTCAGCAAAAATCACCTTTCCAGAGAGCTCTGGGGAGCACTGTTCTTCTCAAGGAACAGAAGGCAATCTAAGCAAGCAGCACATGTGCAGGAAATGGAGGTCTACACAATACCTTAGCAGGGGGGAGGGGTAGTCACTCAGGGAGACTAAGAGGAAAAAAGTTTAAGAGATAGTTATTCTTATTTTGATTTTATCCTGTTGCTATAAAGGGATCCACTGTGTCTGTCCCATGCCATGACCCCCTTGTTCTAGTCCTTTCTCTCCCCCCCCCCATTTTATTTACTTTATTTTAACAGAATTTTTAACAATTTCCTCCCCCTAACGAAAATACAGAGATCAGTCCAAAAACATTTCAATAAGACTACTCAAGCACTCTGTCTCCCATGCAGAGGTATTTAAGTCGCTATTGTACGCTCTATTGCTTCAGGTAGATATCTACTGTACCAGAAGGTACTTCACCTTGAGCTACTATTGAACAGGTGCGAGCTAAGTCCAACTTTTTCCAAACCATATCTCCCGTCTTATGCAACATTCTTTCATTAATGCATGGGGACCATGGGTCAATTTTAGTAGGCAGTGAAAAAGGTGCCATTCTCAGTGCCACCAAGTATCCCCTCAAAAAAGCCCTGCATATTTATATTTTTAAGCAAGTCCACATATGCTTTATAATGAAGAACACTGACCATTTTAGAGCTGCCCTCTACACTGACAACATTCTTTTTATCTTTTTTGGAGGTGTGGTCTCCAGAATTGTACACAGTATTCCAAATGAGGTTACACCAGAGACTTATACAGATTTGCTATCACCTGTTTTTTTCCTCTTGACCATTCCTCTCCCTACACATCTAAGCAAGCCTTCACTTATGTTCTAGTCCCTTTATCCAGTAGGAACTACAGCCTAAGTCATATGGAGCTGTGTGCTACATGAGACGAAATAAGAACCTAAGATATGCCCCATTGGGTCAGACCAAAGGTCCATCAAACCCAGTATCCTGTTTCCAACAGTGGCCAATCCAAGTCACAAGTACCTGTCAGGTTCCCAAAAGGTAGACAGATTCCATGCTGCTTATCCCAGGGGTAAGCAGTGGATTTTCCCAGTCCAAACCTCTTTTAAACAGCTTTTACTACATCCTTCAGTAACAAATTCCAAATTATAGAGTTTGATTACTCCAGAGAGTTGAGAGGAATCAGGTTTGGTGCAGCAATCTATTGCTTGGTTTTGTTTCCCAGTGACTTCGGGCATGGCTTCGGTGGGTCCGCTGAACTCGACAGCAGATCTGAGCAGTGGGGTAGAATTCAGCCCCCTATAGGCATTCCCGTCTCAACCCGGAAGCAGTTGCTCGGCTGAGGAAGAACGGGTTGGTGAGCTCCCGAAGTTTAGTGCTCCAACCATTATAGAGGGGACCCAGCCAAAGCGGGTGCTGGCAGTGTCTGTGGATGGGAGTGGAGCATGGAGTTGTTTGCTCCGGTTGGTGCTCCTCCTGGCTTGCAAGGGAAGATCTCTATACAACCACCTCCGAGGTCAGGCGGGTTGGAAAAGCCAGCGCTGCTAATGCTAGACAGCTTATGGGATGCTATTTCCTCACTGCAGCTGTCTCTTTTATTTATTTATTTATTTACATTCTCTTATATACTGCGCTATTCTGCATCAGTGCGGTTTTATCCATGATAGGTTTTATCCTTTTATCCATAATAGGTTCGCTTAGCCAAGAATTTTCATCTTTAAAATTACAGAATCAGGCAGTGGTAGCGGATCTGGCTCAACAGTCTAGACGGATGGCCCAGCTGGAAACCCAGGTGGGGGACCTACAAGCATTTGGAGGTGTGCATATCAAGAAGCGCAATATTCAAGCTTGGAAGATAGAGTTTGTGGAAAATCAGCTACTACGGAATAACTTGAGGTTCTTAATTTTCCTTGGTTCCTGTTGCTGGCTCCGCAGAACCTGGTTCATAAGTACTTTGTGGATGACCTTAAGATACCTGCTTAGGCTTTACCACCTTATTGTTAGAACTCAGTATGTAGCATCTATATCTCTGGTCTCTGACACTGGGCTCAAAGGTCTTGCCGAGCCAGTGAATCTTGATCTCACTGGCTTTCTTGAAAGCTCCCTGGAGGTGGGGACCAGCCATGCCACCCTGTTGGTGGGCTTTGCTTTTGAGTTAGACCGAAACTCTGTCATGAGACTATATTTTCATAATGTCTTCTGAGTTTATGGGCTCAAAAACATGTTTTACCTGATTTAGCTAGAGACACCCGGAGAAGGCATAGAGACTTTCTGGCTCTTCGCCAGAGGATCACCACCTTGGGTGCGTCTTTTCATCTAAGATATCCATGTAAATGTTTATGTTTATGTTTATTGTTATATTTGATATACCGCTCAGGCCAAATCATCAGAGCGGTTTACAATACAATATTAATGTTACAGAAAATATGAAAAGAACGCCATTTATAAGATAGGACAGAATAAGAGACACAGTGATAGACAAAGGAATAGAAGAGGCAAGAGGAAGGAAACGGCAGATTACAACTCACAGCTGTTGGATCATTTGCCATGGACTCATGCCTAAGGGCCACGCCAAAGGGCCCTCTGGCGAAGCCCTCAGGCGCGGGCCTGCAAGGCGCGGGCGTGCCTCTGGAGCGGCGGTTTTAAAGCCGTTGTGCAGGGAACATGATTGGCAGGCAGTTGTGATGAGTAGAAGCTCCCGCCCACACTCCCCAATCATGGCTTCTGCTGCTGCTGCTCTCCCCGTTCTACTGAGAGCCTCGGAGCAGCGGTTTTAAAGCCGTTGTGCAGGGAACATGATTGGCAGGCAGTTGTGATGAGTAGAAGCTCCCACCCACACTCCCCGATCATGGCTTCTGCTGCTGCAGCTCTCCCCGATCTACTGAGAGCCTCGGAGCAGCGGTTTTAAAGCCGTTGTGCAGGGAACATGATTGGCAGGCAGTTGTGATGAGTAGAAGCTCCCACCCACACTCCCCGATCATGGCTTCTGCTGCTGCAGCTCTCCCCGTCCTACAGAGAGCCTAAGATATCTTAGGTTCTTATGTTCTTGTGTTATTATTTGTCAATCTAAGCAATTTCTCTTTTTTGAACCACAACAACTGGCACAGTTTTTGCTTGTTAGGGAAACTGTGGTTGAGTAAGCACCTCATACCAGCTGCCATGTAATTATAACTTTGCTCCTAAATGTTAATTATTTTACATTTGATTAATCTTTTTTTTTGCGATATTTGGATCAATATTTGTGGTCTAGATTATTGCAATATTTTTCTTTGCTACTTGTAGGCATGTACTGGTGGGTAGAGGGCGACAAAGTTCAAGACCTAAACTGAAGTGAAAACAGGTAAAAGCTCAAATAGACAAATGGCCTTAGGGGTATATTTGATCCACACAGTCCAGAAAAGAACAAATCAAAGAGGGAAATCAATAAGTACTGTAGCATGGATACTCGATTCACAAGATATACCTGTTAACTATTTTACTTGTAAAATAGTTATCTCCAAGTTATAATGCCCTGTTCAATGTAATTTCAGTTTGTTCAATGTAAACCGCACTGATGCAGAATAGCGCGGTATATAAGAGAATGTAAATAAATAAATAAATAAATATAGAGTTTCAAACTTCTTGGATCTGAAGCACTATTCTCATATTCTTCTTATCTTTGCTGGGACAGCCTGTGCAGTGGACAGGCGCATTTATCGTGCTAGACGAACTGAATCTGACATGCCCTAAAGGGCTACGTTTTTAGCATTTGTGGGGCAGCTATATTGATGCCCTGTCACCACTGGCTCAGCATGAACTCTTATGTGATTGATGGCGAGCGAGTCCCGCATGGAGGTACTCTGTGGAGGGGAAGAGGATCAAGGGGGCATGCCTCACCAAGGATATGGAACCATGGTTTGAAAGCAGGGATAGGGGGAGAAAGGGGAGCTATAGGATGGCAGCATGGGGGTGGGATGTTAACACTAGGGTGGTCACAGGGAGGTGGAGCATGATGTAAGAGTACCCACCACGTTCTAGAGCAGTGGTTCTCAACCTGTGGGTCGGGACCCCCACGGGGGTCACCTCAGGATTTACCAGGGGTCGCCTGACAAATCCCGGGAATTATTATTTCTTTTCTAATTTATTGTTCTAATTTGATCGCAAAGCCTAAAATGCCAAATACTTTGAATTTAATCAATTTATATATTACTTGGGCTATTCTTACTTACTTTTACCTGTTTGCCAGAAACGATGCACCTCGAGACATTATTTAGATCACTTCCGGTTTTGTAATGGCAGACATGGGTCCTACTAAAATGAAATTTTCTATGTGATATTATATAACACCAGCGACTCCATTGAAAATGAATGACAGAGAGAAGAATTCCAAAAAAAGAAAATATTGCGATGACTTTTTAAGGTATGGTTTCACCTCCATATTTTCAGCAGGGAATGAGAAACCACAATGCGTTATTTGTAACGAAGTTCTATCAGTGGAATAAAAACTCAATAAAACTACAACAAATAGGGCATTCAGCTTCAATGCTCCTTTAATATGGAACGCTCTGCCGGATAAACTCAGAGATATCACAGATTTTTCAGCATTTTGAAAAGATCTTAAAACTCACTTATTTATAGAGTACTTTGGAGACTCATTCCCAATAGATGAAATATTTCCAACTTAAACTCATGTATACTCATATTCATTAACTCACAACTTACTTTTTCCTTTTTCTTACTCTATTTTGTTGTTATTGTTAAGTGCCGTCGAGTCGGAGTCGACTCATGGCGACCCTCTGGATAGCTATCCTAAATTGTGTTCGGTCTTCAGTCAGGTGGCTCATTGTTGACAGACTGGTACCCGTAGCTGCTGTTATTGTATCGATCCATCTCATTGCTGGCCTTCCTCTTTTGCGTTGACCTTCTATCTTGCCAAGCATGATGTCTTTCTCTAATGATCTCTCTCTTCGCATGATGTGTCCAAAGTATGAAAGTCAAAGTCTTGTCATCTGAGCTTCTAAAGAAAGCTTAGGTTTGATCTCCTCTAGTACCGACTGGTTTGTTCTTCGGGCAGTCCATGGTATACACAGTATTCGCCGCCAGCACCATAATTCAAAGGCATCAATTTTCTTCCTGTCTGTCTTTTTCACTGTCCAGCTTTCACATCCATATGATGTTATTGAAAATACCATGGCTTGAACAAGTTGAATCTTTGTATGGAGAGAGACCTCTCTGCTCTTGAGAATCTTATCTAGGTCTTTCATAGCCATTCTGCCAAGAGCAATGCGTCATCTGATTTCTTGACTGCTTGTTGCTTCTTTATTGATAGTTGATCCAAGTAGGTTAAAGTTGTTCACAATTTCAATTTCTTCTCCTTCAACGATGAACCTGTTGATTATGCCAGTTGTCATGATCTTTGTCTTCTTTACATTAAGGTGCAGGCCCATTTTGAGACTATGTTCTTTGATTGTGAGAAGCAAATGTTTCAGATCATCTTCACTTTCAGCCAGTAATGTAGTATCATCAGCATAGCGAAGATTGTTGATGAGTCTTCCACCAATCTTCACACCTCTGTTGTCCTCATACAATCCTGCTTCTCTGATGATTTGTTCTGCATATAAATTAAACAGGTAGGGGGAAAGTATGCAGCCTTGTCTTACACCTTTGCTTATTTTAAACCATTCTGTTTCTCCTTGTTCCGTTCGAACTGTTGCTTCTTGATCAATGTACAAATTGCGCAAGAGAACGATCAGGTGTTCTGGTATACCCATGCTTCTTAATGTGGCCCAGAGTTTCTCATGGTTTACACAGCCAAAAGCCTTGCTATAGTCGATAAAGCACAAATAGATATCCTTTTGGTATTCTTTAGTCTTTTCAAGGATCCATCTCACATCCGCAATGATGTCTCTCGTTCCTCGCCCTTTCCTGAACCCTGCTTGCACTTCAGGTAGTTCTTATTCCAGGTATGGTTGTAGTCTCTTTTGAATAATCTTCAGTAGAATCTTGCTGGCATGTGGGATCAGAGCGATTGTTCGATAATTTCCACAGTCAGTTGGATCACCTTTCTTTAGTATTGGTATAAACACAGATCTTTTCCAGTCAGTTGGCCATGATGTTGTCTTCCATATTTCTTGGCAGAGCCTTGTAAGTATGGTAACAGCTGCATCAGATTGCTGCAATACTTCTATAGGAATGCTATCAATGCCTGGTGCTTTGTTCTTTGATAAGGCTTTCAATGCTGCTTCAACTTCTTCTTTCATCACCAATGGTTCCCGATCATAAGGTACAGGTTGAAACGGCTGTTGGTCCACTTGATCTTTATCATATAAAAACTCTGTATATTCCTTCCACCTTTTCTTGATCTTCTCAGCATCATTCATCATAGATCCTTGAGCATCTTGTAACATTCCAATTCGAGGCTGGAACTTTTTCTTTAACTATCGTAGCTTCAGGAAAGCCGATCTTGTTCTTCCTCTAATAGTTTCTGCTTCTATTTCCTTGCAAGTGTCATTGTAGTACTTTTCCTTGTCCTGTCTTGCTGCACGTTGGAAATCTCTGTTGAGTTCTGCGTTTGTCTTTCTTTCTCCTCTGGCTTTAGCTTCTCTGCGTTTCTGGGCAATTTTCAGAGTTTCTTCCGTCATCCATTTTGGCCATTTTTGCTTTTTCACCTTTTGTAGAGACTTCTCACTTTCTTCCAACACAACCTTCTTAATGTCATTCCATAACTCTTCCGGAGCTCTGTCATTTGTATCTAAAGCAGCAAATCGATTTTGCAGGCAGTCTTTAAATTCCAGTGGTATATTCTCAAGGTCATATTTTGCTGCATTCATGAGTGGTTTGCTCTTTTTCAACTTTAGCTTGAGTTTGCATACTAGTAGTTGATGATCTGTACCATAGTCAGCTCCAGGTTTTGTCTTTGTTGATGTTATAGAGCTTTTCCATCGTTGACTTCCACAGATGTAGTCAATTTGATTTTTATACAATCCATTGGGTGAAGTCCATGTGTACAGTCGCCGCTTGTGTTGCTGGAAGAAGGTGTTTGAGATGAATAGATCATTGGTCTTGCAGAATTCTATCAGTCTTTCTCCAGCTTCATTTCTGTTGCCAAGTCCATATTTTCCAACTACTTTGCCTTCTTCTTTGTTGCCAACTTTTGCATTCCAGTCACCCATGACTATCAGGATATCCTGTTTGCATGTTCTGTCAATTTCAGCTTGTACTTGTTCATAGAACTCTTCAATTTCATTCTCTTCTGCAGCTGTTGTTGGGGCATATACTTGAATTATAGTTGTGTTGATAGGCAATCCTCGTAGACGAATAGAGATCAGGCGTTCGCTGACTGCATTGTATTTCATTGCAGTTCTTGCAAGTTTCTTCTTTATTATAAATACATGAAATCTCACATAGGCAATATATAGTCAAAGCTGTTTATTTCAAGATCCGTACGCTCAGGCATCTGCGCTCCCTACTGGAGCCAGACGATTTCCAGACTATATACCAAGCACTAATCCTACCCCATTTCGACTTTGCCAATGCCATCTTACAAGGTCTCCTTCAATCCACACTGAGCCTGTTACAGCTGGCTATGAATGCTGCAGCAAGGGTCCTCCACGGAGCCTCCAGAAGTGACCACATGACTCCTATTCTAAAGCAGCTTCACTGGCTCCCTATCCACGGAAGGCTTCTCTTTAAAACTTTACTCCCCTCATTCAAGGCCATCAATGGCCTTTCATCTTTTTCACTTACGGAGCTCATTCACACAGTGCCCCCAACCAGATCTAGAAGATCAACAGCTGTAAACTCGCTAATAACCCCGAAGGCATTGACAAAATGCAACAGTACAACGGCGAATAGGGCCTTCAGTCTCTACGTCCCCAAATGCTGGAATACTCTACCACCCGACATTCGGGCCATTGTAGATCTAACTCAGTTCAGGAAGGCACTCAAATATCACCTTTTCCTCCAATACTACCCAGTCAGCAATGAAATCTAGGTAACCCCACCAAAGAAGTAACCATGGCTAGTTCTGAGATAGTGCCAACACCCAGATTATGCACATATTCTCCTTATGTTATCGTTGCCTTCAATCTTGCTCTTTGTAATTATTTCATGTATATAGTTCACCCCTGTTATCCAAGTTTGTACTCCTGTTCCATGTAAAGCCAAACAGCTTGTTGTTCTGGTCATCTTGTTATAATGTAAACCGTGCTGATATCGAATAGTGCGGTATATAAGAAATTGTAATAAATTGTAATAAATAAATGCAACACCATTTCTTCTTTGTCTTTCATTTCCAGCATAGTAGACCATGTGATCATCTGATGCAAAGTGCTCGATGCCAGTCCATTTCAGTTCGCTGACACCCAACAGATCAAGTTGTACACGTTCCATTTCATTCTTGACCACCTCCAACTTCCCTTGGTTCATGCTTCGTACGTTCCATGTTCCAATGTGTAAGACATTTTTACAACTTCTGACTCTCATTTCATGCGCAGCTACATCAGCAGTCAGACTTCCCAAGGGCTTTGATCCAACCACATCATAAATGCTGGCTTTACTCTGAAAAGTCTTCAGCTCTTCCCCAGTAGCTAGTTGAGTGCCTTCCGACCTGGGGGTCTCATCTTCCAGCACCATAGCACAATTTGTTTTGTTGTAACTATCCATTGGGTTTTCATGGCAAGATACAGAAGTAGATTGCCGGGCCTTTCTTCCGCGCAGTTTAAGTTTAGTGTTGTTGCCGTTGTCACAAAAATGTGATCCTCCGCCATCAACACTATCCCATTCTGCTGCTGCCCAGATGGGTGTTTTGTCTTGGTCTGGCACCTCAGCTGAGACCTGTCCATCTTGGGAGACCCTGCCAGTAGTTAAACTACCGATAGTTTAGCTCTCAGCATCACTGATGCACACAAGCCCTCACAGCATGACAAGCTGCAAACCAAGTGAGGGTTATCTTACAATACCCAATTCTCCACATTATCACATTTACTCTTTACACTAATAATTCTAGTGAACTACAATACATTTTTCCTTGCTCAGATAAGATGATAAGATTTTTGAAATTTGTAAATATTTAAATCTGTATATATGTTTAAAATATCTATATACCTAATCAGCATTTACTCAGCATTGTAACCTTCAAATTACCATTTTTATTATATACAATTTAATGTTCACTGTAATTTCAATTGTTTGAATAAGTTTCAATGTAATGTTCAAGTTTTGTTCTATGTAAACCGCTTTGATTTTTCTGAAAGGCGGTATATAAAACCGTTCAATAAATAAATAAAATAAATAATATCCATGAAGCCAAACAAACTGAAAAGGCATTTTGACAGTAAGCATCCCACCTTTCTAGGCAAGGATATTTGGTATTTTAAGAACAAAGCTGATGGAATCAAGAAAAGCAGACTTGATATTGGCGGAACGTTCCACCAGCAAAACATAGCCACTGTTGAAGCTTCATATATGGTGGCTCTCAGAATCGCCAAAGCCAAGAAAGCTCACACCATTGCCCTTCGCCAGTCTTTTTGAATAATGCATACTAAAACCGTTGACTACAAAATCATAATAATTTTAAAATCAAATATTGTTACTTGTTATTGTGATTGATTATTGTGGTTTAAATAAGTAAATTTTATAAATAAAAACATATTGTAAAGGCCTATAAATAATTCGACAAATGATTACAGCGACAATGCGTTAACGGTAAAGGAAGAGAGACGCATTTGATTTTATCACTGGGGGTCGTCACAAGTTGACGAATGGTAAAAGGGGTCGCGGTACAAAAAAGGTTGAGAACCGCTGTTCTAGAGACTCGTCCCTGAGCCCATTTGGAAATACAGCTAAATGGAGGGGAGGGCAGGGGTGAAAAATGAATAAAACATATGACATTGTTAAGCGTGATTACTGTTTTTGAGCATATTAGTGTGTGGTAGTTTCCACAGACAATGTATTCGTTGTTGATGTTCAATAAAAAAAGATTTGCATAAATTCTTCTTCTCTTGGGCTGGATAAGAAAATCCAACTATTTCTATTTACTGCTACTCTTGGTTTCTCTGAGTGGGAACCCTTTTCCTTGAACTAATATGTTTCTCAGTGAACCTGGGGCTGGTGGTGATGCAGGCACAAGTTCCTGATTCTGTCTTGGATATTATTCTTGGTTCTGGTGTCACCGGTTACTAAAGAGCTTCTAGATTCCTCTTTTCTCTAGAGCTGGTGGCTTCTGTAGACGCAGGTTCCTTATACTGCTCTGCAGTTGCTCTTGGTTCTGAGACTGCAGTTCAGTTGTACTTGGATGTACTTCTTGGAATCCTCTTCTTTACCTCCAAAGGATATGGCTCCCTTATTCCTTTCAAAGGCAACACTGCTCTCCTAAAAGTCAGCGTGTGTGTGCCAGCAGGGTTTGTACAATCTCCTTCCCATCTGTAGCGCCACTGAAGATGGTATCAGGGAATGGCAACCCTTATCTTCCGCTTAAAGACAAATGTCTTATGCTACATGGTGCAGTGGCAGTGTGCTAAAGGACAGAGTGGTTATAAAGTTGTGGTCATTTTTATTGGCACCCTTGCAGTTCAACCGCTTCATGTCCAATATCTCCTAAAGAAAAGTGACCAGTGAAATGGCTTTGGACTATATGTTGTTAAGTGCCATCGAGTCGGTGTCAGCTCATGGCGACCCTCTGAATAGTTGTCCTAAATTGTGTTCGGTCTGCAATCAGGCAGCTCACTGTTGACAGATAGGTATCTGTAGCTGTTGTTACTGTATCGATCCATCTCATTGCTGGCCTTCCTCTTTTGTGTTGACCTTCTATCTTGCCAAGCATGATGCCTTTCTCTAATGATCTCTCTCTTTGCATGATGTGTCCAAAGTATGAAAGTCAAAATTTTTTCATCTGAGCTTCTAAAGAAAGCTTAGGTTTGATCTCATCTAGTAGTGATTGGTTTGTTCTTCGGGCAATTCATGGTATACCCAGTATTTATCACCAGAATGATAATTCAAATGCTTTGATTTTCTTCCTGTCAATCTTTTTCACTGTCCAACTTTCGCATCCATATGACGATATTGAAAATACCATGGCTTGAACAAGTCAAATCTTTGTTTGGAGACAGACATCTCTGCTCTTGAGAATCTTGTCTAGGTCCTTCATAGCCATGCTGCCAAGAGTAATGCGTCGTCGGATTTCTTTGACTGCTTGTCGTTTCATTATTGATAGTTGATCCAAGTTGTCAACTATTTCAATTTCTTCTCCATCAACAATGGAACATTGATTTTGCCAGTTGTCCGGATCTTTGTCTTCTTTACATTAAGGTGCAGGCCCATTTTTAGACTAGGTTCTTTGCTCTTGAGAAGCAAATGTTTCAGATCGTCTTCACTGTTAACCAGTACATAAGAACATAAGATATGCCATACTGGGTCAGACCAAGGTCCATCAAGCCCAGTATCCTGTTTCCAACAGTGGCCAATTGATTGGCCACTGTTGGAAACAGGATACTGGGCTTGGCAACTCTATAACCACTGGCATGCTTGGCAACTCTATAACCACTCTGTCCTTTAGCACACTGCCACTGCACCATGTAGGCATAAGACATTTGCCACCCAAAAGACACAGGTTCCACAATGCTTGTACTGGGTCAAGCATTGATATCCTGGACCCCTTCTTAATAATGGTTTATGGACCTTTCTTCCAGGAACTTGTCCAAACCTTTTTTAAACCCACTAACAGCCTTTACACTAACAGCCTATACTACACAGCCTACACTAACAGCCTACATTAACAGCCTACACTAACAGCCTTTACTACATCCTCCGGTAACAAATTCTAGAGTTTGATTACACGTTGAGTGAAAAAATATTTTCTTTTATTAATCTTAAATAGTTTACCCTGTAGCTTCATTGCATGTCCCCCAGTCTTTCTATATTCTGATAACGTAAACAATCGATCTATGTTTACCCGTTCCACTCTGTTCATTAATTTATAGACTTCTATCACATCTCTCCTCAGCCGTCTCTTTTCCAGGTTAAAAAGCCCTAACCTTTTTAGCCTTTCTTCATAGGAGTATCCTTCCATCCCCTTTACCATTTTGGTGGCTCTTCTCTGAACCATTTCTAATAATGCTATATCCTTTTTAAGATACGGCGGCCAGAATTGCACACAATATTCAAGGTGTGGTCTCACCATGGAACGATATAGAGGCATTATAATTTTATTATTTATTTTATTTATTTTACATTTCTTATATACCGCACTATTTGACATCAGCGCGGTTTACATCGAACAAAAAATTCAGAACATAAACATGTATCTGATTTTACAATAAAACAGGAATACAAACTTGGATAAAACAGGGAATTACACTTCACAGGATAGCCAACTTGGCATGCGAATATAACTATTTACATCATAATATCTTTTGTTTTATTTTCCATTCCATTCCTTATGATACCTAGCATTCTATTTGCTCTCTTGGCCGCCGCTGCACACTGGGCCGAGGGTTTTAACATGTTATCCACAATGACGCCTAAATCTTTTTCCTGGGTGGTGGTTCCTAATGTGGAACCTTGCATCGTGTAACCATAGTTTGGGTTGTTCTTCCCTAGGTGTATAACTTTGCACTTGTCCACATTAAATTTCATCTGCCATTTTGATGCCCAGTCTTCCAATTTATCAAGATCCTCTTGCAATTTTCCACAATCCTCTTGGGTTTTAACAACTTTAAATAGTTTTGTGTCATCTGCAAATTTGATATCCTCACTCGTTATTCCCCTTTCCAGGTCATTTATGAATATGTCAAAAAGAAGCGGACCCAGCACAGATCCCTGGGGTACACCACTATTCACCTTTCTCCATTGGGAAAATTGGCCATTTAGCCCTACCCTCTGCTTTCTATCTTTTTTATTTTATTTTTATTTATGCATTATTAAGATTATTACATCCAGAAAAAAAAAATATTTCCAATGAAAAGAAAATACAGGGGTATATCTAGAATAAGAAATTCAAAGCAAAAGAAGTAATCCCCCCATTAAAATTAGACCACTAATACTAAGAAAAATAGGGAAGTACCAGGAAAAATTTTTAAAGAACAAGTCTTAACACAAGCAATTTATATTAACAAAGGCGGGTACACTTATGCGTCAGTCGAAGGAGAGGGCCCAGGAACTTTTACTACAAACTCCTCCCTAGCCTTCAGAAAATCTTGAAGTTGCCTAGGCTCAAGAAACAGATACAATTTTTGTTTAAACAGGACACAACACTTTGCAGGAAATTTTAGCTGAAAAGTTGCCCCAAGGGACAAAACCCTGGGGCGAAGGGCCAAAAGGCCTTTCCTTCTCAGTTGCTTATCACGAGAGACATCAGGAAATATTCTAACATTAGAACCTAGAAAAGCCTCATTAATATTTCTGAAGTACATTTTAAGAACATAAAATTTATCTGACTCTAAAGCCATGGTAACAAGCAGGGTAGCCCTCCCCGTAACAACCTCTAAAGAGTTTTCCAAAAAACCCGTAAGGTCTCCTAACCCGGGGGGGGGGGGGGGTGGGAGAATTACCAGGGGCTTGAGCACTTACACCCACCGATAGGTATTGGGCCCTAAACATGGGCGGAAATTGTTCCAGGGGAATCTTTAAAACCTCCCCGAAATACTTTCGCACCATGTCCATAGATGACAACACAGGGGACATAGGGAAATTCAAAAACCTCAAATTGCATCTACGGGCCTGATTTTCTAAATACTCCATCTTCTTAATGGACACCAATTTGTCCTTAAGCTGGGCAGTAACCAAGTCCCGAAGCTGACCCACATCTCCCTCCAGCCTGGATATCCGCACTGCTTGCTCTTCGTGGACATTAGAGAGAGTTCCACATGTCGACTTCATCGCCACCAAATCAGTACACACCGAGCCCAAAACAGTAAACAAGGAGGTGTTCAAAGCTGCCAAACCTTCCCATAGCGATTCCAAAGTGAAGACCGTGGGTCTTTCCAAAATAGGAATACCCGGAAGATTCTCCTCACAAACCGGCACATTCACAGATTCCACCACCGATGGACTCCCAACTCCACTGGTCTCTTGATACACCTCCACGTCGGGGGAGACATCCAACTCAGCCGGACATCCTCTCATGCTCTGCCGAGCAGGAGTGCTTGTCGGCACCGCTGCGGGCAGTGCTACCACAGCTAGGGACACACTTCCGGGTGGGGGGGGTGCACTGCTCAGGAGAGAGCCAGACACCCGACGTGCTCAGGGGCGATACTCCTCCTATCGCCCCACCAAAGACGCAGCTCCGCTACTGACCAGGAAACGGCAATCACTGAGAACGCGTTGGCCAGAGGAAACCGGCAGGTCCGAAGGAGGTAAGGAAACCTGCTTCCGTTTTCGCCGCCCCATCACTCCTCGCAAGGGGGAGTTCCTCAAACAATCACCAACTCAGTAGAGAGCGTCTCACAGCCGGTAACTGCCCGCCGCCATCTTAATTACTTCCCAGGCCTCCTGCTTTCTATCTTTTAACCAGTTCCTGATCCACAATAGTACACTGCCTCCTATCCCATGACTCTTTAGTTTTGCCAAAAGTCTCTGATGAGGGACCTTGTCAAAGGCTAAGTCCAGATACACTATATCAACTGACTCACCTTTGTCCAACTGTTTATTCACACCTTCAAAAAAACATAACAGATTAGTAAGACAAGATCTTCCTTGTCTAAAGCCATGTTGGCTGTCTCCCATTAGGCCATGACTATCTACATGCTGAGTAATTTTATTCTTTATGATGGTTTCTACCATTTTTCCCGGTACTGATGTCAGGCTCACCGGTCTGTAGTTTCCCGGATCACCCCTGGAACCCTTTTTAAAAATTGCCGTTACATTGGCGATCCTCCAATCTTCAGTTATTACAGATGATTTTAATGAAAATTCACAGATTACTAATAGCAGGTCTGCAAGCTCATATTTCAGTTCTTTCAACACCCTTGGATGTATACCATCCGGCCCAGGTGATTTGCTACTCTTCAGTTTATCTAATAGTTGTAATGTGTATCATCAGCATAGAGGAGGTTGTTGATGAGTCTTCCACTAATCTTCACATCTCAGTTTTCTTCATACAGTTTTGCTTCTCTGATGATTATTTCTGTATATAAATTAAAAAGGTATGGGGAAAGTATGTAGCCTTGTCATAGACCTTTGCTGATTTTAAACCATTCTATTTCTCCTTGTTCTGTTCGAACTGTTGCTTCTTGATCAATGTAAAGGTTGTGCAAGAGAACTATCAAATGTTCTGGTATACCCAGGCTTCTTAATGTGGACCAGAATTTCTCATGGTTTACACTGTCAAAAGCCTTGCTGTAGTCAATAAAACACACACACACACACATATATATATATATATATATATATCTTTTTGGTATTCTTTTGTATTTTCAAAGTTTCCATCTCAAAGTTCTTGTTATAGGTATGGTTGTAATCTCTGCTGAATAATCTTCAGTAGAATTTTACTGGCATGTGGGATTAGAGTGATTGTGATAATTTCTACAATCAGTTGGATCACTTTTCTATAGTATTGGTATAAATACAGATCTTTTCCAGTCAGTTGGCTATGATGTCGTCTTCCAAATTTCCTGGCAGAGCCTTGTAAGTATGGTAACAGCTGCATCCAATTGTCATCAATAGGAATGCCATCAATGTCAGGTGCTTTGTTCTTTGATAAGGTTTTCAATACTGCTTCGACTTCTTCTTTCATCACCAATGGTTCCGGATCATAAGGTACAGGTTGAAATGGCTGTTGGTCTACTTGATCTTATGGTATAACGACTCTGTATATTTTTTCCATATTTTCTTGATCTTCTCAGCATCAATCAATATGGATCCTTGAGCATCTTATAGTATTCTAATTTGAGGCTGGAATTTTTTCTTTTAATTCTCATAGTCAGCGGCGGCTCAAGGCAATCTGCTGCCTGAGGCAAAGAATGAGATGGTGCCCCCCCCTTAGAGGGGGCGGGGCTTTTTCAGAACTCCAATCAGGGATTGAACCAAACCAAAAAGCCAATTAGATTATATGGAGGGAATACAAGATGTCTGCACACAGGACCTTACCAAGCTGCAATCGTGCCCTGTGTGACTTGCAGCTTGGGCGCGTGCCCCCTCCCCCCACCCATACTTCCATCCAGTGCTGCCTGCTCTTTCCCTGCTGCTGCCGCCGCCCTCTGTTTTTTTTACAGCGGCACTGGCAACAGGGAAAGAGCAGGCAGCGCTGGACGGAGGTATGGGGAGGAGGAGGAGGGGGGGGGGCATGCTCCCAATCTGAAATGTGCCGGCATTTTAAGCAGATCTGTCCCTCCCTGCTCTGACATCGCAATGGAGGAGGGAGGGACCAGACCTGCTAAAAGTGCTGCAAAAAGGCTTGGGGCGCATTTCGGCTGCCTGCTATTGTCCTGCCAGTGGCAGTAGGGCAACAGCAGACAGCCAAAATGCACCCACAAGCCTTTACGCCCTGTGCGGCTGCACCGCTTGCACAGGGCTAGGTATGGTCCTGTTTGCACACCAAGGAGCTAAAAGAGAGCAAGAATCAACAGCACAGTTTATAAAACTAAATTATAACTCATTTTTATTTTGTTGTTATAAACTGCGTTATGGTTCTTGCTTTTTCTTTTTCAACATATATTTTGCATCCACAGTGGGTGCAGAGCAGAACCAGGACATTCACTCACAGAACTCAATATTTAAAAAAAAAAATCTGATTCTGATCATCTCAGTAACAACAACAACAACCACTATTCTCCAATACCAGGCATATTGTGAACTAATACAAAACCCTACAACAAAGAGCAAACCTACCATACCATACCATATCAGCACAAACTTCCAAAACTCACATAAGGAGCCCATCCAAAAAAAGTGTCACTGTAAATACTACAGTGGGCCCTGGAACATCCATACACCTATTTGAAAAGCTGAAGAAGTCAAATTACTACAGTACAGTATAGATCGTTATGTACAAACTTCGTGTTATCAGAACACCTGGCCTCAGTCACACACTCACAACATTGACCCTCACCAAGTACAGAATAAGTAACAATAATCTAAAGTAAAAATAAAAATATGTAGACAAAATTTAAACTGAAACCCCAAGAAGCCAGAGTCCACATGCAGTACAACATCAGATAAATAAGAGATGCAGTTCTCCAATACTGTGTAAAATATAAAGATAGCACAAAGTCCAATCACTAAAATGAAATAAAAATTTTTTTTCTACCTTTGTTGTCTGACCATTTTATTCTCTGATCATACTGGTCCCGATCTGAGGCTTCTGTTTTCCTATCTTCTCTTAGCTCTCTTTCTGTGGTCTATGGTCCATGGTCCATCTGCCATTTCAGAAAGAGTCGGAATGAACTGAAGAGTTTATGCTTCTCTCAGATACAGAATTCAAATCTATATCTGAGAGAAGCATAAACTCTTCAGTTCATTTTGACACTTTCTGAAGCACTGCTTCCCAACCTTGAACGCACACGTTACACGGCGAAACATTTTGACTTTAAATTCAAAGTAAGAGTGTATCTCTGTACACTACCTCACATGTGAACAACACAAGGTGTTCTTCTGCATGCCCCCTGAGGAAGGCATTGCTGAAACGCGTTGGGGTTACCTAATAAAGATTCCTGTGACCATCATACGTCTCTTGCTCCTTGTGTTCTACTGCATACTTTCCCCCTACCTGTTTAATTTATATGCAGAACAAATCATCAGAGAAGCAGGATTGTATGAAGACGACAGAGGTGTGAAGACTGGTGGAAGACTCATCAATGACCTTCACTATGCTGATGATACCACATTGCTGGCTGAAAGTGAAGATGATCTGCAATATTTGCTTCTCACGATCAAAGAACATAGTCTCAAAATGGGCCTGCACCTTAATGTAAAGAAGACAAAGATCATGACAACTGGCATAATCAACAGGTTCATCGTCGAAGGAGAAGAAATTGAAATTGTGAACAACTTTAACCTACTTGGATCAACTATCAATAAAGAAGCAACAAGCAGTCAAGAAATCACACGACGCATTGCTCTTGGCAGAATGGCTATGAAAGACTTAGACAAGATTCTCAAGAGCAGCTAAGTCTCTCTCCATACAAAGATTCGACTTGTTCAAGCCATGGTATTTTCAATAACATCATATGGATGTGAAAGCTGGACAGTGAAAAAGATAGACAGGAAGAAAATTGATGCCTTTGAATTATGGTGCTGGCAGCGAATACTGTGTATACCATGGACTGCCCGAAGAACAAACTAGTCGGTACTAGAGGAGATCAAACCTAAACTTTCTTTAGAAGCTCAGATGACAAGACTTCGACTTTCATACTTTGGACACATCATGCGAAGAGAGAGATCATTAGAGAAAGACATCATGCTTGGTAAGATAGAAGATCAACGCAAAAGAGGAAGGCCAGCAATGAGATGGATCGATACAATAACAGCAGCTACGGGTACCAGTCTGTCAACAATGAGCCGCCTGACTCAAGACCGAACACAATTTAGGATAGCTATCCAGAGGGTCGCCATGAGTCGACGCCGACTCGACGGCACTTAACAACAACAACCTAGCAGCTTTCCCTTTTCCCGCCTTCTTGTCTTTCATTACTTCCCCACTCTTCAATTACCCTCATTTTTTACCCTTCTTAAGTCCCCTATTTGTACTGATTGTACTCACCCTGTCCCATTTTCTTCATAAGCCCCAGTTCCTTCCATATCACTCATCCTATTCCTTACTTTTAGCTTATTGCTCCTCTCTCTTACCTCCCATCTAGTCTCTCGTTCCACTCTCACTTGCTCCATTTCTGTCCTCTCCTATCCTTTCAGAGATCTATTTTCTCTCTCTTTCTGCCTTTTACTCTCTCCACAGCCTTCTGTCCTTTTTCTACTAGCTCTTAAACTGACCTCACCCCTGCAAGTCCTTCACACCATCTCCCCACTTTTCTTCATACAGCCCATCCAACATACCTCTGCTTTTTTTTTTAGTGCTGTCAAGTCAGTGCTGAATCCTGGTGACCCAGCTGCCTCTGGGTTTTCTTGGCAATGTATCACCAGAAGTAGATTGCCAGGCCTTTTCTTCTGAGACAATGGAGGGTAAAGTGCTCTTTCTCAATCTAATCTCAAGAACCCTTCCCCCTTCCCATGGCTGCATCTTTGCTTTGAAGGCACATTATGGTGATCCATCATATAAACCTAAGCCTCAACTGTATTCATGGATAGGATGACTGAAAGTCTAAAAAATTAGCATCTTCCAGAAATTGATCTCATAAAAAGAAGGGAAAGTAACATTATTTTCCATTTCTTTCATTGCTGTTGTCTGTATGGTTGTGTAGCTAGGGTCCTCCCTACATGCAAGGGGAACTCATCTTCAGGCAACTGGAGCTCCCTTCTGTCTAGAGCAGGGCATCTCATTTAGCCAGTATGACTCCATTTTAACACAAAAAAATTCATGTGACCCCAGATGATGATAAAACCAAAATCGCGGTTTCCAGCCCCCTCCTTCAACCACTTTCTGGAACTAGAACCAACCACACTGGAAGGCATTGTCTTCTACTTGCACAGCTTATGCTTAACATTATATTACGAGATCCTGGAATTTTTCTCCTTGTAAAATAAATAACAGTAGCACAATTTCATTATGAACCCTTTTGTCTTCGTTTATCTCACATTTACCCACTGCATTTGCCAAGGTAAAGATTTCCTGCTCTCAAATGCTGCAGTGCCTTCTTAGCTGAGGAATAGTAAGCTGTGTTCTTTCAATTGTCAAACATCAAGCTTTTAGGAAGCTTGTCTGTTTAATGTTCTGAGAAGAATAAAGATTACGGCACACTTATTTTTTGTTCTCTGCCATACAGACAATGCTGGGCTAGTGGATAGTATACAATGCATTCTCTCCTGCAGGTTAAAGAAACCTGGCATGGCAAAACTATACTCAGAAACTCTTGGTCTCATGTATACAAAATTATTTTTTTGTTTGCTCAAGAGCATGAGATGGCAATCGGTTCTGACTTGTGAGGTATATCTACATTTGGGGAGTAACTGTTGGAGATGATGAAAGAGAGGATATTGATTTTCAATTTTTAAAAATTGCATGTAAAAAATGAAACCCGCCTAAAAATATTCCTAAAATGTAATTTTGTGACACGAGAACCCCAAAATACACCGAATTATTAATACCCTTTGAAAGCCCTTAATTGTCTTGAAAATAGACACCTAAATTTACAATATATAAACCTCTAGAATTAGAAGCTCTGGATGATGATTTTAAGTTTCCGGTTTGCTTTACAGTTATATAATAGCTGATGCCCGTGCACATTTTCCAGATGCTGAGTAGTTCTTCTCCCCCTAAGCCTGACCCAGCTGAAGGGCTGAAGGGAGTATTTCCACGGCAAGGCGCAGAGGTCTGGCGATCCGTGCTCTCCATGGAGTTCCCTTGATTCATGCAGTGAGGAGAGCATGACTGTGACGGAGAATGCATATCTGCTGATGCTTGCACGCACACCTTGCGGTCTGCTGACAGACAGACAGGCACCGCTGCCAACTAAGCCGACATGAAGTCCAGTTTTGTATGGGTCATCTATGTTGAAAAGACATCTAATGGCATTCCCAATTTGCAGTGTATTTTGCAAAAGGTTCGCTGAACACAGAGCCCTTTATAAAATCATTTTAAGGTTACTGGAGCAGTACATACGATTCGTGGCACATACAGCGGGAACAGCCATTCTATAAAAAATGTACTCGGGGCTTTGTGTGGATATGTGCCATCACTTAAACATCCATGTGATAGACTTTACTGCTTACACATGTTAATACTCGCAATAGACGTGTAAGTAGCAGATTTTGAAATGCTATGGGCCCGATATTCTGTTGAGCGGGCTATTGGCCGCATTGGCGCATAGCCCTGCCCGCTGACCTTTAAACCCGGATATTCAATGCCGTCGCAGCATTAAATATCCAGGTTAGGCACCATTTGGAGTCAGCTGCAGAGATAACCAGATAGCAGCAATATTGGATGGCTACCCAGTTAGCCATCCATGGCTAGAACTAGGTGAACCAAAAGCTTGTCTAGTTTTAGCCACGGAGGGCTAACGGGGTAGTGGTCCAATATCACCGCTACTCAGTTACTGGGACTCCCTGCCTCCGCTCTGCCCCACCCCCAACAGGCCCCGATGCTAACTGGATAGCATCAGGGAACATAGGGGACATAGACGGGAATATTCAACAGCCCTAAACATATAGGTACCATTCAATATTCCCATCTAAAGTATTTACATGGTTTACAGGGCTGTAAACCGTATCTCTTGGTATGGAGGAGTAGCCTAGTGGTTAGAGCAACTGCCTGATACCCAGAAGATCAAGGGTTTAATTCCTACTAGCACACCCTGTGACCTTGGGCAAGTCACTTTACCCTCTGCTGCCTCAGAAGAAAAGGCCTAGCAATTTACTTTCAGTGATACATTGCTAAGAAAACCCAGAGGCAGCTGGGTCACCAGGAGTCAATACTGATTTGATGGCACTAAAAAAGCCTTTTGACTATTGGGCCCTACATGCCCAAGAGGAGCCAAGCTCTAAAACACAATTTGGGGTTTTCTTTTGCTGTTTGAGGTGGTTTTGAACACCAGAGAGGTGGGAACAATTCCCCACCTCAATCACTTGTCACCACCAGGGGGTGCTGTTCAGTCCAACCACACAGATTGTACTGTGTGTAAGGCTAGCTAGCGAGCACGGTCCCAACCACCTCCTCCAGCCTCATGAATTCCACAGTTCAGTTCAATTCAGTTATTAGTTCAAACACAAATCCTTGCACCACTGTTGTGCCCAACTCTAATATTGGTCCTTTATGCTGATTAACACCGGTCACAGCAGTGTCTCACACTCTGTATTACCTCCAGATAGCAGTTCCAAATAGCACAGAGCAGTCATTCCTTCCCATGTATTCTAGTTCTCAAGGCAGCCAACAGTAAAACCTGTATTTTCCTGTCACAAGTTAGCAGCTGTCTCAGATCCCATGTAACAAAAGGAGATACTGTTCCATGCTCCAACTTCCCTTGCACAGACTGGTAGCAAATTGGCTGCTTCGAGTCCACTCCACATCTTCCAGGCAGCTTCAGGGACTCTGCACTGGGGAGAGACAGCCCCCCCTCCCCTAGGGTTGCCAACTGGCTCCAGATGCGCCCGACAGACTTGATCCAGTCCTGTGTTTACCCCATTGCATGCAGCGACTTGTAGTTTTTCATTTCTTATGGAGTGCAATGGAGAAATCAGAACTACATATCCCTGCATGCAATGGGGTAAACCCAGGACTGGATTGACACTGTCGGGCGCATCTCTGGAGCCAGTTGGCAACCCTACCCTCCCCCCTTCTTCACTGGTGCATTTGCAACTCTACCAGCAGAACAGCAAACAGGTAAGTTCACAAACAGCCACAAAGTTTAACCCTCGCCCAATAGTGCAGCAATTCCCACACAAATACCTCCACAGTTTTTTCCCCCCTCCCCCCTTTCAGGTAATGAGATAACTGCTCATTTAAGGCTAGGAAACAGTCCATGGGTTGGTTAACGCCAAGGGAGGACTCCAGGGGAATGTGTTCCACTTTCAGTTCCTTCTCCTCCATCAGCTGTAGCCCACATAACGACAGCTCTTCCCTAGCTGAAGGGGGACCACTGGACAGGGGCCTGGACTTGAGCAACTCTGGACTCTTCCACAAGGGGAACCTGTGTGCACAGGACATATGGCAAACCACAGATATATTTTCGTTTTTTGCTTGCCGTGGAGATTTCCACGAGCTGAGACCCCGTCTTTCCTCTCCTCCAGTTGAACTCTGGAGAATTTATTTATTTATTTATTTATTTAACAGCTCTTCTATACCGCACTCTTTATTATCAGTGCGGTTTACAGTTAACAATTTGACTCTAGGACAGTAACATATCTGACCTGAGTTTACATAAAACAAGGGAAGTAACAAGGAGTTGAACTGGGATAGCTATGTACATTTAAATAGCTTGGTATTATTTACAATAATGTACAACAGAGGCAGTACAACTGCCGGATTACAAAACTGTCTGGTATGTATTACATGTTATGTGACGTAATCTTTTTGCAATTCATATTAGGTGGTTGGGTTGTGAGGAGGGAGTAGGTGAGTCGTTTGGTTGTGAGAAGTGCTCCAGGAATAAATAGTGCTTGAGGGCTTTCCTGAATTGCCTGAGGTCACTGATCAATCTGATGCTGGGGGGGTAGGTTGTTCCAGCATCTGGGGGCATAGAACGCGAATGCTGTTATTAGTTGATTGTGTGCATTTTATGGTTTCTCTTGGGATACTTAGGGCATTGGCGGCTAATGTTCTCCTAGATCTATTGTTAGGGGTGAGAGTGAGTACGTCTGCGATTGAGGGGGAAGATATTTTATTAATGGATTTGAACGTGATGAGGAGGGCTTTGTATGAGATCCTGCTACTTATCGGCAGCCAGTGTAGTTCCCTAAGGATGGGAGTTATGTGGTCCATCCTTGAGGCTCCGCACAGGACGCGAGCGGCAGCATTCATGGCTAATTGTAGCGGGTTTAAGGTATTCTTGGGAAGTCCGTGGAGTATGATGTTTGCGTAGTCGAAGTGGGGTGTAACTAACGCTTGGAATATTGTGCAGAAATTCTCTGTATCCAACATGGGTCTCAGGTGCCGTAGGGTCTTGATCTTGTAGTAATAGTACAATTTAGGGTTGTTCCTCTTTTCCTTCTCTAAGAGTGTGTCAAGTATATACAGTTTACCCCACAGTATTAACATAGCACATAGTAAATGATGGCAGATAAAGACCAGTATGGTCCATCTAGTCCGCCCAGTAAGATGGCAATAGTAGGTGCACCTGCCGCTTTATGCAGGCCACCCCTCCCCATGTCTTTGTTTAGGGGTGAACCCACTGCTCCATGTAGGGCACCCCTATTTGTTGAGAAATCAGATAGTTAAGTTAATTTTGATTTTATCCTGTTGCTGTAATGGGATCCACTGTGTCTGTCCCATGCCATTTTGAATTCTGTCACTGTATCCAGAGGGTCGCCATGAGTCGGCTCTGACTCGATGGCACTTAACAACAATAACAACAACATTTGCCCCCACCACTTCCATCGGGAGGGCATTCCAAGCATCCACCACCCTTTCAGTGAAAAAGTATTTCCTGACATTGCCTTTCAATTTACCCCCTTGCAGCTTCATGTTATGCCCTCTAGTTTTACAGCTTCCCAGTCTTTGGAAGAGGTTTGTTTGTTCATTATTTCTCTTTAAGTATTTAAAGGTCTGAATCATATCTCTCCTGTCCTTCCTCTCCTCCAGAGTGTACATATTTAGGTCTTCAAGTCTCTTCTCATAAGGCTTCTGATGCAGGCTCCAAATCATTTTGGTCACCTTCCTCTGAACGGTTTCCAGTCTTTTTACATCCTTTGCGAGATATGATCTCCAAAACTGAACACAGCATTCCAAGTGAGGCCTCACCAGTGACTTATACAGTGGCATTAGTACATCTTACTTTCTGCTGGTACTTCCCCTTTGTATGAAGCCCAACATCCTCCTGGCTCTTGCCACCGCCTTGTAGCACTGTTTTGCCACCTTGAGATCCTCAGAAATAATCACACCAAGGTCCTTCTCCTGATCCATGCATACCAACCTCTCACCCCCTATTGCGTACATTTCCCTTGGATTTCTGCTTCCCAAATGCATGACTCTGCATTTCTTAGCATTAAATCTTAATTGCCAAGCATTGGACCATTCTTCCAGCTTTTGTAGATCTTTCCTCGTGTTATCCACTCCCTCAGGGGAGTCCACTCTGTTGCAAATTTTCGTGTCATCTGCAAAAAGACTGACTTTTCCATTCAGTCCTCCAGCAATATCACTCACAAATAAATTGTACAGTGCCTGGCCCAGGACCGAACCCTGGGGCACACCGCTAATCAACCTCCTTTCATCCAAGTGAGCTCCGTTTACCATAACCTTCTGTTGTCTCTCAGTCAACCAATTTCTGATCCAGTTTACCACCTTGGGACCCATCCCCAAGCTACTGAGTTTATTGATAAGCCTCCTATGAGAAACAGTATCAAAGGCTTTGCTGAAATCCAGGTAGATGACATCCATCGCATGCCTCTGATCTAGTTCTCTGGTCACCCAGTCAAAGAACTCAATCAGATTTGTTTGGCAAGATCGTCTTTTGGTAAAAAAACATGTTGCCTCGGATCATGCAACCTGTTGGTTTTGAGAAAGTCCACTATTCACTCTTTCAAAAGCGCCTCCATTACTTTTCCCGCCACCGAGGTAAGGCTCACAAGTCTGTAGTTTGTCACTTCTTCCCTGTCACCACTTTTGTGAAGAGGTACCACATCAGCCATTCTCAAGTCCTGAGGAACTTCTCCTGTTTCCAAGGCTCTGTTGAAAACATCCTTTAACAGCCCTGCAAGAACCTTGTCACTTTCAGTTTTGCAAGTTGTTCTAACACATCATCTTCTGTGAATG
Source organism: Ichthyophis bannanicus (assembly GCA_033557465.1). Classification (NCBI taxonomy): domain Eukaryota; kingdom Metazoa; phylum Chordata; class Amphibia; order Gymnophiona; family Ichthyophiidae; genus Ichthyophis; species Ichthyophis bannanicus. The sequence continues at coordinate 964,619,346 of CM066034.1, read as the reverse complement.
GTGTGGTATCTACTTCATTTCCATATTTATATTTGGGAGTCACAGGTGGTCCTTCTCCAGGATTTTCTTTAGTAAAAACAGAGCAGAGGCCATCTCATTAACTGATAAATAAGCTGGCGTAGATAAAAAAATTCCAGAACTGCAATCCCCTCAAACTCCCCTTTGCTTTTGTTTATCACTTGATTACAAAACTATGCAAAGAAACAGAATAAAGGTGTTACGAATGGTGAAAGATTTGAATAAGCAATAGTCTTTATGACACATTTTGAGAGATAAGCTAATCAAAAACCTGATTGCTCTATCTCAATTGTTAATATATCATTAATTGTTACCTTTAACCCTCTAACTAATTCATTTGTAACTGCATGGTCTGCATATTCACAAGCTAAAAGGGTGTTGCTCAGCTCGCCTGAGAAGGGGCTTACAGCAGATAAGGAACAGACAAGAGCATGAAAGCAGGAAACTTGATCATGGTGGTGGGGCACCAGCTCTACAAATTAGCCCATAGGAGCATAGACAAGAGATGGGAATCTTGTGGTTAGCAATACATTTCTGCAACGGACTTGAGACATTTTCAGAATGAAACACCTGCCCTGGGCCCCTTCAGTTCAGTTTTCTTGACATCTGTACTTCTGCCTTTTTTGCCTATAAAAGACGTGCCCGATCAGTACTGGGCAGACTGGTATCTCCTGCTCGAATCCCTGCACGTCTATGAACTCGCTCAAATTGCGCAGTTTACCTCAGGGGCTGCTGTTCCTTGCTTAGAGAGAGAGCAGCCCTACTGCAGCAGAGAAATAAACTTGGTATTTGCTTTACAGATATTTCCAGTATCATTTGTTGTCTCCACTCGAAAGCGAACCCAAAAGAGACTCCCACCACCGAGCCACCTCAGAGAAAGTGAACTCAGCCTTACCAGCCTAGGGAAACTTCCCCTCCCCCTCTGGCCCATTCTCCCCTCTCACCTGCCTGCATGGATCAAATAAAGGAGTTTCCCTGGCAAGGGAAGGCTGAAACTTAAAGGGTCCTGCCCTCCCCCTCCCCCCCAACTGTGCCTGGCTCTCTCCCTTCTACCAGACTCTAATTTCCCAAGGGCCTCATGTGGTCCCTCCAGACCACACACTCCTCTGTACTGTAATTGTTGATGAGGAAAATTTTTAAACTATATGTGCTTTTCTGTGGCAAAATAGAAAACACACATTTATTTCAAAGAGCTGCCCAAATCATACCCAGAACACGCCCATTCAAATCTGGATGTGCTGTGGCTATACACATTAGCAGCGGCTTTTCTAAAATCAGCATTTTATATGTTTAAATGGCATCTACCCCTTCTAAAATTGCCTTCTTTAAAGTAGATGATATTACTCTTGTGTCTGTTTTGATGAGGGAAAATTGTCTGGTCCCCATCACATTGACAAGCTCATAGCCCTGTCTCTCTTTATTTTATTTTTATTTATTTAGTATACATTTGTATACTGCTACTTCCAGCGATCAGCAGCGGTTTGATTACAGATTGGAAATTGTCAAATCATGACAGGAAATTTTTGAGGTATAAACACATTGATTAGACAGGAAAGCACAGCACACAGAGAACTATTTTACAGGGAACATGGGCTATGGAGGGTTAAGTGGCTTGCCCAAGACCACAAGGAGCACCTGTGGGACTAGAAACCCCAGTCCTTCCAGCCCAAGGTTGCTGTCCTCTAGTGGGATTTGAACCCCCGACCTTCCAGCCTGAAGTACCTTGCCCCAACCACTAGGCCACTCCTCCACTCCACTTTAAACAAAGCCTCCATTTGTTAACAAACACGAAAGTGAAAGCATGCACACATTTGAAGGGGTCAAACTGCCTGGCGGGGTCTCCGCTAGGCTCAAATCTCCGCTGCCATGTCTCCTTCTGCTTGGAGAAGTCACTGCTTGTCTCACGGTCTGCACTGCCATGTCTCTTTCTGCTTGGAGAAGTCACTGCTTGTCTGACGGTCTCCGCTGCCATCTCTCCTTCTGCTTGGAGAAGTCACTGCTTGTCTCACGGTCTCCGCTGTTATGTCTCCTTCTGCTTGGAGAAGTCACCGCTTGTCTCACGGTCTCCGCTGCTATGTCTCTTTCTGCTTGGAGAAGTCACTGCTTGTCTCACGGTCTCCGCTGTTATGTCTCCTTCTGCTTGGAGAAGTCACTGCTTGTCTCATGGTCTCCGCTGCTATGTCTCTTTCTGCTTGGAGAAGTCACTGCTTGTCTCATGGTCTCCGCTGCCATCTCTCCTTCTGCTTGGAGAAGTCGCTGCTTGTCTCACGGTCTCCGCTGTTATGTCTCCTTCTGCTTGGAGCAGTCACTGCTTGTCTCACGGTCTCCACTTCCATCTCTCCTTCTGCTTGGAGAAGTCACTGCTTGTCTCACGGTCTCCGCTGCTATGTCTCCTTCTGCTTTGAGAAGTCACTGCTTGTCGCACGGTCTCCGCTGTTATGTCTCCTTCTGCTTGGAGCAGTCACTGCTTGTCTAACGGTCTCCGCTGTTATGTCTCCTTCTGCTTGGAGAAGTCACTGCTTGTCTCACGGTCTCCGCTGCCATCTCTCCTTCTGCTTGGAGAAGTCACTGCTTGTCTCACGGTCTCCGCTGTTATGTCTCCTTCTGCTTGGAGCAGTCACTGCTTGTCTCACGGTCTCCGCTGCTATGTCTCCCTCTGCTTGGAGAAGTCGCTGCTTGTCTCACGGTCTCCGCTGCTATGTCTCCTTCTGCTTGGAGCAGTCACTGCTTGTCTCACGGTCTCCACTTCCATCTCTCCTTCTGCTTGGAGAAGTCACAGCTTGTCTCACGGTTTCCGCTGCTATGTCTCCCTCTGCTTGGAGAAGTCACAGCTTGTCTCACGGTCTCCGCTGCTATGTCTCCTTCTGCTTGGAGAAGTCACAGCTTGTCTCACGGTCTCCACTTCCATCTCTCCTTCTGCTTGGAGAAGTCACAGCTTGTCTCACGGTCTCCGCTGCTATGTCTCCCTCTGCTTGGAGAAGTCACTGTTTATCTCACGGTCTCCGCTGTTATATCTCCTCTGCCTGAAGGGGTCACCGGCTTTACCGCTGTGCCTCCTTCTGCCTGTGGAGGCCACGGGTCCTCAGAAGCACAAAGTCCAGCAGACCCTTCCTCCTTAGGAACGGACACATCCAGGGCCAGTGCAAGGAGATGAGGTGTCCTAGGCAAACCTTATCTCTTGCACCCTTCTGCTCCTGCTCCCTCCCCAGCCGCCACTGCAGCCACTGCCACCGCTTCTGGGACATGCAGTGGCAGCAATACTTTTAAAACAACATCACAGCACCAGGGTTCCCTTCACCTCTGGAGCTGCAGTGCTTTTCATGCTTCTGCTCCCTTCCGATTCCACTTCCTGTTTGCAGAGGGCAGAAGTAGCGTCAGCCGCAGACTCAGTGCTATAGGACACCCACAATCCCACCTTCCACTGATGAAAGCCCCCCTGATTTGAGTCCCTGAATCATCACCCCCCTCAAACATCCCCTGATCAGTGCCCATTACGCGAAAGCAACCCAACAATGGAACAGTTCCCCCAAGGCCACCAGCCCCCAATCAAGTCACCCTCTTTGCGGCCGTAACCTGGACCCTCCCTCTACCCTGTCAAGCCACTCTCAGATATTACCTAAGGGCTCTCTGGTGGTCTTAGTGGGAATGGGGAAGGAGCAGTCCCCCTCTGCTCCTGCCCTGACTCTGGCAGCTCTCAAAATGCTCCTGGTAACCCTAGCAGTAGTCTTGCCGCTCCTAGTACTGTCAGAGTACTGCCAGGGATTATAGAGTTACCACAACTGGGGGCAGGAGAAGAATGAGATCGCTCTTGCCCCATTCCCACTATGGCCACCATGGAGCCCTTGGGTAAAACCAGGGGAGGACTCAGCAGGGAGGTTTGGGTTAGGGCCTTGAAGAGGGGAGACCTGATCTGGGACGGAGGGATCTTGAGGGAGGGCTTCCAAGTCGGGTTGCTTTCCAGTGTGGGGGAGGTGCTGGTCAGGAGGGCTTGAGAGGAGTGATAATCAGAGGGTTTCAGATTTGGGGTGCTTTCATTGCTGGAGGGTGGGATCTGGATTTGGGTGGGAAGGTGCACTGATGCAGCACGTCTTTTTTTGTTTTGTATGGGCAGTGTCCATGCTACTCGGTTGCCGGAAGTGCCACCTCCTGAGGTAAGCGTTAAGTGCTTTTGCACGTTCAGCAGATGTGACAGGTAGTGTGTAGTGTCATCCCATGAACTAGCTGTTACCGGCCTCTATGCCCACTCTCTGACCCATTCTACAGCATGCAGGAAATGCTCAAAATGGCATGTGTTAGCTGTCATGGCAGTGGGATAAGAGTTACTATGGGCATGCACTAACAGATAGTGCATGTGAAACCCCACAATAATAATTACTGCAGCTTAGTAAAAGGGCCTCTGTGTTGCCCTGCCCCTTTCACATTGTCTATGGCAATGGACCTCCAAACCTTTTGAGCTGAAGACCACATTGGACCTTTCTGATCGCTAGAAAGGCCGGGATGTTTTTTGAGTTGAGGGGTCCCTCCTCTCTCCCAACCTCCCACTAGATTCAGATGCAGATAGCTATTGGCATGATAGTTTTACATGGGTTGTCAAAGTACAGTAACTCATTTAGAGGCTGCATAAGGAGCTGCATAAGATTACACATCAATAACGCAGGTAAGTCATCTATTTTCAAGGATTTACAGTTGTGGTCAACATCATTGGCACCCTTCCATTTTAGCAATGTTGTATACAATATCTTGAGAAATAATTGGAAATATTTCAACTGTATGTCATCATAATAGTTTAATAGTACGTTCAAAGGTATAAAACAAAAAAAAAAAGATGTCTCTGCAACTTAGACTTAGGGGCTTGTTTACAAAGCCGCGGTAGCGGTTTGCGATCGTAATCGGAGCCGCGGCCCCATTGATTTCAATGGGGCTGCGGCTGCGATCGCGATCGCGAACCACTACCGCGGCTTTGTAAACAAGCCCCTTAGTAATTTCTGAGAAAAAAAACTAAATATGATCTGGACAGGATTAATGGCGCCCTTTACTAATATTGAGACCAGGACTCATTGCTGGCCAGTTAAAACAGTCCATTTGTTCTTTTTTAACCATTCTTTTGTACTTTTGGATGTATGTTTTGGGTCATTATCCTGCTGGAGGACCCATGATCTACGACCTGGACCTAGCTTTCTGACACTAGGTAGCACATTTCACTCCAAAATATCTTGGCAGTCCTCTGACTTCATGATTCCTTTAATACTTTCCAGGCCTCCATTTCCTGAGGCAGCAAAACAGCCCCACAACATTATGGAACCTCCACCATATTTAATTGTTTGAGGGGTGTTTTTTTCCTTATAAGCTTCATTTCTCCTCCTGTAAATGTATCGCTAGTCTGCATTGCCAAAGAGCTCAAGTTTGATTTCATCTATCCACAGAACATTTTCCCAGGAGGACTGTGGTTTCTCAGTGTCGATTTTGGCAAAGATCAGGCTTGCCTTTTCATGTCTGTCTTTGAGCAATTGGGTCCTCCTTGGCCTTCACCATGAAGTCCTGCTTTGTTAAGTGCACAGCATATGGTGCGGATTGAAAACACCACTCCAGGTTGCTACAGGTCAGCCTTAAGCTCTTCGGATGCTGTACATGGTGTTTTTCCAAGAGTTTGCACTAACCTTCAAAGACTTCTTGGATTAATTTTCCTCTTCCCACTACACCCTGGGAAGTTCTTGACAGTTCCATGAGCAGAAAATAACATTGCAAAGTGTAAACACAGGAACCCCAATGTCTTTGGAGATGGTCTTGTACCCCTTTGAAGTTTGATGTTTGGTGATAATGGCTTTTCTGATGGTCTCAGGCAGCGTTCATGTCTTCAACATTGTGAAAATGGAACAGGGAGTAAATGTGGCCATTTTAAACTTTAGAGTCATCATTCATTGCTTGGTTGAAGTCATGTGAGTACTGACAATTGATCACAGGTGCATCTAATTTTACTGCCGTGGGAATGTGGTTCTTCTGTTTAAACTGATTTGAATTGTTTATAAAGGTGCCAGTAATCATGCCCTGGCAATGTCCCAGTTTTTATACTATTTCCTTTATTAATTGATCTTGTTTGATTCTTGTGTGTGTCAAATATGTGTGCATAAATAGTCCAAGGCCATTTCACTGGCTACCTTTCTTTAGGAGATATTGGACATTAAGGGGTTGAACTGTAAGGATGTCAATACTGTTGACCTCAACTGTACGTGCATTTAATAGGCACTTTTTGAGGGCATATGTGGTGGTACGGAGTACCAACACTTTTTTCATGGCCCGCTAAAATTGACCCATGGTCCTTGTGTATTAATGAAAGAGCCCTACATATGAGTACCGGAACCTTTTTATCTAGGAAAAATGCACTGTTTAGATGCATACTTTTTAGGAAGTTACGATTATCTGTAAGCATGCGTGTAAGTCCAATCATACATACTTGGTGTGCACAGGGCAGAGCACAATTTTACGCATGTAAGTTATAAGATACTAAAACTTATGCATGTTCTTGAAAAATCTAGGTACGGGCATTTACACCTGTCATAAAGCAAGCAGACGTGCTTGTGACTAGTTTGCGTGTGTTTTCACATGACTTACACCCCAATTTTATAAAGTATGATTGCACTTTAGTTTATAAAATAGGCCTCAAATATGCATGTATCAAACCTGCCTTTCCTCTCTAAAGTGACAGAAAAACTGGTTTTCATGCAGCTATCAGACCACATTGAGCATACCAATTCTTACACCCCCGGCAATCAGGGTTCCACTTAGGGCACAGCACGGAAACAGTTGTAGTGTCCCTCCTAAATGAAATTTATGGGCCCGATATTCGAAAGGCATTTACGCGGTTTACAGCCCTGTAAACCGTGTAAATGCCGCTCAGCGGGATCTTCAATGGCACCAATAAAATTAATGTTGCTGAATATCCCCGCTCTTCTCCCCTATATGCTCCGACGCTAACCGCTTAGCATCGAGACGTGTCGTGGGCATTTCAGGGCATGTCATGCACAGTGACAGAGTCTACCCGATTAGCGGCGATATTGCACGGCTATCTGGTTAGCTGCTACGGGTAAAAGATAGGCGCTGCCTATCTTCACCCGTAGAAGCTAACTGGGCAGTGGTACAATATTGTCTCTACTCAGCCTTTGCGGCTGCTGGGCACGTGCGGCGACCCTGGATATGACCCCGGCATTGAATATCCAGGGTTAGAGGACGGCAGCGACGGCTAGGTGCTGTATTCGCGCCTAGCTGTCCTAACACACTATCCGGCCCAATACATCCTTAGATTGTGGAAATATTACTCTCACGGTATCTCTGAATCTTACCGCCACCATCGTCCACTCAATTCTTTGTCGTTTGATGAAAATAGGAGTTTCTGGCCCTGTGCTTTGTCCCTTCCAGGTGATCATCACTGATGCCCACTCTAAACCATTGCCCCTCTCCTATAGAGTCCCACAGGGCTCTAGCTTGGCCCCAAAGCTTTTCAATATTTTCCTCAGTCTCCTTGCCACTTTGGTCCAGGATCTCAACATCAGACCTTATTACTACACTGATGTCCTGTTTTTTTACCACCTATATTCTCTTGCACCTGACTTTCTTGTCATTAACTGCACACTTACCCTCATTGCTCTTGGTTTAGCACTAATTATCTTAAATTAAACTCCAAGAAAACAACAGTCGTTTGGTTCACTGGTGGTTCTACACTTCCATCCTATTTCTGTCCTCACTAAAGTGTCTCCAAGCAGTTCAAAACACTGCCATCCGTATTCTATCATATGCGGAAAGATTTGATCATGTTATACCACTCCTGAAATCCCACCACTGGTTGCCAGTTTCTGCCCAGATCCAATACAAACTGTTGACTACAGCACACAAGGTCCTCTACACTAGTTCCCCTGCTTACCTGTTCTCCTATCTTACATTCTATACCCCGTCTCGGGCACTTTGTTCCCTTCAGGATAATAGACTTCATATCCTGCCTCCCCCCACCAAAGCACGGCTTGAATCTATTCATCATTGTCTTTCTTATTTTGTGTCCCCACTGTTTCTAATTCTTTGCTTAAGACATATCTTTTTCAAATCTCAACTTAAGACATATCTCTTCTCATGGGCCTTTGAGGCCTAGGCTGCCTGGGACATTTGAACAACCCCTCCCCTCATCTCTTTAGTATCTCCCCTGCTCTGACTCTTTGCTTTACCCTCCCTGTCCCCTCTATCCTATCAACTATTGGTGTTGTTTCCTAATTCTCCATGTTTTATATGATTGTCAACTGCCTTGCCTTTTCACAGAAAGGTGGTATAGAAGGTTCACATAAACATAAACATGTACTATTCCCCTAGATATATCCTAGTCTCCAGTTGTTGTGTTGTCTGTTGACTAGGTTGGAAGCTCTGATGGGCAGGGACCATCTTTTACAGTACATGTGTCAGAATAGCGTTGTGTATGACATGTAATGCAACACAAATGATACATAGCAGTAGTAGTTTATTAAATTAGTCTCAGGGATAATTTTATAACGAGTCGTGTAAAGTTGTTGATGGGCCTTTAAGTGTACTTTAGCAAATCGTTATTCTAGAAGTGCACGCATTAAGCCAATGGCACACACTTTCACTGTGGACATTTGCATAGGTGGGACTTGGGAAGAGCTTGGGTGGAGCCTGCAGTTACGTGTGTACTTTATAAAGTATTAGTGTGCATGGTTATTTATGCCAGCCATAGTGTTGGAAGAAGTGATTGTGCCTAGATTTGACACACGTTTCCCACTACTTCACTATGTAAGACAGGCACAATGGATGTGTGTAAAACACATGTTGACCTATGTGTCTCTTATAAAAACACCCTCCATGGGGCTCAGTTAAAAAAGAGAAAAGAAAAAGGAAACAGGAAAGACAGAAGGAGATAATTTACAGTAAAATAAACTTAAGATGTACAGAGAGATCAGTAGCAAGTACAATTCTCAGGCTCTGGCCAGTGTGCGTTGTCTCCGGTTAAGCCTTATGTCTTGCCTGGCGGCAGGGTACAGCATATTTTGCTGCTATACTGTAGCTGCTGTTTCTCCTCTTTCCCTCAGAATTCTACAGAGTTTTTCTTGCTCATTCCTGGTTTGGGAAGTCTTTGATTCTCTCTGTCAGCTTTGGGAAATGTGTATCTCTGATATCTCTGTACTATATGGAATTTATTTCTGTTTTTATTTCTCTAGCGTTGCATTGTATGCAGGCTGGCTTCTTGGGGTTTCCAGTTCAGTAATTGCCTGTCTTTGTATTTCTAGTCTGTGGTCACGTATTCTGCATTTAGTGAGGGTCTGTCTGTCGGATCTCGGATATTCTGCTAGTGTGTAATTTCTGTTCAGGGATCTGTAGGAGGTGTTGGTATTTTAGAGCCCATTGCAGTATTTGCTCTGCCTGCTTTTCATAGGCAGGGTTCTTGCTGTTTTGATTCCGAATAGTAACATTTCAATATTTAAAATCTAAGATGAGCCCAAGGGCATTGCGTATAATCAAACCCCCAAAAATGTTCACTGATGATCAATCATTCTATACTAAATGGAATAGCATATTAAACAAATGCAGTTTAGATTTGATAGCACTAACGTTTATCGGTAGAGGAGGACGTTGTTAAACAAAAGGTGGTTTCGGCTGAGGACAAGCTTAAATTGGATGTTTCCCCTGAACATTTTATATCTCAAATGGATGAACTGAATTTGCAACTGGCTCAATTTTGTGATTATCAGAGGGGTTTAAAAATCAAGAATTTTAATAGAGATAAATAAAATTATGAGAATGATCAAGTTTGCACTTGGAAGCAGCGGGTTAATCAACAAAAAAAGCAGGTTACATTTGAAAGTACATCAGACGATACGGAAGGGAGTGTTTCCTCGGATCATTCATATCATAAATCGTCTGCAAAACCCTCATATAAATTTAAAGAAAAGGAGCAGGTTTTTCACAGAGGATGTGGCCGGGGTCAGGGTCATCAAAATTATTCAGCCGACCCATGGAAGGGTCCCACAACTCGAGCCCGGGCCAAACTTCAGTTGTGAATTTATCTTCAGTTTCACTGACACCTATTCAGGAAAAAATTTTGAATTTGGGATTGTCATTTATTCCTATGGTTAGATATCAACCTTTTAAAATCTGTCAATCATTATTTAGATTTTTTTTTTCCGAAATTGCAGGTAAAACATTATTTTTCATCAATTTCTACAACTTCTGATTTGGACGTCCAGTCTTCCAATTTATCAAGGACCTCTTGCAATTTTTCACAATTCTCTTGCATTTTAACAACTTTGAATAATTTTGTGTCATCTGCAAATTTGATTGCCTCACTCATTATTCCTATTTCCAGGTCATTTATGAATGTGTTAAAAAGCAGCGGACCCAGCACAGATCCCTGGGATACTCCACTACTCATCTTTCTCCACTGAGAAAGTTAGCCATTTAACCCTGCTCTCTGCTTTGTATCTTTTAACCAGTTCCTGATCCAGAATACTACACTGCCTCCAATCCCATAACTTTTTAATTTCGCCAAGAGCCTCTCATGAGGGACCTTGTCAAAGGCTTTCTGAAAATCCAGATACACTATGCGGGGGAGTTAGACGGTGGCAGGGAAGGGGTGGCTCAGGGGTGGAGTCTGGCAACATGTGCGGGGAAGTTATTCCACCTTCGAGGTGGAATAACTTCCCTGGACGGCTTCTTTTTGCTGCTGAGGCGCAGATGGAGTAGGGGGACCGGAGGACATTCCCCGCAGCCAGACCCTGGCCTTAGGAGGGTCTGGCTGCAGAGAATTAACTTTATTCTCCGGCAGCTGGCATCGTGGCTCTTAAATGGAGCCGCAGTGCCATGGCAACATGATGCAATGGCACCATAGCTCCATTGAAGAGCCTTGATTGAATTAGCCGGGTGCAGTCCTGCATGTGCATGCCAGACAGAATCACAGTCCTGGCCTGCACGTGCAGGACTGTTCATGATTCTGATCCCACGGGGCTAAACGTGCCCCACGGGATCAGAATTGCTATCCTCTCTGTGCGTCCGGTTCCGACTGGATGTACAGAGGGGATCTACGTTCATAACAGAATCGGTCCCTATATCAACTGGTTCACCTTTGTCTATCTGTTTATTCACACCTTCAAAAATATATAATAGATTTGACAATTCAGGACTCTGGGGCGTCTTTGAAGTCTTCTGCCCATACCCCTCCTCCACTTTCGGGGCCTATGGATTCTCCCGCTCCAGTAGACAGTGTTAGCCCTTTATGTCAGAGTACCCCTTCTTTAAATGTTCTGCCTTATCAGGCGGTGCAGTGGTCGCCCATTCTAGAGGTTGGCCAAGAGATACCTGATGATCAGGTGTTCCTTGCCGATATCTGGAAGGTGGTGACCCACACAGAGCAGACGCTAGTCTCGACTGTATCTTGGCTTTGCACATTCTCAGAAGAGATGGTTGCAAGGCTGAGTGAAGTTGAGGAGTGAGTGGTATTTAAGTGGGAAGGTATTTAAGTGTGAGCAAACTTGCTCCTCACTTCAATCAGTGCATGCTGCAATGATTAAGAATAACTTAATTCTCCATAAAAAACTTGAGTCGTTTGATAATTTTTACCGTGCAAATAATGTACGTTTTTGAACTTCCCCATCATGTCATTACTGTCTCCTGAGGTATTGTTGTGGAAGTATTTCAGGGAAGCCCTAGCCTTACCTAATGCTGACTCTATTATGTTCTCTAAAGTGTATTATCTTCCGGTGGGTTGGGTCTCTGGGGATCTTATGGATGGCTGCGAGGTTCTGCAAGCTGGAGCTGATTTCAACCTGACTCAATTCCTGGAAGATTCCCATGACACTGTTTGTTTCTCTCCAGAATAAAAGCTCTGTGTTCAAGATTTACTTTAAAAATAAGGCGTCAGTGTTCTGTGGGGCAAGGATTCAACTTTTTCCTGATTTATCCAGAGCTACACAGCTGCGGCGGAAAGCCTTCTTGGTTCTTAAGTTCTAGCCCTGAATGCTTCTTTCTTTCTTCGGTATCCATGCAAATGTGTTGTAACTTTTCAGGCCTCTAAATATATCTTTGTTGACCCTGTTGATTTGGAGAGCTTTCTGGTTGAGAGAGAGAAGCAGATTGGGGGTGAGAAGGATAAAGTGGTTAGAGGCTTAGAAGTTAATAGGCTGATTGTTTGTTGGGGGGGGGGGTCCCCTGTTTACTTGTAAGTTATGTTTCTATGTTCTTTTTTCTCCCCTTGATGTGGGCCAAGTTGACAATTTATTGAGTTTGTTTTTGTATCTTATTGTATGTGTTATGGTCATGGTTCCTGTATGTATTGATTCAAAATCCAATAAAAAAATATATTTAAAATAGATTATTAAGACAAGACTTTCCTTGGCTAAATCCATGTTGGCTTTCTCCCATTAAAGCATTACTATCTACATGTTCAGTAATTTTATTCATTATAATGCTTCTACCATATTGCCCGGAACTGACGTCAGGCTCACCGGTCTGTAGTTTCCCGGATCACCCCTGGAGTTCTTTTTAAGAATTGGCATTACATTGGCCATTCTCCGATCTTCTTGTACTACAAATGATTTTAATGAAAGTTCACAGATTACTAATTGTAGGTCTGCAATCTCATATATCAGTTCTTTCAATACCCTTGGATGTACACCGGTCCAGGTGATTTTCTACTCTTCAGTTTATCAAATAGTTGTAATACATCTTCCCGGTTTATCAATATTTCTTTAAATTCTTATGATACATACCATTTCAGGAACAAGTAACTTCCCTACATATTCTTCAATAAAGACTGAAGCAAAGAATTCATTCAGTCTCTCCACTATGGCCTTGTCCTCACTTAGCACCCCTTTTACCCCTCTATCATCTAATCATCCATCTGACTCTCTCACAGGTTATTTGCTATGAATGTACATGAAAAAGTTTTTATAATGCATTTTTGCTTCCACAGCAAGCTTCTTTTCAAATTCTCTCTTTGCCTGCTTTATTAATGCCTTGCATCTAACTTGCCAATGCTTATGTTGTTTCCCATGTTCGTAATTTGGTTTCTTTATCCATTTCCTGAAAGATGCCTTTTTGGCCTCTCTGACCTTGCCTTTAAACCATGCTGGCAGTTTTTTGACCTTCCTTCCACTTTTCTTAAAGCATGGAATACATCTGATCTGGGATAGAACTTTGCAGCTGCTCCTTTGAGTTTTTTATTAAATATTTTCCTTATCATAGTCTTCCTTTTGAAAGGTTAAAAGATAGTACTGTGCATTTCCTTAATGTCCTACTTCCATTTATTAAATCAAATGTGATCATGCTATGATCACTATTGCCAAGTGACCCCAAAACCTTAATCTCTTGCACCAGATCCTGTGTAACACTAAGGACTGAGTCCAAAATAGCTTCCCCTCTTGTTGGTTCATGAACCAGCTGCTCCAAGAAGCAGTCATTTATTTCATCTAGAAACTTTGGGCCTGATTTTCAGCTGTCCGGTTCTTTGAAGGGCTATGCTCCTTGTCGGCGCATAGCCCTCCCCGCCAACCTTTAAACCAGATATTCAATGCTGCGGCAACGGCATTAAATATCTATTAATTATCGCAAAAGCCATAAGCTGCCGAAGCTAACCGGGCAGTAACGATATTGGATGCTTCCTGGTTAGTTCCTGCACTGTAAAAATAGGCAAGGGTTTTCCTTGCCTATCTTTAAGGTATTGATTGCTAACCGGAATGCCTCCAACAAGTCCCGATGCTAACCAGATAGCATCGGGGAACGTAGGGGACTTAGTAGGGGATATTCAGTGGTACTAACCATGTAGGTGCCGTTGAATATCCCCGTGTAAGGTATTTATACAGTTTACTTGGCTGTAAACCGTGTAAATGCCTTTCGAATATCGGGCCCTTTATCTCTCTAGTATGCCCTGCTGTGACATTGACCCAGTTGACCCCAGGGTAATTGAAATCACCCATTATTACCGTATTGTAACTTTTGTTAGCTTCCCTGATTTCTTTCAGCATTTCATCATCTATCTTTTTATTCTGGCCAGGCGGTCAGTAGTACTCCCCCACTGCCATCGCCTTCCCCTTTTTACATGGAATTTCTATCCATACAGATTCTACAGGCTATTTTGTTTCCTGAAAAACTTTAATCCTGTGTGACTCAATTCCCTCTCTAATATACAGCACAAACCCTCCACCAATTTGATCTACCTTGTCATTGTAATATAGTTCGTACCCAGGTGTCACAGTGTCCTACTGGTTGTCTTCCTTCCACTAGGTCTTTCAGATGCCATCATATCTAACCTTTTCTTTAGTGCTATATATTCTAGCTCTCCTATCTTATTTTTTAGACTTCTATCATTTGCATAAAGGTATTTTAGAAGTTGTATTTTATTCATATTAATCCAGTTATCAGTTGATAGGGATAATTTGGAATCTTTTAGCTCTGTACTTAAGAGCATCTGGGTTACTTTTATCTTTTGCTAGTATCTTTCAAAGGTACATCCTTCCGAACCATGTACTCCTGGGCGACTGTTGACATTCCCCTATTATCAATTTAAAAGCTGCTCTATCTCCTTTTTAAAGGTTAATGCTAGCAGCCTGGTTCCATCCCAGTTAGAGTGGAGCCCATCCTTTTGGGAAAGCCTCTCCCTTCTCCAGGATGTTGTCCAGTTCCTAAGAAATACCAAACCCTTTTCTTAGCACCATCATCTCATCCACACATTGAGACTCCAGAGCTCTGCCTGCCTTTTGGGTCCTGCACATGGAATGGGAAGCATTTCAGAGAAAGCTACCCTGGAAGTTCTGGATTTCAACTTCCTACCTACTGTAAAAAGCCTAAATTTGGCCTCCACAACTTCCCTCCAACACTTTCCTATGTCACTGGTGCCAACATGTACCAAGACAGCAGACTCCTCCACAGCACTATCTAAAACTTTGTCTAGGTGACTCGTAAGGTCCACTACCTTTGCACCAGGCAGGCAAGTTACCAGGCGATCTTCACAGCCACCAGCCACCCAGCTATCTACAAGCCTAATGATCAAATTGCCAACTATAACAGCCATCCAAACCCTTCCCTCCTGGGCACTTGGCCCTGGAAAAATCTCCTCAGTGCAAGAGGTTCCTGGCAGACAGGTCCTAGCTACTGGATCACTTCCTGCTATACCAAGGTGATGCTCTCCTTTCCCGTGACCTCTCTCCTCCATGGTAACTGAGAGACTGTCAGACTGGAGGTGGGACTTCAGTGCTACATCTATGTACCTCTCTGTCTTCATTATGCCCTCCAACTCTGCTATTCTAGCCTCCAGAGGTTGGATTCATTCCCTGAGGGCAAATAGCTACTTGTACCTAGTGCACACATAAGACCCCACACCAACTGGGAGAATAATCGTACATGTGACACTCTGTGCAAGAGACTGGATAGCCCCCATCTTGCTACTGGAATGCTGTCTGCATCTTAGTTTTAAGGTTTTATTTAGCTATTTAGGTTGTTTATTTAAAGTTATTAGGGATACTTGTACTGATACAACTATACAAATTAAGTTTAAGGGACTTTATTCACTTCACTATTAAGTAATTTCAGGGTCTTAATTAATCTATTACTGGTAAGGATAACCAACCGAACCTGAAAGTGAATTTGACCACCTTTCCCTTTTTAATAGGTTTAAGAGCCTATAAAGCTCAGATTATGCCTGGGTTGGGTAGGAGTCAGGGTAGGTGGGAGCGAATTAACACAGTAAAGGTTGGCTTGCTACACAGGACCCAGGCTTGTGCTTCTAAGCTCTGTTAACAATTTCCTGGGTGATTCACACAGCCCTTGGTTTTGATAGAGAGAGCCTTTCAAATTGCCCCTTTGATCTGTCAGTTGGCTGTAACACCCATTTAAAACAAATTTCCAGGTTTCTTGCCTCCTAAATAGAAGGCCTCTTTGTAAAGGTATCTAGAAACAATTTATTTCTTGCCTTCATATGAATTTTTAAATTGCGCACTCTAAATGCTAAATAGTGTGCATTATTTGCATGAGGGCATACTGTTGTTGCTTTCATTTTATAGGCCTAGCACTGGCTTGCAGAACCGGAGATGCAGGTTTTCTACAGTGGTTTGATCCTATTCTGTATAGTTTTCAGTTAGTATCAGATTCTTAGTTCTCACTCCTATATAGTAGAATGGGCTGAATAATACATACATATTTTTTTTAAGTACCTTCAAGTCAATGCTGGTGATCTAGCAGCCCCTGGGTTTTCTTGGCAAGGTATGACTGGAAGTGGATTGCCAGGCCTTTTCTTCTGAGGCAACGGAGGGTAAAATGACTTACTCAAGGTCAAAGAGAATGACAGTGGGATTCAAATGTGGATCTCTTGGATGCTAGGTTGTTGCTCTAATCATTACGCTACTCCTCTACTCCAGGGCTGAATAATAATGCTATCAAATAATTTTAGTTGTAATTGTACTTGTAAGTTGGATCTATCCAGAAGTTTCGTTGTTGGATATAGGGCTCATTCCCAGATGAGCTTGATCTGAAAGTATGTATATTCTAAAGTAGTTCCACTTCTTGTTCATTTAAGAAGAATTTGAAATTGTTGTGGAGGGTAATTTTTTTCCTGAAAATCATGATCTTTGTCATTTCTAGGTTTACTTGTAGAGCCCAGGATTTGCAGTAGGTTTCTAGTAGGTTTAAATTTCCTTGCAGCCCTTATGGGGTAGGGGACAGAATGACCAGATCGTACAGCAGGCCTTTGATTTTTTAGTTTTAGTCCTGGGGCTGAAGATTTCTCCGGTATTGTGGGGAGATCACTGATGTAGATATTGAAGAGGATGGGGCTCAGGCAGCATGCCTGTCTCACCCCTCATGATTAACGAAAGCTGTCCACAAGCTGCTCATTTCTACCTTACTGCTGATGAATGAATACATTGATTTAATCATATTGTAGGTCTTCCCCCTAGTTGCAGTCATTTAAGATTGAGGCCATGGTGCCATAAGGAGTCAAAGGTGATAAAACATGTCAATATTCTCCCTGAGGGAGTATTTTTTACATGTTCTATTCATCATTGTCTGTAAGGTAAAGAAATGGTCAGTGGTTCAGTGCTTGGATGGAATCCAATCTGACTTCTGTGCAGACTATTATTCATTAGGAAATTTAGCATTTGTTTGTTATGTATGTTACAGAACAATTTATAATGTTCCTAATGACACAGATGCCTCTAGTTGTATGGGGTAGTGACATCTCTTTATCCCCTTTGATCATGCTTTAGGGAAGTGTCTAGAGATTAAAACCAGGTTCAATCATTTTGTCAGTGCCTCCTAAATTTGTAAATTACTGCATTTGAGCATTTTGTTTAATATTCTGTATCCCATGAGTCTGCAGGGTCGGCAGCTGAGGCTTCCCTTGCATGACTGGTGCCGAACCTCCCTCAGAGTGGGGCCCCAAAACAGCACCCCTCTGCAGCATGCCTAGACACAGCCATGAATGGGTACACAGGAGGTAGGAGCGAGGGGCTGTCGCTGCAACAAAAAGGTAGTTAATTGCAGAAATAACAAACGTTACTGTGGGGGAGTGGGGATGGTAGACTCACAACCAGAAGTAATGGAAGATTGTAATAAATGTTATTAAATATTGTGAGCCGAGGTAAAGAAAGAAAAACAAGTAGAAATAATATACATCAAAGTCAGTTGTGGCAACCATTATAACACTCACAGTTTGCAATCATAATAACATTCCCATCTGTACGTTTGTCACACTAGGAGGCGCTGTAGGGTGACCTTCCCTTTGCCACTTGAACTCCCAATGCAAACTCAAACAGCAACTGCCTCCTGAGCCTCAGCCTCGGCCTCTTTTGGTGAAGTTCAAGACAGTCCCCTCACCAAGACTCCCTGTGTAGGCGATTCCCTGGGCCTGAGTTCCACCCAGTAAAATCTATGCATCAGTGTAGTGTCAGTAACTTAAATCTCAGGGCTCCCCACCAGCCATCTCTGGAATTGAGCTCAGTTGCTATTGTTATTGGCCAGTGTAAAGTGTGGGTGGGTGCATAGACAGTCTCACCACTGAAGCCCAGAGTCTCTTATGCAGATGCCGCTCGGCTTCACAGGAGTTCTGGAAGTCTCTTGCAGCTGGATGTCCCTTGGAGGGGGGAATAAAATGTGAGGATTAAGAAGGATAACCTCCTTAATCCATCCTATAAAGGGCTGGCTGAACACACACTTTTTAAAAACCTACACGTGCCAGGTAGTACGTGGAAATCCCAACCTGGAGAATTTTGGGCTTACATGTGAATTCCCTATATGAAATGAGAAATACACATGTAGGTTTTTGTCTCAGAGCATACCCCCAGCATGCCCCCTCAAACTGTCCACCTACTAAAGACATCCACATGTAAACTGGACTCACATTACACACAAAAAGGGAGAAAGAGAAAAGATTCCTTTACAAAACTGTGAACATTAAAGCAAAAACAAAGAGTATTTATTTTATTTATTTATTTATTTACATTCTCATATACCGCGCTATTCTGCATCAGTGCGGTTTACATTGAACAAACTGAAATTTACATTGAACAGGGCATTATAACTCGGAGATAACTATTTTACAGGGAACATGGGCTATGGAGGGTTAAGTGGCTTGCCCAAGACCACAAGGAGCACCTGTGTGACTAGAAACCCCAGTCCTTCCGGCCCAAGGTAACATATAAAGCAAGAGCCCACCCAATTCCCCACCCCCCATAACCCCCCCCCCCCCCCCCCCCCTGCAAGCACACTGAATCGTACTCCTATTTGGGGAAGGAAATTACTCAAAATAGTTATAAAAAATTCTGCATTATTGTTACAAAACAATACTAAAAATGTATACCTAGAGAGAGTCACAGCTCAGAGAGCAAGGAGGTGAGCCCTCACCCCCCGCCCCGCTCCTCTGCTCCTCCATCCAGGCAGCCCGACAAACTGTTTCAGTTTAAAGGGCTAACAGATGGACCCGCACCTGGAGGGCAGGCTTGCGCCAAAGGCCATACCAAAGGGCCCTTAGAAGTGGTCCTTAGAGTGGCCTCTGAGTGCCCGGTAACTACAATCTCCTGTCCATCTATGTTTTTAATATATATGACCAAGGCTGGGTACTTTATTAGCCGATCGGGTAATACCGAACTCCACAACAGCTCCGTACAACTACTGACAAACAGTCTGCAGTTTATCCATAGCCTAAATGAGTACAAGCAGCACCAACAGAAGAAAAAAGAGGGAACCCATGCGGTCTAGAGACTACTACTCCCCCCCCCGCCACCTTGAAAGATGCAATTACTTCAATTTTTCACATTACCTGCTGTAAAAAGTCCTAAAATATAGTTTATTTGACATTTGTCTGGTTATCCCTGTTGGTTCCTTTATTGCATCTCAGTCATTCCCATTCCCATCGCACTGAGGCTGCTCACGTGACTTCAATCGATCCATGTCTGATGTCTCTAGTATTTTATTATTGTAGATTTTAGATGTTATAGACTTAGGGCCCAATATTCAAAGGACATTTACATGGTTTACAGGAAAGTAAACCGTATAAATGCCTTAAACAGGGCTATTCAATGGCACCTACACGGTTAGGGCCGTTGAATAACCCCTGTGCTCCCCGATGCTATCCGGTTAGCATCGAGGAGTATTGGGGGTGTTCTGGGGCAGAGTGGAAGAGGTGACTGTCGCTAACCGTGTAGCGGCAATATTGGACTGCTACACAGTTAGCAATCTACGGCTAAAACTAGGCCAGCTTTTGGCTCACCTAGTTCTAGCTGCAGATCGCTAACTGTGTAACAGATCGTTGCTACATGGTTAGGCTCTGAACCCAGATATTGAATGCCGTCATCACGGCATTGAAATCCGGGGTTAGGGGTGAGCGGGCAGGGCTATGTGCTGCAGCAGCACATAGCCTGCCTTCTTCAATATTGTGCCCTTATACAAGGTGGCCCAAAAAAAGTGAGAACATCTCGTAAATTAAAAGCTTAAATAGTTTACTTATTTACCTTTTTTAGCTATATAATGTCTTTATTTTGACAATTTCCGGTCGCAATCTTTTTTTTTTTTTTAATTTGTCAATCGTTTACTTCTGTCTTTTTGAATTTTTAAATAACTTATATGCTACTGTGGTAGGCGACGGCCTATGATCCATGCTAATTGAACTAAGCAGACAGGCCTGAGCAGCTTGACCTGTAACTGAAGCCTGTAGTTAGGCCCAGAGGAATGAAAACCCCCCTGAATGATGACACCATAGAATTGAAACTTAACTCAGTTTAACTGAACATAGCTAAGCAGAAACGAAACTTAGAAATATAGAAAAACAGTTTAATTGGTACTGATAAGGTGTGCTATGCTTCTATGGAATTAATTAACTCTGCAAAAAGCAAGGTTACAGTGCCCTGCTTCCCATATGTTTTAACAAGCTAAGCGACCTTGGAGGAGAGATGTAACAAGTTAGAGACACTGACCATTGTAATTGGGACTAGAAGGGGGGCAACCAGGTGCTGAGCCCAGACCAGAGTCCCGATTGGGTAGCCATATCAGTACCGGGACCAATAGATGGGTGAGAGGGGTACTGGGACCAATGAAAAGTTTGCCTATGCTTAGAATGGACAAGAAAGCTATAAAAGTTGTTGTTTTACTAGAAGCCATTGCTCAGCCATTTTGAAATTGCTTATTGCTTGAGCCATGTGCACATTAAACTGGCTTGGATCCTTGAAAAGACTCCTGGATTTATTTATTGCATGCTTATCTGCTGCTACACTACGAGATGTTCTCACTTTTTTTGGGCCACCCTGTAGTTTGGTTGAGATTAGGCTTGCTGTTTTCACTCACTGTTATTTGATTATTTCTTCTGCTACTAAGTTTCCCTATCTGATAATCTCAGTGTCTTTTACGATTTTACTTATCTGTATCTTATTCTATTTTATTTATTCTACTTTATTTCATTATTTTACCTTTAGTCCCTTACTATTTATTATCCTTCTAACTTTACTTGCCCTCTCTGCCATTACTTATGGCTCCATATCATTCTTTGCTCCTTTTTCTGATCCTCCCTAATCTTCTTCCCTCACTCCACCAACCTAATACCCCCCTCTTTCTCACCCTTTCTCCACCTTCCCTATTTCCTCCCCCCACTATTTCCTCAACTCTTGAGCTTCACCTTCCCCTTCCTCTCATTCATCCCTCTCCTTCCTCTGTAAAACCACTTCATCCCTGTTTTTGACATGCTGTCTGCTCTCTCCCTCACACTCTTTTCTTTCTCCTTCTGTTCTCTGGTGACATTAATCCCAGCCCTGGTCCCCTCACTCACTCACTCACTCACATATTAGCTCTTCTCTCCAGCACTCTAATCTCATCCACATCCCTCTCTTTTCTCCCTCCTCCCTCCCCTTCTCATGTGCTTTATGGAAAGCTCATTCCATTTCTAATAAACGTTCCTTTACCCATGACCTCTTTATCTCTCGTGCTTTCCATCTTCTTGCTCTTACTGAAACCTGGCTCCTCCCTGATGACTCTGCTTCGGTTGCTGCCCTCTTCTACGGCAGCTATCAATTCTCCCATTCTCCTCATCCCAATGGCCGCGGCGGTGGTGTTGGGTTTCTACTTTCTCCTTCCTGCCAATTTCAACTCCTCCTTTTCCCTCAATCTCATTCCTTTCCCTCCTTTGAAGTCCATTCCAATTGTCTTTTTAATCCCCTACCTTTCCCGATCACTGTCATCTATAGACCCCCCTGACAAGTCCTCTTCTAACTTCCTCACTGATTTTGACTCTTGGCTCGCCTTATTTCTGGATTCTTCTTCCCCCTCCCTTATTCTTGCAAATCAGCCCAGGTAAGAGATTTGGAAATAAGGAAAAAGTCAATGTGGGAATACATGTCGTGAGGTACAGAGTAAAAAGTAAAATTCCGATTCATGGGATGTTTCAAACACATGGGAGTATGTCTACTAAACCAGGTTAATTTTGGCTGCTAACATGGTGCGTTAGAAGCCAAAACCACCCAATAAGCAGCAAACCGCCGCAGTATCTGCAGGGGCCATTCCCAGGGGAGGTCTTGCAGATACCGCAGAGGTTTAGATTTCCCGTGGACCCTGTGTTACCTGCCTTGGCAGATACCACGGGAAAAGTCTCCCAGTGCCTGCCGTAGCAGGTACTGTAGGTTCCTGCGGTAAATCTATGGGGAAAAATGGTAGAGATTGGTGCATAGAGCTGTCAGCAGCTCTGTGCGCCCTATCGCTCACAGGCCCTCCTAAATGCAATGATCGGGACTTCCCCCTCCACAATATTATCGGTGCTGTAGTGCTGCTGTTGGCAATGTAGAGTACAGCAGCTTAAGGACATACCTGATGCAGGGTTCAAAAGGGATTTTCTATAGTGAACCCGAAACGAAGACTTCGTCGATATACAGTCGATTTTGGCAGCTATGGCATTGGTTTACCAAGCTAAGTACTAAGTTTTGTACTTTGGTCTTTATTATTAAAATGGAGAAATCCCGGCGGTGCTAACTTTTTACATAACGTAGCACTGGGAGGCCATTCTCCGACAAAAAAAGTGTTTTCTAACACGGGGTGCTTTTTGGTACCGGAATCTCTTTAGTTATTGTTGGTTAAGGTGGAGCCCATCCTTCCAGAAAAGACCCTTCTTGCAGGTAGGCATCAGCAACAGAAGCAACCACACCTCAAGGGCATACAGAGTGGCATGGACACTCTCTGGCATAGTGAACGGGAGAAATAAATCAAAAAGTGGCAAAAACACTTCACAATACAGCAAGAGGCTCAAAGTGAATGAACACTGGCAAGGATACTCCATGGAACAACAAAAGACGCAAAGTGGCCAAAGCAACACCAAGGGACATGTTTATTAAGTTGGGCTAATGGGGTATTTGTAATTAGGTCCCATGTTATACAAATAACCCGTGCTAACGGTTAGCCCAGCTTAGTAATCATACCCTTAAAAGTAGCATCCTAGGCCAAGAGTCCCCAGACTACAGCCTACAGGCTGACCCATTTTACCCAGCCCCCACCACTATGGCCAAGGCTAAACTTGAAACAACCCATTCCATTCCTGCCACCTCTCTCCCCGGCCCCCTGCCACCTATAGTCCAGTCTTTCTCTCTTGCCTCCGTCCCCCTGAAGTCTCCCCACTTGCCTTCATACCCAGACTGCTGCCAGCAGCGACTCTGCTTCTCGGTGGAAGGAAGCCTCTCTTCTGCCACATTCTGCTCCTCTGATGCAACTTCCTATTTGTGTCAGAGGTGAGATGCTACAAAGATACAGTGTTTGCAACATACTGGGTATGAAGGCAGTGTGTGTGTGTGGGGGGGGGGGAGGAGGGGTGCTATACCACTCTCCATGCCATGGGGTGCTTTTGCCTCTACTGCTGAGTCTTGTCTGCAACTTTCATAAAATTTGGATGGAAAACCACAATGGTAGAGTCAAAAATTGGAACATTGGCTTCCCCCAGTGACATTAATGAAAATAAAATAAACAAACTGTCTTGGATGGCAAGGTGAATGGATAGAATGGATCTAATAACCCCCTCCCTCTTCCTACTACCACACCTATTGTACTGGGTGTTTCCTGGCTTATTGTACTGCAAATTTTCCTGAATGAAAAGAAAAATGAACCCAGTGGAAAGCAATTGTCTTAAGGCTCTAAGTAAACAATGTTATTTAGGAAAATAAATTAAACTGGTATGTTGGACACGCTAATTTATTGGAAAATAAAAGACCCCCATAATATTTCTTAGCATGACCTAAAATTTAAGGCTTAGAAGTTTAGTTCAAAAAGTTACAAAATGTAATCAATAGAATAAAAAAAATATATTAAAAAATGAGTAAAAAGGCAATATTAATTGGTAGATGGAACTACATAGAGCAAGAGCACTTAATTGTATTCTGGTGCTAGAACTCTGTGTTCCACAGCAGTTAAAAGCTGATATATGGTGGTGTCCATGGGGATTGACTATAAAGTGGGTTTTTTTAGCATCAAAGATTTGACAGAGCTGTAGTTGCAGAAAAATAACTTCTTTAAAACTGAAGAAATATAAATTTAAAAGGGTTTTATTCTCAGATTGGTAGCACTGAAAATAAAATGCCAAATGGTCTGCCACCTAAGCAGGAACCCAAAGAAATGCATAAATCTAGAGATTTATTTTTGGAGAAACAATCAGAAGACTATCCAATTACCAGGAGCACAAAAGGTTTGAGCAGCTGAGAGCACAATATGGATCTGTAATGGTTGAGGGCACACTGGAAAGCACTTTTTTTTTTTTAAAACAGCTATTCTTAAGCGTGCAAAGCCTGTACACAACCTCACTGCAGGAAAATCTGCAGTGAAACCATATAATAAGCTTCACTTTGATGACTTTCTTTCATTGTTCTATGAAACTTGCATATGACGAGGGTGATTTTCATACTGCCTACATAGCTACCAAGTCCATGGGTATTTCTTATCTGAGGATTTAGTTTTCAGTGTTTTTGCTGAGTCAGTCAAGTCTTAATACCACCAGAGAGATTTTCATTTAAATCAAATCAGAGTATAGCTTAGTATAGAAAGTAACTTAGAGTAAATAGCCTCTGTAAGAAATTTATTTCTAGAGAGCTTTTCATTTAAAACAAATCAGAGTATAGCTTAGCATACAACTAGAATAAATAGCCTCTGAATAGAAAGAAATAAACTTGTTTCTAGTGACCTTTACAAAGAGGCCTTCAAGTTAGGAGGCAAAAGATCTGTGAAGTTTTCTTAAATAGGTGTTAAAGGCAAGTGACAGATCGAAGGGGCTGTGTGAATCACACAGGAAATTGGTAAGACTTTACCTCAGAAGCACAGGTCAGAGCACTGTGTAGCAAGCCAGCTTTTATAAGTCGTCTTTCCCTCCCAGCCACTCCAACTTCCAGCCACCCCAGGGTAATTTTAGCTTTATAGGCTCTTAAACCTATTAAAGGGAAGAGGTTGCCTGTATTCACTTTCAGGTGTGGCTGGTTATCCTCATCAGAGATACATTAATTAAGGACCTGAAATTAATCTTGAGGTGAACAAAATCCAGTAAACATATTGGGGGTCATTCCGAACAATGAATAGTGGGGATGTACGTCTGATTTGGACGTACATCCCCCCTATTCATCCAGGCCCCTATTCCCTGCTCAAAGCTTCCCACATGTACATAGGAGATGTGCGTGGAACTCTGGACAGGAGCGGTGATGGGAGGAGAGTGGATGGCCCGGGACGGGCTGATTCCAGTCACAGCCCTGTACATCCGGGTTCACCAGGATACACGGGGGACTTATTCCACCACAAAAGTGGAATAAATCCCCCAGGCATCGGAGGATGGCACCATCAGGCCCCCACAACAAAGTAGGTGGCTGCAGGGGCTTCCCTGCCACTTGATTCCAGCCTTGGAAGGCCTGATCAGGGCTCAGATGGCATGGAACAGGGCATTTTGTGAGGTGCAGGTGATCAGGGCTCCTGCATGTAGCCACAGTACCACGGCAAGGGGACACCATGGCACCACGGCTCCATGCAGGAGCCAGGCTGAGCTAGCTGGGGAAGTGCCTGGACATCAAGCATGCCAGAATCGGTGCAAAGCCTTGACATTATGGCCCAGTACTGCGATTCTACTCCCGCAGGGCCATCTAGCCCCCGTGGGAGCAGAATTGGGTGCATCTCTGGGCTGTCCGGATTTCTGGATGTCTGGATTGCCTGGGCATGCACCTAAAGAATTGGCCTCATTAGGTATAGTTGTATTAGTATAAGTACCCCCTGAAAACCTAAGTAAGTAAACAACTTAAATACCTAAATAAAATCTTAAAACTAAGATGTGGATAGCAGTCCAGCAGTGAGATGGGGGCTTTCCAGTCATTTGCATTGAGTGTCAAATGTTTGATTGCCTCCCAGTTGGTGAGGGGTCTTACATGTGCACTAGGTGCATGGAGCTCTTTGGTCTCAGGGAATGAGTCCAATCTCTGGACTTGGAGGACATAAGGAAGGAAGAGAGGATGAGGGAAGGGTTAGGACAGCCGTTATAGTTGGTGATTCAATCATTAGGCATATAGATAACTGGATGGATGGTGGACATGAGGATTGACTGGTAACATGCCTGCCTGGTGCGAAGGTAGCGAACCTCACGCGCCACCTAGACACGGTTTTAGATAGCGTTGGGGAAAAGTCAGCTCTCTTGGTACATGTTGGTACCAATGACATAGGAAAATGTGGTAGGGAGGTTCTGGAAGTCTGGAAGGCTTTTAGGTAGGAAGTTGAAATCCAGAACTTCCAGGGTAGCATTCTCAGAAATGTTTCCAGTTCCCTGTGAGGGACCCAAAAGGCAGGCAGAGCTCCAGAGTCTCAATGCATGGATGAGACAATGGTGCAAGGAAGAGGGTTTTGGATTTCTTAGGAACTGGGCAACATTTTGGGGAAAGGAGGAGCTTTTCCAAAGGGATGGGCTCCACCTTAACAGGGATGGAACCAGATTGCTGGCATTAACCTTTAAAAAGGAGATAGAGCAGGTTGTTATAATTTTACTTTTTGTAACATTCAAATAATCAAAGGAAAACCTTTGAAACAGAAATATACACTCAATCATGTATCACAGTTAAACAATTAAGCATAAATTAATAAAAGGAAACATATCAAAACATGATAGCAGTCCACAATGGAGAGGTATCCAAGAATATAAACACAATGAGAAGCTGGATAAAGGAAAATAGTAAAAAGAAAAAGAGTAAAAGACATCCTCCAAACTATAAACCCCCTAGATCTTATACCTACCTGATCAATCCTTCAACCGTTGGGCATCCAAAAAAAAAGCACAGTTGTGAAGGTTCAAAGAAATTATAATTCTTATGTACTAAGACGCACTTACAGGGCAATCTTAACTGGAACTTCGCTCCCAAGGTCAATACCTTGGAGCGGAGCTGCAGAGGTTTCTTCATTCTGATTTGCGTCCATCTAGATATATCCAGGAATATCTGTATTTCCCCCCCATAAACATAATATCAGCAGACTTTTTAAAATAAAGACACAACAAAGCCTCCTTATCTTGCAAGAAAACAAAAGATACTAACAAAGTAGCCCTGGCTTCCACCTCTTCAGTGGATTATTCTAGAACATCACTTAGATTAACCAAGTTCAAAGAGTCTGACGAAACATCCACCAAGGAGAATTACATCTGAGAAGCCAACCAGGGGGAAGATAGAACATCTTCTGGATGGGAGGAATACCAGCTTCAATGTTTCCTTCAGGAACATTACAAAAAGGTCCCTGGGAGAAACCAATGATAACTGGGGAAAATTCAAAATTCAAAGATTTAAGTTCCTAGAATAATTCTCCAGATTCTCCACTTTTCGCTGGACAACCAACCTGTCCTGAACCAAAGTTCCTTGGACTGGTTGTAACTGCTAAATAGACTTCTGAACCCGCAACAATTGCTCCTGCTGGTTCACAAGTTTCTTCTTCATGGCATACAAACGAGGGGCACACAGAGCCGAAGTCTGTAGAGCCTCCACACAAACCTTATAGATGGATTCCAAGGCTGACCAGATAGAGTCCAAAGTTATCTCTTTTGGCTGCAGCAAAACTGGAACCGAGGAAACGCAATGAGGAAAGCTTCCTAACAGTGTAGCCAAAAGAGCCTTGAGCACTTACACCCACTCCTGCAAGCAAAGAAAACTCCCCCTGCACGATGGAAAGCCCTGCATGGCTCCAGAAACACCAACCACCACTGCAGCTGCCTCCCGACTTGCCGCACCATCACCAAGATCTCCCAGGCCAGCAGCATGCCAGAAGCTGGGGGAGTGGAGGAGCTTGACAGACTGAGCGAAACATCGCTCCCCAAACAGGGGTTCTCCCCAGTCCCAGCAGCAGGTACGCCCAATGGAAGAAGAGGCATCGCAAAGTTATCCAAAATCTGCTGCCCAGCCGCAAGAGCCTCGAGTTTAGAGGGGATAGAGCAGTTTTTAAACTAGGTAATAGGGGAAAGCTGACAGTCGCCCAAGTACGCATGGTTTGGAACAATGTATCCTTGAAGGTTACTAGAAGAAAGATTGAAGTTAGAGCACATCGACAGAGAGGTTCCAATAAAGACAAAAGTAGCTCAAATGCCCTTAAGTACAGAGCAGATAGAGCTTAAAGATTCAAAATTACCCCTGCTTATTGATAACCAGATTAATATTAATAAAATACAACCTCTAAAATGCTTGTATGCAAATGTTAGAAGTCTAAAATATAGGGAGTGAGATTGGAGTGTGGAGTGAGGGGAGTTCGCAGTGGAGACTGTGTCCTGAGTCTACCGGACTGACCCTGTGGAGGTGACTTTGTTGCTTGAAATCGGGCAGGCACGCCCGGGACAGTCTCTCCCCCTGAGGGGCCTTGAGGGAGTTTAATATCTTTAGCTGCCCCGTAACCGCGGAGCGTGTCTGCGGAGCGTGTCTGAAGGGGCGTGTCTAAAGGGGCAGGCACTGCCCCTTAGATGCCCCTTCGACGCCATCTTGACGCTTTGAGCTTTGGCATCATTGTGCCCTATGTAGCAGCGAGTTAGTGAAGTGTCTGTTGCTCGATGTTGTGAATCCTCTGCCGTGATAAGTATTGTTATCTTGTTTTCCTTTTTACAAGCCATTGGTAAGAGGAAAGCTAAAGCGGGCAGCAAGAGTCCTAGGGCCGACTCTGGAGGGTCTAAACCAGTCGGCCCTATTGATAAACATCTAGTTGTCCTTCCTTCCCCCCTGGCTCAGTCTTCTCCCGATGGGGTTTCTTTGAGCCCCAACGGGAGATCTCCCCCTCCTTGCCCTGGGTCAGCCTTTTCTGCCTCTCCTAGATCTTCTGCATTGGCAGATCGAGATTTGAAGGGAGGGATGTGTTTTGCCCATGCCAGTTCAATGTTTAACCCCGGAGGTTTGTTTAGAGCTCCCGGAGTTAACGTCAGAAGCAGAGGTGACTTTAAAGGATTTGTGGGGTGCTTTAAAGTGTATTGATTCAAAAGTGTCTGTGAAATTTAATTCCCTATGTACCTTTACCCAGGATGCTGTAGTAGCCCTACAGCACCTGGATAAAAGAGTATCAACTATTGATTTAGCCTTTTCTAAAATGGAATCTCAGGTGGCTCCTCTTCATTTGGCTAGCGCAGCCGGTATTAAGGATTCCTTATTTTTACACTCGAAAGTGGAATCGCTTGAGAATTCGTTGAGGGTGTGTAATCTTAGATTTTTAAATTTCCCTCAGTCTCCATTGCTTTCTGCTAAGATTTTGTTAGACAAGTATCTTAAAGAAATATTGGCTATTTCTGATGCTATTGATGTTACCCAGATTTATTATATCCCCTCATCTTTGAAAAAGGTCAACTTTGTGGAGGGTGAATTGGATGAGATAACCCCTTCTATTTCCAATCTTACTGCCTTTATTGAAGATTCCCTTGAGATTATTTCCTCACGGTCTACCCTACTGGTCACCTTTACTTCGGTGGTGACTAAGCAGCGTATACTTAAAGCATGCTTTAGAGTGAAAGCTGTTAAGTTTTGTGGGCAGGTTGTCAATATTTTTCCGGATGTCTCACGTGCCACCCAATTGCGGTGTAGGCAGTTTCTATCTTTGAAGCCTCGTGTGGCTGCATTGGGTGCCACCTTTTTTTTAAGGTTTCCCTGTAAGGGTGTCATCAATTATGACGGTGCTTCCTTTATTTTTGTTGATGTGATGCATCTGGAGAAATTTCTGACGGATAGACAGGGCTTGGTCGGGGACAATGTAGCTTGATCACAATTTCCCCTTTATTGAGTGGGCCATGTAATTGACCCTACTTTCTATATGATTTTGTTTTCCGTTAATTATCTAAATTTTGCTCTCATGATGTGGACTATATCATTTGTGTTCAATTGCCTTGATGTATATTGTCTGGTTGATGATTTTTTGATTTTCTTAGCTTGTATTTGATCTTTATATTTGGTGGAAAATAATAAATACATTTCACTAAAAAAAAGAAGAAGTCTAAAATATAAGATAGGACAGTTAGAATACCTCGTATATAGCACTAAATGAGAGGTTTGGTATCTCAGAGACCTGGTGAAAGAGGGACAACCAATGGGACACTGTGATACCTGATTACAAATTATATCACTACGATAGAGTAGATCAAATTGCAGGCCTGCTATTAGTAATCTGTGAACTATCATTAAAATTATCTGTAATACCTAGCACCAATTTTTAAAAAGGGTTCCAGGGGTGATCTGGGAAACTACAGACTGGTGAGCCTGATGTCAGTACCGGTTAAAATGGTAGAAACCATCATAAAGAACAAAATCGCTGAACATGTAGATAGTCATGGCTTAATGGGAGGCAGCCAACATGGCTTTAGACAAGGAAAATCTTGTCTTACTAATCTGTTATGTTTTTTTGAAGGTGTGAATAAACAGGTAGACAAAGGTGAGTCGGTTGATATAGTGTATTTGGACTTTCAGAAAGCCTTTGACAAGGCCCCTCATCAGAGACTTTTGGCAAAACTAAAGAGTCATGGGATAGGAGGCAGTGTACTATTGTGGATCAGGAACTGGTTAAAAGATATAAAGCAGAAGATAGGACTAAATGGCCAATTTTTCCAATGGAGAAAGGTGAATAGTGGTGTACCCCAGGGATCTGTGCTGGGTCCGCTGCTTTTTGACTTATTCATAAATGACCTGGAAAAGGGAATAACGAGCGAGGTTATCAAATTTGCTGATGACAAAAAACTATTTAAAGTTGTTAAAACCCAAGAGGATTGTGGAAAATTGCAAGAGGATCTTGATAAATTGGAAGACTGGGCATCCAAATGGCAGATGAAATTTAATGTGGACAAGTGCAAGGTTATGCACCTAGGGAAGAACAACCCAAACTATGGTTACACGATGCAAGGTTCTACATTAGGAACCACCACCCAGGAAAAAGATTTAGGCGTCATTGTGGATAACATGTTATAACCCTCGGCCCAGTGTGCAGTGGCGGTCAAGAGAGCAAATAGAATGCTAGGTATCATAAGGAAAGGAATGGAAAATAAAACAAAGGATATTATAATGCCTCTATATTGTTCCATGGTGAGACCGCAACTTGAATATTGTGTGCAATTCTGGTCACCATATCTTAAAAAGGCTATAGCTTTATTAGAAAAGGTTCAGAGAAGAGCCACCAACATGGTAAAGGGGATGGAAGGATACCCCTATGAAGAAAGGCTAAAAAGATTAGGGTTCTTTAACCTGGAAAAAAGACGGCTAAGGGGAGATATGATAGAGATCTATAAATTAATGAACAGAGTGGAACGGGTAAACGTAGATTGATTGTTTACATTATCAGAATATAGAAAGACTAGGGGACATGCAATGAAGCTACAGGGTAAACTATTTAAGACTAATAAGAGAAAATATTTTTTCACTCAACGTGGAATCAAACTTTGGAATTTGTTACCGGAGGTTGTAGTAAAGGCTGTTAGTGCAGCTGGGTTTAAAAAAGGTTTGGACAAGTTCCTGGAGGAAAGGTCCATAAACCATTATTAAGAAGGGATCCAGGATATCAATGCTTGACCCTATACAAGGATTGTGGAACCTCTGTCTTTTGGGGAAACTGCTAGGTACATATGACCTAGATTGGCCACTGTTGGAAACAGGATACTGGGCTTGATGGACCTTGGTCTGACCCAGTATGGCATATCTTATGTTTTTATCAAGTTGGTGATGAGGTTATAATCTATGTTAGAGAGGGCATTGAGTCCACTGGATTAAAGATTTGCAGGAAACAAAATACACTGTAGAATCTCTATGGACTGAAATTCAATGTAAAAAGAGGAAGGTGATGTCAGTGGGGGAGTACTACCAAACGCCTGGCCAGAATGAACAAAGGGATGATGAAATTCTCAAAGATTTCAGGGAAGCTAACAAAAGTTACAACACAATAATAGTAATGGGTGATCTCAATTATCCCGGTATTGACTGGGTAAGTGTCACAGCAGGAAATGCTAGGGAGATAAAGTTTCTAGATGAAATAAATGACTGCTTCTTGGAGCAGCTGGTTCATGAACTGACAAGTGGGGAAGCTGTTTTGGACCTATTCCTTAGTAGAACACAAGATCTGGTGCAAGAGATTAGGGTGTAGGGACAACTTGGCAAAAGTGACCATAGCATGATCTCATTTGATTTAATAAATGGAGGAAGGACAGCAAGAAAATCCACAGTACTACCTTTCAACTTTCAAAAGGGAAACTATGATAAAATAAGGAAGATAGTTAAGAAAAAACTAAAAGGAGGAGCAGCAAAGGTTAAAGATTTACATCAAGCATGGGTGTTTTTTTAAAAATACTATCTTGGAAGTCAAGACCATTCCATGTTTTAAGAAAAATGGAAGGAAGTCAAAAAAATTGCCAGCATGGTTTAAAGGTGAGGTCAGAGAGGCTGTTATAGCCAAAACACATATTTTAGGAAATGGAAAAAAGAGCCAAATGATGAAAACTGGAAACAACATAAGCACTGGCAAGTTAGATGCAAGGCATTGATAAGGCAGGAAAAGAGAGAATTAGAAAAAAAGCTTGCTATAGAAGCAAAAATGCATAATAAAAACTTTTTCAAGTACATTCGTAGCAAAAACCTGTGAGAGAGTCAGTTGGACCATTAGATGACAGAGGGGTAAAAGGGACACTAAGAGGGGACAAGGGCATAGTGGAGAGACTGAATGAATTCTTTGTTTTGATATTTATTGAAGAAGATGTAGGAAAGTTACCCATGACTGAAATGGTATTTAAAGGTGATGCATTGGAAGAAATGAAAGAAATATCGATAAACCAGGAAGATGCATTACAACTATTTGGTAAATTAAAGAGTACCAAATCACCTGGACTGGATGATATACATCCGCGTGTGTTGAAAGAACTAAAATATGAGATTGTATACCTACTATTAGCAATCTGTGATTTATCATTAAAATCATCTGTAATACCTGAAGATTGGCGACTTGGCAATGTAATGCCAATTTTTAAAAAGGGTTCCAGGGATGATCCGGGAAACTACAGACCGTTGAGCCTGACATCAGTACCAGGTAGAAACCATTATAAAGAACTAAATTACTGAACATATAAATAGTCATGGCTTAATGGGAGACAGCCAACATGGCTTAAGCCAAGGAAGGTCTTGTCTTACTAATCAGTTATATTTTTTTGAAGACGTGAATAAACAGGTTGACAAAGGTAGGCCAGTCGATGTGGAGCTGGATTCCACAAGAGGCACATCTGGGCCGTCTGGAAGGTCAAGCACTGAAAGGGTGCACTGTACACGATTCTGCACCGTGGTGAGAGAACGCTCCTGCATAGCAGGACGGGTACCAAGATGGCCCACCGTGCCTTTGCAGCAGCCGCGGGAGATGTCTAGGCAACAAGATGGCCAGGGTTCCCTCTGTTCTTGCTGGTTTGCTGGATTTATGGCATCCATAGCCCTGGCACCAGGACACCCAACCAGTCCAGTTTTTCCGTCACCCAACCCTCGGCGGGGTCTGCCAGGGCTGGGATCAGGCATCGAGGACTCACCTCATGTGGATGCCGTGCTGCTGGGGGGCTACCGGGTCAGTCCTCCTACATTGCTGCTGCTTAGTTCCACCTCCAAGGTGGAATAAGCAGCACTGTCATCTTCCACCCACTGGACGTACAGGGCCGTGACTGAATTGGCCCTGTACATCTGGGTGACTGCCCGCCCTCGCTCCGCCTACTCTCCGTCCCCGTGATGTCCCAATCCAAATCTCTCCACACTGTGGCTGTGTGCATGTGGGGAGATTGTGTGCCGGAATATGGGCCAATCGAATTGCGGAGCTGCACGTCCAACTGGGATCTGTGGCCCCACTGTTCGCATCTCTGGATTGAGACCAAAGTATTTCTGGGTTTTAAGAAAGCCTTTGACAAGGTCCCTCATGAGAGACTCGACGAAATTAAAAAGTCAAGGTATAGGAGGTAAAGTCAAGGTAGATCAGGAACTAGTTAAAAGATGGAAAGCAGAGGGTAGGGCTAAATGGCCAATTTTCCCATTGGAAGAAGGTGAATAATGGAGTACCCCAAGGATCTGTGCTGGGTCCGCTGCTTTTTAACATATTCGTAAATGACCTGGAAATGGGAATAACAAGTGAGGTGATCAAATTTGCAGATGACATAAAATTATTCAAAGTTGTTAAAACCCAAGAGGAATTGCAAGAGGACCTTGATAAGTTGGAAGATTGGACGTTCACATGGCAGATGAAATGTAATGTGGACAAGTGCAAATTTATTCACTTAGGAAAGAACAACCCAAACTATGGTTACATGATGCAAGGTTCCACATTTGGTACCACCACCCAGGAAAAAGATTTAGGTGTCATCATGGATAACATGTTGAAACCTCCACCTAGTGTGCAGTGGCAGACAAGAAGTTAAATAGAATGGTAGGAATCATAAGGAAAGGAATGAAGAATAAAACAAAGGATATGATAATGCTTCTGTATCATTCTATGGTGCGACCGCACCTTGAATATTGTGTGCAGTTATGGTCATCATATCTTAAAAAGGATATAGCATTATTAGAAAAGGTACAGAGAAGAGCTACCAAAATGGTTAAGGGAATGGAAGGATACCCTTATGAGGAGAGGCTTAAAAGGTTAGGGCTCTTCAATCTGGAAAACAGACGTCTGAGGGGATATATGATAGAAGTCTATAAATTAATGAGTGGAATGGAACGAGTAAACATAAATAGGTTGTTTACTCCATCAAAAGGTAGAAAGACTACGCGACATGCAATTAAGCTACAGTGTAACCTGTTTATGACTAATTTTAGAAAATATATTTTCACTCAACATGTAAACAAACTCTGGAATTTGTTACCGGAGGGTGTAGTAAAAGCTGTTAGTGTAGCTGGGTTTAAAAAAGGTTTGGACAAGTTTCTGGAGGAAAGGTCCATGAAGCATTATGGAAATCCACTACTTGCCCCAATACAAGCATTGTGGAACCTGTGTGTCTTTTTGGGAAACTGCCAGGTATTTGTGACCTGGATTGGCCACTGTTGGAAACAGGATACTGGGCTTGATCGACGTTGGTCTGGCCCAATATGGCATATCCTATGTAAATTGCCTAAAGAGAAAGCACCCTTCAGAGAGATGCACCTCCTTTTCCTGCAGGTATTTCTACTGACCAAACAATACATGTATTTTTGAAAATACAAAAGTACGGAGATTGTTGCAGTTCCCTGAGAATGCCTGTTTCATGCAGATAAAAGTATGTACCTCCACATCACCACCCTCAAACTTACAAATTCCCACTTCCTCCCCATTCTTCCACCCCACTTATGCATACATGCATAAGACGTTTGACCTGTTTCTAATCCCTCTGTCTTGATCAAAGTTATCTAGCCCAGGCACAATCTTTTCATCCTGCACAGGGTCAGTGTGAAGACAGATCAAAGCTTTGATACTTTAATTATACAATTTCTGCTGCCTTCAACACTGTCTATCATGACTTGCTACTCTCTTGACTATATGAATTTGGAATGAAAGATCAGGCTTTATTCTGGTTCTGATGTGCAGGATCGGACCCAGGCTATTTGTTGACAGGGTATCTAATTACACTGTTCTACAAATTTTCAAGAATTGTTTGCTTCAGAAATTAAATGTGCTATTTCTTAATGAACTTGATACGCTGAATTCAAATATGATAGTGAAATTGGTCAATTAGCTCCTTTTTCTATGATATGTTGAAGAATTTACATTTTACCACTATGTATAGTGAAAATCGAGCCTAAATCCTTAGATGTAAATCAAAATCTTATTACAAATGAAACTTTGCACAATAACAAACATGTTTTTATAAAATGAAGTTCATAAACATACTTAAAAGAAATAGAGGAGTAATTATGTCTGCAATTTAACTTTCATTAAGAACATTTGTAAGTACATTCTAGCAAGTTTTGTTCTCATTCAGTGGCTTGATGACACTTCCTGATCTATTTCTTGTACTGAAGCAATGGAATATCCCTTGTCACTGTCCAGCAGTAGTCTGCAAGCATTGATGGACTCCATTTGCCCTGATACCTCTTTTCCATGGCTGTTCATTCTGGTCACGTGGTCGATACTACACCCCCACTGCCATCACCTTCCCCTTTTTACATGTGTAATGTAGTGGATCTTCCAGAAGCTATGGATCTGGGTGAAGCGGAAGAAAGTGTGTCTGAAACTGACAGCATAGAAAAGCACATGGCCCAGGGTTGCCATGAGCAACGTAAACAAAGAGTGTCACGAGGGGAGAGAACACGCCCAAACTGCAAACAAGCCCCGAGCTCAGTGTGTAATGAGAGGCAGCTGGATGAGGGCGGGGTGCAGTTAAGCCCTAGGACACACGCACATAAAAATTACTCACCTGAGGATAGTTAGGGAATAGCAAGAGGAAGAACAAGGAGAGCAAGAACAGGAAAAGAGAGAGGAAGGAGAGGACTCAGAACCAGGAGGAGTCTCAGCAGGAGAGTTGATGAGAGACCCAGCTGCAGGACTGAAGGAAGCCTTGGTCGGAGGACTGGTTGGGGAACCAGTTGGAGAAAGGGACCAGAGGAAAGTGTCCAAGTTGAAAGCTGCAGGTCCAGTGAAGCAGAGACGTCCTGGCCAGAGGACATTTATATGTCAGAGAGAAAGCAAAGGGTAAAAGGCAGGAGAACGCAGCCGTGCTGTGAAAGCCTTATTGACCCAGCTGTGCTGAGAGGTTCCTGTGTGAGAAAGCCGGAAGGTAGGCTGTATAAACCTTATAGAAGAGAAACTGAATGTAAAAGTTTTCCCTGTAACTGCCAGAGTTTGTGGGGCTCTCCTATAGCAAACTCCAGTATATGTGGTAATCTTCCACCCTGCTCTGTAGCAACGGGGGAAGGGAAGTCTCGAGGCAGTAAAGAGAGACTGCTCTTTGGAGGGACGTATAATAATCCACAAGAATACTTAGCTGGGGGTGAGTGTGAAGAAATGCCAACAGAATTTCTTATGGAACCAGAAGTATGGTCATTTTTGTTCTTGTTTTTCTTGCAATGAATCCACCCAGAAGGGGAAATAAAATCCTGTCTTTTGCCTAACTCCACTCGACTACAACTCATTCCTTGCTTAGTAAGAGGGACTACAATACCCAGAAGGCAGTGCAGGGCCAACTGCACTATCCTTCTTGCTAGGTTTGGACACGCCCAGGCTGACCTACCCCATGCTTTTGCCTCTGGGGAGGGTTACTGGTGACACATGGAATTTCAATCCATAGAGATTCTACAGCAAATTTTGTTTCCTGCAAAATTTGAATCCTTTCTGAATCAATGCCCTCTCTAACACAGAGCGCAACCCCTCCACCAATTTGATCAGTTCTATTATTATAATATTGTTTGTACCTAGGTATAACAGTGTCCCACTAGTTGTCCTCCTTCCATCATGTCTCTGAGACACCAATCATATCTAACCTCTCATTCAGTGCTGTATATTCTAACTCTCCCATCTTATTTTTTAGACTTCTAGCATTTGCATACAAGCATTTTAGAGACTGTATTTTATTCATATTAATCTGGCTAGCAATAGGCAGAGGTAATTTGGAATCTTTAAGCTCTGTCTGCTCCGTACTCAAGAACATTTAGGCTGCTTTTGTCTTTATTGGAACCTTTCTGCTGATATGCCCTAACTTCAGTCTTTTGCTAGTATCCTTCAAGGATACATTGTTCCGAACCATGTGCTCTTGGGCGACTGTTAGCTGTCCCCTATTATCTAGTTTAAAAGCTGGTCTATATCCTTTTTAAAGGTTAATGCCAGCAGCCTGGTTCCATCCGGTTAAGGTGAAGCCCATCCCTTTGGAAGAGCCCCTCCTTTCCCCAGAATGTTCCTCAGTTCCTAACAAATCCAAAACCCTCATCCTTGCATCATTGTCTCATCTACTCATTGAGACTCCAGAGCTCTGCCTGCCTTTTGGGTCCTGAGCGTGGAATGGGAAGCATTTCGGAGAATGCTACCCTGGAAGTTCTGGATTTCAACTTTCTACCAAAAAGCCTAAATTTAGCCTCCAGAACCTCCCTACCACATTTTCCTATGTCATTGGTACTGACATGTACCAAGACAGCAGACTCCTCCCCAGCACTAGCTAAGACCTTGTCTTGGTGGCGCGTGAAGTCCGCTACCTTTGCACCAGGCAGGCATGTTATTTGGCCGTTATATTGCAGTGTGCCCCAGGATCACTCCTCTTGTCTACTTTATTCAGTTTGCATTTGGCCCCTTTGGCTTCATTAATAGTGGAATTTGGCATAGAATTCAATTTCTTTGCAAGTGATATACAACTGATTGCTTATTTTGCAGAGGATCAATCTAGATCCATGGATAATTTAAACAACTGTCTAAATTGCTGGTTGGCATGCTAATACTTGGCTTGTTTTGAACCAGGCAAATTCTTCTGTTTTATGGGTTCCCAGAGTTAATTGTTTTCTTGAAAGTGCTCTATCATTAGCTGGTGTTTCTCATCATGTGCAGGACACCATAGTAAATTTAGAAGTGCTTCTTCTAGACAGTCCATGAAGCCAGAATGAATAAGCTGCTATGTATCTGTTTTTATTTCCTACATTTGATTCACAGATTGCAATCTTATCCTATTCTTTTTAAGTCTGATCCTCTTAAGTTGGCAAATTATTGACTGAAACAATAGGATCATATAATTCCTGTTTTGAAGGATTCACACTTGCTTACTGTTGAAAGCCAGATGCAAATGTAAGATCCTGTGTATTGTTTTTCAAGCATAATTTAGTGGAGAACCACTTTATCTGACTAGAAGATTGAAGGATTATAATCAGCTCAAAGGTTTACTGTGTCTGCCTTCAATTTCTTATATTCATTGGTGGAAGGAGGACAACCAGTGGGACACTGTGACACCTGGGTACAAACTATATCGAAATGATAGAGCTGATCAAATTGGTGGAGGGGTTGCGCTCTATGTTAGAGAGGGCATTGAGTCAGAAAGGATTAAAGTTTTGCAAGAAACAAAATTTGCTGTAGAATCTCTATGGATTGAAATTCCATGTAAAAAGGGGAAGGCGATGGCAGTGGGGGTGTACTATCGTCCGCCTGGCCAGAATGAACAAATGGATGATGAAATGCTCAAAGAAATCAAGGAAGCTAGCAAAAGTTACAGTGCAGTAATAATAATGGGTGATTTCAATTACCCCGGCATCGACTGGGTCAGTGTCACAACAGGACATGCTAGGGAGATAAAGTTCCTAGATGAAATAAATGACTGCTTCTTGGAGCAGCTGGTTCATGAACCGACCAGAGGGGAAGCAATATTAGACCTAGTCCTTAGTGGAACACCAGATGTAGTGCAAGAGATAAGGGTGTTGGGGCCACTTGGCAATAGTGATCATAGCATGATCGCCTTTGATTTAATTAGTGGAGGAGGGATAGTAAGGAAATCCACAGTACTACCCTTTAACTTTCGAAAGGGAGACTATGATAGAATGAGGAAAACAGTTAAGAAAAAACTAAAAGGAGCAGTTGCAAAGGTTAAAGACATACATCAAGCTTGGGTGTTGTTGAAAAATACTATCTTGGAAGCCCAGACCAGCTGTATTCCACGCTTTAAGAAAAGTGGAAGGAAGTCCAAAAAATTGCCAGCATGGTTTAAAGCTGAGGTCAGAGAGGCTGTTGTTGCCAAAAAAGCATCTTTCAAGAAATGGAAAAAAGAGCCAAATGATGAAACCTGGAAACAGCACAAGCACTGGCAAGTCAAATGCAAGGCATTGATAAGGCAGGCAAAGAGAGAATTTGAGAAGAAGCTTGCTGCGGAAGCAAAAACGCGAAATAAAGACCTTTTCAAGTACATTCGTAGCAAAAAACCTGTGAGAGAGTCAGTTGGTCCATTAGATGATAAAGGGGTTAAAGGAGCACTAAGAGGCGACAAGGCGATAGCGGAGAGACTGAATGAATTCTTTGCTTCGGTCTTTACTGAGGAAGATGTAGGGATGTTACCCACGACTGAAGTGGTATTTAAAGGTGTGGAAGAATTGAAGGAAATATCGATACATCGGGAAGATGTCTTACAACTATTAGATAAACTGAAGAGTAGCAAATCACCTGGGCCGGATGGTATACATCCAAGGGTGTTGAAAGAACTGAAATTTGAGATTGCAGACCTGCTATCAGTAATCTGTGAACTATCATTAAAATCATCTCTAATACCTGAGGATTGGAGGATCGCCAATGTAACACCAATTTTTAAAAAGGGTTCGAGGGGTGATCCGGGAAACTACAGACCGGTGAGCCTGACATCAGTACCGGGAAAAATGGTAGAAACCATCATAAAGAATAAAATTACTCAGCATATAGATAGTCATGACCTAATGGGAGACAGCCAACATGGCTTTAGACAAGGAAGATCTTGTCTTACTAATCTGTTATGTTTTTTGAAGGAGTGAATAAACAGGTGGACAAAGGTGAGTCGGTTGATATTGTGTATCTGGACTTTCAGAAAGCCTTTGACAAGGTCCCTCATGAGAGACTTTTGGCAAAACTAAAGAGTCATGGGATAGGAGGCAGTGTACTACTGTGGATCAGGAACTGGTTAAAAGATAGAAAGCAGAGGGTAGGTCTAAATGGCCAATTTTCCCAATGGAGAAAGGTGAATAGTGGTGTACCCCAGGGATCTGTGCTGGGTCCGCTGCTTTTTGACATATTCATAAATGACCTGGAAAGTGGAATAACGAGTGAGGTTATCAAATTTGCTGATGACACAAAACTATTTAAAGTTGTTAAAACCCAGGAGGATTGTGGAAAATTGCAAGAGGATCTTGATAAATTGGAAGACTGGGCATCAAAATGGCAGATGAAATTTAATGTGGAGAAGTGCAAGGTTATGCACCTAGGGAAGAACAACCCAAACTATGGTTACACGATGCAAGGTTCCACATTAGGAACCACCACCCAAGAAAAAGATTTAGGCGTCCTTGTGGATACCATGTTAAAACCCTCGGCCCAGTGTGCAGCGGCGGCCAAGAGAGCAAATAGAATGCTAGGTATGATAAGGAAAGGAATGGAAAATAAAACAAAAGATATTATAATGCCTCTATATCGTTCCATGGTGAGACCGCACCTTGAATATTGTGTGCAATTCTGGTCGCCATATCTTAAAAAGGATATAGCAATTTTAGAAAAGGTTCAGAGAAGAGCCACCAAAATGGTAAAGGGGATGGAAGGCTACTCCTATGAAGAAAGGCTAAAAAGGTTGGGGCTCTTTAACCTGGAAAAGAGACGGCTGAGGGGAGATATGATAGAAGTCTATAAATTAATGAACGGAGTGGAACGGGTAAACGTAGATCGATTGTTTACCTTATCAGAATATAGAAAGACTAGGGGACATGCAATGAAGCTACAGGGTAAACTATTTAAGACTAATAAAAGAAAATATTTTTTCACTCAACGTGTAATCAAACTCTGGAATTTGTTACCGGAGGATGTAGTAAAGGCTGTTAGTGTAGCTGGGTTTAAAAAAGGTTTGGACAAGTTCCTGGAGGAAAGGTCCATAAACCATTATTAAGAAGGGACCCAGGATATCAATGCTTGAACCAATACAAGCATTGTGGAACCTTTGTCCCTTGGGGAAACTGCTAGGTACGTATGACCTAGATTGGCCACTGTTGGAAACAGAATACTGGGCTTGATGGACCTTGGTCTGACCCAGTATGGCATATCTTATGTTCTTATGTTCTTATTTGCCTTGATGTGTTGTTTGGCATTCATTTACTATGGCCAAAGGGTATTGGATGCCCTAAGCAAACCATTAAGCTTATAATCCCTGAGATTTTGATAATTAAACTCAAGAATCATGATCATTGCAACACCACCCCACTCAAAAAGCCTGTAAAAATTCATAATTGGATATCATACTTATAAAAGGAGCCAAATGAAGAAAATGGGAAACAATATAGGCACTGGCAAGTTAGATCCAAGGCAGGCAAAGAGAGAATTTGAAAAAAAAAGATTGCCATGGAAGCAAAACTGCATAATAGAAACTTTTTCAAGTACATTCGTAGCAATTTGTGAGAGTCAGTTGGACAATTAGATGATAGAGAGGTAAAAGGGGTGCTAAGGGAAGACAAGGCCTTAGCGGAGAGACTGAATTTTTTGGTTTGGTCTTTATTGAAGAAGATGTTAGGAAGTTACTCTTGCCTTAAATGGTATTTAAAGGTGATATTGTATATCGGAAGAATTGAAAGAAATATTGATAAACTAGGAAGATGTATAATAACTATTTGATAAACTGGAGAGTAGCAATTCACCTGGACTGGATGGTATATATCCCAGGATATTGAGAGAACTGAAATATGAGATTGCAGACCTACTATTAGTAATCTGCGAGCTATCATTAAAATCATCTGTAGTACCTGAAGATTGGAGAATGGCAACTGTAATGCCAATTTTAAAAAGATTTCCAGGTGTGATCTGGGAAACTACATACTGGTGAGCCTGACGTCAGTATTGGGCAAAATAGTAGAAACCTTTATAAAGAATAAAATTACTGAACATGTAAATGTTTTGTTGTTGTTAAGTACCATTAAGCCGGTGTCAACTCATGGATAGTTGTCCGAAACTGTGTTCGATCTTCAGTCAGCGGCTCATTGTTGAAAGAGTAGCACCCATTGCTATTGTTATTATACTGATCCATCTCATTGCTGGCCTTCCTCTTTTGTGTTGATCTTCTACCTTGCCAAGCATGATGTCTTTCTTCAATGATCTCTCTCTTCGCATGATGTTTCCAAAGTATGAAAGTCGAAGTCTTGTCATCTGAGCTTCTAAAGAAAGCTTAGGCTTGATCTCCTCTAGTACTGACTGGTTTGTTGTTCAGGCAATCCATGGGATACACAGTATTCATTGCCAGCACCATAATTCAGAGGCATCAATTTTCTTCCTGCCTATCTTTTTCACTGTCCAACTTTCACATCCATATGACATTATTGAAAATACCATGGTTTTAACAAGTTGAATCTTTGTATGGAGAGAGACATCTCTGCTCTTGAGAATCTTGTCTAGGTCCTTCATAGCCAATGCGTCATCTGATTTCTTGTCTGCTTGTTGTTTCTTTATTGATAGCTGATCCAAGAAGGTTAAAGTTGTCCATGATGAACTTATTGATTTTTCAAGTTGTCAGGATCTTTGTCTTCTTTACATTAGGGTGCAGGCCCATTTTAAGACTATTTTCCTTGATTTTGAGAAGCAAACGTTTCAGATCGTCTTCTCTTTCAGCCAGTAATGTGGTATCATCAGCATAGCGAAGGCTGTTAATGAGTCTCTCAAACATTTTCACACCTCTGTTGTCTTCATACAGTCCTGCTTCTCTGATGATTTGTTCTGCATATAAATTAAACAGGTTGGGGAAAGTATGGGCCTTGTATAACTTTGTTGATTTTAAACCATTCTGTTTCTCCTTGTCCATTTGAACTGTTGCTGCTTGATCAATGTATAGGTAGTTCAAGAGAACGATCAGGTGTTCTGGTATACCCATGCTTCTTAATGTGGCCCAGAGTTTCTCATGGTTTACACAGTCAAAAGCCTTGCTGTAGTCAATAAAACACATATAGAAATCCTTTTGGTATTACTTAGTCTTTTCAAGGATCCATCTCACATCCGCGATGATGTCTCTTGTTTATTTATTTTATTTATTTATTAACAATTCTTATATACCGCACTATTAGACATCAGCGCGGTTTACATTAAACAGAAAACATCCAACAGTTTACATCTGTCTGGTCATTACATTTAACAGGAGGTATAACTTGGCGAAATAGGGGAAACTAAATACAATGGTGGTTTATCTATTGTTCCTTGCACTTTCCTGAACCCTGCTTG
Organism: Ichthyophis bannanicus; assembly: GCA_033557465.1. Taxonomy (NCBI): domain Eukaryota; kingdom Metazoa; phylum Chordata; class Amphibia; order Gymnophiona; family Ichthyophiidae; genus Ichthyophis; species Ichthyophis bannanicus. Next base: position 964,575,504 of record CM066034.1, on the reverse strand, counting down.
CACTTCAGGCTGTTCTCGTTCCAGCTATGGTTGTAGTCTCTGATGAATAATCTTCAGTAGAATCTTGCTGGCATGTGGGATCAGAGCAATTGTGCGATAATTTCCAGAGGCAGTTGGATCACCTTTCTTTATAATGGAATAAACACAGATCTTTTCTGTCCAGTTGGCCATGAAGTTGTCTTTCAAATTCCCTGTCATTGCCTTGTAAGTATGATAACAGCTACATCAGATTGCTGTAATACTTCATTGGGAATGCCATCAATGACTGGTGCTTTGTTCTTTGATAACCAAAACAAAAAGTTCACCATTAAATACCCCTGAAGTTAATTTTTTGTCGAAGCTGACTGTAGGAGAGGTGGTATGGGTTCAACCACTCACACCAAGCAGTAAGCTACCTTTTATTCAAAATAGGTTCTTCACCACTTAAAACAATATTTTAATATTCTTATATTTTTGACACTTATCTTGTTTAAAACACTCCACCGAAGAGGTAAGTTGCTCAAGAAGAATTTCCCTTTACATAGGCTGGATAACTGCAGTTTTAAAGAAGAACCAACCAATAGAGAAGGGAACACCCACTGCAAAGGGAATCCCTTGTCTAATTGGTACAACTAAGCGACAACCCGTCCCATAAGAATGATACGTCAAATCACGCTTAACCAATCGATCTCTCGATTAAGGCCAGCCGGTTCTGTTGAGTTCAAAAGAAATATCCATCTCTGTTCCAACCATTGGAGATTTTTCTCACGATCTCCCCTTCTAGGGTTCTCCGGTACATGGTTTATTATAGTCCATCGGAGGTCCTCAAAAGTATGTTGAAGAGCAATGCAATGTGTTACTATCGGAGCAGTATCAATCCGTTGACGCAACCGCGAAGCATGCTCCGCTAGTCGTTTTTTAATAGGACGAATCATTCTACCTATATATAACAGACGACATGGGCAGCACAATAAATAAACAACATGTGTAGATGTACAAGATGTATCCCAATGACGTTGATATACATGTGAGGTTTCTGGATGAGACCAGGACGTGCCTGTCCATGTTGTAGCACAGTATAGACAGGAATTACAGGGGCTATGACCTGTCACAACCGATCGGTATTCTATGCGATCAGATCGTAAAGAGGTCTTCATGAGACGATCACCCAGCGATGGACCCCTAGAAAAGGCCACTCGCAAAGGTTGTTGAAAACATGCATGAAGCCGCAAAATAGGCCAATGGGTTTGTAGAATTTTCATAACAGCAGAGCTCCGATCTGTAAAGGGTAACACCCCGGTAATAGATGACTCCTGGGAAGATCTGTTATTGTTGTATTGCGGATCCAGCAGCCAATCACGATGGACATGTAAGGCTCGTTTATATGCCCGTCGGATAATCGAATCTGGATAACCTCTTGAAGAGAGCCGAGAACACAGCTCCAAAGCATGCCGTCTATAATTAGCTTCGGTATCACATATTCTACGGAGACGCAAGAATTGCCCGAAAGGCAAACCCCGACGCAAAGGGCCAGGATGGCAGCTTTGATAATGTAAAAGGCTGTTCCTTTGAACAGATTTTCGATAAAGAGAAGTAGACAACTTCCCATCCACAATACCAAGTTGCATGTCCAAAAATTCAATAGCAGTAGAACTAATTTTCTCAGTAAACTTAATGTTATGCCGCAAAGAATTAAGGAATATTACAAACTGATGTAAAGAAGGCAAGTCAGATGTCCAAATGAAAAAAATATCATCCAAAAAACGTTTCCACGTCAAAACATTGAAAAATTCAATGGATGTAAAAATAGAAGAACTTTCCATCTCAGACATGTACAAGGTGGCAATGGAAGGCGCCACCGTAGCCCCCATAGCAATCCCAGTTTTTTGTTGATAAAACTTCTTATCAGACAAAAAATAATTCTTGGTCAAAACCAATTCAATTAATTGATGAAGAAAATTACGGGGTATGCGAAGATTCCAATAATTTATCTAGTTCCGAAAATTCATAAATCTATGATCTCTCCCCGTGGACGTCCTATTGTTTCCTGTAAGGGTTCGGTATTAGAGCCATTATCTATTTTTTGTGATGTTTTTTTGAAACAGGAGGCATGTAGAGTAACATCATATATAAGGGATTCAACACATTTTTTACAGGTCATATCTTCCCTTCTGATTCCAAGCGGTGCATTTTTGGTGACTTTAGATGTTATATCGTTATATACGAATATTGATCAGAGGGAGGCATTAGAGCTTTTACATGGCTGTTTTACTATGGCCCCATCTCGCATACCCCGTAATTTTCTTCATCAATTAATTGAATTGGTTTTGACCAAGAATTATTTTTTGTCTGATAAGAAGTTTTGACGTGGAAACGTTTTTTGGATGATATTTTCTTCATTTGGACATCTGACTTGCCTTCTTTACGTCAGTTTGTAATATTCCTTAATTCTTTGCGGCATAACATTAAGTTTACTGAGAAAATTAGTTCTACTGCTATTGAAATTTTGGACATGCAACTTGGTATTGTGGATGGGAAGTTGTCTACTTCTCTTTATCGAAAATCTGTTCAAAGGAACAGCCTTTTACATTATCAAAGCTGCCATCCTGGCCCTTTGCGTCGGGGTTTGCCTTTCGGGCAATTCTTGCGTCTCCGTAGAATATGTGATACCGAAGCTAATTATAGACGGCATGCTTTGGAGCTGTGTTCTCGGCTCTCTTCAAGAGGTTATCCAGATTCGATTATCCGACGGGCATATAAACGAGCCTTACATGTCCATCGTGATTGGCTGCTGGATCCGCAATACAACAATAACAGATCTTCCCAGGAGTCATCTATTACCGGGGTGTTACCCTTTACAGATCGGAGCTCTGCTGTTATGAAAATTCTACAAACCCATTGGCCTATTTTGCGGCTTCATGCATGTTTTCAACAACCTTTGCGAGTGGCCTTTTCTAGGGGTCCATCGCTGGGTGATCGTCTCATGAAGACCTCTTTACGATCTGATCGCATAGAATACCGATCGGTTGTGACAGGTCATAGCCCCTGTAATTCCTGTCTATACTGTGCTACAACATGGACAGGCACGTCCTGGTCTCATCCAGAAACCTCACATGTATATCAACGTCGTTGGGATACATCTTGTACATCTACACATGTTGTTTATTTATTGTGCTGCCCATGTCGTCTGTTATATATAGGTAGAACGATTCGTCCTATTAAAAAACGACTAGCGGAGCATGCTTCGCGGTTGCGTCAACGGATTGATACTGCTCCAATAGTAACACATTGCATTGCTCTTCAACATACTTTTGAGGACCTCCGATGGACTATAATAGACCATGTACCGGAGAACCCTAGAAGGGGAGATCGTGAGAAAAATCTCCAATGGTTGGAACAGAGATGGATATTTCTTTTGAACTCAACAGAACCGGCTGGCCTTAATCGAGAGATCGATTGGTTAAGCGTGATTTGACGTATCATTCTTATGGGACGGGTTGTCGCTTAGTTGTACCAATTAGACAAGGGATTCCCTTTGCAGTGGGTGTTCCCTTCTCTATTGGTTGGTTCTTCTTTAAAACTGCAGTTATCCAGCCTGTGTAAAGGGAAATCTTCTTGAGCAACTTACCTCTTCGGTGGAGTGTTTTAAACAAGATAAGTGTCAAAAATATAAGAATATTAAAATATTTTTTAAGTGGTGAAGAACCTATTTTGAATAAAAGGTAGCTTACTGCTTGGTGTGAGTGGTTGAACCCATACCACCTCTCCTACAGTCAGCATCGACAAAAAATTAACTTCAGGGGTATTTAATGGTGAACTTTTTGTTTTGGTTCCTTTAATTGTTCACACATTGTGGGGTTTAAAATTTTGGATTGTTCTTTGATAAGGCTTTCAGTGCTGCTTCCTCTTCTTTCATCACCAATGGTTCCAGATCATAAGATACAGGTTGAAAGGTCTGTTGGTCCATTTGATCTTTTATATAACTCTGTATATTTTTTCCACCTTTTCTTTATCTTCTCAGCATCATTCAACATGGATCCTTGAGCATCTTGTAACATTCCAATTTGAGACTGGAATTTTTTCTTTAACTCTCGTAGCTTTTGGAAAGCCAATCTTGTTCTTCCTCTAACAGATTCTAATTCTATTTCCTTGCATGCGTCATTGTAGTATTTCTCCTTGTGTTGTCTTGCTTCATGTTGGAAATCTCTGTTGAGTTCTGCTATTGCCTCTCTTTCTCCTATGGCTTTAGCTTCTCTGCGTTTCTGGGCAATTTTCAGAGTTTCTTCGGTGATCCAGTTTGGCCATTTTTGCTTTTTCAGTTTTTATAGAGATTTATCACATTCTTCCAACACAACCTTGATGTCATCCCCTAACTCTTCTGGAACTCTATCATTTGTATCTAAAGCATCAAATTGATTTTGCAGGCAGTCTTTAAATTCTGGTGGTATATTCTCAAGGTCATATTTTGCTACATTCATGAGTAGCTTTCTCTTTTTCAACTTTAGCTTGAATTTGCATACTAGTAATGGTACTAGTGGTACTAGTAGTAGTACCACTGTCAGCTCCAGGTTTTGTCTTTGTTAATGTTAGAACTTTTGCATCATTGACCTCCACAGATGAAGTCAATTTGATTTTTGTACAATCCGTTGGGTGAAGTTCATTTGTTCAGTCACCACTTATGTTGCTGGAAGAAGGTGTTTGAGATGCATAGATTGTTAGTGTTGCAGAATTCTGTCAGTCTTTCTCCAGCTTCATTTCTGTTGCCAAGTCCATAATTTTTCCAAGCCAATGACAGGGAATTTGCCTTCTTTGTTGACAACGTTTGCGTTCCAGTCACCCATGACTATCAGTATATCATGTTTGCATGTTCTGTCAATTTCAGCTTGTATACTTGTTCATAAAACTTGTCAACTTCATCCTCTTCTGCAGCTGTTGTTGGGGTATATACTTGAATTATAGTTGTGTTAATGGGCATTCCTCATAGATGAATAAAAATTAAGCATTCACTGATTGCATTGTATGTCCTTACAGTTCTTGCAAGTTTCTTCTTGATTATAAATGCAACACTATTTCTTCTTTGTCTTTCATTTCCACAGTAGACCATGTGGTCCTCATCTCTACTATCTCCAATGGGAAACTATTCCACACATCTGCCACTCTTTCCATAAAGAAATATTTGCGTATATTTCACCCTCATCCTATGTCCCCTCATAGCAAAGTTTGCTTTCAATCAAAATAGGCTTTCCTCCCGTGCATTTATGCCATGGAGGTATTTAAATGTCTCTATCATATCACCTCTATCCCGCCTTTCCTCTAACATATACATATTAAGATCTTTAATTTAAATGCAAAAGAAAGATCTTTAAGTCTGTCTTTATATGCTTTATAACAAAGATCACTAACCATTTTAGTAGCCACCCTCCACACAGACTCCAACCTGTTTATATTCTTTTGAAGATGTGGTCTCCAGAATTGCACACAATATTCCAAATGTGGCTGCACCAGAGTTTAAACAGAGGCACTATCACCTCCTTTTTCTGCTGGCCATTCTTCTCCCTATGTACCGAAGCATTCTTCTGGCTTTTGCCGTTGTCTTTTCTACCTGTTTAGCCACCTTAAGATCATCAGAAACAATCACATTCAGGTCCCGCTCTCCTTTTATGGTTAGAAGTACTTTGCCCCCTACAATATATCGCTCCCTTGGAATTTTGCAACCCAAATGCATGAACCTGCATTTGTTAGCATTAAATCTCAGCTGCCAAATTCTTGACCATTCTTCAAGTTGAACTAGATCCCTCCTCATGTTATCTACTCCTTCCTAAGTATCTACTCTTTTGCAGCTTTTGATATCATCCGCAAACAGGCAAAACTTACCTGACAGCCCTTTTGCAATATCTCTAACAAAGATGTTAGGACAGATCCCTGTGGCACACCACTTGTAACCTCCTTCTCCTCAGAGTGAGCTCCATTTACCTGTATCCTTTATCGCCTCCCACTCAACCAATTTCTAACCCAATCAGTCACTTTAGGGTTCATCCATAGGGTGATCAGTTTATGAATAAGTCACCTGTGTGGTACGGTATCAAAGGCTTTACAGAAATCTAAGTACATCACATCTAGGGCTCTCCCTTCATCCAACTCTGTGGTCACTCAATCAAAGAAATCAATCAGGTTTGTCTGACAAGTCCTGCCTCTGTTAAACCCATTCCGCCTCGGATCCTGCAATCTATTGGCTCCAGAAACCTCACTATTCTGTTTTTTAGTAGCGTTTCTAATAATTTACTCACCACAGAGGTTAGACTAACTGGCCTGTAGTTTTCAACCTCATCCTTACTTCCGCTTTTGTTTAAAGGGACCACATGCTTCTTTCTCCAGTCCTCTTGAACCACATCTGTGAGAAAATATCAGGAGATTTTTTGGGGGTGATAACATTCCTCTGACTCCCCCCTCTGCCCCCAATACACACACACACATGATTCTTCCTCCCACCTCCATCCTCAGTGTGTTCCCTTTCCTACTTCCTGCTGACAGAAGGAGAGCAATGCTTTCAACCTTCCTCTGGCAGCTACCATCTGAAGTCTGAACCCGTGCTGCCATCGAGTCCAACATGACTAGGCAGTTCAGATGTGAGATTAAAGCCAGCAGGGGAATAGACAGAAGGAGGTAAGAAGTGGGGCGCTCCTCTTACCGGAGAGAGGGATGGAGGAAACACCACTTCAGGACGTTGAGAAAGAGGGTCAAAGATAGAGTGTTCCAAGGCACAGGCCCCAGGACAGTCTTCCTGATCAATCCTACTCAGGAAAGATTTTCTTCTGTTTATAATTTACTTGTAGTCCTGTCAGTTATATGAAACGGAGACTTATTGTGCTATGTCAAACTAGCACAAGCTACAAATCTTCCCAAATTCCTTTATACTGCATCATACAAACACCTCCATAACCCATGTATCATGGGGGGGGGGGGGGGCAGGGTCAGATTGAATGCTACCACTCAGACTGAGCAATACTTAAGTGAAAGAGTCATAGGGACAAGCACTCCTTTCTCTACAGCACATCTTCAGAAAAGGATTCCCGTCTCCCACATCTTTGAAGGGGGACATTTATTTATTTTTGGATTTAGCCTTTTCAGAAGTAGCTCAAGGCAAATTACATTCAGGTATTTCAGTGTCCACAGGGGACTTACAATCAAAATTTTCTACCTGGAGAGTCAATGGAGAGTTAAGTGACATGTCTGAGGTCATAAGGAGCATCAATGTTATTTGAGCCCTGTTGCTCTAACCACTAAGTTACACCTCCATTCCCTCAATCCCGCACCTAGAGGTTTCCATTAGATAAATTAGCCCTGACCAGCTATATATATGCTCTTTCTAAATTTACAAGAGCAAGATTGCGATAGGGCTGGGACTTTGCCTCTTCGCCCCACCCCTTGTAAGAACTTCAATCAATTTTGCCTAGCTGCAGAAAGAAAGATCAGCAGCAGCTCTCTCAGCTGACGTAGTCTGTTGTAAGGAAGTGATGAGGAATCCTCTTGTACAGCAGCCTCTGCTAGTTCTGCCACGTCTTCAGAAGGACGCGAGATCCCATTCTTCTCTCACCAGAGCATTTTCTTGCTGCTTCTTCAGAGCATAGGGAATGGAAATTCCTTGCTTTCAGGACCTGATCTGCAATGCAGCTTCTGCTACCAGTGCTGTTCTTGCTGCTTCTGCTGGGAGAGGTGAGATCCTGTTCCTTCCTGGTTCCAAAAACACATCACCACCACAGAAAGTAGCAGCTGCCTCAGGCAGTCATAGCAGCTGTAGTGTCGCTGACTCAGAAGGCTAAGCCTGTGTATTCTCATAGTTCCTGCAAAAGCCCTTCCTTTTTCTGTCTGGCAGGCTTCACCCACAAAGGAGGAAGAGCTGCTGTAGGGATATCTTAGTGAGAGGAGGAAGGGCAAAAGTGGTATTGTCAGACTGAAGGGTGAAAGGGAGGAATATGTAGAAGCTGTTGAGGATAAAGCAGAATTGCTTAACAAATATTTTTGTTTTGTGTTCGCAGATGAAGGGCCCGGAGAAGGACCTCAGAAAACACCCACAAAAAGGAAAAGAAATGACGGAGATCTTGAACGATTTTAAGAAGACTGTGTTCAGGAGGAACTAGCTAAACTAAAAGTAGACATCCCAGACACTCAAGAATATTAAAGGAACTTGGGGATGTTCTAGCATCTCTACTGACATGACCTTTTCGGTGCTTCTTTGGAGTTGCGAGTGGTTCCGGAATATGGTAAGATTAAGGACACAGCTGCCGCAGTTGGACTACAAATAATCACTTTTCTAATCTATTCCTCGAGCTTCAGATACAGACAAGAGGGTCAAGTGTGCCTCATTGAAATGCATTGCAATAGATTAACTTCTTGGCTGATGGGAGAGTAAATAGCAAAGTTAATTTCTCAAAACTTTGATTGGTCATTCGGGGGCTCAGCACTCTTATGGTAACAGGATTATTCTTGCCTAAAAGAGATGAGTAGAAGGGGCTCAATTACATCTGGAGAACGTGATTAGGCTAAGAAAGCCATCAACCAAGGAGAAGCGATATTCTAGCTGTTTCTGTTTTTTTCTTGCTCATACAGGATGTCCAGATATCCATTCATGTTTTAAGTGATCTTTGGCTTTTTCCAGTAGCATCAGGGAAGCTAAGACTAATCTATGTTTCCAGTTAACCTGTTCCTCCTAAAAACATTACCATATAGATAAAATGAAGGTCTTTGAAATATGTACCTTAACATGCCTGGAACCTTCATTTGATTGAATGTACTAAGCTTGATCATTACTAAGGAGAGACATGGAAAAAAAGTTTTGCTTTACTTTGTTATGTCATTTCATTTGCCCTTTTGTGTCCTTTCATTCATCTCATTTTCTAAGTGATTTCATTAATTTTGCTCTGTCATTTTGTTTTCCATTAAAGTGAATGGGGGAAGCAATCCTTCCTTTCTGTGACTCAAATAATTGCAGAGTTTGGTTTCAGTTGTATGAGACTTGCAGGCAGGCATGAGAGAAGAGGCAGCAGAGTGGGGCAAAGTGGGACAGAGGGTGACCTGAACACCTCATGGCACAGCAAGAGGGACTAAGTGGATAAACTTTGGCAACAGCACCCTAAGGTATCATAAAAGAGGCAAAGCAGCATCAACAGTGGCACAAGGGCCCCAAAGCATTCAGAGAAGGGCAAAGAATAGTAGGAATAGCCAAAGGTACCAAAAGAGCGGCAAAATAGCACTAACAGTGGTATTCCATGAGAGGGGCAGGGTATCAAGAGCAGTGGTGTGTACTGCACCATTGTTCAACTGCTCTTTTAGAAAGCTACTGCTACCTCCAAAGACTCAGTTTTAACACATCAGAGAAAGGATCAAGCCAAATACCAATTCCCTCCCATGTGGTGGTAGAGGAAATATGGCCTACAGAAATCAGAGCTACTCGGGGCAGGGACTCAAGTCCTTCAGATTGAGGCTCATACCTTGAATAAGGTTAGCCTTACAGTCGTAAATGGATCAATGGGATTAGTCCTTCTTATAGTTGGATTGTTTGGTAATGTCACAAAAAATGTCTAATATGCTGCACTGAAGGCTATAAAGAAAATTAGACCAGTAGTGGTGTTAGAAAACTAAAGGCAAAGGGAGCGGGGAGCAAAGCAGCAGGAGCATTAACATTATCACCCCAAGGTACCAAAAGAGGGGCAAAGGGAACCAACAAGGGTAACTGCTTATCCACAACAATCATTTCCCTCATATACCATGGAGGACCATAGCAGGCCTGATGCAGCAAGACATGGTGGGGCCAGTGGTCCTATATGGATTCGGATTTTAGATTTAATTGTTTGCCTACACAATCAATGGGGCAGTCAAGTTTGGGATATATGGCATACAGAAATCCATCTCCTTGGTATGATACAGACGTCCAAGTCCTTCTGAATGAGGATGAGACCATGGTGTTAAGCTGCCAGTAGTGGCCCATGGCACACCAGCATCCAAAACTGATGTTAAAAATCCATCAAAGGCTAAATACTGGACGACATCAATAGTGGGTACTTTAAGAGAATTTAAAAAGAATTTTGAAGGCATATTTCAAAAGGATGTGAATCCATACTATTAGAGGAAAAAGGGTGAAATCTGTGCAGTACGCATTGAGTATATGGGTTTTTTTTAAGTGCAGTCATGTCAAAGCTGACTCCTGGTGACGCAGCAGCCCCTGGGTTTTCTTGGCAAAGTATGACCTGAAGTAGATTGCAAGGCCTGTTCTTCTGAGGCAATGGAGAGTCAAGCATATTGTGCAAACTCACAAAGAGTGCTAGTGGGAATCAAACCCTGATCTCTTGGCTGCTGTTTTAGGCTGCTGTTTTATCCACTAGGCTACTACTCCATTCCGTGGCTTAGTAGAGAACCTTAACAAAATTAGTGCATGTTGAGTTGATTCAGTGCATGTTAAGCTGATTAGCATAGACTGTAAACTTCTACAACGCATTAAATTGGTTTTTTAATGCAATGAATGGGTGAAATGACCCTCCCCTAAAATATCTGGAAAATAGCCAAATGTACCAAACATTAACCAAACAATCTGCACTGTGCACATTCCTACAGCAGGATCATCAATGGATTAATCGTTTTGGTTTCCCTAGGCAGATGCCTACTGTCCCTGTTTGAAATCCACCTCTGCAGAGGATTTAACTCGAAGACGTGATTGTTTTGGGGGACAAATATCCCAGTGAACATTAAAACAGAACGGATCGCTATTCAACTGCCAGCTGCCATGGCTAATAACTATCTGGGTATTGTCATGATGTGGGTATTGATAAAGTTGAAAGTTTGAAAAGAAATCCTGTTTCTTTTAAGAAGCTAGGTGTGCAATTACCTTCACGCACAGCTAGAGGGAGCAGGAAGGAATATTCAGGAGCTAATGAGCTTGAGAAGCCTAATGATTTGCACCTGGAAATGACCCCGGAAGTCAGGCAGGAAGGATTTCCTTATAAGCCAGAGCTGAATGCTTGCAAGGGGAGTAGGAGAGGAGGTCCAGGTCCAGCTGCCTTAGGGAAAGGCAGTCCAGCAGTATTGTGCAGTGGAAGTAGAAGTGGAGGTAGAGATCCAGGACGGGGTCCAGCTGCCTTGAGGAAGAGAAGCACGGCTACACAGGGGAGCACGGCTTCACCAAGGAAAGAGAAAGAAGAGAAAGAGAAGGACCCGAGAAGGAACAGTGAAGAAATCCTAGAGGAGCAAGCCCCCAGGTACAGGGTTCACAGGGGGGAAATCCAGAAGGGCCAGGCTGATTGTGCAGCTCTCCCAAGGAGGTTTGTTAGAGCCAGCTCTGAGGTTAGAGGCTGTGCCACACCCTGTTCTTCCAGTGTTCCTGACTCCAGAAGAGAGAGAGCTAAGCCAGAAGCTAAAGGGAATGGTTTGGTGAGAAGCTCACAGTCTCTGAGGAATAATTACCCAGTTTTACCAAGCAAGAAAGGAAAGGCATTTTATAATAAACCTGAGTTCTTACCAAGGGAGGAAAGAGAGTCCAAACCAGGTTTTACTAAACTGCCAAGAAGCACAGCCCTGCCTAATGCTGAGAGGCAGAGACATTGCTACAACAGGAAATTGCTGAAAGGAAAAACTCTGTGGAGTCAAGCCAGCAAAGTTCCAGGTATGAAACAGTTATTGATGCTAGTAAATGCATGAAGCATAAAGGTCCTGGGAAAACCAGTCCTCGCTTTATAAGGAAGGAGAAACCAGACTGGTTTAGTAAAATCCCTAAAGCCCTGAGAACAGACCCTTATTGGAGACAAGGCCCCAGAGGCAAAGCACACCAACACGAGTCAGACAGGGACAGTGTTTGTTCCCCTGGTGATTTTAGTGAGGACGAATGCATGGAGACAGAATGCATTGACACAGTTTCCCTATCACCACCAGAGCAGATGGAGTGTGACCTGTGCACAGCCTTATGTCAAGAGTCTGTGGTAATTGAGTAAAATAGAAGAGTCTATGAAAATGTTGATGTTTTTGGAATGAACTGAATTCCTGTTTTCTGACCTCTGCACTAGTTGTGAAGTGTAACAATTAAGCACATATTTTGAATACTGGTGACCTTTTGCAACAAAGGACTTTTCTGTTTCATTATTCATCTCTTAATTTGAACCCTTGCATTGACGGGGAATAAAAGCCTTAATTCCCTCCACTTGGTTTTGTTGCTAAGTTCTTTTAGGCAGCCGGAACTGATAAGAACATTTTACTACGCAAATGAACCTTACGTTCCCGGTGGCTCCCTAAATATAATCTTTGCCGTGGATTGCCCATAAACATAGGCGTAGTCGGGCCTCGCCACGACAGTATTGAACGGCAGAGTCTGGATTGTGGCCAGCGCTGAATAGCCAGGTAGTACTGCCAGAGCTGCCATTATCCGTGCAAAAATGATATTCAGCACTGGCATATGGAGAACTCATCTGGAGAGCCTTGGGAGAGCTTCTTCGCTGGCTCCACCCCACACCGCCCACAGTTTGCTCCTGCAGTATCTAGAAAAGGCCTTGACAAATTAGATCCAGAAGACCGACGGCTATAAACACACTAACACTTCCTAAGGCTGTAACAAAATGCACCCAGATAACGGCAAGCAGATCTTTTATATTCTACGCCCCAAGATGCTGGAACGCCTTACCACCAAGCGTTTGTGCCATTACCGACTTAACCCAATTTAAGAAAGCACTTAAATATCACCTTTTCCTCATATACTACCCACCAAACATTACCCCCAGCAAAAGCCCCCCAAATAAGAGACACACCTTATCTTCAAATAGCCTCTCCCACTTTCTCAGTAAGATTACTAGGACTTTTGTGTTGTCATGATACCTTTTATATAATCATGTTTGTAATAAGTTAACCTTATGTTACCCAAGTTTATATACCTGTTTGCTGTAAACACGGAATAGCCTGTTATTCTGTTGATGTTGTTGTATGTGAACCGCGCTGATATCAAATAGCGCGGTATATAAAAGATTGTAATAAATAATAAATAAATAAATATAAATAAGAGCCAGGCTGAAAATTTAGGAAGCGGCTGCTGAGACCTTTTCTCCCCAGATTTTTACTCTCTTTCAGTTGATTCCCAGGTGCATACCTGGCATACGACCCTTGTTTCTGCTCTTGATACCCTTGCCCCACTCCGCCCTCCTCGCACCTCTCCTGCCGCCACTCGACATCCTTGGTACCACCCCGGTTTCTATCTCCATCGTCGATATCTCCGTCGGGCTGAGCGCTCTTGGCGTAAGCACCCCTGTTCTTCTACTCTCTCACATTTTCACTATTGTCACAAACTCTATTGCTCTCTTCTTCATTCCGCTAAACAAGATTATTATTCCAAGCTTATTTCTTCATCAGCTAATTCCTCTCGTACTCTTTATTCTGTTCTTCGCTCCCTCTCAGTCCTGCAGTCATCGCCCACTCTCTCTCCCTCCCTCCCCTCTCCTGACCCCGCTACTTTAGCGTCCTATTTCTCCTCTAAAGTCCTCTCTCTTCGTCTTTCTTTTCCTTCATGCCCCTCCCCTCTCTCCCCAGTACTCTTCATCTCCAACCTCACCATCCTTTTTGTTCCCAACATCATCCCCCCTATCCTCTGCCCCCTCCCTCTTTCTCATCGTTGGTCTACTTTTGACCCAATCACAGCTCCTATGCTCTCTAAGGTCTTCTCTTCTTCACGGAAAACTACCTGTCTTTCTGACCCCATCCCCTCCTATTGGCTTTTAGAATCCTCTCTCGCTTTGTCCTCTTTCATCCTTTCTATCTTTAACTCTAGTCTTGCCTCTGGTATCTTCCCCTCTTCCTGGAAACATGCCTTGGTCCGTCCTATCCTGAAAAACAGTTCCCTGGATCCCTCTTCCCCTCAAATTGGTGCCCTATCTCTAACCTTCCTTTCCTCTCCAAACTCTTAGAGAAACTGGTTTTCCTCCAGCTCTCCACACACCTTGAGGCTTCTCTTACCCTTCACCCCCAGCAATCTGGCTTCCGTCCTGGTCATAGAACTGAATCTGTTCTTCTTTCACTCCTCAATAAACTGCATGCTGCCCACGATCACGGTTCTCTCTCCCTTGCTGTCTCACTAGATCTTTCAGCTGCCTTTGACCTTGTTGATCATCACACCCTCCTACTTCGACTTCAAGATGCTGGTCTCTCTGGTCTGGTCCTAAAGTGGTTCCACTCTTTTTTTGTCTTGTCGTTCTTTCTCTGTCCTATCTGGTGTTGCTTCCTCCCCCTCCACCCCCCTTTTGTGTGGGGTTCCTCAAGGCTCTGTCCTCTCTCCTGTTCTCTTTAATGCCTTTTTGGCCCCCCTCACTCTCCTGGTTCAACAGTATGGTGTTTCCGCACATTATTATGCTGACGATATATTTCTTCTCTATCACACTGATTCCTTGGCTCCGGACATCACCCCTCTCAACAACTGTCTCTCCGCCATTGCTTCTTGGATTTCTTCCAACTTCCTTCATCTCAATCTCAAGAAAACTGCAGCGATCTGGTTCACCTTTGGTCACTCCCGTCCTCCTCTTGTACCGCTTCTCTCTTCCTCTCCTATCCCCTTAGTCTCCTCCCTTAGGTGTTACTCTTGATTCTGCCCTCACCTTTAAGAGTCACATTTCATCCTTGGTCCAACGTTCCTTTTTTGTGTTAAAACAACTCTGTGCTGTCTGTCCTTTTCTCTCCTCCTCCTCTCTGGCTACCCTTCTTTGTTCCTTAGTTCTCTCGTGCTTGGACTACTGTAACGTTTGCTTAGCTGGTCTCCCTCAATCTCAATTGTCCCGCATCCAACGTCTCCAGAATACAGCTGTCCGTATCCTCTCACATGCATCCGGCTTTGATCATGTCACCCCCCTCCTTTTGCACCACCATTGGCTCCCTGTTTCATATCGCATACAATTCAAAATTCTTATCTTTGTCCACAGAACTATTCACACTGGTGTTCCTTTGTACCTTGCTGATCTGATACACCTTCACACCCCCCACCGTTCTCTCCGTTCTGTCCACTCCAACCGCTTGTTCCTTCCTTCCCCGTCCCAAGCCCACCTAGAATCTACACGGTCTTCTGCTTTTTACTTTCTTGGGCCCCGCCTCTGGAACTCTCTCCCCCCTGCCCTCTGATTGGAGTCTTCTTTCAAATCCTTTAAAACCCACTTAAAAACTCACCTTTTTTGTATGGCATTCAACCTTCCGCCCCCTCGCTCACCTCCTACTACCTTCCCCCTTAACGAGTATTGTAATTAACTTTTTCATTGGTTGTCTTGTCGTTTGTTTTTGTTTTTTTTTACTTTTCTGTTCTCTTTCCTTTCCCCCTCTTGGAAACGTCTAAATTGGCATTCTCTTTCCTTTCTGCAGCCTTTTATGATTTTATGATTGTAAACCGCTCTGATACCCTGTGACGGGCGGTATATAAAGTTTTAAATAAACATAAACATAAACAAACATAAACCTTCATCACAGTACCCCCCTACCCTCACAAAAGGTGTATTGCAGCTCCTTTTTATGGGCCTGATTTACATTTTCTGTAGGAAAAGAAAGTTTAATAAATCAGGTCTTTAACATGCTATTACACAGGGTCAACAGAAGGCAGCAACACTTCTTCTCTTCCCCCTCCCAGCAACCCCAATGAGTATGTTGTCAGCACCTGAGACAACTTCCTTTTTTTCACTTATCACCATGCATGGTAATACTTGAAGAAAAAAAATCTCCCATAGCCTTCCCCCAAGCCATCAGCCAATGTCTATCTCTCTCTCTCATGGCTACCCCCCAATCAATCATTAACCAGTCTCTCTCTCTCTCTCTCTCATTGCCTCCAATAAGCCATCAGCCAGTGACTCTCCCTAAATGCCCCCAACCAGCCATGTCTTTCTCTCTCATTGCTCTCCCCAGTCAGCCAATGTCTTTCTCTCTCATTGCTCTCCCCAATCAGCCATCAGCCAGTCTCTCTCGCTCTCTCTCTCTCTCTCATTGCCCCCCAATCAGCGATCAACCAGTGTTTATCTCTCTCATTGCCCACCACATCAGCCATTACACCGAATCTCTTTCTCTCTCTGTCATCCCTCCTGATCTCCTACTCTTTCCGTTGTGCTGCATGAAAACACAGCGCCTCCCCTTCCATTGCAATCTGCTGTCTACAAAGAGCTTGAGCCGCATGGTAGAGGAAGTCCATGCTGATCTCCCCGTTTCATCTCTCAAGACTTGAAACAGCAAGATCAGCAGGTACTTCCTCCCCTGCGTAGCTCGAGCTCTGTGCAACGAGCCAATCATGGTGCAGGGAGGAATTGCTGAGCTGAACTTGGCTTTCAAATCCTGGGTGCCAGGGTGCAATGTACAGTCACCACGTCGACCTGAAAGCCAGGATTTGTCAAGCCTTGATCTAGAGACTGCCAAGGCAGTTTGTAAGGATATTAGGGATGTTTCTGGATAGTGTTGCTGAATTTCCAGGTCAGTGGCTCTTATCTGGATAGTGGCTGATGCTAACCGGACCAGTGCTGCTGAATCTTGATCCACTAGGAACATAAAGATAGTCATGTTGAGTAGCTCTACGGTAGCAAAGAGCAGCTACAGTCAAAGAATGACACAAAGCTAGTCAAAGTTGCTAAATCACAAGAGGACTGTGAAAAATTGCAAGAGGGCTTGGAGAAATCGGCAGATGAAATTGAATGTGGACAAGAGCACAGTTATGCACTTAAGGGGTCATTCTGAGCTGCGTTTAGTGTGTCTGAATGCCCGGATAACCCTGCCTTCAACAGAGTTCCTTGCACATAGTGCTGGTTTGTACGGGAGGCTCTGTTTGTGGGCGGGAGGGGAAGGGCTGTGGGAGGAGCAATGACAGGCAGTGGGCGGCAACTGACCCCAGACATACAGGGCTGATGCAGAGGTGGGCCCTGTATGTCCGGGGTCGGCGGCTTAGATGGCGGACGCAGGAGCCCCGGGGGGCGGCAAAGAGGTAAGGGAATGCAGGGGGATCCTCGCTGCCTGACCCTGGACATGGGAGGCTTGATTGAGGGTCGGGCTGCGGGGAAAGTGGCATCTCGATTGCAGACAGGTAGCATGGCTCCTTAATGGAGCCGTGTGCCATAGCTATGGGATGCCATGGCACTGTGGCTCTGTTCGGGGGCCTGGCTGAGTTAGGGTATGTGACTGGACATGTGGCTACTCAAAATCAGGTCCTGGCCTGCACATCCAGGCCGTAGACCCAATTCTGATCCCACGGGCATGTCTAGTCCCTGCGGGATCAGAATTGGGTCTCCCTCTGTACGCCCCAATTCTGATCAGCTGCATAAGGCTCTAGATGGCCAGTACAGAATCAGCCTCCTAGGGAAGAACAACCCAAACAACAGTTACATAATGCAAGGTTCTATGTTAGGAATCACCACCCAGTCACTTTATTGGCTCCCTGTCCATTTCTGCATCCAGTTCAAACTTCTCCTACTGACCTATAAGTTCATTCATTCATTCTGCGGCTCCTCACTAACGTTCGTCTCTTATCTCACCCCACTCCCCACCTCGGGAGCTCTACTGCTCTGGCAGATGTCTTCTATCTGTACCCTTCTCTACCCTTGCCAACTCCAGACTTCGTTGATTCCACCTTATTGCTCCATATGCCTGGAACACACTACTTGAATCAGTACGACAGCCTCCTTCTCTAGCCCTATTCAAATCCAGGATAAAAACCCAACTCTTTGAGGATGCTTTTGGATTTTGATCCCCTCACTCCCCTGTTCACCACTTATGTGTATCTTACCATACTCGAGTCCCCAGTTTTGTGACTGTAAGCTCTGATGAGCAGGGGCTATCTCTTATATCTATATGTACAGAGCTGTAATAATAGTAGTAGAAGAAGAAAAAAAGAATGTAGAGGTTTTCGTGGATAATACATTGGAATTCTCTACTCAGTGTGCAACAGTAGCCAAGAAAGTAGATAGAATGCTAAGAATCATAAGGAAAGGAATGGAGAATAAGGATCCATATAATGACTGTATTACTCCAAGGTGTGACTGCACCTTGAATATTGTGTGAAGTTCTGGTTGCCATATCTAATAAAGGATATAGCAGAATTAGATAAGATGAAGTGGAGGAGTGGCCTAGTGGTTGGGGCAAGGTACTTCAGGCCAGAAGGTCAGGGGTTCAAATCCCACTAGAGAACAGCAACCATGGGCCAGAAGGACTGGGGTTTCTAGTCCCACAGGTGCTCCTTGTGGTCTTGGGCAAGCCAGTTAACCCTCCATAGCCCATGTTCCCTGTAAAATAGTTATCTCCAAGTTATAATGCCCTGTTCAATGTAATTTCAGTTTGTTCAATGTAAACCACACTGATGCAGAATAGCACAGTATATAAGAGAATATAAATAAATAAAATACAGAGAAGGACAACCAAAATGATATAGAGGTATCTTTCAATCCATTTTGAGGAAAGGCTTAAAAGATAGGGTTCTTCAGCTTGGAAAAGAGAAGGCTAAGGGGAGATATGATAGAGTCTATAAATATATGAATGGAATGGGTAGAAGTTGATAGGTTGTTTATTTCTTCAAAAGGTAGAAAGACTAGGGGACACGCAATGAAGCTACAATGTAGCATATTTAAGAGTAATCAGAAAAAAAAATAGTTCTTCATTCAATGTGTAATCAAACTCTGGAATTCATTGCTGGAGGATGTAGTCAAAACAGTTAGTGTAGCTGGGTTTAAAAGAGGATTGGACGAGTTCCTGGAGGCAAAATCCATAAACCATTATTAAAGAGGAATGGGGAAATGCACTGCTTACCCTTGGGATAAGCAGTATAGAATCTGTCTAATTTTTGGGATCCTGACAGGTACTTGTGACCTGGATTGGTCACTGCTGGAAACAAGTTACTAGGATTGATGGAATTTTTGGTATGGTATGGTATTGTTTGGTATGACCCATTATGGTATATCTTATGATCTAGCAGCCACACAGACTCAAAGATTCCTCAGTGCACTCCCCGTCGATTTCGCACTTAGGTTGGGTGCACTTACTGCCACCTTGATGGGTGATATTAAGTGAACCTACACTTATCACGCCAAAGGTAAGGGGTGTGAGGGTAGTGGGATGCCCATGCTAGCAACATGGGGTCATTCCAGCCACACCTCCATTTGCTATCACACAAGTGCCAACTACCGCTCTCACTTTCTGGACTCATTGTGTGCTATCGGCGCAGATCTTACTAAACATGCCCCATAGACTCAAGAATCTTTCCAAGTAAGCATTACATATTACACTTGTTAACATTTTGTAATAACATACAGTATAAATATATTTTTTAAAACATTAGGTATTAACTCTCATTTCTTTTGTTCTTTGCCAGGTAAAACTTTGGATTTTACATTAAACTTGCAAGAAAATGCTTTCAATAAAATGTTTCCAAACTTTCCGTAAAAGTATAGTCTTTTGAATTTTATTTTCAATAAGAATGTTGATGCTTTGTGCTTGCTTTTATTTTTCAGAGCTCCAGCATCAAATTGCCTTTTCCTGGGATAGGTATAATTATTTTTGCAGGTTTATTGAAGTTTCACTCTCTGTGTAATTTTTCTTATATATGTTTTGTTTCCTGTGTACCATTCAAAATTGTGGCTCTCACATCTCTCTGTTTCTTTCTGTTTCAATTATTTTCTTATTTAGGAGGAATTTTCTAATATTTTTCCTACAGGTAAATCCTGTTTTATTCACAGAAATGGGCTTTTATATAATTACCCAGAGTATATATGTGTAAAATTAGGCACCGCGGGTCATGTTTACTAAGCCTCGTGCTGGTAATGCTTGTGTGGGCTCTTGCTCCGCCCATGCCACGTCCTGTGAGGCGATCTGCACCCCAGCCCTGGCTTTCACCCACTACCCGCTACCTGCTCTCACTAGATCTCAATCAAAAGTGCATAAGAGACCTAATGCTCCATGGTACTCCAATGAAAGGATTGCAAAACGCAGGCTCCGAAGGTTAGAAAGAAAATGGAGGCAAGTCAAGTCTCATGATTTACTGGCCCAATACAGAGTTAAACAGCTTGAATATAACAATCTTATAAATGAACGTAAGCAGCAGTACCACACCAATCTTATAATGAAATCTGTTAATAGACCAAGAGAGCCCTTTAGCATTGTAGTGAAGCTCACAAAAGACTCCATGCAGCATTGTACCCACCACCTAGACCCACAGGTTTTCGCAAATTACTTAAAATCAAAGAATATCATCATTCATACATGCTCCCCTCTAACACTGACAGATGACTAATAAAAGGATGATTCTCAACAAATTTGGGATAACTTCAGTATTCCATCATCACAGCAAATAGAGGACATAATATATGGACTTAATACAACAACATCACCATCAGACCCATGTCCAGTGTCTTGGCTCAAAGCATCAAAACATCAGTTCTCACCTTACATTCATAGAATTGTTAAGGAATCCCTTCAACAAGGATATCTACCGCAATCCTTGAAGCAAGCCATGATTTGACCAGTGCTTAAGAGCAACACACTAAGTCCTTCTGAACAAAAATCTTACTGTCCAATTTCCAGTTTACCATTTCTTGCCAAAGTCATTGAAAAGTCAGTACAAAGGCAACTTCAAGATCACATAGACTTGAATGCACCACTGGACATCCACCAGCATGGTTTTAAACCACAACACAATGTCGAAACCTTACTCACTTCCCTTTTTGATAATCTTTTAAGAGGTATAGATGACATTAAGAAGGGATTCCTGCTAGTATTCATGGATATCTCGGCTGCTTTTGACACAGTTTCTCACTCTAAGCTACTGCAACGTTTACATCATATAGGTTTACAAAAAAATACTCTGAATTGGTTCACCTCCTACTTGGAAGGCCGTATGCAGCAAGTCAAATGTGACCAAAAAAAATCCTTGCAATTCCCTATTATCCAAGGAGTACCACAGGGTTCAGCTTTGTCTTCTATACTTTTCAATATTTATATCCAACCTATATGTAACATCATTAAACTTCACAAACTCCATTATCACCTCCATGCTGACAACATCATGGTATATACTCCAATAGTCTTACAATCACTTGACGCATCAGCAATTTCTAGATGCCTCCAAGATACAAGTACCTGGCTTTCAGATAATAAACTTACACTTAATTATGATAAAATAGAGGCAATGTTCGTTACTAGAAACCACAATTTCATTCCACCGCAAACTATTAACTTACTAGATAGATCCATTGTAGCTAAGAATGAGGTCAAATACCTAGGCATAATACTGGACAAGGCTTTAAATCTTAAATCTCATATTGCTAAGACTACAAACAAGGCCTATCATTGTTTAAAGATTATTAGAAAGCTCAAGCTGTTACTCCATCAAGACCATTTCCGTACAGTGTGTCAAGCACTTATTACCCCCCTCTTAGATTACGGAAATTTGCTGTATCAAGGCCTCCCTCAACAGACTTTACACCCTCTCCAGATGGTTCAAAATACCACTGCACGCATCATCACTGGTACTACAAGAACAGATCATATCTCCCCTGTCTTACAGCAGTTGCACAGGCTTCCAGTGAATGTCAGATCTAAATTCAAAACACTCTTAATTATCTTTAGAATATATAATCATCTATTGGCAGAGTATTATAGCAAGGGATATTATTAATAGGCCAAGAAGAAACATCAATAATAATGACAATAGAATTGGCACTCCTGCTGCTATTGTAAGACCAAGCAAGCGACTTCAAGAAGCGCTCCTTCATTACTGGTGTCCAGACTTTGGAACTCTCTCCCAGTGGGCCTAAGGACTATGAGTGATATTAAAGATTTCTGTAAAGCCCTAAAAACCCTGCTTTTAGCAGAAACTTATGAGCTAGTAGACAATCAATAGTTTCTACCATTTGGTCTACTATTACTTACATCAACTCGTCTTAGTATTGTTTAGTGTTATGTATAATATTTTATGTACCTCATGTTATTTGTAATCTTCCGTTTGTAATGTGACCACTTTGATTGTAGGATAAGGTGGGATACAAATCTGTCTAAATAAATAAATTTACGTTCCTGTGCTCGCTCTGCTGAGCGTGCTTGGCTCAAATCCCGCTCCTTTGCTGACTTTGTACACTTCAAATTCATGCTTGTCTCTTTCCAGTCAGCCATAGCTCTTGCCAAACAAGACTATTATGTCCATCTGACTAACTTTCTTACTTCTGACCCTCGCCATCTCTTTATTACTCTCAGCTCTCTCCTCAAAGTGCCTCTGCCTCTGATCCCTCCCTCCCTTTCTGCCCAAACCCTGGCTGACTATTTCCATGACAAAATCCACAAGATCACCCTCAAATTCCCCACAAAGTCAGCTACTTCCCCTCCTCCCCCTCTTGACTCCCAACTTCTCTACCTCTGCTACCCTCTCCTCCTTTCCTGTGATTTCTGAAGAGGAAACTGCCCACCTTCTTTCTTCCTCCAAACTCACCACCTGCTCCTCTGATCCTATCCCCACCCGCTTCCTAAGCCCCATCTCCTCCACTGTTGTCCCTTCCATCTCTCATATTCTCAACCTTTTGCTCTCCACTGCAACTGTCCCTGCAGCCTTCAAGCATGCATTGGTCACACCTCTCTTCAAGAAACCCTCACTTGATCCCACCTGTCCTTCTAATTATCGACCCATCTCCCTCCTTCTTTTCGTTTTTAAACTACTTGAACGTGCTGTTCACCACCGCTGCCTCGACTTCCTCTCCTCTCATGCCCTCCTGGATCCTTTACAGTCTGGCTTTCATCCTTTACACTCTACTGAAATGATTCTTGACAAAGTCTCCAGTGACTTGTTCCTGGCAAAATCCAAGGCCCTTTACTCTGTCCTCATCCTTCTTGACCTCTCTGCTGCTTTTGACACTGTTGACCACAACCTTCTCCTCAATACCCTGTCCTCCCTTGGTTTTAAGGGCTCTGTAATATCCTGGTTCTCCTCCTATCTCTTCCATCGCTCTTTCAGTGTGTGTTCTTGTGGCTCCTCCTCCTCTGCTATCTCATTCCCAGTTGGTGTACCCCAAGGATCTGTCTTGTGGCCGCTCCTTTTCTCTCTCTATACCCAGTCCCTTGGTGCGCTTATCTCTTCCCATGGTTTTCAGTACCATCTTTATGCTGATGACTCCCAGATCTACCTCTCTAAACCTGAAATCTCTCTGGCTATCCAGACCCGGATCTCTCTCTGCCTTTCTGACATTGCAGCCTGAATGTCCCACTGCCACTTGAAATTGAACATGGCCAAGACTGAACTTCTTATCTTTCCCCCTAAAACCTCCCCTCCTCTTCCTCCTTTCTCTGTCTCTGTGGATAACTCTGTACTCCTTCCTGTTTCCTCGGCTCGCAATCTTGGGGTTGTCTTTGACTCTTCTCTCTCCTTCTCCACACACATTCATCTCATAGCTAAGACCTGCCGTTTCTTTCTCTATAACATCAGCAAAATCCGTCCTTTCTTTTCTGAACACACTACTAAGACGCTTATCCACTCCTTAATCACCTCCCGTCTTGACTACTGTAACCTACTCCTCTCTCCCCTTCAATCTGTTCAGCACTCTGCTGCGTGGCTAATCTTCTGCCAGCCTTGTCATGCCCACATTACTCCTCTTCTCAAGTCACTTCACTGGCTCCCTATCTGTTTCCGCATCCAGTTCAAACTTCTCCTACTGACCTATAAATGCAATCACTCTGCAGCTCCTCACTACCTTTCTTCTCTTATCTCTCCTTACAACCCCCCTCAGGAACTCCACTCTTCTGGCAGACTTCTTCTATCTGTGTCCTTCTCTTCTATTGCTAACTTCAGACTTCGCTCCTTTCAACTTGCTGCACTTTACGCCTGGAACAAACTACCTGTGTCTGTACGCCAGGCACCTTCTCTGACCCTCTTCAAATCCAGGCTGAAAACTCTCCTCTTCACTGCTGCTTTTGGTTCTTGACTCACCTGATCTTCTTTTCTTTCCTTTCCCCCTTGTTTTATCCCAGTCTACACCTTCTGTGCTGTCTGTCTTGACTAGATTGTAAGCTCTATGAGCAGGGACTGTCTCTTACATGTCTGTGCAGCGCTGCGTATGACTTGTAGCGCTATACAAATGCTCAGTAGTAGTAGTAGTAGTAATTACTAATGGGGGGGGGTCAGCGTTTTATGAGGCGTGTGCGACTTTTCCCCTGCAGTTAGCACGGACCCTGTAAACAGTACCATGCAAGCTGGCATGTGCGTAGATGTGACGCCACCCACTGAGGGAGTGTTAAGTGCAGTTATGCTAATGGCACCAAACATGATTAGCGCGGGCTGCTAACACCCACCTTAGCTGCGACACACCAGCAGCAACTGCATTCTGCCCATGTTCCACCCCGTCCCCGTCCTGATGGGCACCACCAGGGTAGCTTGCGATTTTTAGTGCAGAGACCCTGTGCTACTTTTTAGTGTGGCAACCAAACTGTGTACTACCAGGTAGCGTATTTTAGTAACCCTCACCCCGTGACAAGAAAGTGCATTCTTTTAACACACCGTCACAGTAACAAATCCATACTAAGTTCATAACACAGGTTTGGATGGGATCAGGGAGGGTTCAAGGACAGTAGACAAAAGTGGAAGTAAGGATGTGGTTGAAAACTACAGGCTGGTTAGTTTAACTTCGGTGGTGAGTAAATTATTGGAAATGCTGCTGAAAGAGAAAATAGTGAGGTTTCTGGAGTCCGGCGGATTACAGGATCCGAGGCAGCATGGATTCACCAGAGGCAGGTCTTGTCAGACAAATCTGATTGAGTTCTTTGACTGGGTGACCAGGGAGTTCAACTGAGGGAGAGCCCTAGATGCGGTGTATTTAGATTTCAGTAAAGCCTTTGACACTGTTCCTCACAGGCGACTTATAAACAATCTGAGCACCCTAGGAATGGACCCTAAAGTTACTGCTTGGGTTAGAAATTGGTTGGGTGGGAGGCGACAAAGAGTACAAGTAAATGGAGCTCACTCTGAGGAGAACGATGTTATCAGTGGTGTGCCCCAGGGATCTGTCCGTGGTCCGATTCTTTTTAACATCTTTGTTAGTGATATAGCGGAAGGGCTTTCAGGTAAGGTTTGCCTCTTTGCGGATGATACCAAAATCTGTAATAGAGTAGACACCCAGGAAGGGGTAGATAACATGAGGAGGGATCTAGCTAAGCTTGAAGAATGGTCTAGAATTTGGCAGCTGGGATTTAATGTTAAAAAATGTAAGGTCATACATTTGGGCTGCAGCAATCCAAGGGAGCAATATAGTATAGGGGTGAAGTACTTTTGTCCACTAAAGAAGAGCGGGAACTAGGCATGGTTGTGTCTGATGATCTTAAAGTAGCTAAACAGGTAGAAAAGGCGACAGCAAAAGCTAGAAAGATGCTTGGGTGCATACGGAGAGGAATGGCTAGCAGAAAAAAGGAGGTGATAATGCCTCTGTATAAGTCTTTGGTGCGACCTCATTTGGAGTATAGTGTGCAATTCTGGAGACCGCACCTTCAAAAGGATGTGAACAGGATGGAGTCGGTGCAGAGGGTGGCTACTAAAATGATTAGTGGTCTTCATTATAAAGCATATGAGGACAGACTGAAAGATCTTAATATGTACACCTTACAGGAAAGGCGGGATAGAGGTGATATGACTGAGATGTTTAAATACCTCCGTGGCATAAATGTTCAGGGAGAGAGCCTCTTTCAATTGAAAGCAAGTTCTGCTACAAGGGGACATGGGATGAGGGTGAAGGGAGATAGATTCAGGAGTGATATGCGGAAATATTTCTTTATGGAAAGAGTAGTGGATCCATGGAATAGTCTCCCAGTGGAGGTGGTAGAGATGAGGACAGTAACTGAATTCAAAAAAGCATGGGACAAACACAGAGGATCTCTAAAGGTAAAAAGGGGACTGTTGTAGTTGTTATGGAAGGACAGACTAGATAGGCCATGTGGTCTTTTTCTGTCATCATATTTCTATGTTTCTATAACATCTCAAGATGACTATCAAAGTAAGTCAAGACTAAGACCAAAGGGCCTGATTTTCAAAAGACACACTGTTTACAGCCCAGTAAACTGTGTAAATGCCTTAACTGGGGATATTCAATGGCACTTACACAGTTGTACCGTTGAATATCCCCTTCTAACTCCCCTACGTGCTCCGATGCTATCTGTTTACCATTGGAGCATGTTGGGGGCATTCCGGGGTGGAGCGAAGGCAGAGACTGTTGCTAAATGGGCAGCAGCGATATTGCCTGCTGCCTGGTTAGCAACCTGTGCCTAAAAGATAGGTGAGGAAAACTCTTGCCTATCTTTAAAGCGCAGAAGCTAACTGGGCAGCATGCAATATCGCCGCTGCCGAGTTAGCTACTGCGGCGTCCGGCGTCTGCGGAGATCCCTGGATATTCAATGCTGGGGGCTGCATATGACCCTGACATTGAATATCCGGGGTTAAGGGTCAGCAGGCAGGGCTATGTACCGTAGGGATGCACAGTCTGCCCAACTCAATATTGGGCCCACAGTTATCATTCAAATAACAAATAGTTCAGGACTGTCAATACTATTCAGTCAGAAGTACAGCCACAAAGAAAAAAGAGAACAGAAAGAAAAAGAAGGAAAAATAAAAGAAAACACAAGAAGGGATGAAAAGCAGATCAAGCTAGTTAATCCTCCTCCTCCCCCCACTTCCTCTCTATCCACAATCCCTGGGGACCTTATTGTAGGTAGATATCAAATGGTTTCCAGAGTTTCACAACATAGGCTGACCTACCAAGCTTCTCAGCACAAACCTTCTCCATTTTATAATACAGCAGAAGAGAATGACACCAAAAATGACTAGTAAGGAAGTTGATGTCCTTCCAGTTTTTCAGGATAGATTGGACAGCTATAGCTAGATAGACATCATATACATGTAAAATAGATATGGATAATCCACAGGTGGGTATTGCAGAATGCAGCATTATGTTATGGTAAGACAGATGGATCTTATATCTAAAGACCTGAGACATAACGTCCCACTTCATCCCAAAAGACTTTGAATTTCGCACACTCAAAAACCAGGTGTGCAAAAGTACGAATTTGACTATGACAACGCCAATATAAATTAGAATTTAACAATCCAGCTCTGTTCATTTTCACTGTGGCCCATTGAGCACAATGTGCAAGGAAACAGAAAATGGCGCAAGCTAGCTAGGCGAGAAGGACGAATTGATCTACACCAGAAGAACGTCCAATCATCAACATATTCCATCTGAGCGAGACATTCCTGTTTCCAGATTGTATGTAAGGTCTTAGGCTCCTGATAAATCATATTTATGAGGAGTTTATGCACTTGAGAACCAATGTGTCCAGTTTCCCAAAAACAATCAGCTTGCACATTAATATCAGAAAGAGTAGATCTATGTAGAATATCTGAGCTACTCTGTTTAAGACTGTGAGATAATTGTAACCATTTAAAGCGATCTGCAGGCCCCAAATCAAACTTTGAGCTGAGCTGCTCCCATGTACATAATTTCCTTCCCATCAACACATGATCTAAAGTCCAAATTTCTTTATTCCACCAAGTCGGCCAAAAGATAGGTTTGCCCATAATGGAATCAAGGAACTATGTATCCAAGAATGAGGAGACAGCTTATCTAAGTACAAGAGAGCTTGTTTGGTACTGGATATAGTAGGGGTTTGAAATACTTCATGAGATGGGGAAATCCCCATAAGCAAGGATATTGGAAATGGATAGCAAGGTCTTGCTCAAGTCTGAACCAATGTGGAGAATCGACTTCTAACAAATCCAAAGTCATCCAGCGTAAACCATATTTCAGCAAAAAAGCCCTCTGATATAAAGCAAAGTCAGGGAAGTCTACTCCATCCCATTCTTTCGGTGACTTCAGCTTCTTAAGAAATATCTTAGGGTTCTTTCCTTTCCATAAGTAACAAATTAATAAACTGTCTAGCCTACGGAAGAACTTCAGTGGACAAAGCTCAGACAGAAGGGAGAGGAGACAATTAACTTGAGGGGCTATTTTAATAGATTCCTTTCTACCCCACCAGGAAAGACCGAGCGGATTCTCCCTAGTAATGTTAGCCTCAACTAACTAACATTTTCTTCATATTAACATCCATAACAATTCCATGGTCATTATGGACATGCATTCATAAATACTTGATCCACTTGGAAGCCCACTGGAGACCATCACTTCCAATCAATTTTTCAATGCAGAAAGAATTGAGTGACATAACTTCTGATTTAGTTAAATTTATTTTATATCTGACTAAAGCTGCATTTTTTAAAGGATGAATATGGAGATGACTGTATCAATAAGAAATCGTCAGCATAAGCTAAGACTTTATACTCTTTTTTTCTTAACCCTCAGGTCCTGTATGTTATCATTTTGCCGAATAGCTAGCAAAAATGGCTCTAGAGCTATATTGAATAAAAGGGGTGACAGAGGACAACCTTGATGTGTGCCTCTGGATAAACAAAATGGATCATTTACTGTAACTCTAGACCTTGGATTGGCATAAAGATCTCAAGTAGAAATAATGAAATGAGAGCCACAAACAAACCATTCCATGAAGTCCCGTTCTACCCTGTCAAAGACTTTCTCAGCATCCAAAATGAGAGATGCTAGAGGAGCATTCTGGGACAGAGCAAGAGCAATAAGGTCCCTAAGCAATCTAAAATTGTTACTAATATGCCTATCTTTCAAAAGGTCCACCTGATCTACCTGAATTATCTTGCCTCGAACATCCCTAAATCTCATTGCCAAAATTGTAGCATAGAGTTTACAATCTACATTTAACAAGGAAATGGATCTATAGTTTTCTACCTTAGAATCATCCCGCCTGGGTTTAGGTATGGCAGTAATCACCACATCCTCAAACTCAAGGCCCAACGAATGCGAGGTCATATAAGAGTCAAACAGCTGCAAAAGAAAGGGACCCAGGTTTGGAAGAAATGACCTATAAAATTCTACCAGGAGCCCATCTGGACCTGGAGTTTTATGGAGATTGTGATAATGACAGCAATGCTGAGCAGATGGATTGGGAAAATAATGAGCATTGTACCTTTAAGAGTAAGGACAAGTCAGGTTCCCATAGAAACCGAAAGCTTCTAACTAGAACTGAGCCCAGCCATAGCAATGATGTAGGAGCTAAGTGGAGCTCTAATGAGTTACACCTGAGTAGCCAGAGGGGTGTGGCTGCTGAAGGAAGCCGTTTTAAACCTGCTTCAGAGCTGGAGTTCAGGAAGAGAGGTGGAGAGAGAGAGAGCACACAGAAGCCACGAGGCGAGCAACGACAGCAGACAGAGCAACACAGGCAAGGAAGGCAAAGAGGAGAGCAGCAAAGAGGGAAACTTTGGAACCCAGAACTAGCAAAGGAGGATTCTGGAAGGTCCATTTCCTTTACCTCGAGAGCACTAGAAGCAAAGCCAAAACCTCTGTGGAAACTACCCGAAGAAAAGGTAGAAGAGTTTACCTATACGAGGGAAGAAAGCTCTGATTACAGAAAAGGCATTGCGAGTGAAAAAGGTACGTCTGCCATAATTCCTAGCCAGAGACGTGCTGAGGAGATTGTACAGCAGTTAAAGAACAGTGCTAATAAGAGCAGAGATAGCACTGCTGCAAAAACAGTTCCAGTCAGAAACATTCTTAGTAAGTGTTTTGAAACAGACGTAAAGGCTGTTGCTAAGAGTTTACATAAGAATCAGTTTCCTGCACTAGAGAAAGTTACTGCCAATCAGAGGGACAACTTTATTGAACAGCTGCAAGAAGTTCTCAGTGACCTGCAGTCTAGAAGTTCCCCTAAGCAGAGTTATAATGATTACAGCGAGGAGATGATTGTTGACGTAGAAAGCACTCCTGATACAACTCTTTTAACCTCGTCATAATCATTGGCTAAATTTGGTGGTACGGTCTGGTAAGCAGTCAATGCCTCACCCGTGAGAGACATTGCTAACCTGATTGCCCATTGGTCTTTAGGCCAATTTATCAAGTGAGCAACTCATTCAAATGTTTCAAGATAATCATCCAGATTGTCTCTATCAGTTAACTGTCCAAAGTTCCATGCTTTCCTGGACCAGGTTCCTAAAGCATGAGCTTGGTTTAAGCCTGATGAACCTGGTGAAGGAGAATCAGGATCTGGCTCCTTCCTAGTACTCTGGATCCATGCTTCCATCATCTGAATGAGCGGGCGTTGCTGCGCTTCCATCCGGGCTGCAGCTCACTCTAGAGCTTCTGTCGCTAGCTCCTGTTGTTGCTCAAACTGTGATGCCATCCAGGTGAGCACTTTCTTCGTCTCCATAGCCATTCTGAAAAGACAAAGCAGACAAACGCAACCACCCAAGTGCGGTACCACAGTATAGAAGGTATTTTAACTTTTCCCACCAACTACACTGATACCCACAGCACAAGTATCCTCAGGTAACCCTGTTAGACACCAATTACCTGATACTAGTGGTGCGTCAGGCTTGTGAGCAACATTGGTCTCCTCAGTAGCAGACACGCCTTCTCCGTCCAGAAGTAGCTTTGCTAGACGTTTTCCTGTAGCTTGATTTTCAAAAAATTTTCTTGCACCTTTAAATCCTTTGCGCATGCGTGCTTGTGCCTTGATCCTGCCAACTACGCCAATCTGTCCTGCCCCCGCCTAGGGCCGGTGACTCTAGAGCAAGGGTGACCTCTACTTTGTCTTCAAGTGTCCTTTTTTGACTAAGGTAGCAGCAAGGTACGCTGGGAGTTGTAGTCTAGGCTTACTATCAAACAAAGGTGTTGTGGCACGAGGGTCATTTGAACAGATAAATTTTTATTTGGGGTTTTCCCTTTCACACATAGATTCTTGGCTCAATACATGACACGGATTACTTTCCAAAACAATAGGAAACAGGAGCAATTCAAAGTTAGAAAATAAAGCATATGGCCAACTGTTTCTTCACAGCAAACATTCAGGAGAAAACAACTTTGCATTACCTTCATGCAAAGGTTGTCTAACGTAGGTCCAAGTGATCAATCTCGCTATAAAGTGGGCCATAGAGTCTTTGAAGTTCTACCTGGCAGGTAGGAAATTTTTGCTCATGACTGATCACGCCCCTTTAAAGTGGCTTGGACAAATGAAAGACCACAAGCCGAGATTGACAAGGTGGTATATGGTGCTGGAAGCATTTGACTTTACCATTGAACACAGAGCTGGCAAGCTACATCAGAATGCGGACGCATTATCCAGGATTACATGCTGCGATGATGTCATCAACCCAGCCTGTAATATCTTAAGGGGGGGAATATGTGATAATGACAGCAATGCTGAGCAGATGGATTGGGAAAATAATGAGCATTGTACCTTTAAGAGTAAGGACAAGTCAGGTTCCCATAGAAACCGAAAGCTTCTAACTAGAACTGAGCTCAGCCATAGCAGTGACGTAGGAGCTGAGTGGAGCTCTAATGAGTTGCACCTGAGTAGCCAGAGGGGTATGGCTGCTGAAGGAAGCCGTTTTAAACCTGCTTCAGAGCTAGAGTTCAGGAAGAGAGGTGGAGAGAGAGAGAGCACACAGAAGCCACGAGTCGAGCAACGACAGCAGACAGAGCAACGCAGGCAAGGAAGGCAAAGAGGAGAGCAGCAAAGAGGGAAACTTTGGAACCCAGAACTAGCAAAGGAGGATTCTGGAAGGTCCATTTCCTTTACCACGAGAGCACTAGAAGCAAAGCCAAAACCTCTGTGGAAACTACCTGAAGAAAAGGTAGAAGAGTTTACCTATACGAGGGAGGAAAGCTCTGATTACAGAAAAGGCATTGCGAGTGAAAAAGGTACGTCTGCCATAATTCCTAGCCAGAGACTTGCTGAGGAGATTGTACAGCAGTTAAAGAACAGTGCTAATAAGAGCAGAGATAGCACTGCTGCAAAAACAGTTCCAGTCAGAAACATTCTTAGTAAGTGTTTTGAAACAGACGTAAAGGCTGTTGCTAAGAGCTTACGTAAGAATCAGTTTCCTGCACTAGAGAAAGTTACTGCCAATCAGAGAAACAACTTTATTGAACAGCTGCAAGAAGTTCTCAGTGACCTGCAGTCTAGAAGTTCCCCTAAGCAGAGTTATAATGATTACAGCGAGGAGATGATTGTTGATGTAGAAAGCACTCCTGATACACCTGATATTTGTGAGATGGATTGTTCTTTATGTGAGATTGATCACTTGGACCTACGTTAGACAACCTTTGCATGAAGGTAATGCAAAGTTGTTTTCTCCTGAATGTTTGCTGTGAAGAAACAGTTGGCCATATGCTTTATTTTCTAACTTTGAATTGCTCCTTTTTCCTATTGTTTTGGAAAGTAATCCGTGTCATGTATTGAGCCAAGAATCTATGTGTGAAAGGGAAAACCCCAAATAAAAATTTATCTGTTCAAATGACCCTCGTGCCACAACACCTTTGTTTGATAGTAAGCCTAGACTACTACTCCCAGCGTACCCTGCTGCTACCTTAGTCAAAAAAGGACACTTGAAGACAAAGTAGAGGTCACCCTTGCTCTAGAGTCACCGGCCCTAGGCGGGGGCAGGACAAGATGCAGAGATTTTAAAGAAGCTCAATCTCAGAATAGGCAAGAGTCTTATCTAGAGAGGTCTTATCTTCTTCCAACAAAACGGTGACTGAAGTTTGACAAAAAATCATAATCTCGAAGACTTACTGAGGAATCAGAAAGATAAGGTTTCATAGAATTCTTTAATTTTTGCGCAATCTGCGAATCAGAACCTGGGAGTTACGGGCCCGATTTTTGAAGGCATTTACATGGATAACAGCCCATGTTAACCATGTAAATGCCTTAATCAGGGATTTTCAAAGGTACCTACATGGCTAGTGCCTTTGAAAATCCCTGATTAAGTCTCCTACATGCCCCGATGCTATCCAGTTACATCAGGGTGTGTTGGGGGTATTCCGGGGTGGAACGGAGACGGGGAATGGTGCTAACCAGGTAGCAGTGATTTTGATGCTGCCTGGTTGGATGCTCCACACCTTAAAGATAGGTGAGGAAAACTCTTGCCTATCTTTAAGGAGCTGGGGCTAAATGGGCAGTATCCAAAATTGCTGCTGCCTAGTTAGTCTCTGTGACTTTCCAGCTGTGCAGTGAACCCTGTATTTTCACTTCCATTCCTGTGGAAGTGAAAATCTGGGGTTAAGGGGTTGGCGGGTAGATTATGTGGCTACAGTGCTTAGCCCTGCCCAATGCAATATCAGGCCCTACGATCTCTGATAATAGCAACTTTAGTCCTAGCATTTCTAGCCCTCAACATCTGAGCGAATAGTCTGCCACGTGTGTTATTATACAAAAAAATATTGGTCAACTGTAGGAGTGAAAATCTAATAGCAATGTAACACTCCACCGTACCAAAACTGATGTTTGATGTTTATAAAACAACTTTCAAGAAGGAAGAAACATTTCTTCTTTTCATACAATCTCTTTGTAGCACATGCATCCGCTAATAAGGAAGTCTCAGAACTTTCGGGCTATAAAATGAATTACATTGATTATATCAATTATTGTAAAACATTTGCCCTACCACATCAATGACCTTCCTTATAGCAAGTTCATACAAACTATGCCATGAACAACGAAGCAGCAACTTAACTTTCAGCACAGCTGCGATCCGCCAAATCCACCAAATCCACCAAATCTAATGCCCTGACGCCCCACTCGAGCGCCCCTCAAGCGTTTCACTCTCTGTTTCATCAGGGGGTACAGTTGCTCACAACAGCTACAAAAGACAAAACCCAAACATTAAAAACTTCTCTAATCATATAGCACATCAATCTATAAAAAATCCATGCGACACTTACCAATACACATTTACAACACCTTCCTTAGGATTAACCAAATCTCAACATGGCCGGGCAGGCTTCAACAACGCCGCGCATGTGACCTCAATACCTACTTGTTTAAAAAACCTGCCACTCAATGACATCATACCGGTAATCCATCCAATCACAAACCACCAGAATTTCTTAAAGCAACCCACCGGCTGCTTCCTACAACCCCCCAACCAATCTTTACCACTAATACCACTAATACCACTTCTGCCTTCATATCAAAGATGATTAAAATTAGAAATCACCCAAAACCACATCCCAAAGAAACATCGCACCCCTGACTAGCAACTCTTCTCCGATCTTTTATACCCTACAAGCAAACAGCCCAATCGATTTGCATATTTAAACCCTCCGGAATTACTGTACGTACCTGAAAAATCCAACGTTGTTCACAGAGCAACAACTCCTGCTCTCTTGTATTTCCTCCTCTACCAACCATCACTTTGTCCAAACAGAAACACCGAAGATCCATGAAAGTATGGCCCAGATCCAAACAATGCTTAACTATGGGCGCCTCCTTAACTTTGCAGGAAATCCTACTTTTATGCTCTAGTATACGCTTCCTCAACTGCCGATTAGTCTTTCCTATCTACAGCAACTAACACAGGCATAATATACCATAAACTACAAACTCTGAATCACAGGATGTTTGCCATTTCAGCTTAAACTCTCTCCCATGGTATACGAAATGTGCAGTGTCCCAGGTAACCTCACAGATCCTACAGTTATCGCACCTCCGATGCCCTCTAAATCCCCCATCTGATCTCAACAAAGGCCGCAGTACTGAAGGACTCAACCATTCCTGCAAATTCTGGTGTCTTTGCCATAATGCACATATATAAATGTTTTATTACACACATTTTTATATATATATTCTTTATATATATATATTTTTATATTTTTATAATTTGTTGGTGTTTTTAATTCATAATTAGATCCTTTACTATACTGTTTTTGTTTTTGTTAATGTACAATGATTTGCATGTCCATTTATTTATTTATTTAATTAATTATTTATTTATTCATTTAATGGTTTGTCTTTTGACTGTGTTCTTATTTATCTTGAATTTATTTCAATCTTGAATTTGTTTTTCTGAGGTTTGTTTCCTTATTTGATATCCCCCTGAAGAAGGTCTATGGCTGAAACGTGTAGGGGTCAATAAAAGAGGTTGTTAAACCTAAATATCTGCCAGTCTTGGTATCTGTTCCTTTGTTTCCAGCCTCAATGGTAGTGACACATTGCTCTACCTGCTCGAGCCGTGAGTGTGATGTCTGTATTTTGGCTGAGAGACTAGCAAGCTCCAATTTTATATCCTGTATCGAACCAGCTGCAATTTGATAAGCTCCCATAGATTACGAATCTCAGCCCAGACTGTACCATCAGAGTCTTCATGAGCCTTAGAAGGCACCATTTTCTCTGGAGTTACAGGGTTTCTCTTGTGTTTCTTCAACTCCAAATTTACAGAGAAGTGTTGATTGGTTTTGTTAGGCTTTGAGTTTGTCCTAAACGCCAATGCTCAGTAAGGTGAAAGGATAGATTAGAATGCAAATTAGACCACACAGCTCCAAGGATGTATAAAGATACTGAAAAGAGCAGCAGAGCTTTCACATTAAGCAGGCATCTTGACTGAATCCAAAGCCACACCCTCCACTAACTTACCTGTCAAAGATTAAAGAGAACCTAACTAGTCTGGTCCGAAGATATTCTCTACTGTGTTCTCTAATTTTCAGGATACTTTGGTGTATTTGTTGGTATATTTTCCTAGCTACCTATAATTAAATTTTCCTAAGGCCTATATTTACTAATGCTTAGTAACAGCACTGTGGTAGTGTGCCATGCGGTGGGAAGAGGTTTTTCTTTACAACACAGGTCAGACAGCAGTTCAGGGAAAACAAAAGCAGTTTTTATTCTGTCCCAGCTTGTTGTTGTTAAGTGCCGTCAAGTCGGTGTTGACTCATGGCGACCCTCTGGATAATTGCCCTAAATTGCATTCGATCTTCAGTCAGGCGGCTCATCGCTGACAGGCTGGCACCCACAGCTGCCGTCACTGTATCGATCCATCCCCCTTCCTCTCCTGCGTTGACCTTCCACCTTGCCAAGCATGATGTACTTCTCCACTGATCTCTCTCTTCACATGATGTGTCCAAAGTATGAAAGTCGATGTCCCGTCATCTGAGCTTCCAAAGAAAGCTTAGGTTTGATCTCCTCCAGTACCGACTGGTTTGTTCTTCAGGCAGTCCATGGCATACAAGGTATTCATCGCCAGCACCATAATTCAAAGGCATCAATTTTCTTCCTGTCTATCTTTTTCACTGTCCAACTTTCACATCCATATGATGTTATTGAAGATGCCATGGCTTGAACAAGTCGAATGTTAGCATGGAGAGAGACATCTGTGCTCCTGAGAATCTTGTCTAGGTCCTTCATAGCCATTCTACCAAGAGCAATGCGTCGTTGGTTTTCTTGACTGCTTGTTGCTTCTTTATTGATAGTTGATCCATGTACGCTAAAGTTGTCAACTATTTCAATTTCTTCTCCATCAACGATGAACTTACTGATTTTGCTAGCTGCCAGGATCTTTGTCTTCTTAACATTAAGGTGCAGACCAATTTTAAGACTATATTCCTTGATCTTGAGAAGCAAATTTTCAAATCGTCTTCGCTTTCAGCCAGTAATGTGGTATCATCAGCATAGCGAAGGTTGTTGATGAGTCTTCCAATAATCTTCACACAGTTGTCTTCATACAGTCTTGCTTGTTAAACCTCCACAAAACAAAACCCAGAACAGGGAAAACAGGGAAAACAAAATCAGCTTTACTTCTGTCCCAGCTTGTTAAACCTTCACAAACTGGTTTTCCCGGCTTTTCCTCCAGCCCTAGTTAGAGTTCTTATCTCAGAACTCCTTTGCATTGCTTGCCTTGGAAGGACCTGGCTCCATGGGCATCTCCCTCTAGCAGCCTCCTAGGTTGTTAACCTCTCCCCCTGAGCTACGCCCTCCCAGCTCTGAACTCTGGGCTGAAGACTGTCTTAAAGGGGACTGTTGATAATCCCTTTGGAGAGGGGCGGGTAACATTCTATATACTCCATTACAACCACTATCATACGTTAACTGCTGCAAAGCCCATTTTACAGTATATCATGGGCTTTGTGGGAGATAATGCTTGATAATGTTATTACGCACTAAATGTTAGTAAATAAGAGCCCAAATTAGAGTCAGAGCATCACTGGACTTATATGGTGTCAATTCCAAGTGATTATTCTGTGAATCACATGGAGAGGCAGAAGATCCTGAAGTACCAAGAAAATGTGGCAGAAAGATACAGAAATATTTCTCATCATATTGGGAGCCACAGGCTTGATAAAGAAGAATTTCCAAGCACATCTTGACAAAGTACCCATACATGTTAAATGTTACATCTTAAAAATTCCAGAAGGAAGCTCTCTTTGGTACAATGCAAATACTGCGTCAAACATTAGCAGTAAATTTGAGAGACTGACATCGTATTTCACATACCTTGGCTTAGAAGTGAGGTTCATGGCTGTCATGGTATGCAGAAAAATAACCCATTTGGAGAAATTGCCCCGAGACAAACCATTATAAACTGACCACCCACACACTTCTAAATGAATGTCAGGCCTGATGTTCAATTAGGCAGGCTATGGGCTGCTACGACACATATACATGCCCGCCAACCCCTAACCCTGGATATTCAATGCTGGGGGCATATGCGGCCCCGGCATTGAATATCCAGGGTTTGCTGCACATGCCAGAAGCCGCATTAGCTAACCTGGCAGCAGCGATACCGCATACTGCCCGGTTAGCTCCTGTGCCTTAAATATAGCCGAGTATTTTCCTTGCCTATCTTTTTGGTGCAGGTCGCTAACCAGGCAGTATGCAATATCACTGCTGCCCGGTTATCGTCATCTCCGCTCTTCCTAGGAATTGCCCCAACATGCCCTGAGGCTAAGCGGTTAGGTGTGTAAAGGAGATAATCATGGCTAATCAGCGCCATTAACTGTGTTAGTGCAGTTGAACATCCCTCTCAGCAGCAGTTACACGGTTTACAGGGCCCTAAACCATGTAAGTGCCCTTCGGATATCGGGCCTGTCCTTTTTAGGGAAAGTATCAGATGTATTCATTTTCCCTAAAAACATTTTCCAGTTGTTTAATATCACTGCTTTCTCAGCTTCCACTGATGCTTTAACATATTTACAATTTCCCAGTAACTAAAACACCTTTTGAATAATTTTCTCCATAGATGGGGTTCATGCATTCTCTCAGATCTATACACATTCACACCTAACAGGTTTTAAGATACCCTGCAGGCTTTTAACATTTTAGGACTGAAAACCTCTGTCCTGTGCTGGCAAAGGATTATATTCCTCAGAAGTGAAGATTCTTCTCTTCTATTGTCAGTATTCAAATATGTCTTTGATATTATTCTAATCAGAATTTTTCACAAGCTTTTCTTAGGGCTCTGACAGCCTTTCAGGGAAGGATTTTCCTAGGTAGCTTATACTTCTCATTTTAGAAGCTTGGCTAAATCGCTCAAATTCTTGTTCTTTTCTCTCCAATTACACTTTTATCCTAAATTGTTCTAAAATTTTCCAATATTTCTTTCACACATAGGAGAACCACATACCTTTTGTGTTTACCATATCCTCCTCTCTAAAAACTGAAATAACTGACAGCTCCAGTCAGAGTGCAACAAAGCTCTTGCCCCTCCCTTCAAGTAATGTTGGCAAGGAAACCAACTGCTGCAAGGGGCAACCGCTCTTTCCTCCACTGTCCCTTGGCCTCTTGTGCTCATATTCAGACAGCCTAGTGCACTTCCATCCACTGTAGACCATTGGATTGATGGGTGATACTCTTTCATCGGTAAGTCACATAGGGCCCGATTCCGTTCTCGACGTCAATCTCTTTTGTACATCCGGGTTGACCCGGACATAAAAAGGAAAACGCGTTTCTGATCCTGCAGGGCATGTCTAACCCCGCGGGATCAGAATCGCGAACACCACTATACGTACAGACTGGGACTGCAATTCAGTCCTGGCCTGCACGTACAGCGAAGCCCAACTAACTCCTAAGGCCAGGGTCGGGCTGCGGGGATTTAACTTTTGCCCCCCCCCAGCCCCTTCCGCAACCCAGAGCCAAAGTTATTCCACCCCGGGGGTGGAATAACTTCCCCAGCCATTTTGCCAGCCCTGGACGTACAGGGACAACATTAGAATTGGCCCTGTATGTCCAGAGCCGGTGACCACCCATTGCCCATCCACTCTCTGCCCCCGGCCCGCCTCTTCCCCGCCCCCGACTAACTTCCCTGCACAACCGGTGGGGAGGTTAGTCAGGGGCCTGCAGCCGCCATGAATAGCGGGGATGGACATCCCATTGGGACATCCATCCCTGTTATTTGTGGTTCAGAATGACCCCCATAGATTGGCCAGCAGGCAAGAATCCAGCTGGGATAGGGTTTGAAATTATTTGGCGGTTGTGGGGGCAAGCATTCCAGCAGCATCAACATTTCTTCTGCCAATTCCTGCTTCTGCTAGAAACCTTGCAACTTTTCCTCTAACGGCTTGACTAAGAGAATTACCCCACCCATGATGGAGGCGGCTAAATCGAGAGCCTCTGTGGTAGCCTTAATAGTCTGAGGAAATGTAACCAGTCCTAATGCCCTAAGGGACGATCCAAATTGAAGTCTGCCTCCCATGGAAAGTCATAAAGGGGTGTTTGCTGCTCCAATAACCTCTGCATCATGAAATATGTAGAATTCCACTGGGTGCTCATGTCCTGAATAAGGTGGTTCAGAGTTATTCCAATTCCTTCCTCCTCCAGCAGCAGCTGCCCATCTTTTATGTTAATTTTCTGTGCCTCTCTATTAGACCCTACAGAATAGAATTGTTGCCCTCCTGGACCCACAGCTCCAAGGCACCCCTTACTACAAGATGCATCATGTATGCAAAGCACTGGATCCCCTGGTAGCCTTCACTGACCACCGTCCCAATCATGTTGCTGCTGTCAGCTATAATGAAAAACTCAGCAATATCCTTCTGATCTAGCCATCATCCCCTGATCACCTCGAAGATGTGGACTAAAATATGGCTCTGGTAAAACACCTGGGCATGCAGCTCAGCCCACCTGTAACTGGCTGGTGCATTTCTTGTAAAACATAAGAGCATAAGATATGCCATACTGGGTCAGACCAAGGTCCATCAAGCCCAGTATCCTGTTTCAAACAGTGACCAATCTAGGTCATACGTACCTTGCAGTTTCCCCAAAAGACACAGGTTCCATAATGCTTGTACTGGGACAAGCATTGATATCCTGGGTCGCTTCTTAATTATGGTTTATGGACCTTTCCTCCAGGAACTTGTCCAAACCTTTTTTAAACCCAGCTACACTAACAGCCTTTACTACATCCTCCGGTAACAAATTCCAGAGTTTGATTACACGTTGAGTGAAAAAATATTTTCTTTTATTAGTCTTAAATAGTTTACCCTGTAGCTTCATTGCATGTCTCCTAGTCTTTCTATATTCTGATATCGTAAACAATCGATCTATGTTTACCCGTTCCACTCCGTTCATAGACTTCTATCATATCTCCCCTCAGCCGTCTCTTTTCCAGGTTAAAGAGCCCTAACCTTTTTAGCCTTTCTTCATAGGAGTATCCTTCTATCCCCTTTACCATTTTGGTTGCTCTTCTCTGAACCATTTCTAATAACTCTATATCCTTTTTAAGATACGGCAACCAGAATTGCACACAATATTCAAGGTGCGGTCTCACCATGGATCGATATAGAGGCATTATAATATCTTTTGTTTTATTTTCCATTCCTTTCGTTATGATACCTAGCATTCTATTTGCTCCCTTGGCTGCCACTGCACACTGGGCAGAGGGTTTTAACATGTTATCCACAATGACGCCTAAATCTTTTTCCTGGGTGGTGGTTCCTAATGTGGAACCTTGCATTGTGTAACCATAGTTTGGGTTGTTCTTCCCTAGGTGCATAACATTGCACTTGTCCACATTAAATTTCATCTGCCATTTTGATGCCCAGTCTTCTAATTTATCAAGATCCTCTTGCAATTTTCCACAATCCTCTTGGGTTTTAACAACTTTAAATAGTTTTGTGTCATCTGCAAATTTGATAACCTCACTCGTTATTCCACTTTCCAGGTCATTTATGAATATGTCAAAAAGCAGCGGACCCAGCACAGATCCCTGGGGTACACCACTATTCACCTTTCTCCATTGGGAAAATTGGCCATTTAGCCCAACCCTCTGCTTTCTATCTTTTAACCAGTTCCCGATCCACAGTAGTACACTGCCTCCTATCCCATGACTCTTTAGTTTTGCCAAAAGTCTCTGATGAGGGACCTTGTCAAAGGCTTTCTGTAAGTCCAGATACACTATATCAACTGACTCACCTTTGTCTACCTGTTTATTCACACCTTCGAAAAAACATAACAGATTAGTAAGACAAGATCTTCCTTGTCTAAAGCCATGTTGGCTGTCTCCCATTAGGCCATGACTATCTACATGCTGAGTAATTGTATTCTTTATGATGGTTTCTACCATTTTTCCCGGTACTGACGTGAGGCTCACCGGTCTGTAGTTTCCCGGATCACCCCTGGAACCCTTTTTAAAAATTGGTGTTACATTGGCAATCCTCCAAACTTCAGGTATTAGAGATGATTTTAATGATAGTTCACAGATTACTAATAGCAGGTCTGCAATCTCATATTTCAGTTCTTTCAACACCCTTGGATGTATACCATCCGGCCCAGGTGATTTGCTACTCTTCAGTTTATCTAATAGTTCTAATACATCTTCCCGATGTATCGATATTTCCTAGAATTCTTCCACACCTTTAAATACCACTTCAGTCATGGGTAACATCCCTATATCTTCCTCAGTAAAGACCGAAGCAAAGAATTCATTCAGTCTCTCCGCTTACGCCTTGTCGCCTCTTAGTGCCCCTTTAACCTATCTGTCATCTAATGGACCAACTGACTCTCTCACAGGTTTTTTGCTACGAATGTACTTGAAAAAATCTTTATTTCACATTTTTGCTTCCACAGCAAGCTTCTTCTCAAATTCTCCCTTTGCCTGCTTTATCAATGCCCTGCGTTTGACTTGCCAGTGCTTGTGCTGTTTCCAGGTTTCGTCGTTTGGCTCTTTTTTTTCCATTTCCTGAAAGATGCTTTTTTGGCAACAACAGCCTCTCTGACCTCACCTTTAAGCCATGCTGGCAGTTTTTTGGACTTCCTTCCACTTTTCTTAAAGTGTGGAATACAGCTGGTCTGGGCTGCCAAGATAGTATTTTTCAACAACACCCAAGCTTGATGTAAGTCTTTAACCTTTGCAACTGCTCCTTTTAGTTTTTTCTTAACTATTTTCCTCATTTTATCATAGTCTCCCTTTCGAAAGTTAAAAGGTAGTACTGTGGATTTCCGTACTAGCCCTCCTCCACTAATTAAATCAAAGGCGATCATGCTATGATCACTATTGCCAAGTGGCCCCAACACCCTTATCTCTTGCACTAGATCTGGTGTTCCACTAAGGACTAGGTCTAATATGGCTTCCCCTCTGGTCGGTTCATGAACTAGCTGCTCCAAGAAGGAGTCATTTATGTCATCTAGGAACTTTATCTCCCTAGCATGTCCTGCCGTGACACTGACCCAGTCGATACCGGGGTAATTGAAATCACCCATTATTATTACTGCGCTGTAACTTTTGTTAGCTTCCTTGATTTCTTTGAGCATTTCATCATCCATTTGTTCATTCTGGCCCGGTGGTCGATAGTACACCCCCACTGCCATCGCCTTCCCTTTTTTACATGGAATTTCAATCCATAGAGATTCTACAGCAAATTTTGTTTCCTGCAAAATTTTAATCCTTTCTGACTCAATGCCCTCTCTAACATAGAGCGCAACCCCTCCACCAATTTGATCAGCTCTATCATTACGATATAGTTTGTACCCAGGTATCACAGTGTCCCACTGGTTGTCCTCCTTGCACCATGTCTCTGATATTCCAATCATATCTAACTTCTCATTTAGTGCTATATATTCTAACTCTCCCATCTTCTTTTTTAGACTTCTAGCATTTGCATACAAGCATTTTATAGACTGTATTTTATTCATATTAATTTGGCTATTGGTAGACATGGGTAATTTGGGATCTTTAAGCTCTGTCTGCTCCATACTCGAGGGCATTTGGGCTACTTTACTCTTTTTTGGAACCTCTCTGCTTTTGGTAGTATGCTTCAAGGATACATTCTTCCGAACCATCCGCTCTTGGGTGACTTCGGCTTTCCCCTATTATCTAGTTTAAAAGCTGCTCTATCTCCTTTTTAAAGTTTAATGCCAGCAGCCTGGTTCCATCCCAGTTAAGGTGAAGCCCATCCCTTCGGAAGAGCGCCTCCTTTCCCCAGAATGTTCCCCAGTTCCTAACAAATCCAAAACCCTCATCTCTGCACCATTGTCTCATCCACGCATTGAGACTCCGGAGCTCTGCCTGCCTTTTGGGTCCTGCACGTGGAACGGGAAGCATTTTGGAGAACACTACCCTGGAAGTTCTGGATTTCAACTTCCTACCTAAAAGCCTAAATTTAGCCTCCACAACCTCCCTACCACATTTTCCTATGTCATTGGTACCGACATGTACCAAGACAGCAGACTCCTCCCCAGCACTATCTAAGACCTTATCTAGGTGGCGTGTGAGGTCCGTTACCTTCGCACCAGGCAGGCATGTTACCAGGAGATCCTCACGTCCACCAGCCACCCAGCTATCTACATGCCTAATGATCGAATCATCAACTATAACGGCTGTCCTAACCCTTCCCTCATGGGCACATGGCCCTGGAGAAACTTCCTTGGTGCGAGAGGGTTTTACATCACCTGGAGGACAGGTCCTAGTTACAGGATCACTTCCTGCCACACCAGGGTGATGCTCTCCTGTCACGTGACCTCTCTTCTCCATGGCAACATGGATGCTGCCAGACTGGAGGTGGGACTTCAGGACTATATACCTGTAGGTCTCGTCTATGTACCTCTCTGTCTGTCTTATGTTTTCCAATTCTGCTACTATAGCCTCTAGAGAACGGACTCGTTCC
This sequence comes from Ichthyophis bannanicus, assembly GCA_033557465.1. NCBI lineage: Eukaryota > Metazoa > Chordata > Amphibia > Gymnophiona > Ichthyophiidae > Ichthyophis > Ichthyophis bannanicus. The sequence goes on along the minus strand of CM066034.1, from coordinate 964,531,588 downwards.
CTGAGAGCAAAGAGCTCCTTGCACCTAGTGCACATGTAAGACCTCTCACCAACTGGGAGAAAATCATACATGTGACACTCAATGCAAAAGACTGGAAAGCCCCCATCTTGCTGCTGGACTGCTGTCTGCATCTTAGTTTTAAGTTTTTGTTTAGATCTTTAAGTTCTTTACTTACTAAGGGTTGCCAATAAAACTGTACCTAATACGTTTAATATACCTTGTTCACCTGAAGCTTAATTAATCTGAGGTCCTTAGTGTATGACTGATTTGGGTAACGAGCTTCACCTGAGAGCACCTCCAGTCTGTTAAAATGTGTAAGTACCTATAAAGCTACGATTATCCCAGGGGTGGGTGGGTGTGGGGAGGGAGGGAGGGAAATAACACTTATTAAAAGAGGGCTGCTACACAGTACCCTGTCCTGTGCTGCTGAGGTAAGCTATATTCTTATTTGATTTAAATTATAGCTCTTTGCTGCTGGTAGGCTCTAACTTATTATGAAATTTAAACTACAAGCTCTCTGCTGGGTTCTAAATTTAACCAGAAAGCTCTCTTCTGTGATTTAAATTTAAATTAAAAGTACTTTGCTGATGCTAGGCCCTGAATGACTATTAAATTTAAACTACAAGCTCTCTGCTGAGTATGAAATTTAACCAGAAAGCTCTCTTCTGTGTTTTAAATGTAAACTTAAACTGCTGCTACTAGGCCCTGACTGATTTAACAAAAAATAGTGGATTCACAGATTAATTAGCTTTAATAAGAAGAATTCCTTTCAGAAAATTCCCAGAAGTATATACTCACAATTGCAGATCTCTTTCCAGAAGTAACAGTCCCCTTTTCTAGTCTTTCAAGACTGAGGATCATAGAGCTCTGGCTTATCTCATAACATAAGAACATAAGAACATAAGATATGCCATACTGGGTCAGACCAAGGTCCATCAAGCCCAGTATCCTGTTTCCAACAGTGGCCAATCTAGGTCATACGTACCTAGCAGTATCCCCAAAAGACACAGGTTCCACAATGCTTGTATTAGGTCAAGCATTGATATCCTGGGTCCCTTTTTAATAATGGTTTATGGACCTTTCCTCCAGGAACTTGTCCAAACCTTTTTTAAACCCAGCTACACTAACAGCTTTTACTACATCCTCCGGTAACAAATTCCAGAGTTTGATTACCCGTTGAGTGAAAAAATATTTTCTCTTATTTGTCTTAGTTTACCCTGTAGCTTTGTTACATGTCCCCTAGTCTTTCTATATTCTGATAGCGTAAACAATTGATCTACGTTTATCCGTTCCACTATATTTATTAATTTATAGACCTCTATCATATCATATCATATCTCCCCTCAGCCATCTCTTTTCCAGGTTGAAGAGCCCTAACCTTTGTAGCCGCTCTTCATAGGAGTAGCCTTCCATCCCCTTTACCATTTTGGTGGCTCTTCCCTGTACCTTTTCTAATAACGCTATATCCTTTTTAAGATACGGTGACCAGAATTGCACACAATATTCAAGGTGCGGTCGTACCATGGAACGATACAGAGGCATTATAATATCCTTTGTTTTATTTTCCATTCCTTTCCTTATGATACCTAGCATTCTATTTGCTTTCTTGGCCGCCGCTGCACACTGGGCGGAGGGTTTTAACATGTTATCCACGATGACTCCTAAATCTTTTTTCTGGGTGTTGGTTCCCAATGTGGAACCTTGCATCGTGTAACCATAGTGTGGGTTGTTCTTTCCTAGGTGCATAACTTTGCACTAGTCCACATTGAATTTCATCTGCCATTTGGATGCCCAGTCTTCCAATTTATCCAGATCCTCCTGCAGTTTTCTACAGTCCTCTTGGGTTTTAACAGCTTTTAACAGTTTTGTGTCATCTGCAAATTTGATAACCTCACTAGTTATTCCCTTTTCCAGGTCATTTATGAATATGTCAAAAAGTAGCGGACCCAGTACAGATCCCTGGGGTACTCCACTATTCATCTTTTTCCATTGGGAAAATTGGTCATTTAGCCCTACCCTCTGCTTTCTATCTTTTAACCAGTTCCCGATCCACAATAGTACATTGCCTCCTATCCCATGACTTTTTAGTTTTGCCAAAAGTCCCTGATGAGGGACCTTGTCAAAGGCTTTCTGAAAGTCCAGGTATACTATATCCACCGACTCACCTTTGTCTACCTGTTTATTCACACCTTCAAAAAAACATATCAGATTAGTAAGACAAGATCTTCCTTGTCTAAAGCCATGTTGGCTGTCTCCCATTAGGCCATGACTATCTACATGCTGTGTAATTTTGTTCTTTATGATGGTTTCTACCATCTTCCCCGGTACTGACGTCAGGCTCACCGGTCTGTAATTTCCCAGATCACCCCTGGAACCCTTTTTAAAAATTGGCGTTACATTGGTGACCCTCCAATCAGGTATTACAGATGATTTTAATGAAAGTTCACAGATTACTAATAGCAGGTCTGCAATCTCATATTTCAGTTCTTTCAAAACTCTTGGATGTATACCATCCGGTCCAGGTGATTTGCTACTATGCAGTTTATCAAATAGTTGTAATACATCTTCCTGGTGTAGCGATATTTCTCTCAATTCCTCTGCAGTATCACCTTTAAATACCACTTCAGTCTTGGGTAACAACCCTACATCTTCCTCAGTAAAGACCGAAGCAAATGGATACAGCCATGGATACAGCCATGGTAACAAAACAAATAGTGATTTTCAGATCAGTATTTAGCTGGAGTGGTCAGTGCTTTCTAAAAATGCTGTCCGCTGCAGCCAAATTAAATCTGAATATTCAGCACTGATATCTGGATAGTGGCAGATTTTGTGGTCAGTGCCATCATTATCTGCTGAGTGGCGGTACTCAGCACCATTGTTATATGGATAGCTGTGTGGATAGCCCTTTAGGTCAGATAAGGGCTTTTGAAAATTGACCCCATTCTTTTTTGCTTATATGTATACTGGTAAACAATGAGTAAAAACTTTAAGCAGACATTTTATGTAACTTTTGGCATCTCACAGTTTTTGAGTACCCATAAGAATTCAGCTTGACAAGCTCATTTTCAGTAAGTAGGGTTAAGGGATGACCAGAGGCTATATAGTAGAGCTATTTTTTTCATTCAGCACATAACTAACTGATAGAATTTGCTTTTAGAGGATATGGTCAAGGTTGGTAATTCAGATGAGTTTTAAAAAAGGTTTGAATAAGGTCCATTATCCATTTAGCCAGATAGACTTAGATGGTCCCACCTTCTACATCTGGGAGTGAGCAGCATGGAACAAACCTCCTTACTGGAAAAAACAGCATCTCATGCTGGGGTAAATATTATATCACCCCTATTCCTCTAACATATATATATTAAGATCTTTAAATCTGTCCCCATATGCTTTATAACAAAGATTACTAACCATTTTAGTAGCACCCTCTGAACCGACTCCAACCTGCTTTTATCCTTTTGAAGGTGTGATCTCCACAATTGCACACAATATTCCAAGTGAGGGCACACCATCCGAGAAACTACAGACCAGTGAGCCTGACATCAGTACTGGGCAGAATGGTAGAAACCATTATAAAGAACAAAATTATTGGACATCTAGATAGTCATAGTTTAATGGGAGAAAGCCAACATGACTTTAGCCAAGGAAAGTCTTGTCTTATTATATTTTTTGAAGGTGTGAATAAACAGTTAGACAAGGTGAGCCAGTCGATATATTGTATCTGGATTTTCAGAAAGCCTTTGTCAAGGTCTCTCATGAGAGACTCTTGACCAAATTAAAAAGTCATGGTATAGGAGACAGTGTACTATTGTGGATCAGGAACTGGTTAAAAGAAAGCAGAGGATAGGGCTAAATGGCCAATTTTCCCAATGAAGAAAGGTGAATAGTGTAGTACCCCAGGGATCTGTGCTGGGTCTGCTGCTTTTTAACATATTCATAAATGACCTGGAAATGGGAATAACAAGTGAGGTGATCAAATTTTCAGATGACACAAAATTATTCAAAGTTGTTAAAACCCAAGAGGATTGTGAAAAATTGCAAGAGGATCTTGATAAACTGGGAGACTGGATATTCATATGGCAGATAAAATTTAATATGGAGAAGTGCAAAGTTATTAACCTAGGAAAGAACAACCCAGATTATGGCTGCACGATGTAAGGTTCCATATTAGGAACCACCACCCACGAAAAAGATTTAGGCATTATCGTGGATAACACTTTGAAACCCTCCCCCCCCCAATGTACAACAGCAGTCAAGAAGGCAAATAGAATGCTAGGAATAATAAGGAAAGGAATGGAGAATAAAACAAAGGATATTATAATGCCTCTGTATCGTTTCATGGTGTGACCACACCTTGAATATTGTATGCAATTCTGGTCGCTGTATCTTAAAAAGGATATAATGGAATTAGAAAAGGTACAGAGAACAGCCACCACAATGGTAAAAGGGATGGAAGGATACCCCTACAAGGAGAGGCTTAAAAGGTTAGGGCTCTTCAACCTGGAAAACAGATGGCTGAGGGGAGATACGTTAGAGGGCTATAACTTAATGAATGGAATGGAACGGGTAAATGTAGATCGATTGATTACGCCTTCAAAAAGTAGAAAGACTAGGGGACATGCAGTGAAGCTATTATGTAACCCATTTAAGACTAATAAGAGAAAATATTTTTTCATTCAACGCATAATCAAACTCTGGAATTCGTTAGTGGAGGATGTAGTAAAAGCTGTTAGTGTAACCAGGTTTAAAAAAGGTTTGGACAAGTTACTGGAGCAAAGGTCCATAAATCTTTATTAAAGAGGACTCGGGAAATCCACTGCTTGACCCAATACAAGCATTGTGGAGCCTGTGTAGATACTTATGACCTAGATTGGCCACTGTTGGAAACAGGATACTGGACTTGATGGACCTTAGGCTGGCCCAGTATGGCATTTCTTATGTTCTTATAGAGAGGTTGAGTCAGTGGAGGAAGCCGGAAGGAGCCATGGGACAGCCAAAGTCATCCACCGGTGTTGGAGAAGCAGGTCACAGATCATGGCCACAGAAGTGGCATTTGCAGCCTGCAGAGCTGAAGTGAGTGGCAGAAGAGGAAGAGGTGGGAGGAACTGAAGTACAAGGGGTGGCAGGGAAGGGAGGAAGAAAGTGCATGCTAGGATTGGTGGCAAGAAAAAGAGGAGATTGCAAGAGGATGGAAGGGACAAGGAAGGTATGCAGGGTAAGGGAAAAAATCATACATGCTCATCACATACCTGCCCACAGCACATACATGTACTCCTTCACCCCCTGACACTCCTAAGTAGCCTAGTGGTTGGGGCAAGGTACTTCAGACCGGAAGGTCGGGGGTTCAAATCCCACTAGAGGACAGCAACCTTGGGCCGGAAGGACTGGGGTTTCTAGTCCCACAGGTGCTCCTTGTGGTCTTGGGCAAGCCACTTAACCCTCCATAGCCCATGTTCCCTGTAAAATAGTTATCTCCAAGTTATAATGCCCTGTTCAATGTAATTTCAGTTTGTTCAATGTAAACCGCACTGATGCAGAATAGCGCGGTATATAAGAGAATGTAAATAAATAAATAAATAAATAAACACACACACACACATGCGTATGCACCCTTCTGTCACCCCCCCCTATGACACACATACGCACATGCATGCACATGTACCATATGTCACTCCCATCATATACACACACACACACCCCTTGACATCCTCCTGTTGACACACATAAACTTGCACACATGCACCCACCCACCACTACCCCTATGACACACAGACACACATGCACCAACTGATATCCTCCATGACATGACCATGCACCCCCAACACCCCATTGTCACACAGATACTCATCCATCCCCAACAGCCCCTCATGACACACAAGCACCCCTCAAGAGCTCCCATGACAGACTCACATGCACTGCCCATCTGCCTGATTGTGCAAATGGGGGAAATGCACCATAACACTGCAAGTGTTTAATTTACCCAGCGCAGGCCCATCCACTAGATTCATCCACTAGGCCCACCCACTAGGCCCTGCCCAGCTGCTGCCGATTCCATTTGGGAGGGGGAGGTGGGCAACAGCAGTATTTCCAAAGGCGATGGCAAACAGCCGCCGCTTTTGGAAATCTGCAACTGCCCGCCTGTCCCTACTGAGACGGAATCGGTGGGAGCGATGGCGGTGGCGTCAGTAGGTGGAGTGCAGCATCAGCGTGGACGGGGTCGTGAGGCCGGCGTTTCTGCCTAAGGCGGCAGAAACCCTTGTGCTGGCCCAGAATTCACCTTAATACTGATTAAGACTATCCTACTTCTAGGGATTCAGGATTTTAAGGGATTTTCGTCTGTTTGTTATGGATTTTATCATATGCACTTGATTTATCTTTTTCTGTTCTGGCGTATGTGTAAGGGCTCAGCTAGTTTTGAATTTTTGTAATTTGCCTAGAATCCATTTGGAATAAGCAGAATAGAAATGTAAAAATTAAATTAATTTTAAATGAAATGAAAAAGCCTTTTTATTTTGCTTTTCTTTATACCACTTGCCAAACAAAAATATTCCACCATTCTTTTTAAAATAATATCCCTTATGATTGACACTTACTGAAAACCTCTGTACACCAGTACACACGGTGGCCCCTATATGTTATTAAGGGGCTGATGAGAAAGTGGTATACAAATCTGGATAAATAAATACATAAATAAATATTAAACACAATTTAGTACAAATATGTGCAAAAATACTGCATTTATGATATATACTAGCAGGTAAAGTCAATGACTTGAAACTCTGCTCAGACAGCAAAGTATGCATGTATTTTACCTGTGGAATTTATTGCAAAAACCTTAACTTTACCTTCTTAAATTGGTTTAACAAAAACAATGGGGCATTTTTACTAAAGGTTAATGCGCATTAAGTGCTGCCATTGCCCTTTAATTTCTATGGGCCATTGAAGCACTTAACATGCGTTCACTTTACTTAACACATGTTAACCTTTAGTTCTATGAACAAATGCAGGCTGAAGTCGACAGAACATGCAAACAGGATATCCTGATAGTCATGGGTGACTGGAACCCAAAGGTTGGCAACAAAGAAGAAGGCAAAGTGGTTGGAAAATATGGACTTGGCAACAGAAATGAAGCTGGAGAAAGACTGATAGAATTCAGCAAGACCTATTCATCTCAAACATCTGTTTCCAGTGGAGGAGTAGCCTAGTGGTTGGGGCAAGGTGCTTCAAGCTGGAAGGTCGGGGGTTCAAATCCCACTAGAGGACAGCAACTTTGGGCCGGAAGGACTGGGGTTTCTAGTCCCACAGGTGCTCCTTGTGGTCTTGGGTAAGCCACTTAACCCTCCATAGCCCATGTTCCCTGTAAAATAGTTATCTCCAAGTTATAATACCCTGTTCAATGTAATTTCAGTTTGTTCAATGTAAAACTGCACTGATGCAGAATAGCACGGTATATAAGATAATATAAAATAAATAAAATAACACACGTGGCAACTGTACACATGGACTTCACCCAAGGGATTGTTCAAAAATCAACTTGACTGTATCTGTGGAAGACAACGATGGAACAGCTTGATAACATCAACAAAGACAAAACCTGGAGCTGACTGTGGTACAGATCACTAACTAATAGTACGCAAACTCAAGCTAAAGTTGAAAAAGAGCAAGCCACTCATGAATGTAGCAAAATATGACCTTGAGAATATACCACTAGAATTTAAAGACTGCCTGCAAAATCAATTTGCTGCTTTAGGTACAATCAAAAAAGAAACCCCCAATCAGAGTGAAACAATAATATAAACCAAACCAAAAACTCTGATATAAAAGTGAAAAACCCATTTACCTTTTTGTCGGAGTAAACACACAAAAGTGGGAGGAATTAAATCCTTCTTCTCACTGTGGTCTCTCCTTTTAATAATTTCAAAAGCAGTGTATCAAGTTAAAACACTTAGCTAAAACTTTTTCCCGAGCTGAGAAACACCACAGAGTCCATAAGCAATGATGTGGCACGTTTCGGGTCTGAGAAAACGACCCTGCATCAGGTTGAAAAAGATCCCGCAGTTATAAGAGTTTAAATGTCCGTAGAACAGAGCTATTCAACTTATAAAGAAAACTTGTGTCTGATGTAGATGCTGACAAGGCAAATTAGATACAATGACAGAACTCCAGAAGAGTTATGGGATGACATCAAGAGGGTTGTGTTGGAAGAAAATGAGAAGTCTCTACAAAAGGTGAAAAAACAAAAATGGCCAAAATGGATGGCTGAAGAAACTCTGAAAATTGCCCAGAAATGAAGAGAAGCTAAAGCCAGAGGACAATGAGAGGCAATAGCAGAGCTCAACAGAAATTTCCAATGTGCAGCAAGACAAGACAAGGAGAAGTACTACAATGATGCATACAATGAAATAGAAATAGAGGGACAACAAGATTGGCTTTCCTAAAGCTATGAGAGTTAAAGGAAAAAATTCCAGCCTCGAATTGGAATGTTACAAGATGCTCAAGGATCCATGTTGAATGATGCTGAGAAGATTAAGAAAAGGTGGAAAGAATATACATGCTATACATCATAACATGAAGATCAAGTGGAGCAAAAGCTGTTTCAACCTGTACCTTATGATTTGGAACCATTGGTAATGAAAGAAGAAGTTGAAGCAGCATTGAAAGCCTTAACAAAGAACAAAGCACTAGGCATTGATGGCATTCCCATTGAAGTATTACAGCAATCTGATGCAGCTGTCACCATACTTACAAGGCTCTGCCAGGAAATTTGGAAGACAGCATCATGGCCAACTGACTGGAAAAGATCTGTGTTTATACCAGTATTAAAGAAAGGTGATCCAACTGACTGTTGAAATTATCGCAGAATTGATCTGATCCCACATGCAGCAAGATTCTACTCAAGATTTTTCAGCAGAGACTACAAACATACCTGGAATGAGAACTGCCTGAAGTGCAAGCAGGGTTCAGGAAAGGGCGAGGAATGAGAGACATCATTGCGGATGTGAGATGAATCCTTGAAAAGACTAAAGAATACCAAAAGGATATCTATATGTGTTTTATTGACTACAGCAAGGCTTTTGACTGTGTAAACCATAAGAAACTGGGCCACATTAAGAAGCATGAGTATATCAGAACACCTGATTGTTCTCTTGCACAACCTTTACATTAGTCAAGAAGCAACATTTCAAACGGAACATGGAGAAACAGAATGGTTTAAAATCAGCAAAGGTGTATGGCAAGGCTGCAACCTTTCCCCCTACCTGTTTAATTTATATGCAGAGCAAATCATCAGAGAAGCAGGACTGTATGAAGACAACCGAGGTGTGAAGATTAGTGGAAGACTCATCAACAACCTTCGCTTTGCTGATGATACCAAATTACTGGCTGAAAGTGAAGACGATCTGAAACATTGGCTTCTCAAAATCAAGGAACATAGTCTTAAAATGGACCTGCACCTTAATGTAAAGAAGACAAGGATCCTGACAATTGGCAAAATCAAAAAGTTCATCATTGATGGAGAAGAAATTGAAATAGCGGACAACTTTAACCTACTTGGATCAGCTATTAATAAAGAAACAAGCAGTCAAGAAATCTGACAACGCATTGCTCTTGGCAGAATGGCTATGAAGGACCTAGACAAGATTCTCAAGAGATGTCTCTCTCCATACAAAGATTTCACTCATTCAAGCCATGATATTTTGAATAACATCATATGGATACGAAAGTTGGACAGTAAAAAAGATAAATAGGAAGAAAATTGATGCCTTTGAATTATGGTGCTGGCGATGAATACTGTGTATCCCACGGGCTGCCCAAAGAACAAACCAGTCAGTACTAGAGGAGATCAAACCTAAGCTTTCTTTAGAAGCTCAGATAACAAGATTTTGTCTTTCATTAGAATGGCAAGGTAGAAGGCCAACGCAAAAGAGAAAGGCCAGCAATGAGATGGATCAATAAAATAACAGCAGCTATGGGTGCCACTTTGTCAACAAAGAGATGCCTGACTGATGACCGAACACAGTTTAGGACAACTATCCAGAGGGTCATCATGAGTCGACACCGACTCAACGGCACTTAACAACAACAACACCAACAAAAACCTTTAGTAAACATGCCTCGTGTTCTCTGACATAGACATTTTCAAAGAATCTTAGTGGCACACCATTGAGTGACCCAGCTGGATCCCTCATTTGAAAATGGCTCTGCTATTGAGCTTCTAAGTACTGATGACCAGTTTTACCAGCTGGTTATATTTTGCTACTTTTAATGTAAGTGTTCCGAGGGCGTAGTGGTGCGGGGCAGTAAACTATATGGGGGTAATTTTATAAAGCTTTTTCTGCATGTTAGAGCTTATTTTGCATGTGGTAAACTAGCGTGACTGCATACACATGTAAAAAGTGTGTAAAATGGCGTGAAGACGTGTGTAAAAAGTATATGCATGGAAGATGTGCGTCTGCTTTAAATGTGTAGAGTGCATACACAAAGTTCAAAGGAAACGTAGATCCGCTGTCAGCTTTTGCACACTGTTGGGGCTGGTCAGGGAGCCCAGAGCCGCCTCTGTTGTCTTTATAAAGCGGGCGGCCTTTTGGCTTTCTTGCATAGGCATCCTGTTATAAAGCCAAGCCCCGCGTGTACGATTTGATTTTCAAATTATACATGAGTAGTTTTTTTCCTCGAAATTCCATCTACATAGATAGCAAGGGCAAAGTACCCAGGTGCTTTTATAGCCTTGAGTTAATTTTCAGACAGAACCCAGGCCTACATGATCTCTCCTTGAAAATTAGCTCAAGGTAATGTGCATATAAATGCACCGCTAGGCAGCTGACTCGAAATGTCCCTCTTAAGGATTGTATTTCTTTCCTTTCTAAATCCAAGCTCAAGAAGAGCTACATAGAAACATAGACAACGATGACAGATAAAGACCACCTGGCCTATCTAGTCTGCCTATCCATAAGAACAATTAAGTTCTACCATCCCCTCCTCTCCCTCAGATATCCAGGTACAATGGCTATTTCCCTGCCCCAGATGCTTCAGTTCTAAGCGGCTTATTTACTGCATCACATTTTGGCAAAAACACATGTTAAAAGACCATTAAAACATGTTAAAAGCCTATAATGCACATTCATAGCATTTAATCCATGTGTTTTGCCCTAACATGCAAAACCTGGCCCAAAACACTATAAAATAATGAGCTGTAGATGCAAATCAAATAGTGCAGCTTGCAGTAAACTTCACAAGCTGCGCTATTCCTGGAAAGTTAACACTTTTAGTGGTGTTTTTAATATTTCCCTGGGAACATTGGCTCACTAATGTACAAACTGATGCTCCTGGGAAGGGACTTATAGGGGCTTGAATGGTCCATCAAAAGTCCCCCTTCCCCTTGCCCTCTTATGCATCAATACCTGTGTGAGGGCCAAGACCTCCTCCCTACACCCCCTGACCCCTTGTAAAAAAAACTCTATGGCCTTCGGGCCTCCGGTACAAAACATCTGAGCCCCCTGCTAGTCCTCAATCCCCCAAGCACCCTCTGACACTTAGGGGCATGTTTACTAAGGGTCAGTGTGCCTTGTCATGTTCATATTACCCTTCTTCTCAAATCACTTCATTGGCTCCCTATCCATTTCCGCATCCAGTTCAAACTTCTCCTGCTGACCTATAAGTGCATTCACTCTGCAGCTCCTCACTACCTCTCCTCTCTTATCTCTCCCTACACCCCTCCTCGGGAACTCCGCTCTTCTGGCAAACTGCTTCTATCTGTGCCCTTCTCTACTATTGCTAACTCCAGACTTCGCTCCTTTCACCCTGCAGCTCCTTATGCCTGGAACATACTGTCTGAGTCTATATGTCAGGCACCTTTTCTGGTCCTTTTCAAATCCAGAATGAAAACTCACCTCTTCGCTACCGCTTTTGGATCTTGATTTGCATAACCTCCTTTGTTTTTCCTTACCATTCCCCCTAGATGTATCCTATTCACAGCTACTGTGTTGTCTGTCTTGACTAGATTGTAAGCTCTGATGAGCAGGGACCATCTTTTACATGTGTTTGTGCAGTGCTGCGTACGTCTTGTAGCGCTATACAAATGCTCAGTAGCAGTTCAAATATCAGACTCATAGTTTCCGGGGCATACAGGATCACTACTGCCAGCCACTGCACACTGGGGATGCCACAATAAGGGGCATGTTTACTAAAGGTGAACACACATCAAGTGCTGCAATGGTTCATAGAAATGAATGGGCAGTGACAGCACTTAACTACAACTATTACCAGGTATTTAAACGGTTTACAGTCCAGTAAACCGTGTAAATGTCTTAAATGGGAATATTCGATGGCACTTAAACGGTTAGTGCCATCGAACATCCCCATTTATGTTCCCTTCACGCTCTGATGGTATCCAGTTAGCATCGGGCTGTGTTGGGGGCATTCCGGGGTTGTGTGGGGGTGGAGATTGCCAGTAACCAGGTAGCGGCGATATTGGACCGCTACCTGGTTAGCGATCCGTGCCTAAAACTAAGTGAGCTTTTAGCTCGTCTAGTCCTAGCCGTGGGCAAATACAGTGATGGAATTCAAAATGGCTTGGGACAGACATAATGGATCCCTTTATAGCAACAGGATAAAATAAAAATAAACCGCCGTTGCCAGGGCAGAGGAAAAGCTGCTTTTCAGACACGGTGAGAGCAGGAGCTCCCCCTTGCTTCCCCGAGCCTAGGTGACATCACTGAACAGCTGATTACATCGGCATTTAAACCACCATTGCCAGGGCAGAGGAAAAGCTGCTTTTCAGACACGGTGAGAGGAGGAGCTCCCCCTTGCTTCCCCGAGCCTAGGTGACATCACTGAACAGCTGATTACATCGGCATTTAAACCGCCGTTGCCAGGGCGCGCCCGCGCCTGAGGGCCTCGCAAGAGGGCCCTTTGGCGTGGCCCTTAGGCGGGGCACGTAGGCGTTTGGAAGGTAATTTCAATGTCAATAACTCCATATATTAGAAAATAAGTTAATTTCGTTTGTTATACAATACCCTTTTAACAAGCCAATATGTTTTTATCATTGGTTTTTCCGTACAACCTTCTACTCATTTACTTAATTCCTATAAACCCTCACTTCCCCTTCCCTTACGTTTTCCCACTTTGGATACCTCCAACCTTTTATTTGTTACAACCACAATACTCTCACTTTTCCTCTCACAACATTCATAATTTAAGAAAAAACAACACTCTCAAATCTCATTCCTGCACACATCATTTAAAGAATTCACACATTACATCAATGCTGTCTCAGCGTGGCTCCAATCACAGAATCTACGCATTCAACATAAAAAGACGGAGGTTCTTTTCATCTCCAGAGACCCCGACTTTACTCCTCCATCCCATGTCAGTGTTAAGGAAGCAGACTTACTAACCAAAGAAACAATAAGATACCTTGGAGTTACGTTGGACCAACGCCTGGATATGAAACACCACATAAACAACATTGTCAAAGCTGTATACTACAAAATCCGCACACTCAGACATCTGCGCTCCCTGCTGGACCCAGATGACTTCCGGACCATATACCAAGCACTAATCCTGCCTCACTTCGACTTTGCAAACGCCATCTTACAAGGGCTCCCTCAATCCACACTAGCCCCATTACAGCTGGCCATGAATGCTGCAGCAAGGGTCCTACACGGAGCCTCCAGAACCGACCACATGACCCCCATTCTCAAACAACTTCACTGGTTACCTATCCATGGGAGAATCATCTTTAAAACCCTACTCCTAGCATTCAAGGCAATCAAAGGTATTTCATCCCTTTCACTCACAGATCTTATTCACATGTTGCCCCCCAACAGATCTAGAAGAGCAATAGCCATAAACCAACTAGTATTACCAAAGGAATCATCAAAGTGCAACATATCAACCACAAACAGGGCGTTCAGTTACTATGTACCTAAATGCTGGAATGCTCTACCCCCTGACATTAGGGCTATTGCCGACCTATCGCAGTTCAGGAAGGCACTCAAATACCACCTTTTCCTCCAATACTACCCAACCACCAATGGCACCTAGACATCCCCTCTGAAGAGATTACCTACGTTCACTATGATAATTTTACTCATTACCATGTAAATATCTCATGTATATAGTTACCCCTGTTATCCAAGTTTGATCACCTGTTCGATGTAAAACCAAACAGCATGTTGTTATGGTCGTTGTGTTATAATGTAAACCGCGCTGATGCCAAATAGCGCGGTATATAAGAGATTGTAATAAAAATAAATAAATAATAAATAAATAAATGCCTTTAGAGCATGTAACTATTGAGCTTATTAATGCAAGATCTGTTTGTAACAAGATTCACACTATAGTTGATCTCATAGAAGAACATCATTCAGATATTCTTTGCATCACAGAATCTTGGCTCCATTCAACTGATAATGTGATAATTAATCAACTCGTGTCAGACAGCTACACAGCTTACAACTGCCCACGATCGCATAAGCGTGGAGGAGGAGTTTTGATAATTGCAAAGAAGTTTCTAAACTTCAAAATGCATAGCATCTCAGACACTCCTCATGGCAACGCAATTAGCATCACGAACAAATATTTGTCACTTTGCCTGACTTATAGAGCGCCAAGAGCCCCGCCTGAGGAACTAGCTTCAACGCTTGAAACTGTTTGTGACATTTCTGCTCTAAATAAACCCACACTTCTGTTAGGTGACTTTAACCTTAAGTCCACTAACGTTAAAGATGCAGAAGCCTTCCTCCAAGCAATGTCCTTTCTTAATTTCACCCAAATCATTGATGTCCCAACGCACATTCACGGCTCTACACCTGATCTTATCTTTGCAAACAGTGAACTAATTGCAAATGGCTGTTTATCAACTCCTACAGTTATACCAGTTCCTTGGTCAGACCACTACTTAATTAAGATTAGGCTACTTTTACAGAAAAATATGTTCGACATGAATTCTGTTAACGTTCTCTCGCAAAGGCGCTTCAAGAAATTTGATAGAGACACCTTCTTACTGGATACTATAGAACATCTGAATACCGTATCGAACAATCTTGAGGCTCAAGTTCTCAACTGGAATATCACTTTATCTAATGCTGCTTCAGTACCACCTAACAGCACAAAGAATTTTCATTTCAAAAAGAGACAAAACAAACCTTGGTTCTCTTCTTACCTACGGAAGTTAAAAAGAAACCCGTGAAAGACAGAACAGAAATGGCGAAAATATAAGGAAACTAATATACAGAAGTTATATATAGAAATGCAAAAGCAGTACATGGATCTTATCAATCATGCTAAAAAGGGATTCCATACAAATATTATAAACACATCCTTAAACAAGCCAAGAGAATTATTTGAAATAGTTAAGAAACTCACAAAAGAGAAAGGTACAGATGAGATTGTCCAAATTGATCCACAAGTATTTGCTGACTACATCAAGGAAAAATTTCACTCCACAAAGACAACTATGCACAGTTTTCTAAGCTCTCAAGTATCTCAGCCTAAAACATGGGATAATTTTTGCCTTCCCTCAAATGATCAACTTTCTCATATTATATCAGCAATTAATACAAGCACCGCTCCTACTGACCCTTGCCCAGTCTCCTGGATTAAAGCTACCAAATCAAGCTTGATACCATATATAAACATGATTGTGCTTAATTCACTTACCCAAGGTATTATGCCAACACAACTAAAGCAAGCTACAATTAGACCAATACCAAAGAAAACAACTCTCGACAAAAATAATCCTGCTGCATACAGACCAATTTCTAGTATACCATTTCTAGCAAAAATCATAGAAAAATCAGTCCAACAGCAATTACAGGAGCACATTGACAATCATGCCCCCCTAGATGATAACCAACATGGTTTTCGTCCTAATCATGGAGTTGAAACTCTTTTGATTTATCTCTTTGACAATATCCTCCGTATTATAGACAACAACAAAAAGGGATTCTAATGATATTTGTAGACATTTCTTCAGCTTTTGACACAGTTGACCACCGTATTCTCCTGGAAAGACTACAGAAGATTGGTATTCATGGTAAACGCTAAACTAGACCCAAAACGGCCAGACTCATACAGGCCTATAGCCAGTATCCCCCTCTTAGCAAAGATCCTTGAGAAAGAGGCACAGCGCCAAATCCAAGACCACATCGACTCCACAGCCCCTCTAGACTATTCTCAACACGGATTCAGAGAATTCCACGGCGTGGAGACACTGCTTACCACCCTCTTCAATGATGTTCTCAATACCATAGACAACATCCGACAAGGCATTGTGCTAATCTTCTTGGATATAGCAGCAGCGTTTGACTCGGTAAATCATGAGATTCTCCTCGGTCGACTGAAAGAAAAAGGCATCTGCAACTCAGCACTTGAATGGTGTAAGTCATACCTCGACACCAGGATGCAATACGTCAAATCCGCAACAGGAGAATCAAAACTTTTCCACCAAAGACAAGGCGTTCCGCAGGGGTCCTCACTTTCATCCCTCTTGTTCAACGTCTATATGCAGCCTATCTGCGATATCATCAGGTCCTTCAATGTGAAATGTATGATATACGCCGACGATATCCTACTCTACATGCCATTTTCCACAATGCAAATGGACTTATGGCCTATAACAAACTGCTTCGATGCAGTCTCACAATGGCTCCTGTCACAGAACCTCCGCATTCAGCATAAGAAAACTGAGGTTCTCTTTATCACAAGAGACCCCAACTTCACCCCACCACCACATATAAGTGTCAAGGGAGCTGACCTAGGCACCAAGGATACAATAAAATACCTCGGAGTCACACTAGACCATAGACTCGACATGAAATCACACATAAACAATATCGTAAAATCTGTATACTTCAAAATACGCACCCTCAGACACCTGCGTCCCCTACTAGACCACGAAGACTTCAGAACCATCTACCAAGCTCTGATACTGCCGCATTTCAACTTCGCCAATTCCATTCTACAAGGACTACCACAATCCACCATAAGCTCCTTGCAGCTCGCAATGAACACCGCTGCCAGGGTTCTTCTAGGAGCGGCCAGAAGTGAACACATCACACCTATCCTCAAACAGCTCCATTGGCTCCCTATACACGGAAGACTTACATTCAAAACCCTCATTCTCACATTTAAGGCCTTAAATGGTTTATCGTCCACATCACTTACCGCACTCATCCAATCCGTTCCATCAAATAGAAATAGGAGACACGCAGCATTAAACTCACTAACAACCCCAAAGGCTATTACAACGTGCAGCCTATCAACATCAAACAGAGCTTTCATGTTTAGCGCACCAAAATACTGGAATTCTCTCCCACCTGATCTCCGTGCCATAACCGACCTAACCCAGTTCAGAAAAGCCCTTAAATTGCACCTTTTCATCAAATACTACCCCACATGAACCGTAACATAACAACCTCACCCTAGCACATTCCACAATATCCCTCTTGTCCCAAGCACCCCCTGCTAATTCTATGTAAATAGTTTGAGCATGTTATCTAGCTAATAGATTATATACTCCATGTAAATAGTTATCCCATGTTATCCAAGTTGATACTCCTGTTATATGTAATACCAAACAGCCTGTTGTTCTGGTTTCTTTCTGTTATTTGTAAACCGCGCTGATGTCAAAGAGTGCGGTATATAAGAAGTTGAAATAAATAAATAAATAAATAAATACTCTTAAATGGTTTCAATCTTACCTTTCTGGCAGGCAGATTAGAGTAAAAGTAGGGCATAATACTTCACAATCATTAAATGTACTGCAAGGAGTCCCTCAAGGGTCCGCCCTCTCTTCTCTTCTTTTTAATATTTACATACATCCAATTTGTGATGTCATAAAAGCTCATAACATCCAATACACTATTTATGCAGACGACATTTTGATTTTTGCGCCTTTTTCTATTGACAACCCTGTATACTCCAATATCTCAGTCTGCTTAACTGAAATGACAAGATGGTGTAAGGAAAATAATTTTTCAATCAATTATAACAAAACTGAGGCCCTTATAATTACTCGTAACTCTGAATTCTTACATCCACCGAACATCAGAGTTGCTGATACAACCATTCCAATTAAAACAGAAGTGAAATACCTTGGTGTTACTCTGGACAGTGAATTAAATCTTAAAGCCCACATTAATAAAACAATCAAAAATGCGTATTTTAGAATGAGAATTTTAAGAAGACTAAAACCACTTCTTGCCTCTGATCTTTTTCGTACTGTATGTCAGGCACTAATTACTCCGTTACTGGATTTTTGCAATCCCATCTTCCTTGGTCTAGCGTTGCAAACTCTTAAACCTCTTCAATTAGCACAGAATACCGTAGCCCGTATCATATCTGGAACATCTATCCATGACCACATTACTCCAGTTATGAAGGATCTTCATTAGCTCCCAATCCGTTTACGCATAAAATATAAAACAATAATTAACATATTCAAAATAAAACATCATATATCAGCTAACAGTCTCCACTCCCTCATTCTTCCTGACCCCAGCTCCCGACCAAGAAGAAAGGGCACTTCTCACAGAGTAAGCTCTTCTTTTAATTTCAAAACTTTGCGAAAGGATACTGCAGAGAGAGCATTTTCCTTGGCTTCCCCAATAATCTGGAATTCTCTCCCAGACGAATTGAGATCATCAACTGAACTTAAAGACTTCCGTAAACTGTTAAAAGCTTTGCTTTTCATTGAGCATTATGGACCTATCTCGTAATTGTCTGATATACCTTCCCACCACGTAAAGTTCTTTAAGTAGTTTATAGTATCATATGATATTTTTTTCTATATTACATTGTAGTTTAGCACATGTCTTGTGATAATGATGAATGTGCAATGTTCAATGATTATTTGTTTTAATGATTATATTTTTTCTTACAAATCAATTATCTCATTCCTGTATATCTTTCACTCTCATTATGTTTCGTCTGTTTTGTTTCTTTTTCCGCCTTGATTGTATGATGAGGCGGTATATAAATACAGTTAAATAAATAAATAAATAAATAAGTATCTCTTTTATCTCAACAAATAGGGGTGGCCTACACGGAGAGGTGGGAACACCCCAAACAAAGGCATGGGGAGGGGTGACCTGCACGGAGCGGCAGGTGCACCTACTCTTGCCACCTTGCTGGGCAGACTAGATGGACCATACTGGTCTTTATCTGCTGTCATATACTATGATACTATGGGTGCTAACCGGGTAGCAGTCCAATATCACCGCTACCTGGTTAGGTTCTGCGGGTGACATCACTCAGTGCCAAACCCGGATATTCAATTCTGTCGCTGTGGCATTGAATATCTGGGTTTAGAGGTTAGCAGGCAGGGCTATGCTCCGATGTAGAGCATAGCCTGCCCAAATGAATATCAGGCCCTACATTTTCAGAAGTAGTCCTGCCTGCCTCCCTCCCTAGTGGTAGTCTCACAATACTAATGCTGGGGAGGTGCAGGCTCTCAAATAAGGGAGTGTTTCCTTATTTTGCAACCTCATGCTTAGCAGTAATAGCAGAAAAGTACTGCATGGGGTAAGGAGGGGAAATTTGAAAATGTGGTGATGTGGGGCGGATGTAACCATGGATTATTATTCCTGCCCCCAACTGGACTCTAAGGATGCCCTAATAGATGCCGGAGGGGGTCAAAGGGGCCGGCAGGGGGAGCAGAGGTTTTGTACAAGAATTGGAGACTGACACTGCTTTCCTATTAGATCACCAGGAATTGGTTCTGGGAATGGAAAAGGGGTGGGTGTCTTTGTTTTTTAAGATAGTGGGCTGTAAAGGCTCACTATCACTTGTTGCTGCAAGTGGGAACGCACGGTGTTCCTGGATGCTTTAATGCAAAATATATTATTGTAGGATTCTCTAAATCACAAATACACTATTTTACTGTAGCTTAGAAAATAGGCCTCTAATAAGTTTGCACCTGAAGAAATGGGAGGTGAAGTGATTTGCCTAAGACAACAAGGAAAGATGTTGTGTGAAACAGCGAAACGTGGCTTTCCTGGTTCATTGCTTTAACCACTAAACTATTTCTGTACTCATTACCTTGAAAATGTTGAACATTATTATAAAAAATGTGATGAGTGAGACCTTTTAAAAGACAATCAAACAGATGTTGTAGTACATACCATATGCTTTCAGTCCCCTTTCAGATGAATTTAATCATAAACAAACAATTGCTTATCAGATAAAAGGTCATTCTTCTTTTCTCCATCCAAAACTGCGGTTTTAAAATATCGTACCCAAGTGATTCACAAATCTGTCCTGTCAGACCACCAGCCAGGATTTTCAGGATACTTGCAGTGAACACGCATAAAATCTGCATGCAATGAAGGCAATACATGTAAATCTATTTCTTGCATATTCATCCTGGATATTCTAAAAGCCAGCCAGGGCAGATCTGAGATCCCCTACTGTACATTTCTTTACCAGTTTATAGATATAGGACAATCTTCTCTTAAAGCTGTTGCCAATGGTGTGCTTATTTTGCAGTTGCTATGAACTTATGGAGTTTTAATTGTTTAAGTGATTTTTAGCTAGTCACGTGTACGGTACTTTGTTGACTTGCTAAGTACTTTTGGACTTGGTGAAGGCAAGATGGTAAACTCGACTGTACCTACTCATTAAAAAGAGATGTAATCAATAGTTCTAGTTTTCTTACATTTTGGGGACTAAGAATTATTTTTGGAGAGCAGGCATTTGAGGAACAAGGAAGAGGCTGCAATAGAGAGAGGCAAGTTGGGTGTCTCTCGGCTTATATTCTGACAGGACTGAGTAAGTGCAAATTAGGTTTTCAGCAGAGATCCAAGAGAACTATTTTCTGGTTAAACTGCATTAGCAAAGGATTGGCACCACTGAGTATGATTTGAAAGAAAAAGACAAATTCCAGGAAGTATGCGTAGGATCTGATGTAGCTACATATTAATGGAAAGTGGTGTCCAATAGAAAATCAACATCAGCTTTACTCACCCTAATTATAATTCTGGGCGTATTATTTTTCAAAGCAAGGGAAGGAATGCCCAAGCAATTGTTCTAACTAATCACTTATCACAGGCTAGTAAAAGTTGTTCGTTTTCTTGTGTGCAATATTTAAATCAAACTTTCCTTGTCGCGAAATAGTGTAACCGTAAATGAGGGAGACAATTTACAGTTCAGCCAGCTCCTTAAGCCTTTGTGGTGCACACTTTGAAAAGTAGAACCTGGGATGTGTGGCTCTTATCATGAGTCTTCATACCGGCTCCAAACAGGCCATCAAATGGATAAATGCAGTCACAGCTGGCGTGTCCATCAAGTGAACTAGGCAGGTACCTAGAGTGCTGATATTCCCAGAACACCCCATTATCGTTGCTTCCGCCCCTCTCTGGAACCTACAGCGGTGGCAATGGCTTTGAAACAGTACTGCAGCACTTACCTCTGTGCTGTGATGTGCTTCCTGCCCTCTATAACCTGCTGCTTTTTCCCCCCTTGGATACAGACTTCCGGTTTGCATGCCCCCATGCATTGGAGGGGAGATAAAAGCAGCAGGTCGTAGAGGAAAGGAACTGCGATGCAGCCTGTAGAGCTCATCTAACCTGTGCACGGCTGTTTCAGTGCCGTAGGTGCCGCTGCAAGTCCTGGCGAGGGGCAGACGCGGTGGCAGTGGGGGCAGGGTAGCAGTGGGGGGAATAGCAGGATTGAGAGCTCACCTAGGACACCTCTAGTCCTTGAATCAGCCCTGAATGCACAGTGAAAAGATTTTTGTCCCTGGAAGTTTCAATCTAATAATATCAGAACTGAATATCGATTCACTTCTGACCCTTTGCATTATACTGAGTCCTTTATTCTCCTGTATGCAGCATATTATTTGGTTTTGCAGAGTACTGTATCAAACCAACTTTAAATTTTAATCACTCTAGGACTCAAGTTGGATTTCCGCAGAATAGTATTACTAAAGCCTCCTACTTGCCCCACATAGACTCTTACAAAGCCTCATGCCCTGCAGTGCTACTCAGTTAATGTTTCCCCTTCTTCAGCTGCTCCCACGTAACAACCCACCTGGTTTAGTTCTCCAAATCACAGCCTTGCTTTTTAAACACAAAGCCTTTTATTATTTTTTCTCTCTGAATGTCTTGCTTGCCTAGCAGGGACTGTTTCTTATGCGTCTCCACAAAGTGCTGTGCACCCTGTATTACTATTCAATTGAATACAATAACAGCAATAATATCTGGGCAGTGCTTACGTCTTAAAGAAATGGGTGGAGGTGAGGAGGAGGAGTGGAGGTTAAATGATTGCTTATCAAGAAAAAACTGCCAACCAGAAATTTGTTTCGGCAACAGTTCAAGGACTCTGCGCAGCCAATCCTTAGCACGTCGATAGAAAGCTTGAATATTTATGAACACAGTCCGCTGGTGAGGAGCAATAAAAAACATTCCCTCTAATATTGATTCATGTGCCTTGTTTTTTAAACACTTTGTAAAATATTCAATTGTTACGTAGTTTTAATTGAATGATTTTCTACACATTATTCATAACAATCCCATATAATTAATACCTTTAATAAATAAGTTCAAATTGGCTATCGAGGATGATATACGAGTCCAGTACTTCCTAAGCCATTAAATATTTATTAACGGTGATTGATAAAGAAGAGAGAGACTAATTACATACGTCCTCCATTCTACATGCAACAATGTTTTATGTATAGTACATTTCTCTAAACACACTTCAAAATCCTCCTTGATGTATTCCAATCAAATGTGCACAAAATCTGCTTACAGAACATTACAGCACCTGCAATAGGGTGCTAATAAATTTTATTTCCAGTAAGTATGACCGACATACTTCAGTTCTAAGGAACCATTTGCCTGCTCACCATAAATTATGAAAATGGTCTTTAATGAATCTCTGGATGACGGCACTGATTGCGAGTCTAGCGGGAAGGGAGCGCAGGGGGCTCAGAAAGCGCAGCCCGCTTGGGATGGCATTCTCTGGAAGACAACCAGTAGGCAGCTCCTTCCCAGTGTGCTCTCAGTGAGGTTTTCCAGGGGGCCAGTTGACCGTCTAAACTGGCACATCTTTGCATCACTTCAGGAATGAGGACTTGCGGCAAATGACAGTATTATCTCCGGCATAAAAGGACCGATAGATTACACAGCATAGGCTACTGCGGGTTTGTTCAGTGAGCAGAATCTAAAGCCCAGTACTTTTTTAAAGGAGAAAACCAGCAAATAATAATGATACCATAAAACAAACACTTTATTGCAAGGATAAAAGGCAAATTTGTTTCCTGTAAAGCAGAGGGCAAGCCTGGTTTTGTGAATGCATTCACTATAGTCAGCCCCTCACAAAGTGACACTGAGACGTTTATTCTTTTTTAATACCTCTCTGCTTTTACCACTTTTTTCCACTTCCTAGTTCCTCTTCTCCCCTTTTTCCTTCTTTTAATATTTCTTGACCTTCCAGCAAAACTATTTAGAGTTTCCCAGGTTTGGTATTTTTTGATATTTCCTAAATGTTTGTAAATTAGGACTTTTTGCAGGAAGTGTCGGACTAACTACTGTGGAGATACTAACATCTGGAAAGTACTAATAGTCACGTAGTCACACAGAGAGTGATTCAAACCTTTGATAAGGTCAATATGCAATTGTGATTTTTGTACAATACAGCATATTAGTAAAAGGTCATTTGACGTCATGGTTTTTTAAGGATGGAAATCCATTGCATTAAGCCTTCTGCTTGCCTTTGGTAACTAATTTTGTATTGCATCACCATGTCTATTAATAACTCCATATGCTCTTGAAATAATTCACCCATCTCTCTGCTTGAATGCTTGTAGCAAAAAAGAGTAACTCAACAGTGCCATTCATAGCTGAATAACTGATGAATTATTTCAAAGGAGGAGGAGTTTAGTGCAGGGATTCTCAGCAAAGGTTGCAACTAGGTATGGCTTTGAGGATATCCAAAATGAATATTCTTCAGAAGTATTTGCTTATGTGAAGTCAACTTTTGCTTGGGGATAAAATTTTGCTAAATGTATACGGTTCTATCTATTAATTTTCATCTGCAAAGAGTAGAAGCCTCCCCAGTCATAAGAACATAAGAGATGCCCCATTGGGTCAGACCAAAGGTCCATCAAACCCAGTATCCTGTTTCCAGTAGTGGCCAATCCAGGTCACAAGTACCTGTCAGGCTCCCAAAAGATACACAGATTCCAAGCTGCTTATCCCAGGGGTAAGCAGTGTATTTCCCCATTCCAGTTTAATAATGGTTTATGGACTTTTACTCCAGGAACTTGTTGAAACCTCTTAAGCCCGGCTATACTAACAGCTTTTACTACATCCTCCAGCAATGAATTCCAAAGTTTGATTACATGTTGAGTTCCTTGCGTATCTTTCTACTTTTTGAAGGAGTAAAGAACCAAACTACATTTAGCTGTTTCACTCCTTTCATTATTTTATAGTCCTCTATCATATCTCCCCTCAGCCACCTATAAGAGAAGAGTGGGGTGCACACAAATAGAGGTCTACTCAGTTCGCTTGTTCAGCCCCTAAAATCTTCACAACTTATATGTCTTTTACAATACTGAGATGACAGTCCTTCATCTAGAGGATCAGCCATACACATGTACACACATAGTTGTCTTGGCCCATGCCATAGCAAGATCAGCCGATCCATGATGTACACAAGCTGAACAGGGATGTCACATGGCGAGAGTTAGGTATCTCAAGTGGTGTCATACAGAAATGTGTGGAAATACCACAAACCACGGGCACATAATGGCAAGGCATGTAGGCATGTATTTAGGTGGTTAGGACACCTCCCCCTCATACTGACATCTGCAGATCATACTGATTACATAGGCATAGGTTATGCAGGCACACAGAGTCCCACCATAAGGGACCTATCCTTACAGGGCCTATATAACACATAGCCATAGAGCATTGACAACAAGCAGTTCTGGACTCTAGGACTTAGCAAGTGAGGATTCACTGATGTGCAAGGCAGCTGTTGGATGGTACCCTCACTATAAGGGTCATTCTAAAAGGTTTAGTCATGGTTTGGATGTCAGCAGACATGCACATGGACTTCAAAATCAGAGACACATCTCTACGAGTATAACCATTCCACAAATGCAGTTCACAGATGTCTCCAGTATTGGACGTTCAAGTAGGCACATGGGTGTGGTGGAGGCATATCTGGGGAGGGGCAATGGACTTACATGTCCCCATTTGATCCCAGAAGCAGTGGAGCCGTTGCAGGCACGTGCATGCTTATTCCTACTCCAGGCACAAATAGGTATCAAGAAAGTGTCTGCTTTCACCTTAAAGCAGCCAGAAAATGTAGAGAAGATGGAGAATTAAGCAACTAGCTTTAGATTACAAAATCCCACACTGAGATATGAACTCTGGCCACCAAGCTCATAAGCCACTACTCTACCCATTATGCTATTATACATCATAGTCCAGAAATGCTCTCCTGGGGACTTTTGATACATGTGCATTTTGGGCATGTCCACGTTTCTGGAATTGTGCCTGAACTTGCACATGCCTGCCTTTCTTTTCAGATGTTCTGGCTTTGATGTCCCAGATTGCACTTGGGAATCACATTTGGAATGTGCCCTCTATGTAAATGCCATGGTTCCCACTCATCTGGATAGGGCAGACCCTCTAGATGAAGGCCTGTCACCCCAGTAGTCTAACAGGGATACAATTTGTGATGATGTTAGTGGCTGAACAAATGAATTGAGCAGATCTCTATTTGTGTGCACACCACTCTTCTCTTATACATGCTTTAACCTACTATTTGACCTGGAAGCTATAAAGATATGGTTCTGGACCATGAGGAGGACCTGATTCTGACTTCTGCAGCAAATCCTTGAGGAGCTTCATCAGCAAGAAGAAAGTTATCCCTTACCTCCCCTCATCACCTACCAACCTTGATGAGGCCATTACAATTTGGCATAATACAATCTCTAAAGCAGCAGCAAATAACCAATCAAACAAGAAGACCACCCGTCACAGAACTGGTAATGCTCCATGGTTTAACAACACTTTAAAAGTTATGAAAAGAACACTTAGGAAAATCGAATTAAAGTGGTGCAAAACTAAATCTACATCACATAACGAACTCTATTGTACTTATCTCAAAAACTACAGAGAGGCCACAGACAGCGCTAAGAAAAACTTCCACTCCGCTATTCTAAATAAATCTATCAACAGATCTAGAGAACTTTTCTCCATTGTCCAAAACCTAACTAAAAACACATACAACTCAAGTCATGAAGCTAACGACATATCTCCCCAAACCTTAGCAAATTACTACATAAACAAATCAAAAATAAATAATATCTTACCAATTCCACAAACCATATCATACCAACCTCCATTAGATTCTTGGAACAATTTCTATCCCATAACAAAAGAGACCCTTAAGAATATAATGATGCACTTAAATACCACAACTTCTCACCTTGATCCCTGCCCAGTAAATTGGATAAAGAACACCCTTCCAACTTTATCCCCTTTCATAATACCACTAATTAATCTATCACTAAAGCAAGGCTATCTCCCGCCTACTCTAAAGCATGCACAAATTAGACCCATACTAAAAAACAATACATTGGACAAAACCTCACCGAAATCCTATAGACCCATCTCCAGTATACCATTCATGGCTAAACTCATAGAAAAAGTAGTTCAAACTCAAACACAAGATTACATCAACACATCAGCTCCCCTTGATGACCAACAATATGGTTTCCGCCCTGGTCATGGGGTAGACACTCTTTTAACAGTCCTCATAGACACACTAGTAAGAGGAATAGACAGCCCTAAAAACGCATTCCTACTTCTTTTTCTAGACATATCTGCGGCTTTTGACAGTGTTCACCATACACTAATGCTCAATAGGCTCACACAAATCGGTGCCAACTCAACAGTCCTTAAATGGTTTATATCATATCTATCCAACAGATCCCAAACTGTCAGGATCAACAATCAAACCTCCAACACATATAAACAGGAAATAGGACTTCCCCAAGGCTCTGCGCTATCTGCTCTACTATTTAACATATCACATATATGCGGACGACATTATGCTGTACATTCCATTCACAATCACTACTATTCCACTCCAACTTTTAACAGACTGCTTCAATGAATTAGCAACTTGGTTAGAAGACCACAATCTCTTTATCAACCATTCCAAAACCGACATACTAATTGTAACAAAGAACAAATCCTTTACCCCCCCCCCCACCCACATTACACTTCAGAATCACGACATCCACATAAAAAGTGAAATAAAATACCTAGGGGTGTTACTAGACACACAACTCAGTATGAATACGCACATAAGAAACACTACAAAGAAAATTTACTTTAAACTCAAAGTACTAAAACAACTACGCCCCCTAGTCCACCTGCAAGATTTCCTAAGCATCATTCAAGCCATTATCACTCCACATTTTGACTTTGCCAACCTCTCTCTACTAGGCACAACAAACCAAAACATCAGAAGACTCCAACTGGCTCAAAATGCTGCTGCCAGAACTATAATGAAGGTTCACCCTTTCGAGCACATATCACCCTATCTAGCCAAACTACACTGGCTCCCCATTCAATGTAGAATAAACTATAAATTAATAATAACCACTTTTAAAGCACTAAATAATACTGCCCCAGAAACCCTAAATAAACTAATCATTAAAGACACACCCCATAGCGCACATAGAAGAGGCAACGCCAATAAACTAAGAATTCCAAAAGAATTCACAAAGTCCAAAAAAACCAACAAATAAAAAGGCATTCTCCCATGCAGCCCCTACGCTCTGGAACTCGCTACCTGATGAAATCAGAGCCCTAACCGACTTTAAGGATCTACGCAAAAACTTAAAAACTCACCTTTTTACCTCCTACTACGGCACATTAGCAAACTCTCAACTACAATATGAAAAGGGATAAACTATACAACACAAGTAGATCAACACCACAAGGCCTAAAGATATTTTGACCTCAATACTGTCTATTATGCTTATACTGTTGAACTTCTCCTTCTATAACTGTACATAGTTAATTGTACATAGTTCCAAAAAAGTTTAAAAGTTAAAAGTTCAAATGTTAATTGCACATAGTTCATGTTATCGTTCAATGTAAAAAACAGAAATGCCTATCTGTTTCCTTAACTGTTAGATGTAAACCGCACCTGATCCTCGGAAGGTTGCGGTATATAAAAATTTGTTAAATAAATAAATAAAATAAATATGAGACATATCTGACATACACAGAGTAGGTCTCATGGATGGGCACCTGCACTCAGCAGGCCATGAGATACATACTAGCACCAGGCATCCATGGCATGGAGTGTCAAACTGGCTCACCCAATGCCCTAGCACACCAGGCAAGAGTGTAGGCTAGAATGTCTACACCTGGCAGAGAGCCACGAAAAGCTATTGGCCAAGGTGTAAAAAAGCCACAGAGGTGTTTACAACAGGACAAGGCAGCCCATTACTTATGAAATGGCAGCAAGGGAGGCCTAGATGCAAGGAACTGGTATTCCCAGGATGGGTTATAGGGAAATAGACAAGCAGTTTGGGGGGGGGAGGGGGAATTTCCAGGGCAGTATGCACATATGCAATGAATGGTGAGGGCATGAGAATGGAGAATAAAGGAGGTCCACATATATGCCACGATCATTGCGATGCAAGATGTGGCAGGGTTTTACTGTGGTCACAAGTTCCCTCATTGTGACCCATCTGGAAGGGTCGTAAGCAGAGATACATACCATGCTACTAGTCATGAATCAGCTACTAGCATGTATCTCTGCTCTGGATGATCCAGAGATGGAGGGGGAAGGGAGGGAGAATACACCTTCAAAAATGTTTTGGAGGTGTTGGGAGGTTTTACTCTATAATGGAGAAAATGTAACACATTCTTACAAATGCAGATTGCCCAGGTGATCCCATCAAATAAAAATGTTTTTACCTTGGTATAGCCGATACCTGGTGTCTGGTGATTTCTGATCATTGATCCTCTTAGCAATCCAGCTATCTACCACTCATTGATCACCACTTGTGCCTTGGAGCCTTGGCCAGAGGCATCTGAGCAGTTCTAAACTCATAATGGTAGCCCATACACATGACTCTTTTATGGAACGTGCACATGATTTGTGAGGGAGGCACAACACACTTATTCCTACCTTATCGCAAACATAGGGCCATATTCACTTGCCACTCACCACAATGTACTGCGAATTGGGATGTGAAGATCACCTCTCTGGAGATACTCCACACATTATATTGGTGCCCATGTGGCTTTCAAGGTGCCTCTGGGGGGCCCTGTATTCCCAGTGCCTAGGTAGAAACATTGAGAGAAATATCGCTACACCGGGAAGATGTATTACAACTATTTGATAAACTGAATAGTAGCAAATCACCTGGACCGGATGGTATACATCCAAGAGTGTTGAAAGAACTGAAATATGAGATTGCAGACCTGCTATTAGTAATCTGTGAACTTTCATTAAAATCATCTGTAATACCTGAAGATTGGAGGATCGCCAATGTAATGCCAATTTTTAAAAAGGGTTCCAGGGGTGATCCGGGAAACTTCAGACCGGTGAGCCTGACGTCAGTACCCGTGAAAATGGTAGAAACCATCATAAAGAACAAAATTACACAGCATATAGATAGTCATAGCCTAATGGGAGACAGCCAACATGGCTTTAGACAAAAAAGATCTTGTCTTACTAATCTGATATGTTTTTTTGAAGGTGTGAATAAACAGGTAGACAAAGGTGAGTCGGTTGATATAGTGTATCTGGACTTTCAGAAAGCCTTTGACAAGGTCCCTCATCAGAGACTTTTGGCAAAACTAAAAAGTCATGGGATAGGAGGCAGTGTACTATTGTGGATCAGGAACTGGTTAAAAGATAGAAAGCAGAGGGTAGGGCTAAATGGCCAATTTTCCCAATGGAAAAAGGTGAATAGTAGAGTACCCCAGGGATCTGTACTGGGTCCGCTGCTTTTTGACATATTCATAAATGACCTGGAAAAGGGAATAAACTAGTGAGGTTATCAAATTTGCAGATGACACAAAACTGTTTAAAGTTGTTAAAACCTAAGAGGATTGTGGAAAACTGCAGGAGGATATGGATAAATTGGAAGACTGGGCATCCAAATGGCAGATGAAATTTAATGCGGACAAGTGCAAAGTTATGCATCTAGGAAAGAACAACCCACATAATGCTGGAATGTTTTGTCTTTCTTCAATTAACATCCCATGCCGAGGCTACCAATGCCCTCCATCCGCGACAAGCAGGATTCAGGGCCGGGCATAGTACAGAAACAATTCTCCTGGCCCTTCTGAATGAGATTCATGTTGCCCACGATCGCGGAGATATTACTCTCCTGGTCTCATTAGATTTGTCAGCAACGTTTGATTTGATCGACCATCGGACCCTTCTCTCCCGTCTCTGATGTTGGGTTGCGGGGCACAGTGCTGCGCTGGTTTCGTTCTTTTCTCACAGCTCGTTCCTTTATTATCTGTTCTAATTATCAGTCCTCCTCACCTGTTTCCCTATCATGTGGGGTACCTCAAGGTTCAGTTCTCTCCCCTCTACTCTTCAATATTTTCCTTGCCCCCTTACCCCTCTTGATTCTACAACATCCGGTCTCAGTTTATATCTACGCTGACGATATTATTCTCCTCTTCCATACCTCCCCAGTTAACATTGATATTACTCAGCTTAATACTTGTCTCTCCCATGTTGCTACCTGGCTTTCTGCTAATTTTCTCCATTTGAATCCATCAAAATTCACAGCCATGTGGGTCTCTATGAGTATGTCTTGTCCAACCATCATGCCTCAAATAAATTCCGTCTCTATTCCTCTCACTTCTTCTTTTCATTATTTAGGTGTTACTCTAGATTCTTCGCTATCTTTCCATGACCATGTATCAAATCTATCCCGCCGTTCTTTCTTTGTATTGCGGCAACTTAGATCAGTCCGCTCTATTTTGTCTTCCGATTCCCTTATTACCCTCTTACTGGCCTTGGTTATGTCCAGATTGAAATACTGTAATGTGGTTTTTGCTAATCTACCATCCTATCAACTTCAGCGTTTACAACTATTACAGAATACAGCTGTCCGACTTGTCACTTATGCCCGGAAATTTGATCGTTACACCCCTTCTCTTTCAACTCCATTTGTTACCACTCCGTTATAGGTTCAAATACAAGCTCCTCATCCTTACTCATAGGGTCATCCATACATCAAATCCTTTGTATTTAGCGAACCTTGTTTCCCTCCATACTCCCTACCGTCAACTCCATTCATTGCATGCCAATCATCTGTCTCTCCCTTCCCCTTCACAGGCCCATGTAGAGCAGACACGTCACGCTGCATTCTTTTTTCTTGGACCTTCACTCTGGAACACCTTTCCATCTTCCCTCCGGTTGGAATCCTCATACCATAATTTCAAAAACGTATTGAAAACATACTTGTTCCAATAGGCTTATGACCTCCCTCCCAGTAGTTCTATTTAGTTACTGTTCCTCTGTCTGCTTCTAAGTGACCCCTTTGGTCAATCTTTCCTTTTACTTTATAATGGAGTTCCTTTCTTCCTTTGGCGCTAGCATATATTTTTATTGTAAACCGCTCTCACGTTCCGAGAAGAGCGGTATATAAAGTGTTAAATAAAGATAAAGATAAAAGATAAAGATATGGTTACACAATGCAAGGTTCCAAATTGGGAACCACCACCCAGGACAAAGATTTAGGAGGATAACATGTTAAAACCCTCCGCCCAGTGTGCAGCGGCGGCCAAGAAAGCAAATAGAATGCTAGGTATCATAAGGAAAGGAATGGAAAATAAAACAAAGGATATTATAATGCCTCTGTATTGTTCCATGGTACGACCGCACCTTGAATATTGTGTGCAATTCTGGTCGCCGTATCTTAAAAAGGATATAGCGTTATTAGAAAAGGTACAGAGAAGAGCAACCAAAATGGTAAAGGGGATGGAAGGCTACTCCTATGAAGAGAGGCTACAAAGGTTAGGGCTCTTCAACCTGGGAAAGAGACGGCTGAGGGGAGATATGATAGAGGTCTATAAATTCATGAATGGAGTGGAACGGGTAAACGTTGATTGATTGTTTACGCTATCAGAATATAGAAAAACTAGGGGACATGTAATGAAGCTACAGGGTAAACTGTTGTTGTTGTTGTTAAGTGCCGTCGAGTCGGAGTCGACTCATGGCGACCCTCTGGATAGCTATCCTAAATTGTGTTCGGTCTTCAGTCAGGCGGCTTATTGTTGACAGACTGGTACCCGTACTGCTGTTATTGTATCGATCCATCTCATTGCTGGCCTTCCTCTTTTGTGTTGACCTTCTATCTTGCCAAGAATGATGTCTTTCTCTAATGATCTCTCTCTCCGCATGATGTGTCCAAAGTATGAAAGTCGAAGTCTTGTCATCTGAGCTTCTAAAGAAAGCTTAGGTTTGATCTCCTCTAGTACAGACTGGTTTGTTCTTCGGGCAGTCCATGGTATGCACAGTATTCGCCGCCAGCACCATAATTCAAAGGCATCAATTTTCTTCCTGTCTATCTTTTTCACTGTCCAGCTTTCACATCCATATGATGTTATTGAAAATACCATGGCTTGAACAAGTCGAATCTTTGTATGGAGAGAGACATCTCTGCTCTTGAGAATCTTATCTAGGTCTTTCATAGCCATTCTGCCAAGAGCAATGCGTCATCTGATTTCTTGACTGCTTGTTGCTTCTTTATTGATAGTTGATCCAAGTAGGTTAAAGTTATTCACGATTTCAATTTCTTCTCCTTCGACGATGAACCTGTTGATTATGCCAGTTGTCATGATCTTTGTCTTCTTTACATTAAGGTGCAGGCCCATTTTGAGACTATGTTCTTTGATTGTGAGAAGCAAATGTTTCAGATCATCTTCACTTTTCGCCAGTAATGTGGTATCATCAGCATAGCGAAGGTTGTTGATGAGTCTTCCACCAATCTTCACACCTCTGTTGTCTTCATACAATCCTGCTTCTCTGATGATTTGTTCTGCATATAAATTAAACAGGTAGGGAGAAAGTATGCAGCCTTGTCTTACACCTTTGCTTATTTTAAACCATTCTGTTTCTCCTTGTTCTGTTCGAACTGTTGCTTCTTGATCAATGTACAGATTGTGCAAGAGAACGATCAGGTGTTCTGGTATACCCATGCTTTTTAATGTGGCCCAGAGTTTCTCATGGTTTACACAGTCAAAAGCTTTGCTATAGTCGATAAAGCACAAATAGATATCCTTTTGGTATTTTTAGTCTTTTCAAGGATCCATCTCACATCCGCAATGATGTCTCTCGTTCCTCGCCCTTTTCTGAACCCTGCTTGCACTTCAGGTAGTTCTTGTTCCAGGTATGATTGTAGTCTCTTTTGAATAATCTTCAGTAGAATCTTGCTGGCATGTGGGATCAGAGAGATTGTGCGATAATTTTCACAGTCAGTTGGATCACCTTTCTTTAGTATTGGTATAAACACAGATCTTTTCCAGTTAGTTGGCCATGATGCTGTCTTCCATATTTCTTGGCAGAGCCTTGTAAGTATGGTAACAGCTGCATCAGATTGCTGTAATACTTCTATGGGAATGCAATCAATGCCTGGTGCTTTGTTCTTTGATAAGGCTTTCAATGCTGCTTCAACGTCTTCTTTCATCACCAATGGTTCCAGATCATAAGGTACAGGTTGAAACGGCTGTTGGTCCACTTGATCTTTATCATATAAAAACTCTGTATATTCCTTCCATCTTTTCTTGATCTTCTCAGCATCATTCAACATAGAACCTTGAGCATCTTGTAACATTCCAATTCGAGGCTGGAACATTTTCTTTAACTCTCGTAGCTTTAGGAAAGCTGATCTTGTTCTTCCTCTAATAGTTTCTGCTTCTATTTCCTTGCATGCGTCATTGTAGTACTTTTCCTTGTCCTGTCTTGCTGCACGTTGGAAATATCTGTTGAGTTCTGTGATTGTCTTTCTCCTCTGGCTTTAGCTTCTCTGCGTTTCTGGGCAATTTTCAGAGTTTCATCCGTTATCCATTTTGGCCGTTTTTTCTTTTTTACCTTTTGTAGAGACTTC
This sequence comes from Ichthyophis bannanicus, assembly GCA_033557465.1. Classification (NCBI taxonomy): domain Eukaryota; kingdom Metazoa; phylum Chordata; class Amphibia; order Gymnophiona; family Ichthyophiidae; genus Ichthyophis; species Ichthyophis bannanicus. Next base: position 964,497,471 of record CM066034.1, on the reverse strand, counting down.
TCGCTTTCTTCCAACACAACCTTCTTGATGTCATTCCATAACTCTTCTGGAACTCTATCATTTGTATCTAAAGCAGCAAATCAATTTTGCAGGCAGTCTTTAAATTCCAGTGGTATATTCTCAAGGTCATATTTTGCTGCATTCATGAGTGGTTTGCTCTTTTTCAGCTTTAGCTTGAGTTTGCATACTAGTAGTTGATGATCTGTACCACAGTCAGCTCCAGGTTTTATCTTTGTAGATGTTATAGAGCTTTTCCATCTTTGACTTCCACAGATGTAGTCAATTTGATTTTTATACTATCCATTGGGTGAAGTCCATGTGTACAGTCGCCGCTTGTGTTGCTGGAAGAAGGTGTTCGAGATGAATAGATCGTTGGTCTTGCAGAATTCTATCAGTCTTTCTCCAGCTTCATTTCTGTTGCCAAGTCCATATTTTCCAACTACTTTGTCTTCTTCTTTGTTGCCAACCTTTGCGTTCCAATCACCCATGACTATCAGGATATCTGGTTTGCATGTTCTGTCAATTTCAGCTTGTACTTGTTCATAGAACTCTTCAATTTCATTCTCTTCTGCAGCTGTTGTTGGGGCATATACTTGAGTTATAGTTGTGTTGATAGGCATTCCTCGTAGACGAATAGAGATTAAGCGTTCGCTGACTGCATTGTATTTCATTACAGTTCTTGCAAGTTTCTTCTTTATTATAAATGCAACACCATTTCTTCTTTGTCTTTCATTTCCAGCATAGTAGACCATGTGATCATCTGATGCAAAGTGCCCGATGCCAGTTCATTTCAGTTCGCTGACACCCAACAGATCAAGTTGTACACGTTCCATTTCATTCTTGACCACCTCCAACTTCCCTTGGTTCATGCTTCGTACGTTCCATGTTCCAATTTGTAAGACATCTTTACAGCTTCTGACTCTAATTTCATGCACAGCTACATCAGCAGTCAGACATCCCGAGGGATTTGATCCAACCACATCATAAATGCTGGCTTTACTCTGAAAAGTCTTCAGCTCTTCCCCAGTAGCTAGTTGAGTGCCTTCCAACCTGGGGGTCTCATCTTCCAGCACTACAGCACAATTTGTTTTGTTGTAACTATCCATTGGGTTTTCATGGCAAGATACAGAAGTAGATTGCCGGGCCTTTCTTCCGCGCAGTTTAAGTTTGGTGTTGTTGCCATTGTCACAGAAATGTGATCCTCCGCCGTCAACACTATCCCATTCTGCTGCTGCCCAGATGGGTGGTTTGTCTTGGTATGGCATCTCAGCTGAGACCTGTCCATCTTGGGAGACCCTGCCAGTAGTTAAACTACCGATAGTTTATCTCTCAGCATCACTGATGCACACAAGCCCTCACAGCATGACAAGCTGCAAACAGGGTAAACTATTTAAGACAAATAAGAGAAAATATTTTTTCACTCAACGTGTAATCAAACTCTGGAATTTGTTACCGGAGGATGTAGTAAAGGCTGTTAGTGTAGCTGGGTTTAAAAAAGGTTTGGACAAGTTCCTGGAGGAAAGGTCCATAAACCATTATTAAAAAGGGACCCAGGATATCAATGCTTGACCCAATATAAGCATTGTGGAACCTGTGTCTTTTGGGGATACTGCTAGGTACGTATGACCTAGATTGGCCACTGTTGGAAACGGGATACTGAGCTTGATGGACCTTGGTCTGACCCAGTATGGCATATCTTATGTTCTTATATAGCCAACAGCCCTTGCATCTTACAGGTGCCTCAGCACCACCATGATAACATGTGGACAACCAGCCAAAGACATCTGCACTATACGGTGTATGGATTCCTGTACCCATGTCCTAGAGATACATGGCTAGAGGCTTGGCAAAGGAAGTCTTGAAAAAATTATAGTCCCTAAGCTAGCAATTTTGTAATCAGCCAGGTGTCCACGTCAGTGCATACCAAAAACAAATATCTGGCTTGGGATATGCCACTGGATGAATGCCATCTACCATAGAAACAGAGATTCCAAGGTATTGAAAAGGAATTGGCAGGAGTTAAAAAGGTGGACCAATATGAAGGCCATGGAAACTGGTCCAGATGGCCAGCCAAGGTCCCTCACTGATGTTGAGTGTCAGATGCTGACCACCATTGATGAAGAATCTGTGAGAGGAGTGGGTGAGTTAGACTCCTGCAGAGCCCCTACAAGAACACAATAGATATCTCTAACACACCTTCCACTCATAGGAATATAGTAACAAAGTGAATGACAGCAGATAAAGACCAACATGGTCCTTCTATTCTGCCTAGTGAGGTGGCTAGAGCTGTACCCCCCTCTATGTCTTTTTTAAGGCTGTACTCATGACTCATTACCCCCTTTATACCTTTGTTTTTCTACTTTTCCCTGCATGCTCTCCCATCTATTGTTGAGACTTCCTCTGTTCCTAGGTCTGATGTAGGGGCATACAATCACCCTATCCTTACTGTCTTCGCCCATGGCCTTGCCTTTCTAGTGGTTCATGTAGCAGGAGAGAAGTGTGTACCTGTCACCAAAGGTATTGTCATACCTTGCTGTGGTATGGTCCCACCTCAGTAGCTGTAATGCCGCAATGGTATGACTGCTGCCGCAGCAACATTACCTTTGTAGGCAGATGTAGTGACCCACAATGATACTCCTCAGGTGCCAGGCTATTCCCTAGGTAGCACCCTATAACCAGTAATGGTGGACTAACTGATTTGGAAGTAGGCTGGTTGGAACATATAAAGAACTTTCAGGCTCTCTGCTATGGGGGTTGGCAGCACTATTCACATCTGACAGATTTGCCTGTCCTTGGTTCTTGTGATCTGCACTGGGTTTATCATCATCTTCTAGAGAATGATTTTGTTTAAGATAACTTTTAACATGTCCATTTGTGAGCCTCATTGGATCTGGTGTTTAGTGCCCATACGTTACTGTTATCTACAATCAGGGATATTTGCACTATACACTGTTTTTTACGAGTTTAGCAAGGGCACACTGATAGCCGGTGCCCTGCAATGTAATATATATGTCCTGTTCACAAAACCCAGCAGTGCAAATTTTCAGAGATTACATGTTTTTTTGCCTTTATTGTATCAAATTTGAAACAAAAGTAGTTTTACATAGAACGTTATGTTATGTTTTATTTTTGATTTGTGATGAGACACCATGGCACCAGGCTCCATAATGGAGCATTGGGAAGTTTAGATGGAGAAGGTGCAGTATGTGCACAGGGCCTGAATTGGGGCACGTCTTGCCCGTGCAATCCCTTTGCCCCGATTCTGCTCCAGGAATGTATAGCTTCTGTGGGTGCACACTCCATTGCAAATCCAAGCTGTCCAAAGTTTGGACATCCGGACGGGTCAGACGTGCCCTGAGCAGAATTGGCCTCTAAGCAATTACAGTTTATCCTCATCAACTTCTACAAATTTCTCCCCTTCATCCTCATGATGCCACTTTTGCACTTATTCCTCTCACATAAAAATGTTTTGTTCCCCCATTTTTTGGCATTGGCTATTTTTTTTCCACTTGTATCTTTGCTTTCCTGACTACTTTCCTAGCTTCTCTTAGCTTTTCTAAATATTGATGCTTGTCTTCCCTTTTCTATGATCTCTTGTATTTTATGAAGGCCACCCTCTAATTCTTTATCTTTTCATCTACATTCTTTTGAGAACCATAGTAGCGATCTTTTCCATTTATATAGCATTTATTTACTTTCCTAACAAAAAGGTTTGTTGCCCTTAAAATATTCCCTTTCAGTTTTGCCCACTGCTTTTCTACATCCTTCTGCTGTTCCCATCCTGCCAATGACTCCTTGATGGTTAGTTTTCCTAAAGTTTAGGACTCTCACTTTTAAAAGACTATATCAGCCCTAGCCCTAATATTGAACCACACCATCTGGTGGTTGGTAGTTGCGAGATGATCACCTACTAAAACAATGATTTTCAACCTTTTTCATCTTGTGGCACACTGACAAGGTGCTATAATTGTCAAAGCACACCATCAGTTTTTTTAAGGCTATATTTTATCTTTTAAAAAAGGAATATTAAGATTGTATCTAAAGTTAAATAACTAAAATTTTAATCATTGTGTTATTTTTTAAAAAATAAATTGTGGGAAATCTGTGCTTGTTGATGTCTCATGATGTCCCTTGTCCGAGGGCGGATGGTTGACAAACATACCTTCAAGTCCTCCTCCAGTGTTGAAGCCGTGAGCTGTTCTTTATTTTCATTGTGTTCATTGAAAAACCAGTCTCACACAAATAAGATTTTGAGAAAGGAAAAAATGATTTAATCTCCATCTTTGTGATGATGGGGTATTCCTCAACCAGAATGAGGCCATATCTGTTAAAGAATGTTTCAGTTTCAGTCCTCTATTATTCCTGATTTCCATTAGTTTATCTCCTGCAGCTGTTAATTCTGCTAACTCGTATGCACTTATCACAAATGGATCTCTCACCCAGTCCAAGGGAGATACATCAAATGATGGGAAATACATGGAATAACACACCCGATCCGAACAACAACTGATTGAAGATAGACACTGATTCCGCCCTTCCTCAAACTCCCTCAATGGCCCTACTAATAAATGACCCTCCTCCAAACTCCCATGGCGCTCCTGCTTACCATGGCCCCTGCATCTGTGGTTCTGTTAGCAGTTGCTGGAATAGTTCTCCTTGTAGAAAATCCAGGATCTCCTTACTTCTAGATGACACTGCAGCAGGGATGACCCAATCAACATATGGCATATTGAAATCACTTTTCAGCAGCGCTTCGCCTTTCATAGCAATACTGAGAATATCTTCAATTTAATCTCTGCCCACTTCTGCAAATGGCTGATCCATTCCCCCTCGGCCTCATACTCACACTACTCATTCCACCACATGCACACCACCACCACCCACACACATACACACCATGGCCCCCAGCAACTACATGGACATACATAGACCAACAGCATACCTACAGGGACTCAGACGGGACACCCACAACAAAGAGACAAGCAAAACACAAGCCCAACATCCACGCCAAAACAAAGGAAGCACACAAGACACACAACACCCCAAGACCAATAACAATAGAGCTCATAAACGCCAGATCAATTTGCAACAAGATCTATACCCTAGTTGACCACATAGATGACAAACAGCCCGACATACTCTGCATCACAGAAACGTGGCTCAGTCCCACTGACAACGTTCTACTCAATCAATTGGTGCCTGACACATACACAGCATACAACTGCCCGCGCACCCACAGGCGAGGAGGAGGGGCCCTCATAATTGCAAAGAACAGCCTAAGATTCAAATCAAGAAGTACCATGGACACCCAACACTCTAACACTATCTCGATCGAGAACAAACACATGGCCATATGTCTCACCTACAGACCACCCCATGCACCACCTGAAGAACTAGCATCAACTCTCGAGGCAGTCTGCGCAGTCAACTCCAGCCACAAACCCACAATACTCCTGGGAGACTTCAATCTTAAGTCCACCAACAAAAAGGATGCAGAAGCATTTTTCCAAGCAATGAGTTCACTCCAATTCACGCAAATAATCAACACCCCGACACACAGACATGGATCTTCACCAGACCTTATCTTTGCACCCAACTACCTAACCTCAAGAGGCCTAATATCAACACCCATCACAACACCAGTACCATGGTCTGACCATCACTTAATTGAAGTAAACATTATACCACAAGAGGAAAAACTAAACAAATATCCAGACAACACCCCCACACAAAGAAGATTTAAATGCTTCAACAGAGACCAGTTCCTGCAGGACACAATACAAAACCTAAACTCTGAAACAGATGACCTAGAAACACTAAATCACCAACTGGAACAACACCATATACAACGCTGCCAAAGCAACAGACTATAGACACAGGACACTTCGCTGCAACAAACTACAACACAAGCCATGATACTCAAAAACTATACGAAACGAAAAGAGGAACCTCAGAAAAATAGAACAGAGATGGAGACAGAACAAGTCACCCGAGACCCAGGAACTATACCTAACAAAGCAAAAACAATACAACGAATGCATCAACCAGACAAAAAGGGAATACCATACAAACATCATACGCAACTCCAACAACAAACCAAGAGAACTATTTGAAATCGTAAAAGCCCTCACCAAGGATCAGAATACCGAAGACAAAGTGCAATTGGACCCAGAAAAATTTGCGGACCACATCCAGGAAAAGTTCCACTCAGCAGAACAAACAAGACCCAGCCCAGCCCCAAAGACTAACACACCCTTGAACACCTGGGGAACATTCAACACCCCATCCACGGAGCAACTCTCCCACATCATCACAGCAATCAAGACAAGCATAGCCCCCACGGATCCCTGCCCAGTGCCCTGGATCAAAGCCACCAAATCAAACTTCATCCAAACCATCCACAAGATAGTGCACTCCTCCCTAACCCAAGGGTGCATGCCAAATCAAATGAAGCTCGCGACAATAAGACCTATCCCGAAGAAATCCACACTCAACAAGAACAATCCAGCAGCATACAGACCCATCTCCAGCATACCACTTTTAGCAAAAATAATTGAAAAAACTGTACAGCACCAACTACAAGAACACATAGACAACCACGCTCCCCTGGACAACAATCAACATGGGTTCCGCCCCAACCACGGGGTAGAAACACTTCTGATATACCTCTTCGACAGCGTCCTCCGCCTCATAGACAACTCCAAGAAAGACATCCTAATGATATTCATTGACATTTCATCTGCATTTGACACAGTTAACCACAAGACTCTATTGGATAGACTACAGAACATCGGTCTACATGGTGCCACCCTGAATTGGTTCCACTCATACCTAACCGACAGACAAATACAGGTCAAGGTAGGACACAACACATCCCGACCCATAAAAGTCAAACAAGGAGTGCCACAGGGATCGGCCCTTTCAGCTCTCCTATTCAACCTATACATCCAGCCAATATGTGTCATCATGAAAGAGCACCACATACATTATACAATCTACGCAGATGACATCATGATCTACACACCCATCTCAGTCAACAACCCGGACTACTCCAATATAACAAACTGCCTCACACAAATGGCAAATTGGCTTCAGGAAAACAACCTATCAATTAACTACAGCAAGACGGAGGCACTGATCATCACGCGAAACCTAGACTTTATCCCCCCACCCGACATCAAGATAAAAGATGCACTCATACCCAGAAAATCAGAAGTAAAGTACCTCGGAGTCATCTTGAACAAAGAACTTAACCTCCAAGCACATATAGGCAGAACAGCCAAAAGCGCATACCACAGAATGCGACTCATCAGAAGACTCAAGCCCCTCCTCGACCCATAGCACTTTTGCACCGTTTGCCAGGCACTAATAACCCCTCTACTAGACTTCTGCAATCCAATATACACCGGGCTACCAAAGCAGACCCTCAGACCACTACAACTGGCCCAAAATACAGCTGCCCGCATTATATCCGGTACTACAAGACACGATCACATCACACCCATACTGAAAGAACTGCACTGGCTCCCAATCATCTCACGCATCAAATACAAGACTATCATAAACATATTCAAGATCAAACAACACGCCTCTGCCATAAGCCTACACATACTCATACAACCTGACACAAGCACATGGCCAAGAAGAAGAGGCACCTCCTATCGGGTAAACACCCCAAAAGACTTCACCAAGACCCGCAAAGACACCGCACAATGAGCACTCACTGGCTGCCCCATCCATCTGGAACTCCCTCCCAGATGACCTGAGACTAACCACAGAAATAAAGGACTTCCGAAAACAGCTGAAGACAACCCTGTTCATCGAATACTTTGGCCATACCCCCTGAGCCAACATACAAGTCAGATCATCAGTCCCCCCCCACCACCCCGAAACTGTATATAAGAATGTATAATAGCTCATGATGTATAATAGCGCACTATGTATATAAACCAACTCTAATCATTTCCCCGCCAACACATACATACCACACTGTACACTGCATGAAGACATTTGCCCCCCCCCCTTGATTGTTTGCCGTGGAAACCTCTTTGATTGAATGATAAGGCAATATATAAATACCATTAAATAAATAAATAAATAAATAAAATAAATTCCCTCTTTCCAGTTTAGTCTACAGTGCCTCTTCCTTCCCTTGTAAACCCTGCAATTCTATTTAATATTATTTTTTACATATAGTGCCACTCCTGAATAAATTATAGCCCGGAATACGTACATCCCAGTCATGGTTCTCCATGAACTATGTCTCCATAACTGCCACTAAATCCAAGTCAGCTTTTTCATTAAAAAGCCTCAACTTCTAGAATCTTATTTTCCACACTATAGGCATTGATACATACCACTTTCCAGATGTTGCCCCTTTTGCCCATTTCTACAGAGGTCTTTAAGGTTTTATTTACACAAGAGCTTTTACTTACCTAGGGGCTTTCTATGCCTGTCTCCCATGAATCTAGTTTAAAATCATCTTCAGTAGGTTAACCAGTCTGCTGCAGAAGACACTTTGACCTTTCTTGGATAGGTGGACACCATCTCTGCTCAGCAGCCCTTGGAAAATATCCCATGGTTCAGGAAACCAAAACACTTTCGATGACACCATTCATGCAACCATGCATTCATGCCTAGGATGTAAGTCTCTCTGCCTCAGCCCTTAACATCAATAGGGAAGACTGAAGAGAACATTACCTGTGCACATGCTTCACCCTCTCTCCCAGGGCCATGAAGTCACTCTTTATTTTATTTATTTATTTAACAATTTCTTCTATACCGCCCCTTCCAGAGATCAAGGGCGGTTTACATAGAACAATTAACAAAATTTTGTATACTTCTGTATACTTTACATGGAACTGAATTTGAAACTATATACAGGTAATATTACATGGAACATAACGGAACTAATTACAAGTGACTATTTACAAGGAGCAATAAAACAACAGTTTGGATAAGACTTTTCGCAGAGGGTGGATGGATAAGTACTGTAAGGTTTTCTTGTGTTAGTCATTTGTCCTATCTGTAGTACTGTGGATGTGCTTCTGTGATTGTTGGGGGGAGGTTCTCTGTTGGTAGAGGATTTCAAAATGGTTCGTGAAGAGGTAGGTTTTAAGTTCTTTTTTGAATTGATGAAGGTCTTTCATCCGGCGAAGAGTTAGTGATATGTTCAGATATCCCTCTGAACATACTCTTGATATGTTCAGAGGGATACCTAGCTGTATCATTTGTGCCAGCATGGAGGCTTTATGAGTCTTGACAAAATCTCTATAAAATCTTGAATTTTGGCATCTAGGAGACAGCATACCTCGCCTGGTCATAAGATGGATACCTCAGTACCCCTCAGAAGAGAATCCCCAACCACCGCTACTCTTCATTTCCTTGTGGTCACTGATTCTACAACTTTGGGGTGTTTGAGCTCCGACTTTGGAGGAGGCCAATTCCACACAGGGCACATCCGGCCCATCCGGATGTCCAAAATCTGGACAGCTGGCTGTGCATCCTATTCTGCACCCACAGGAGCTAGCTTCCGCAGCAGCATAATCGGGTGCACTGGGCCTGGACATGCAGGACATGCCCCGATATTGGCCCACTGTATGTTCGGTGCCCTCGCCGTCTAAACTTCCCAAGGCCCCTGCATGGAGCCCGTGCTGTGGTATCCCAATTCCATGGCACCGGGACACTATACAGGAGCCACGATTGCCTGATTTCCACAAATGTCCCTTTTCCCTGCCTGCTGACCCCTGGAGTGGCCTGCCATGGCTGAGATCGGGCAGCAGGGAACTCCTGTTGCTCTTCACCAAGGTTCTGTGGGCCACAGGTGTCAATCCCCTTCCTCTGGGGGAACTTATTCCACCTCGGAGGTAGAATAAGTCCCCTGTCTAACTCAGCAGCCCCAAACATACAGGGCTGTGACTGGAATCAGCCCTATACATCTGTGGTTAGGGTCTTGCCTCCAGCCCAGACACATTCCTTCTCCGGTCTTCCTCCTCCTGCCCATGACACATTTCCTCTATACATGTGGGGAGCTCTTGATCCGGCATTGGGTGCCAGCATTTAGCAGGGATGTACGGCTAAACCAGATGTACATCCCTGCTAAACGCAGTGTAGAATGATCCCCTGGATATTTTTGCCTCCTTCCAGGGCTGTAGGGCTAGAATTAAGCAATTAATGCAAGAATTAGAGTCTGCTGCTAGTGCATGCTTGCACTAACAGTTAACATAGCAACTTGACAGTAAAGTGCGGTAGGGTTTGCATTTACCATGTGTTAGGGGCAAAACCCAGCATGCGGTAAGTGCAAATGCCATGTGGTAATTCTCAGGTACATGCTGGATCCGAGGCTGCATGATTTTACTAGAGGCAGGTCTTGTCAGACAAATCTCATTAATTTTTTTGACTGGGTGCCAGAGAATTGGACTGAGGGAGAGCTCTAGATGTGGTATATGTAGATTTCAGGAAAACCTTTGACACTATTCTACAAAGGCAACTTTTATATAAATTGAGTGCCCTAGGGATGGACCCTAAAGTGACTAGGTTAGAAATTGGTTGAGTGGTAGGTGACAAAGGGTACAGGTAAATGGAGATCACTCTGAGGAGAAGGATGTTACCAGTGGTGTGTCATAGGGTCCAGTCCTTGGTCCGATTCTTTTTAACATTTTTTTGTATGTGATATTGAGTTAGGGCTATTGAGTAAGGTTTGCCTCTTTATGGATGATACCAAAATTTTCAATAGAGTAGACACCCCGGAAGGAATAGATAACATGAGGAGGGATCTAAGGAAGTTTGAAGAATGGTCAAGAATTTGGCAGTTGAGTTTTAACCCTAAAAATGCAGGGTCATGCATTTGGGCTGCAAAAATTCATGTGAGTGATATAGCTTAGTAATGCACCTATTACTCTTTATAAAACAGTAGCACAAATCCTGTAGAAAACATGACTACATTGAAGACGCAGATATTTATGCCTGTTTGGGAGCGGTTGTAAATGTGCCTCTGCTCCACCAAAACCCCTCTACCGGTACACACCTGTGAGCACTATGTACATTTTCAGGAGTGACCTAATTATATAATAGGCCTTTTACATATATAAATCAACATTTTGTGTGTGAAAAGGGTTTATAAAATTAACATTCTATCTGTCTAAATTTAGCCAGATAGCTTTAGTCATGTTCAACTGAAAAATCAGCTGAAGATACCCCGGTAAAATTACCCAGATAGCTTTGCTTCTCAGTGGCTTATTTAAAATTGACCTATTAGAAAATCAGGCATGAAGTGTACTTACATGACAACTATGCTAATTTAGCAAAAATAATCTAGGAACCAGCAAAAATAAGTTCACAATAATCTGCTGGTCCACAGCATTAGACAGGGGTGCAGTAATAAGGGCTGATGAAAAGCTTAGCTTGTGCATATTTAATTAAAATATAAGCAATGCATTTAACCTGGGACTATCATGGCAGCCCGATGCATGCATTTGAGTTTAGAAACATAGCTGTTTACCTCTCTGGAATTGAAACTATACGGCACTGAAGGTAGAAGGGCATTTTTTCAAATCAAATGATTTTAGTGAGATCACTCAGCAAAGAGCGTGAAGTAGTCTGGCATTTCATCAGATGCGGATGTGTAGCTTGTGATTTAAGCATGCAGCCCTCCTTACTGGTTTGTATAGTTAAGGCTTCTGCTTTTCATATTGCATCAATACATACCGGCAGCTAGCCACTAAAATCAGATAATGGTGTGATTTGTATAATGATGTTATTAACTTGTGGAATAATAGGAAAAACAGAAGCACACCTATTGTGCTTGAAAACCTTTTTGGCTGTGTTAAATTGCTGCTTGAACAGTGTGTCTGCAATTCTTCATATCTTTTTCTCTAAGCAGCAATATACCATATACAAAGATAATAACAGAGCTTTATCCTGATATACAACAAGCCTGTATGCTTATACATATTTTATACATATTTGAAAAATGACCACAAGGTTTAGAGAAGGACACTAAGGGGCATGTTTACTAAGCTAGGCTAATGGTTAGCACAGGCTATTTGTAACTAGGTCCCATGATATTCAATGGGACCTAGTTACAAACAGCCCATGTTAACCATCAGCCCAGCTTAGTAAACATACCGTAATTGGAGGTAAGGGTACATATCGGGATAGGATAGATAAGATACTGCTTTCAGAAGACAGGCATCCTGTTTTAAAATCCAGCATGCACTATGTCAGGAGTCCTATAAGGCATCTATTTAAGCATATTTTATAAAGGCATCATAGGTGCCTATGTGTTTATAAAATAGGCTTCCAGATCCAGCAGCAATAGCGTATATCCACCTACACACACATTTACCCTTGTTCCAAGGCAAGTGTAAATAAGGGTATATACTCTATGCACCTATTTGTATATTTTATAAGACACATGAGTACATCACAATGGAGCCCATGCTCTGCCCATACTATGCCCCCGGAGAAGCCTACATGCATGCATGCATGTATAAATACACACATCTTATGCATGCGTATGCTGTTGTGCAATTTTTTAATCCCAAATCCTTCCCTCACCTTCAGTCACCCTTTCTTCCTTTTCTGAAATCACTGAGGAGGAAACTGCAAATCTTCTCTCCTCCTCCAAACTGACTACCTGCTCCTCTGATGGCATTTCCACCCATCTATTAAGCTCTATCTCTTCTGCCGTCATCCTTTTCATCTGCCAAACCTTTAACCTATCACTTTCCACTGCAACTGTTCCTGTGGCCTTCAAACATGCTGTGGTTACACCTCTCCTCAAAAAGCCTTCACTAGATCTTACCTGTTCTTCCAGTCATCTACCTATCTCTCTTCCCCTTGCTTCAAAACTACTTGAATGAGCCGTTCACCGCCACTCTCTTGACTTTCTTTCCTCTCAAGACCTTCTGGAGCCACTGAAATCTGACTTTTGTTCTTTATATTCTACAGAAATGACTCTTGCCAGAGTCTCCAACAACTTGTTCCTTGCCAAATCCAAAGGCCTCTATTTGATTCTCATCCTTCTTGACCTTTCTGCTGCTTTTGACACTGTTGATCACCATCTTCTCCTCGATACCCTGTCCTCACTTGGATTTAGGGGCTCTGTTCTGTCCTGGTTTTCTTCTTATCTCTCCCATCACACTTTTAGTGTATGTTCTGGTGGTTTCTCCTCTACCACCATCTAGCTTTCAGTTGATGTACCTCAGGGATCTGTATTGGGACCTCTCCTTTTCTCTCTCTACACTCGGTCCCTTGGTGCACTTATTTACTCCCATGGTTTTCATTACCATCTTTATGCTGATGACTCTCAGATCTACCTTTCTGTGCCTGAAATCGCTCTAGGAACCCAAGTCTGAATCTATGCCTGCTTATCCGACATTGCTGCATGGATGTCTTACCGTCATCTGAAACAGAGCATGGCCAAAACTGAGCTCTTTATCTTTCCCCCTAAATACACTTTCCCCCTTCCTTCCTTCTTTATTTTTGTGCAGTTTTCCTCAGCTTGCAACCTTGAGGACATCTTTGACTCTATTCTCTCTTTCTCTGCACACATCCAACAGATAGCTAAAACCCATTGCTTCTTTATAACACTGGCAAAATTCATCCCTTCCTTTCAACACTACTAAGCCACTTATCCACTCTTTAGTCACTTCCCATCTAGACTATTGCAACCTCCTTCTTACTGGTCTCCCTCTGAATCATCTCTCTCCCCTTAAATCTGTTCCAAACTCAGCTGAGCAGCTAATCTTCCACCAGCATCGATATGGTCATATAAACCCCCCTTTTCAAGTCGCTTCATTGGCTCCCTATCCATTTCTGTATCCATTTCAAACTTCTCCTACTGACCTATAAGTGCACTCATTCTGCTGCTCCTCACTACCTTTCCTCTCTTATCTCTCTACACCCCTCCTTGGGAACTCCACTCTTCTGGCAGAGCACTTCTATCCGAACCCTTCTCTTCTACTGCCATCTCCAGACTGATCCTTCCACCTTGCTGCTACTTATGGGAAAGGGAGGAGTGGCCCAGTGGGTGCAGCAAGTTGCCTTGGGCTAGGGGTTCAAATCCCACTGGAGGACAGCAACCTCAGGCCAGAGGGACTGGGGCTTCCAGTCCCACAGGCACTCCCTGTGGCCTTGGGCAAGCCACCCAACCCTCCATTGCCTCAGGTACAAAATGTAGATTGTGAGCCCTTTGGGGGTCAAGGGAAATATATACCATACCTGAATGTGCACCACCTTGATCCAGTGAAAAGCAGTACATAAGTATTGCTAAATAAATAAACAAACGACCTGAGTCTGTGCATCAGGCTTCATCTCTGGCTCCTCATCTCTTTGAGGCCACTTTTAGATCCTGATTCGCTTAGTCTCCTATGTGTTTCCTTGCCACTCCCCTAGATATATCCTTGTCCTCGGCAGTTGTGTTGTCTGTAGATTGTAAGCTTTGATGAACAGGGACCATCTTCTACAAGTGTCTGTACAGCATCGCATACATCTTGTAGTCAGAGCCGGCCCATCCATTGAGCAAGAATGTTTTTTGCACAGGACCCCGCGTTTCAGGGGGCCCCTCGCAAAAAACATTCTGCATTAGCACAAGTAGATAAAAAACAAACAAACCGGCTGCTGCTGCCGCGGGGCCCCGCCTGCCCGGCAGAGCCTCCCTGCAGCATCAGCTCCCGAGTCCCTCCCAATGCGTGGGCTTTCAGAGCCGCGAAGGGAGAGCTTCTCTGACCTCTCGCGGCTCTGTTAATCCCGCTGGGGCTGATGGGAAACTCTCGCGGCTCTGTTAATCCCGCCGGGGCTAATGGGAAACTCTCGCGGCTCTGAAAGCCCGCGCAGTGGGAGGGACTCGGGAGCTGATGCTGCAGGGAGGCTCTGCCGGGCAGGCGGGGCCCCGTGGCGGGACATTTGATTCTGCCGCTGCCACAGCAGCAGCAGCAGCAGCAGCTGGTTTGTTTTTTTAAATCTATCAGGGCTGATGGGGGGAGGGGGGTTAGGACTGGTAATGGGCTATGGGGGGGGGTGGGTAAGACTGGAAGTGGGTTGATGGGGGAGGGGGGTTAGGACTGTTAATGGGCTATGGGGGGTTAGGACTACTAATGGGCTATGGGGGGGGGCTAAGACTGGAAGTGGGCTGATGGGGGTTAGGACTGGAAATGGGCTGATGGGGGGTTAGGATGTAATGGGCTATGGGGGGGGCTAAGACTGGAAATGGGCTGATGGGGGGGGGTTAGGATGTAATGGGCTCTGGGGGGCTAGGACTGGAAATGGGCTGATGGGGGGTAGGACTGGTAATGGGCTATAGGGAGGCTAGGACTGGAAATGTGCTGATGGGGGGTTAGGACTGGTAATGGGCTATGGGGGTACTAAGACTGGAAATGGACTGATGGGGGGTTAGGACTAGTAATGGGCTATGGGGGGGCTAGGACTGGAAATGGGCTATGGGGGGCTAGGACTTGAAATGGGCTAAGGGGGGGGTAGGACTGGAATGGGCTGTGTGGAGGCTAAGACGTTAAAAGGGATGATGGGGGATGGGACTGGTACTTGGATATGGGGTGCTAAGACTGAAAATGGGGTGATGGGGGGCTTAGGACTGGAAGTGGGCTGATGGGGGCTTAGGACTGGTAATGGGCTATGGGGGGGCTAGGACTGGTAATGGGCTGGGGGGTGGCTAGGACTGGAAATGGGCTGAGTGGAAGGAGGGCTTGAACTGCAAATAGCTGATGGGGACGGGGGCTTGGAATGGAAATGGGCTGAGTGGAAGGAAGGCTTGAACTACAAATAGCTGATGGGGAGGGGGGCTTGGAATGGAAATGGGCTGTGAGGGGAGGGAGCTAGGACTGGAAATGGGCTGAGTGAGGGGGGGGGGGCTAGGACAGGAAATGGGCTGATGGAGGGCTAGAATAGGACTGGAAATGGGCTGTTGGGGGGGCCTTGGATTGAAATGGACTCATGGAGGGGCTAGAACAGGATGGAGTGTGTCCCCCCCTCCCAGAGCCTGAGTGAAAAAGCGTACAATGGCCACCCGGCAGCCCAACTTCTCGGAGGCTGAGACCCGCCTGCTATGTAGGCTCATGTTGCAGGAGGAGGAGGTGCGTCTCCCAAGGGGCCACCAATGGCCAGCCCATGCTGCTTCACTTAGGGGCTAGGAGAGGATGTGATCCACCCTTGCCCAGTAAGTACACATAGTGTATCAGAGCATGGAAACAATTACTGAGTAAGGGAGGTCAAAAATGTGCTGGACCATATGGATGGAAGAAAAGTATGTCCTCCGTGCTGAGCAGGTTGCATGTACTGTATGTGTATGAACCTGGACACAGCAGAGAGTGAGAAGGGAGCTGTGACAGCCCCCCTCCCCTGGGAAAGACAGGAGGAGACAGTCAGTGGTATGAGTGGGTCGGGGAGCCTGAAGTATGCACACAGGGAGATCACACCACCCAAAGGATGAACACACAACACAGGGAAGAGCATGATGAAGTAGAGGTCCTGTGAGCAAATGTAGTGAGGAGTACTGAGCATTGATGGCTGGCAAGGTACACAGGAGGCCACCGAGAGCCACAAGCACCAGCAACAGACAAAACATGCACACATAACCTCCACACACCAACTGTCCCACAGCCCAACCCCCATGCACGCCATGGCCAGCCTGTGGCCAGATGCCACCCAGATGTCTGAGACAGCAGAACACCACCAAAAGGCATGCAATGAGACACAGAGACATGGTCACAGACAACCAGCAGTTGCACAATGTATGCGATTGCAGCCCTGTACACAGGGAGTGTTGCAGGAAAGGGAATCACAGTCCCTCTGCTATCACCACCAAAGGAGCCCAGCACACATGTCCCAGGCCTGAGAAACTGGCAAACACAGCAAGAACAAATGAACCCCAGAGATGGACAAATGAATGAAAAAATGTGGAGGAGGGGGGATTTGAACCTGAGACCCCAGGCAAGCACAGAAACCACTAAGCCACATTGTGGGACAAGGGGCAATAGGAGCGTCACCAGCCCTCCCAATGGAGTAGAGGTGGACCTGTCCAAAGGTGGGAAGGGGCAGAGAAACAGCATCAGCCCATCCACGGCCTGGTGGAAGAAGAAAAGCCTCTTACCTGGTGTGTGTCACACACAGCCACACGAATGCAACATTTAGTATGCCACTGGGAAGTCTGTGGGTTCCATTGGTGTGGTTTGCACACAGCTCCAGACATTGTGTGTGTCTTATGCAGTGTTTCCCTGAGTGGGGATTAAACTCAGAACACATTGAGGATGCAAAGAGGAAGTGGCGGTAGGTGTGCAGGGACACCTGTCTGAGGGCCCGCAATTTGGGGTCCGATTGTAGCAGCAGATAAGCATGCAATAAATAAAACCAGGAGTCGTTTCAAGGATCCAAGCCAGTTTAATGTGCACATGGCTCAAGCAATAATCAAATTCAAAATGGCTGAGCAATGGCTTCTAGTAAAACAACAACTTTTATAGCTTTCTTGTCCATTCTAAGCATAGGCAAACTTTTCATTGGTCCCAGTACCCCTCTCACCCATCTATTGGTCCCGGTACTGATATGGCTACCCAATTGGGACTCTGGTCTGGGCTCAGCACCTGGTTGCCCCCCTTCTAGTCCCAATTACAATGGTCAGTGTCTCTAACTTGTTACATCTCTCCTCCAAGGTCGCTTAGCTTGTTAAAACATATGGGAAGCAGGGCACTGTAACCTTGCTTTTTGCAGAGTTAATTAATTCCATAGAAGCTGTGCTCTCTTATCAGTACCAATTAGAGCTGTTTTCTGTCTTTTCTAAGTGTTTCGTTTCTGCTTAGCTATGTTCAGTTAAGCTGAGTTAAGTTTCAATTCTATGGTGTCATCATTCAGGGGGGTTTTCATTCCTCTGGGCCTAACTACAGGCTTCAGTTACAGGTCAAGCTGCTCAGGCCTGTCTGCTCACTTCAGACACCATGGATCACAGGCCTTCGCCTACCACATTCCCCCCTTTGATTATTCTCACCCGCATGTTAATAAGGTGTGAGAATCAAATCACATAATACTAGGTAAAGGTATCACTCTGTGGTATAGGGTAGTAAGTTCACATAGCTAGTATCTTTGTAGCTGCCTTATGCTCTACAGTGTTATTAATAACTGAAGTTATCATTCGCAAGCAAAGTGGCAAGAAACAAGGGAGCAACAAGCAGATAGTCAGAGTCCATAATTTGGCAAGAGTGGGAAAAAGAACTAAAGGATTAGAAGGTTCAGTTGCATCTTTGTTGTGCTGTCGTAAAGCTTCTGATTTAGACAGACCAGCTGTCCATCCTTCGTAGTAGATTGTGGTCCAGTCCAAACAAAACACAAACTGTCAACAATGGGGTGGGCCAATACCCACTCACTAGTAGTATTATGTAAATCAGTCTGATTGTATAGGATAGAATAGTTCAGTTCTTGCGTCTCCCAGGGCCACTGATCTCCCATCTTAGTTCCTCCACAATAGAAACAGTCAGAAGTGTGGAGACTAGAAGCTATTGCTCCAGCAAGTTCAAGAAACAAGTTCTGGTGGTGGCATGAGGAATTGCAACGGTGGCTTGCATAGCCTTGTAGAAAGTCAAGATCTAGAACAACTTTTGGATTGGAGAGTATACCAATGCAAGTATAGGAAGAATGATAAAACAAGGTCTGAGTGACCTTCGGTCCAGTTCATGTTGTACTTATACAGGCTGCCCAGGGAGATAAGGCAAAAGTCATTTCAAAGCACTCCAAAACTGTTGCCAGAATAAAGCAATAATAATAATTCATAATGGGCATAGTCTCTGGAAAATTGGTGGAACTGTCGACTTCCACAACAGATAACAGATGTAGGGTTGATTGTAGATCCTCAAGCTTCTGCCGTACGTAGACCTACCAGCGTTTTGGCAGGAGTAGGGCTGTAGATTCCAAAGTATCACTGTCCTCTGGGATGTCTCAATTTCTTAAAATATCATAGCATAGTCTCTTAGGCTATTATTGCTTCTTTAGAGCAGTTCACTCTTTAGGAGATCAAAACAGTCTTTTCAGAGTATTTAAACACAGTCTCTTAGAAGATTCAATTTCTTAACACAACACAGTCTCTTTCTGATGATTGCAGTTTTCTCCAGATGCGAAGCTTACTTTCAGATAAACAGACAGTCTCGAAACAGTGCAGTTTCTGAGGGACCAATAAGTCTTAGGTCCGTGGCTGTTGTCATAGGGTGAGGTGCAATGGAGTCTCAGGATGCTGTACAGTAGTCCAGTGATCAGGTTCAAGAGCAGCTGCTGGCTTCACTTGATTATGGTGGATCCAAGGTTCAAATTCTGCGACTTTTACTGCAGTTGGAGTTGACAAGATGACAACATAGGGTCCCCTCCAAAGCAGGGCTAACAGTATCTTTCTCCACTCTTTGATCCACACCGAGACTCCAGGCTTGAAAGGATGCAGGGGTGCAGGCAAATTGATGAGTAATCGATTTTGTACTCAGGTATGAAGACTCCTGCAAAACAGAACTTAAAACCAATAGTTCATGTCTAATAATTTCAGATCCTATCTATCTGTCTCATATCTCCTTTTATTTCCTATACAATAGGCAGGGGTTGCCCATACAGAATCTCAAAAAAGGGAAACTCCTAAAGACTTAGCAGGGGCTAAGTATATCCTAAGAAGGGCTATGGGAAGAACCTGGGGCCACTTCAGGTAAACCTCTTGGCAAAGTTTGGACAACTGAGATTTCAGGGTTCTATTCATACATTCTACTTTTCCTAAATTCTGAGATCTATAGGCAGTATGTATCTGTTAATATCAATATCTTGGGGCTATACTTAATGGACTTGCTTCCTAAGGTTATCCACCCTCATTCTTTGTACAGGGCCCCATATGCATGCAAGGTTGTAAGGGCATACTTGAAATCTGGGTACACATTTAGACAGGGCTCTTTTCCTATTGTTAGTGCTCTAGTGAGGACTATCAGTTCAGCTTTCTGTGGTGAAGTTTCTAGGGCCAGGGCTGAGGACTCAACTACCAAATCAGGGGTCACCACTGCATATCTAGCACAACAATGTCCATTGATGATGAAACTGCCTTCAGCCACAAAGAAAGTCTGTTCAGGGTTCTCCAGAGGGACATCAGTCAAATCCAGGCGGCTTGAGAATACAGTGTCCATAATTTCTAAACAGTCATGATCAGGGGGTCAAGACCAACTGATAACATAGCAGGATTGAAAGCTTGACTGACCCTTCAGTTGTATCTGGGGTTTTCACACAACATACTCTAATACTTCAACATTCATAGATTTGTTAGCTAGTAATTTCCTTTGTATTTCATATTGGTTAGAACAGAGTGTGGTACAGTAACTTGAAGATTCTGTCTCAAAGGGATTTTTCTTTTAGTTTTTGCTTACTAGGAAGGCTGTAGCTGTAACAGCTTCTCAAATAAGGTCCAAGAGATTGAGTCAACACTCCTAGAACATTTCCTTGCGACTCATGAACATAGAGACTGTAAGGTTTTCTGGACATCTGGTAGACCCAGAGCTGGTGATAACATCAGAGCGGTTTTCAAAGATCAAAAGACTGCATTCCTATTCAAGTTCCCATTCCAATGGAGACTTTTTCATTCCTTTGGTAGCTTGATACAATGTGATACAATGGTTTTGCTAGCAGCGCAAAATTGGGGATCCATATACAACAGTACCCTGTGGCACCCAAGAAGGCTCTCACTTGCCTCCTGGTGGTTGGAGTAGGAATACTGCATACAGCTGCTTTGCGTTCTGGTAAGGGTTCCAGGCGTCGAATTCCGCTGGACAACTGGAATCCTAGGTATTTAACTCGTTTGACATAATTATGCTTTGGCTCTTGAGACTTTGTATCCAGCCTCATTAAAAAGGTGCAAGAGTTCACTGGTGGCTTGTGGACATTCACTTTCTGAGTTGGTGGCTATAAGCAAGTTGTCCACATACTGGAGAAGAATTCTTTCTCCTGGAATTACTGGATAACTTGTCAAATCTTTTTGCTGAGTAAGGCGAGTTCTTGAATTCTTGAGGTAATCTAGAGGTGAGTTGGCCCTACCTCCTTGTAGTGGGGTCTTGGGCTAAGCGTATACAGAAAAAGGCATCTTTTTAAGTCCAGAATGATGAAATGTATAGCTTCAGCAGAGATCATTTCCAAGAGAATATAAGGATTTTGGTACCACTGGTTGTATAGTTTCAGCTGCATCATTCATTCTTTCTTAGATCCTGCACTGGGCGGTAATCACCTGTCCCAGGCTTCTTGACTGGCTTGAGGGTGACAATGGCAGGGGCTATGTTCTTCGCTAGGCCAGGTGGATTATCTTCTGCCCATCCTCCAGGTGGGGCTATGAGGTTGGTAGGTAGGTATACAGGAACTAGCTGGCTTGATTGGAGATGCACTATAGAACTGCTACTCTTCTTCTCGGGGAACAGTCAGCACCATCAATCCAGCAGGCTCTGGGTTCACAGTCATTTGCATTCCTCTCTCTTCAGCAAAGGATATCTGTGCTTGAAGCTTTGCAAGCAGGTCTCGGCCCAAAAATGGAATAGGGCATTCAGGCATATACAGGAACTGGTACATTATTATTATTATTTTTTTAGTTCACACATGCGGTTCTGCAAAAAAGGCTTTGTGGCCTTAGCCCCAGTAGCTCTGATAATGGTGATGCATCTAGAAAAACACAGGGGCTACTGGCTTTAGTATTCTGCTCCTGTATCACCCATAAAAGTCCATATATTGGTCCCCTATTTTTCAGACTGACTCCTGGGGACCCAGGGAAACTGGAGAGTCCGGTCTGGCCTAGTCTTCATCCATGCTGTAGCCCTCTTCGGCTGCCACTCACGCTATAGCTGCTTCACTCTCGTGCTGAAACACTGTGCTTGGTTTATTGTTTTATGACTTTGCAATCAAGTACTCCCTCCTCCCCTCCTGGGGAGGAGTCAAGATACGGGCATTCACTTCTCTAATGTCCTTCTTTTTCTATAATGGGCGCACTCACACCCAGTTTTCACATCCGCTGCTCCTTCGATTAGGAAAACCTCCACATCATCCAACTAAAATATCTGTTCTCTTTTTCCATCTTACAATTTTTACATTCTCTGTCCTTCTTCAACAATCCACATACTTTCTGATAAACTTTTATTTAACCATTATGCCCGCAAATTCATCCAGTTCTCTGCAATTTCCGTTCATTAGTTCAATCAAGTCCTAAAACTTCTCAGTGCAGTTTTTTCTTCCCAGTTCTAAACAAGTCTGGTCAGCTGACTTTCACTCCTGGGCTCTGTTTCTCCTAGCAACGCTCTATCTGGGAGGTTTCTTTTTTTTTTTTCATTCACTTCTCTCTTTGACTGACTGACAAAAACGCAAATTCTCCTGGGCTGCTAGATTGCATGGGGTATATAGTGAAGGCTGCCTGCGCTATTTGGATTGGGTTTGCATAATACTGTTCATGGCTAGTGCAAAGCTGGCCCTGGACCTAGTGCAATGGGATTAGGATTACGTGACCCTCTCTCTTACTGGTGCAATGTACATCTGAAGGCATACGGCAATCAGGCTGAACTAGCAAATAAATCTCTATTTGTAGTGCCATCGGTACTTTAAACTGTGCCAGGGCTGCGGAGGTGGCTAGTGACGTTTAGTGACGTTTGCAGGGAGGTATCCCCCTTCCCCCCCTTGTTCCAGGCTCTGCCCGGGATGATGGCAGAGCTGAGGGAAAGAAACGGGCAGGATTTTTTTTTTTTTAAACATTTAACCAAGAATCCTATGTAGGGGAACTATTCTCTGTACAATCTGATAAACACGGGAAACTACGGGGCCATGAAGTAACTAACACTGGAATCTGCATGGACTCTGACCCCCCTTCCTCCCCCCATGGTGACGTAGTTAACAACAGACAGAGGGCGGTCAGTCAGGCTGCATTTTCCTGTGACTAGGCATAATAGATGTGTGCTCATTCTAAATAAGTACAATTTAGATAAATTCC
Organism: Ichthyophis bannanicus; assembly: GCA_033557465.1. Classification (NCBI taxonomy): domain Eukaryota; kingdom Metazoa; phylum Chordata; class Amphibia; order Gymnophiona; family Ichthyophiidae; genus Ichthyophis; species Ichthyophis bannanicus. The sequence continues at coordinate 964,474,496 of CM066034.1, read as the reverse complement.
TTCAAATATAAAACTATTATTTTGCAACATGTTATAACAACAATCCCAACAGAGAGAACTATTACGTATGGCTGGAAGAAACTAACTGCCAGCCGTACTCCGCACTTAAGGTGAATAGCGTCTCTGCAAAAGATTACAGTTTAGGAAGGAGATATTCAAAAGACATTCCGGATACTTTTTCAATAAAGTGGGTGGATATCTAGAATACATATACACTTTTTTCTTCCTATTTTATTTTTATTAACAATAAGTATGTCTTCTATGAGGTGCTTGCCATAGTCAGTTTTCTTAATTTCTCTATCATGTCTGTCTGGACCATGAGATCTGTCTATCTGATCGATATAAAGTATTTATTTTAAAGTTATATGCCGTAACATGTAATACTAGCTTTACAAAATCCTCCACACTTGGTCCGTAACCACAAAGCAGGGCTTGAAATATTAGAACAGCTAAGGAGCTGGAAAGGGGTTTATAAGAACTTAGCCTTTCCTAGGCTAAGCCCAAAACTACCGGGATTCAAAATTCCGACCAAACACCCCCACCAAATGATACACAACACACGACCACAACGGAAGGAACACCACTCATTAGAACATATTGAACAAAACAGGCACAAGTTTCCTAGAACAATCACAGATCAGCTCAGCTTCAGAATGCTGGAAACAAGCCCTCACAGGGTTAAAAAGACACTGTACATTCTTTCCTTCAGACACGCCCCTTGTCAGTTTCACACTGTCTGTGCTCTAGGAAAACAGAATGAGGGAGAGAAGTCCTTGATTTTAAAGTAGCGTTTTACATCTTCTTTCTTCCTTTCTTAATACAATTTCTTAATCAGTGAACGGTCACAAATTACTCAACAGAATAATCTCACATTTATAACAGAAGGGAAACTCGCAGTTTCAACAGATAACAAAAATCAAATACACAGGACGGACAATACACCAAACGCTTTCTCCGTTTCGCGACCTAGACGCAGTCACCCGACTAGGAACTGCGCTAGTCCAGAGTCCACTCTCGCTTGGTCCGTGCTGCCAGACCTCTCATTCACACTTCATTCACACAATCATGCTAGCAACGTATCTCAGAATGTATTCCTTTCTATCTATTCTGACTAGTCTTATCCAATTTCCCAATTACAAAAAGGATGGGGGTTTCACCCAGCGAATACCCATGCGGGGTTACTCGGCCCTTCCTTGAGAGGTGATCATGCTCTCTTACCAATTCCCAATATCTTGAGATTACAAATTCCAAGTTCCTGTCTGTTCTGACTAGGCTAAATCATGATTTTTTTTTTTTAACAGCTGTACCTCGCGAATACTCATGCAAGGATTTTCAAACAAAGACTTAAGTCTTACCAAACAAAAAGGACGATGGCTTCGCCTTGCGCATACTCATGCAAGGGTAATAGGACCGTCCTTGAGAGGGGATCAGTGCTCTCATTACCAAATTCCAAGTTTCAAGTTCCAAGTTCTCGAGATTACAAGTTACAAGATTCAAATTCTTACCAAAGTTTTCAAACTGCAGTTCTAACTCATCTGTCTAGACAGGTTTTCAAAACTATACTTACCAGATCTGGTTCCCAAGCTTCTGAGTTGGATCCTGGACTCTTGTCCATTCTAAGCATAGGCAAACTTTTCATTGGTCCCAGTACCCCTCTCACCCATCTATTGGTCCCGGTACTGATATGGCTACCCAATCGGGACTCTGGTCTGGGCTCAGCACCTGGTTGCCCCCCTTCTAGTCCCAATTACAATGGTCAGTGTCTCTAACTTGTTACATCTCTCCTCCAAGGTCGCTTAGCTTGTTAAAACATATGGGAAGCAGGGCACTGTAACCTTGCTTTTTGCAGAGTTAATTAATTCCATAGAAGCTGTGCTCTCTTATCAGTACCAATTAGAGCTGTTTTCTGTCTTTTCTAAGTGTTTCGTTTCTGCTTAGCTATGTTCAGTTAAGCTGAGTTAAGTTTCAATTCTATGGTGTCATCATTCAGGGGGGTTTTCATTCCTCTGGGCCTAACTACAGGCTTCAGTTACAGGTCAAGCTGCTCAGGCCTGTCTGCTCACTTCAGACACCATGGATCACAGGCCTTCGCCTACCACACGATGACCATGGGACATATTTGACAGAGCAGGAGCAGAGGGTGCTAGTAATAGTGGACCCCACAGCCATGGAGGTGGTCGGTGGCCTGGATACATCACGTAGTAGCCAGGCTCAAGGTATGTGCATGCATCTGGTCACCAGTCAGTACATGCTGTTTCAGCATCATTCTCACAGGTGCGGATTTGTGGCATCATCCACCACCGTGTGAGTTGGGCACCTCCATCAACACTGGGTGTGCAGTATCCATGGTTGCACACTTTGTGCTGTGCTTGTACTCAGTATGGCATGACTGTCTGCCTCTTTGGGAGTGGGTCTGCTGTTGTCTGTGTCTGCCATTTCTACCTTTCACATGCCCCTGCCACGCCCCCGTTTTATACATTCTAGGTAACACGTCTATACAGCATATACATTCACATATTGGTGTGTATGGAATACCGGTTTGCACATTCGTGGGTCCTGCATGTCCATCCTGCACATTAATACGATTTATTTGTGGTTCAGAATGACCCCCTGCAGGACTAAGGAAGGCAAGAACACTGCTCTCTTCAAAATGTTTTTTTCTCATCTTATTTTTTTTTGTATTTTCAAGTAGCACCCTATCTGAATGCCTTCAAGTCAGGTTTCCAATTCTCTGTATTTTGCTGCTTTGAAATCCTAAACCCTAGGGAGCCCTTTCCTACTCCCTCTAAGAGATCCAAAGGTGCTATTTTATTCCAATCCTTTTTTTCTCCTTCCAATCTTAAGCCTCAAGGGGCCTTTCCCATACCCTCAAAGACAGACTTAAAGGTGCTGTTTTGTCAGTCCTTTTTTTCTCCTTTCTAGTCCTCATCATCAACACCCCTTCTTTACTTCCTGAAGACAAAATGGTTCTCTGGGGTTGAGGCTGGGCTGTGTTCCAGTCCTCCTGTGACATCATGGCCCTTGGGATTTGCAGAACTCAGGTAAGGATATCTTTTTCTGGCTGGCAGTCAAGGATCTGCAGGATGATTGGCTCAGGTGCCCCATGCTGGCTGCTGGTAACCTAGGGTTGCCAACTTTTTCACTGAGAAAAACCCGACACCTTTGGCTCGCCATGCTCCACCCATTCTCCTCCCCTAGGCCCACACCTGCCCCGCCCCCAGCCCCACCCACAAAAATTAACGAGGATACGTGTAGGCTAACTTCCTTGGTCAGATAATAATTAAACTGGGAACCCCAAAATCCAAACATGAAATGTACAACACTGGAGAAATAAAACTATAAAGTAATTTCCTCTTGCACTAAACAAAAACGCAAAGATGTTAGCAATACACACTTCCCAGACCAGACATATTCCAGTTAATAAATTCAAAATAAAAAGTATTTTTCTACCTTCTGTTTGGGCATTTCATTTTTCAGTTGCAATTGCTCCAGTCACTTTTTTCTGGTTTCTTCGTGTCTTCTGCGAGCTATCCATTTGTCCTTTCTTTTCTTTTAGATGTTTTCCATTCTCTCTCTATTTCTGCTTTAACATACTGGTTGTTTCCCTTTTGCTCTTTCCCCCAATTCTTTCCTTATCCTTTATCATCCATTTAAATTTCACCCTTCCATTCTCAAGCCCCTCTTACTCTCCCAATACCCGACCCATCATAGACTTTTCTTCCACACAAAATATTTTTTCCCCTCTCCATTCTCATTCCCCATCCATTCTAGTCCTCCCCCAAAATCAGCTCCCTTATAGTTCTAGACCCACCCAGCATCCACTTCCTTCTAGTCCCATTCTCCCATGCCCCACATCAGCCCATTTCCAGTCCTATTCCAGCTCTTCATAAGCCCATTTCCAGTGCTAGCCCTCACATCACAGGCCATTTCCAGTCCTAGCTCCGCCCCCCAATCACAGCCCATTTACAGTCCAAGTCCCCCATCACAGCCTATTTCCAGTCCTAGGCCCCCCACCATCACAGCCCATTTCCAGTCCTAGCCCCCCCCACCATCACAGCCCATTTGCAGTCCTAGCCCCCCAATCACAGCCTATTTCCAGTCCAAGTCCCCCCCCCCATAGTCCTTTTCTGGTCCAGGTCCTCCCCCATCACAACTCATTTCCAGTCCAAGTCCCCCCCCATAGCCCTTTTCCAGTACAGGTCCCCCCCATCACAGCCCATTTACTGTCCAAGTCCCCATCACAGCCTATTTCCAGTCCTAGGTCCCCCACCATCACAGCCCATTTGCAGTCCTAGCCCCCCCCCACCATCACAGCCCATTTGCAGTCCTAGCCCCCCTAATCACAGCCTATTTCCAGTCCAAGTTCCCCCTCCCTCCACCATAGCCCATTTCCAGTCCCAGTTCCCCCCCATAGCCCTTTTCCTAACCCGGCCCCCCCATCACATCAGTTTTACTGTACTTGTCCCCCGCGCAGTCCGTTTACTGTTCAGGTCCCCCCCCCATCACAGCCCATTTCCAGTCCAAGTCCCCCCCCCCCCCCATAGCCCTTTTCCAGTACAGGTCCCCCCCCATCACAGCCCATTTACAGTCCAAGTCCCCCCATCACAGCCTATTTCCAGTCCTAGGCCCCCCACCATCACAGCCCATTTGCAGTCCTAGCCCCCCTAATCACAGCCTATTTCCAGTCCAAGTTCCCCCTCCCTCCACCATAGCCCATTTCCAGTCCAAGTTCCCCCCCCCCATAGCCCTTTTCCAGTCAAGGTCCGCCCCCCCCCCATCACAATCCATTTCCAGTCCAAGTCCCCCCCTATAGCCTTTTTCCAGTACAGGTCCCCCCATCACAGCCCATTTGTAGTCCCCCCCCTCCCGTGCAGCTGCTGCTCCTGCTTCTTACTGAGCAGCAGCTGCAATAAAGTTAATTTAAAAGTAAGGAAACCTGTGAGAAACCCTCAGCTCCTATGAAACTCCTTCTGCAGGGTCCCTGGCTGAAAAGGAAGTGACATCAGAGGGGCGGGCACTGCAGAAGGAGTTTCATAGGAGCTGAGGGTTTCTCACAGGTTTCCTTACTTTTAAATTAACTTTATTGCAGCTGCTGCTCTGTAAGAAGCAGCAGCAGCGGCTGCAAGGGGGGGCCAGGACTGTGATCGCAATCGCGATCGCACGCGCAAAGCCGGTTTTCTGCTCTGGCCGCTCCCGATCTCGCAGCCAGAGCAAAAAACCGGCTTTTCAATGGCCGGTTTCGGTTCTCTGCCGGCAGCCGGCCCGACCACAGGAAAACCGGCCAGGCCGGCTGAAACCGGCTGGTTGGCAACCCTATGGTAACCCCTGCTTGACCTTCCCCCCCCTCCCAGATTGGCTCCATTGTATCTGGAAGCACTTGCAGTCAAGGAAAACATATTTTATTAATAGCAATTCATGGAAATTTCCTGAAATGACCTGAAAATTGTGATTTTCATGGATGTTCCCATTCTTTGAAAAACGAATGCACGTGCCTACTACCTACAGTGTAAGTGCTTCTGACAACACACCACTATCTAAATGTGTGGAGCTCTTCCTAAACCTTTCCTACTCATATGTTGCACCTATGTTATAAAAGCAACATATGTGTCTTTAGAAGATAGACTCTCCAAAGTTCTTATGTAACGTTACACCTGCTCTGAGGCAAGTATAACTGGACCCCGGGCAAATCCCTTTTTGTGTTTCAGATTCCGGGCCACAGAACCAATTTATTGTTTTGGGTCCTAAGAGTCAGGAGAAAGACTCTGTCTCTAAAGCCCTGATGCAGAGCACTGCATTTATCAGCAAGAATTATCTACACTCTGTATCCCTTCCTTAAACATCTGTAGGCATTGCGTTTGTAGTGGTCAACCAGTGCACGGTCTATTCACCACTTACTCCATGGATTCACATCACCACAGTGACTTGGATTAAAAAATAATTTATTGGGTGAGACTTTATTATTATAGCTTATGATCATAGGTATTTATCATTTGGAATGTTAGAGGTTTATTTTTGAAGGGGTATTAATTTCACAAAAAAGTCTTTTTGGTTTGTTTATGTAGATGTCTGGTGGGTTCCATTCATTGACCCATAATACAATTTCCCAGCCCCAGCTCTTCTCCAAGCCCCAGCATCGGCATCGACCACAACCCTCTTTTTATAAGACGCAGCCAGCACCTCTCCCCCAGCCTCAGCATCAGCTTCCCCTTAGTCCAGCTCCAGCCCATCCTCCTACCTTCTATAGAGCAGTTAGGAGCTTGTGTTTTGCTCCTGTCCTGTTGTGCTGCTTTGTCCAGAGTTTTGAAGACACCGCAGAAAGGTTTAAAACTCGGGAATAGGCAAGTTCTTTTTCCAGTGGATAAGAATTTGGGTCAAGTGGAAGCACTGCTCTCTGACCTGGAGGGTCAGCTGTCTTTGTTGCAAGTTGGGAAACTGCTAATATTAAGGACAGTTTTTGGCTCACAGCAAGATAGAGTCAGTGAAAAACTTGACTAGAGCCAGGTATTTGAAATTCTTAAATTTTCCTTTGACTCGCTTGCTGTCCCCCCTTGAAATTCTTAGGAAATATTTGAAATGTGCTTAGATTTCCTCATGTTGAGAACTAAACTGCCTTTAATTATACATTCCAAAGAGTATTCGAGTTGATAGCTTAGAGTTTTCAGTCTTTTTAGAGGCTTCTCAGGATATTATTTCGACTCATGGAACAATGTTAGTCAGTTTCATTCAGAGATGGAAACAATTTATAGACTTAAATTTATTTTTTCATAAGATAAACATTTTTCCTGACTTGACAAAAGCTGCATAATTTCAACAAAAGGTATTCTTACAGTTTTGGTGTTGGGTGCCATTTTCTTCCTATTCAGGGAATAAGTATAGCTTTACTGACCTTATCCATGTGAAGGCCAATTCAAAAGTTGCATGACTGGGCTGTCGGGCTGCCCAAAACATAGACTGGGGCAAGATGAAAGCATAATAGACTGGTTCACCACCTACCTAACAGACAGAAAGCTGCAAGTAAAAGTCGGGTCTCAGAAATCCAACCAATTTACCCTAAAACAAGGCATACCTCAGGGCTCAGCCTTATCAGTTCTGCTATTTAACATTTACATTCAACCCATTTGCAATTTACTGAGGAAATTTAACATGAGCGTCCATCTTTACGCAGATGACATTATGTTTTACATGCCCTTCCACACCCTAACCCCGGACTGCTCCATTATCTCAGATTGCTTTTCCGCCATTTCAGACCTCCTGGCAGAACTTGGCCTAGCAGTAAAGAAAACAAGCCTGAAGCACTACTAGTCACAAAAGACCCTTCCTTCAACCCACCTGAGAAGCTCACTCTCAAATATGCAGAAATTACGATAAAAAGCGAAGTAAAATACCTCAGCATAACCCTCGACAATAACCTCAACATGCTCGCCCTTATCAAGAAGTCTGAGAAAACCGCATACCTGAAACTAAAATCACTCCAACTCTTGTGACCTATATTACAATACAACGACTTCAGAACAGTCTTTCAGTCCATCATAACCCCCCCACCTTGACTACGGCAATATACTTTACCGGTGACATACAAAAAAAGCATTATACCCTCTGCAACTAGTGCAAAACACTGCTGCAAGACTCTTAACAGAAAGATCAAGACAACAGCATATCACACCGACTCTCAAGAACTTCCATTGGTTATCAGTCACACAAACGACAAAATATAAAGTCGTAACCACCATTTACTAAATCCTCCACAACTTATAAGCCCCCTGCCTCAAAGAACTAATCACAAAAACACCCTCAACAAGGCCCAGAAGATCAGTGAATCAGAACCTGCTAGTCATACCCTCCCTCAAGACCAGAAGTTCTCCAGCAAGCAAACAACAGAGTTTTCATATTGTTTGTCCCAACAATTTGGAACACACTACCAGAACCCATCAGATCTGTACAGTCTATACAAGATCTGAAGAAACTGTTAAAAACACATCTATGCATTGAACACTTCAGACCAAATGACATCACATAACTACATATTCCATGCTTTCATTCACACATTGCTGTACAAGCATTGTGGAACCTGTGTCTTTTGGGGAAACTGCTAGGTACATATGACCTAGATTGGCCACTGTTGGAAACAGGATACTGGGCTTGATGGACTTTGGTCTGACCCAGAATGGCATATCTTATGTTCTTATCTGCGAACCCCCAATTTGTATCCCCATGAGTTCTTTATAATTACAACTCATTTGGGTTTGTTATTGTTATTCTATGTAAACCACCTTGGCATAAAGGCAGTATAAAAAATCCCTTTAAAAAATAACTAAATCAGCTGTACCTGATTCCACAACTGCGGGAGCTATACATTCCCACGGATGCGGATTTGGGCACTTAGACGGCCTGGTGTGCACCCAGTTCCAAGGAGGGAAACGTCTTGTGATTTGCCCGGCCAACACGCCCAATGCTCCGGCTAGTGTGACAGTGCAGCAGCGTCTCAGCGTCCCATCGCCATGGCCCAGGCACGTCCAGCCGGAGGCTCACAGTAGCCAGACACCGATCAGCCCCATCACCACACTGTCCAGCCCTCGGTGGGGGCCCAGAAGGCCAGGATTGAGCAGCGGATTCACTCCTGCAGCGGCACAATGGGGTAAGGGTCAACCCGCAATTGGCGCAGAGCCCGGCACTTATTCCACTGGATATAAAAGCATCTAGGATGGACTTTGCATGTAGGTAAGCTATGGAAAACTGGTCCCGACAAGTATAGTAATAAAAGAAACCTATCTAAGGTTTTGTGACTTGGGAACATATTTTGTAAATGGTGCTAATGGTAAATGCACAGACCCACAGTAATAGCAGCTGGTGCAGTAAAAGTCCTGTGCAAACTATTTAGATGAGATGGCGCAGGGATTGTGCAGGTTAGAGGTGGAAAGTTAGCGTGAACTGCACATTGTTGTTAGCACAGGGAATTTACTGTGAGCTAATTGTCAATATTGCAGTTACTGTGGGTGCAGTTAATGCCGTCTCAGTGGGTGGTGTTACGGGCACCTGTGTTAACTATGAATGATGTTAACAAATGGCAAGGAACCCTTCTATGTGGTAACTGCAGGGAATATTCTGGGAACATCCCCAAATGTTTGCATGGGGGCCCTCATACTTAGCACATGCTAATTATTGCTTGTAGAGCATAGTAAGTGCAAAGTCTTTACTGCACTTCAGTAAACATACTCCTACGTGTTGCGAATAAAAATGTTGAGCAACTCTACAACAAGGGGGCATAGGATGAAAGTGTAAGGAGATAGACTCGGGAGTAATCTGCAGAAATATTTCTTTACAGAAAGAGTGGTAGATGAGTGGAATAGTCTCCCGGTGAAGGTAGTAGAGACAAAGACTGTATCTGAATTCAAGAAAGCATGGGAGAAACACAGATCTCTAAAGATAAAAAAGGGACTGTAGAGCTTACTAGTTGGTATGGAAGGGCAGACTGGATAGGCCATATGATCATGTTTCTATGTTTTCTGATGTATAGGTAGATGCACCAACCACTATGCTACATTGCCAATCCAGTGAAGAAGACCCGACAATCCCTTCCTCAAGTTGAAAATGCTTCAGACTTATCTGTACCAGCATTAGAGTGGCTTAATTAAAACCAGATAACCAAATAGCATCAACAAGCTACTATTTACATCTGTTTGGTGCCTTGAATGAGTAACATATTCTGGCAATCTGTGGGTAGAAATGATCGCATCCAATAACATCTGATGAAGCTGATGAATTATTCCAACAACTCTGTTATCCTATAATAGCAGACCAAAAACAAACCCCCCCACTCTATCCTATAATAGCAGGGCACAGAAGCAGAATCTTTACTGATGGTTCTTTATTATAAGTAAGGAAATCACTAGTGACTCAATGTTAATGTTTTTTTCCGGCATCTTGACTAAAACAGCTAATTCATAATCTTTCAGGGAATGAGTAGTGAAGACAACGGTGAAACCTTTACGAAGAGTAGAATGACTCAGAAATATAACAGGAAGGGACGGAGACAGGGGAAAGAATCTCTCTGAGATCTATTCATGCCCCAAACCCCTCCCAACCTCACTCTGAGTTTATTCAACAAAAAGTTGCTTAATTTTAAGGAACACTCCCAGCATCACAATTTCTTTTTTCCTCTTTCACGTTATCCGATTTATACTGATCTTACTTAATATTCTTATATCTGGCCATTTCTTCCTGCTACTTTGGGGTTTCCCTGCATCATGAAGTGCTCAGATATTAGTGCAGAAGAGATTCCTCACCCCACAGATTAGCGGGGATAGGGAGAGTCATCTGGGAAGGTACCGGTAAGAGCCAGGGCTGGAATCTGGAGTCTTCATTTGCTAGCACTGTGAACCTTTCCTCCCAACTAACTTTAGCTGAGTCACTGCAGCAGCAGCCGTCACCTCGGGACCACACAACAGGTCTACTTTTGGAACCTAGCAAGCCTGGACTCTAAATCTGGCCACTAGTTGTCGCTATTACACAATGCTTATGACTTTCTTCTCCCAAGAACTGTAAAAGATAAACTTTGTTTTTATAAATATTCATACTTGTGAGTCATTCCATGTATGGCAAGTCTTACATTTCCAGAATATGAGGTATAAAAACTCATATACAAGTTGATAGATTTCCAATTATGCAAAATCAATTAAGTCCACCCACTGCTAGATAGCGTGAGTCCACAAAAATGAGAACATATTTGTACTCTAATTGAAAATGCTCAATAAGAAAAACTTGCAAATGAAAAGTTTAGGATAACTAGGGTTACCAGTTTGTTCTGAAGAGGCCGATTCCATACTGTTTTTGCACTAGCGCACACATGGACTGTAATTCTAATTGCCTTTGATCAGCAGCACTATGGACATCAGTATTATCTGCATTATGAACATTAGTGCTATCTGCACAAAAAGAGAACTGGATTTAGCTCATGCCTTTCTCAAATTCAAGGTGAGTTACAATCAGATTCTGTAGCTGTTTTCCTTTCCTCAAAAGGCTTACAATCTAAGTTTGTAACTGAGACAATGGAGACTTAAGAGACTGACCCAAGATTGCAAGAAGCGATAGTCGGATTGAAACTTGACTTCCCCAGTTAGCAGCCCGATGCTTTAACCATTAGGCAACTCCTCCACTCCAGGTATAACCCTAAATAGCAGAAGTATGATTGTTCAGGCCTTTAAGGATGCATTGGGGTAACCATCACAGCGTGGCAGTTAAAGGCCTAAACAATGGTGACACAACACCGCCTTGTAAACCCAGAAAGCTGGGGTGGTCTGCAAGGCTGAAAACAGTAATGGGAAACCAGCCTCAGTAACTTTATAGAAACATATATGGGGGCATCCACTTGCAGGCTTCTACTTGTTTGAGCTTATTCCCCAAACCGAACAATGAACAGTGAATGCAAAACTCTAACAGGGAAAATGACCGAGGGCTCTATCTGACAACATGTGGGTCAGTACTGCGATGACAGACAAAGAACCTGTTTCTAGCAACAACAAAATAAATATACATAATGTCACAACATAAGAACACTCAGAAGACAATCATTTAATAGCAGAGACCAAGGAGCAAAGATTTCTCATAAATAATGCTACTGCTCTGCGCCCAACAGGAGAAACGTCTTGAGGGGCTGGTATTACACGAGATTTATGCAGTTAGCAAGCACTTGCTAACCGCATGAACCCCTTGAACATGACACTCAGCGGCACTATGCAGATAAAGCTCCTGACGATCTCCTCTGACTGCCACAGCACTATCTGGATAGTGGGCGGAGCAAGGGCGGTCCCGGGGTTCTCTGGTTAGCGGCGATAGTCAGTCTGCTAACCAGATTACAACCCACATACAATTAGCCCCATAAAGGGCAGTCCTAACTTTATGCAGTTTGCCATCCAGATCATGACTGAAAATCACTGTTTTCTAGATAGAAAGTGGGCAGCACTGAAACCGGATATTCAGCACCTGCGGATATCCAGATTCTGGTGATGAATATCTCGTTTCGTTTTAAATGCTACCCGATTTTTGCGAAATGTCTGCATAGTCTGCTCCGACTATGAGTTAATAAGGGAGCATACACTTTCTGCTGGTAAACTAGCAAGGAAGTCGTTAATGTTGCTGTTGTCCCTTAGAGGAGAGGCAGACCTCATCATATCTCAGCAACCTCACCTGACCCAGAAGGAGCCAGCAGCAGAATCTCCTTGGGCTGTCTCCTGAAAGCTGCCTGAAAGGGATTATGGCACCAGAATTATTCTCTCCAGAGCAAGATAGAGGCAGAGGCTGTGAAGAACATCTAGAACATCTGCTTGAGGTGTCTGGTTCTAGAGCTGAGAAGCAGATGAATAAGTTGTGTGAAGAGTGCGAAGATTTCGTCCCTGAGGTGCTGCATTCACTGCTGCAGGGCTCAGATAACGGTGGAGAATGACTCCTTGCCCCACAGATCAGCTGGAAGAGGACCACTCTAGGAAGCATGAGTAGTTTTATTTATTAGTATTAAACTCCTGCTTTTCCAGTAGTAGTTCAAGGCAAGCTACCATCAGGTACTGTAGGTATTTCCCTGTCCCTGGAGGGCTTAGAATCTAAGGGCCCAATATTCAGCACCAGCGGCTATCACGATTACAGCAGCCAGCAGCCGGCGCTGAACATTAAACATGGATATTCAATGTCATATGCGGCCGTCACCACACAGCCAAAGACACCACAGATGGTAACCAGGCAGCTGTGCAATATCGCCGCTGCCCAGTTAGCAATGGGTGACACCTCTGCTCCGCCCAGGAACACCTATGACACACCCCAATGTCACACAGTTAGCATCGGGGCATGTAGCGCTGTTACTGAATATTCCTCTAAGCGGTATTTACATAGTTTACAGGCCATGTGCTTCGGCACATATGGCCTGTCACGGGCAACAAAGCGGCGGCATAAAGCTGCCACTTTTAAAATGCTGGTGCTGCTGCCACCCGCCTCCCCCCAAGATAGCATTGGCGGCACGGCTTGGCGGGGGTGGCTCGGTGCATGAGGGGGCGGTGGCACGGAGGGTCTGCCTAGGGTGCTAACATTGAATATTGGGCTCACTGGCACATATCTGGTGAGCAGGTTCTGTTAACTGGATAACTGCCTTAGAATATTAACCCCTTAGTGCTTAGACTTAGTGAAATATTTATTTTGCCGGTTTTATATACCACCTTATCAGAGTGCCAAGACGGTTTACATGGAACAGGTTGAACTTAACTTTACATGGAACAGTTTAAACTTAATTTAATAGACACGGAACAGAGTAAAGTCAAAATGAGAATGGTAACAATATAAGTAGTGAACATCGGAGAACAGCGTTGGTAAAGTTCGAGTTCGAGGTCTGTATGGTGGCCAGTTACATGGGGGAGACAGGGAGGGGGAGTGGGTGGATTGGTGGCTGGGGTGGGAGAGGGAGTGGATCACACGGGAGGATGGGTTTGTGATTAAATGAGAGTTTGACCAAAGTGCTCTATAAATAGATGTGTCTTCAGTTTTTTTCTAAAGTCTTCAAGGTCTTTTGTGGATTGGATGTTGGGAGACAGCGTATTAATGTCAAACTCAAACCAGTTGTGGGAAAATTGGGATTTAAACTATTCAACCAGCATGCTAGAGATAGAGAAATAGGAAGAAAGATATAAGAAGGGTGGAGTCTCCAATAGATACAGCAGATGCGTATCTCGCTTCTATTTCCTATGATTTATTCACTTCTAGAGTGGCCTATCTGACCCAAATTGGATTGTTTAATATCTGTGCCTTGATTTTGTTTTGAGCATTCATTTTGTTTCTGGTTTATTCTTAATCCCTGCTTCTATTCCAGGAGGAGCTTCATGTCAAGCAAGGAAATTCTGTGACTTTTGCTACAAGTTTTCTGCCTGAAAATTCTTTAAAAAGGGGCTATTTTGGGGTCTGGAGAGGTTTGTCAGCAGTGAAAATGTGGCTCCAGCAACTCTCCCGTATAGCTATTTGGCTTTGTTGATACTGGGAGGAGAAAGATGCAGTGAGTCCCACCTACCCAGAAGTGACATCACTGGAGGCTGCCGGGAACATTTAAAAATCAGTAGTGCCGCATCACGACTGTGGGTATGCAACTGGGTGAGCCCAAAGGGCCATGACCATTTGGTACTCTTTCTGTGTCACTTTGGGGTCAATTTAGAGCCAGGACCCGTGGTGGGTAGTGGAAGAATGCCAAGGGTTGGAAGAGAAAAGTAAAAGAGAAGAATATTACTTGGGCATCTGCCCCAGTTGTTGCAGGTCCATTGGATAAGCATGTAAACACATGGGTAGTGCCCTTTGAAAATCCCAGCTAAGTCCCTAATGCGCCCTGATGCTTTCCATGGTGTTAGCGGTGTTCCAGGATGGAGTGGAGGCAGAGGAAGGGGCTACCCAGGTAGCACTGATTTTTGTTGCTACCCGTGTAGCCCTCTGTACCTTAAAGATAGGTGAGAAAAAACCTTGCTTATCTTTAAGACATAGAGGCTATGCAGGTAAAATCGCTGCTGCCTGTGTAGCCTCTGTGGCTGCCGGGATGTCCGGGTTAGAGGGGTTAGTGGACAGACTATGTGCCGTGGCAGCACAAAGCCTGCCCAACTCAACATCGGGCCCTATATCATCTGAAAGTAAAATCAAACAAATTGATTAATTTATTTAGCATTTCTTATATACCGCCTTTCAGTGGTATCAAGGCAGTTTACATCGAACACAACTGAGCAAAAGTTACATAGAACATGGTTTCAACTAACAATAAGTTACATACTATTTTAATCCTTAAACAGTTTAAACCTTAGACAGTTAACTATTTACTGTCTAAGTCTTGGGCTGTTAACTATTTAGTTTGGATGATTTGGGCCCAGTTCTTGGTGTATTTAGGTTATTTGGTTATGAGGAAAGATTAACAGTTTGACCCGTAACATTCCAGGAAAATATGCATTTTAAGCTTCTTCTTGAAGTCCTTCAGGCCAATTGTTGCTCTTAGTTTGCTTGGAAGGGAATTCCATAAGGTAGATCCATATATGGAAAAGGTGTGTTGGCATGTTTCTTGCGTGCTGGTTGTTTTATGCCTTGGGACTTCAAGGAGGCTCGTAGTTTGGTCTCTTCTTGGTCTGTTGCCTGGAGGTGTATGTATGAGGGACCATACGCAGCCAGCAGTTAGGTTGTGCATATTCTTGAAAGTGTTCATGATTGATTTGTACTGTATTCGTGCTTGGATGGGCAGCCAATGTAGTTCCTTTAATACTGGGGTGATATGTTCTTGTCTAGGCGTCTGTGATATCAAGTGAGCTGCAGAGTTTTGGGTTATTTGGAGTGGGAGGAGTGTACATTTTGGTAGACCTTGGAATATGGAGCTACAGTAATCCCAGATCGGGGTAACGATCGCTTGGCAGACAGTGCGGAATAAATAGTCCAGTTATGGGCGGAGGTTATATATGGTCCTTATTTTTTGATATGTTGTTGCAGCTATTTTCTTTATATGTGTTTGGAAATTCAGTTTCTGGTCTAGGGTCACTCCAAGGTATTTGACTTCTGACTTGATAGGGATATCATAGTTGTTGAATGTGAGTTTCTCTGCTGGAACATAGGTGGGGTCTCTGTTAACCACCAGTGCCTCTGTTTTGCTCGCATTCAGCATGAGCTAGTATTCATGTAGCCACTGCGTCACATCATTGAGACATGAAAGGATGGTGGAAAAGTCTGGATTCCTTGTTGCAAATGGTGTATATAACATAATACCATCTGTATAGATATGATACATTATCCTGTATTTCCGGAGTATGTGACAGATGGGCTAGATGTATAGGTTAAATAAGAGAGCTGATTCTTGAGGCGCTCCTTGGTGTATTTGAAATGGCTTTGAGGTTTTGTTTTGCATGCGGTCGGATAAGTATGAGTGGAACCATCTTAAGGGTGTCCCATTTACTCCGATTTCTACAAGGCAAGCAAGGAGTCTTCTCTGTTTTACAGAGTCAAAGGCCGCTGAGATGTCTATGAAAATAAGGATGTATGCCTGTTTTGATCTTTCAATTTCTTTAAGCAATGTATCAAGGAGGGCGGTAAGAAGTGTTTCTCTACCATAATGTTGTTGGAACCCATGTTGGTGGTCATCAAGAGGTGCGTTTGATTCTACAAATTCCTGGAGCTGGAGCTGAATGGCTCTCTCTATTATTTTTGCTAGGAGAGGGATACTAGAAATGGGTCTGTATGATGTGGGTAAGGCAGGATCAGCTGTAGCATTCTTCAGCATGGGCCTGACTGAAGAGGTCTTCAGGTTATTTGGCATCAGGCCCTGGGTGAGGGAAGAGTTTATTATTTTGAGCAGTGGTGAGGTTAGTTCTTTCCTGGATGTTTTAATCCATGCTGTTGGACATGGGTCTAATGGTGAGGTGGTGGTATTCATCGTGGAGAGGATTTAATCTATTTGGATTTTTGAAATCAGAGTGAACAAGGTTTTATTTATTTTATTTAACATTTCTTATATACCGCCTTTCATGATATCAAGGCGGTTTACATTGAACAAACTGAAATTACATTGAACAGGGCATTATAACTTGGAGATAACTATTTTACAGGGAACATGGGCTATGGAAGGTTAAGTGGCTTGCCCAAGACCACAAGGAGCACCTGTGGGACTAGAAACCCCAGTCCTTCCAGCCTAAGGTTGCTGTCCTCTAGTGGGATTTGAACCCCCCCGACCCTCCGGCCTGAAGTACCTTGCCCCAACCACTAGGCCACAGTTTGGTAAGCTGTTTGCTGTGTTTGTAGGTAGTTGATCTAGTGCTATTGTATCTTTAGCACAAGGGAATTTGTTCTGGAGGTAGGAGGTGTAGTCTTGTGGGTTCAAGCTTGGGCCCTTTGGAATAGGAGGAGTTTGTATGAGTGACTTAGTAATTTTGAAGAATTCTCTAGGCCGGTTGAGAGATTTGAAAATGAGGTTATTATGATATTCATGTTTTCTTTGGCTTATCAGTTTATTGTAGTCATCTTATTTAGCAGAGTGTTCAGGGTCATGTATTCTTCGCCATCTATGCTCAAACTCAGTTCAAGTTTTGCTTCTTTTATGTCTTTTGAGTACCAGAGTGCTGTGGAGCTTTGCCTCGATGCTCGTTTTGGCGGAGTGTTGCAAATATAGTTCTCAGATTATTCCAGTCATTGACTAATTTTATGATATCTGTTGAGGATGATTCCATTAGAGGGGTTAGGTGTTCAAGGAGGGCTTCTTTATTGAAGTCTTGGAATATGCGCATCCCCTGGTGTTGTGGTTCCCTTTTTTGGCTAGTCTTGAGCAGTGGGAGTTCAAGAATACTTAGCCCTGTGCAAGCGGTGTGACCGCACAGGCGAAAAGGCTTAAGGGGCACATTTCAACTGCATGCTGTTGCCCTGCCGTTACCACTTTTTCTTCTCTCAGTGGTGGCAGGACAACAGCAGGCAGCCAAAATGCACCCTTAAGCTTTTTTGCGGCACTTTAAGCAGGGCTGGTCCCTCCCTCCTCTGACATGACATCAGAGCAGGGAAGGACAGATCTGCTTAAAGTGCCAGTGACTAGCACATCAGACATGTGCCCTCTCCTCCACCTCTGTCCATCCATTTTCTGCTCCTGCCCTACTGCCGGCGCCGCTATAGAGAAAACAGAGGGCAGCAGCAGCAAGGGAAGAGCAGAGAATGGCTGGATGGAGTTATGGGGGGGGGGGGCAGGGGGGCATGCCCAATGTGCAAGTCCCACAAGGCACAATTCTGGCTCGGTACGGCCCTGGTATGGTGATCATACCATGGTAATGGTGTGGTCTGAATGTTCTGTACAGTCATCGTTTTAGATATGAATATCATTTCCTCCTTTGTGTGTGAGGGAACTTATGATTTGTGAAAAATCCATCACATCTAATGCTTCAAGGAAGGGTGTGACTTGGTTTGTGGGTGCAGAATGAAGATTTAGGTCACCTAACAGGATGAATGGTTTCTCTGTTGCTGATTGGGAGCATGCAAGCTCAATTAGCGAAGAGATTATCTGCTGTTGATGTTGACGATCTGTACGCTAAGCATATGGAACAATGGTTGTTTGGTGGCGTTTGTTAAGGATGTGGTTGCCTGGAATTTGAGGTCTTTCCTGGTGAGGATAATTGCTTCATTTATGGAACATAGTAACATAGTTACATAGCAAATGACGGTATCCCCTTTCCTTGTAGGGGATATTCTTCTATCCCCTTTATCATTTTGGATGCTATTTTCTTTACCTTTTCTAATTCTGCTATATCTGTTTTTAGATATGGCAGCCAGAAATGTACACAATATTCAAGATGCAGTCCAATCATGGAGCAATAAAGAGGCATTATAATATCCTTGATTTTATTCTCCATTCCTTTCCTTTTGATTCCTAGCATTCTATTTGCTTTCTTGATGGCTTATGAACACTGAGCAGAGAGTTTCAATGTGTTATCCACGATGACGCCTAAATCCTTTTCCTGGGTGGTGATGTCTAATGTGGAAACTTGCATCGTGTAACTGCAGTTTGGGTTGTTCTTCCCTAAGCGCATAACTTTATACTTGTCCAAATTAATTTGACACCCATTCTCCCAATTTCTCAAGGTCCTGCTGCAATTTTTCATAATCCTTTTGTAATTTAACAACTTTGAATAATTTTGTGTCCTCTTTACCATTTTGGTCGCTCTTCTCTGCACCTTTTTCAATTCTGCTATATCCTTTTTGAGATATTGTTTATTAACAACTTTGAATACATTTTATGTCATCTACAAATTTGATAACTTTACTGGTTATTCCCATTTCCAAGTCCTTTATAAATATGTTAAAAAACAGTGTACCCAGCACAGATCCCTGGGGTACTCCACTATTCACCTTTCTCCATTGAGAAAACTGGCCATTTAGCCCTACTCTCTGTTTTCTTTTAACCAGTTCACAATCTACAATAGTATACTGCCTACTATCCCATGACTTTTTAATTTCCTCAAGAGTCTTTCAGGAGGGACCTTGTCAAAGGCTTTCTGAAAATCAAGGAAAACTAACTTTGCAAAAATGGGGAATATCTCAATTACTCTTTAGCTGGATGGAAACATCTTGAGGATATAGAACAACAGTGGGCACACTGAACAGAGATATTTTAAAGGCAACAAACCTTTTCCTTAGGAAAGTAAATAAAAGTAAGAGAAAAAGGAAGCCACCATGATTTTCAAAAGGTAAGGAAAAGAAGGGTAACCTTGATAAATTATGAAAGATCACAGAAAGAGGAAGACAAACAGCAGTATCTGGAGAAGATAAAGAAAGCTGATAAAGTAGTCAGTAAAGCAAAGATACAAATGGAAAAAAAATATACCATACAGTAAAACATGGGGACAAGATTTTTTTTAGGTATGTTAGTGACTGGAGGAAGTGCAAGGGTGGCATTGTGAGACTCAATGGTGAAAGGGGGGATTATGTGGAGGCTCATGAGGATAAAGCGGAATTGCTTAATATATATTTCTGTTCTGCGTTCATAGATGAAGGGCCAGAAAATAGACCTCAGAAAACAAACACAGAGGGGTCATTCTATAACACGAATAGGCCGTTTGGACATGCGTGGGAGATGGATTTCTCTACAGCCGTATTCCAAAATCCATCTCCCATGTATGTCTCTGGTGCGAACACGGGAATCTCAGAACATGCCTGGGAGGGGCAGAATGGGGGCATGGTTTGCCGTGGAGATGTATAAAGCAAATTCAGGAAAGACCCGTGTATGTTTTCTGTGTTCTACGCAGATGTGCTTGTTATTCCTGCGGAAACGTGGAATAAGTCCAGTACTTAGAAATATTTCTGCTGTGCTTCTATAGAGGTTGTGACAAGTATGCTTCAAACTGGTGTGACTATAGCCTATAAAACACAGCTAGATGCATGTACAGTATAATGGACAGAAATCAGGGGTGAGAGAATCTAAGCATTCATAACTACCCCTAAAGTCATTTGAAAACCAACAATAGTGAATATGATGGCTATGCTGACAGTTGCTGTATGTGCTACATGAGCTAACCTGGGGGACTGACAAGCCCTGTGTTCTGTAAAATGGGACGGTTGATGTTAGAAGTGTGAGTGAGTCTGCCACAGGAGTTTGTTTGAGTGAGAGAGGGGGAGCAGATACGTAATCCTGGTACTCCATGCTTTTATGGTATACCAGCTTTTATCTATAGGTGCTGAGCATCTGTTTCCCAGAATTATGTCTTTTGTGACAGCAAGTAAAAGTGTGTGTGAATATGCATGGGAGACATTTGCATATAATGGAGGCAGTGTATGCAAATCTCTCTCATACATATTCATTGTGGTTATCCTGAAAACCCGACTGGCTAGGTGGGTCCCGAGGACAGGGTTGAGAATCCCTGAGCTAGAGGTTCAAATTCTTTTATTTCATTAACATATTCATATTGTGCCAACAATAGATTTATCTTTCTTATAATTGCTTGCTGTTTGACCACCAGAGAGCTGTAGCTGTATGTTATAGAAATGGATGGCAGACATTCCCTGCATACTGCACTACCACAGGCCGCTCACTCCCACTGCTTAAGCTCCTGTGTTCCTTTCCCATACTTTCCATGAACAGAGACACTGGTTTTGCATCCTCTACTTCTGTTCAGAGATTCAGTATACTTATTTTTTTACAAATTATTTTTTTCCATCCTGTGTTTCCAACATTTGCAAAACTGACTGTTACCACTTCCATGACCTTGACTACATCCACCGCATCTGTGACTCTTCCTCTGCTGAACTATTTGTCTCTTTATTTATTTATGCTCCTTGCTATGCCACCCTTTGGGCACAGGTACGTCAAAGCAGTTTGCAAAAGTTACAATGAAAACAGTTGGGAAGAGCAGAAGTGAGGCTGAAATGGACGGGGGGGGGGGGGGGGGGGGAGAATAGGAAGGGAAAGCAAACAGATGACGTCACTCCTCAGTGCCAGAGCCTGATTCCAAGGTGAATTCAAACAGCCAGGTCTTGATGGCTTTTTTGAAGACAAAGAAGGACAGCTAGACCAAGATAAGAGAAAGCAGAATTTCGGGAGATTTCCTGACGAGGTGGGAGGAAGGGAGGCGGTAAAGAAAGGAGGGAGGCTTGAGAAAAGCAGAAAAAGTAAGAGGGAACATTTGGTGTCAGCATACAGGAGAGGTAGAGAAGGGTTCCAGTGAGCAGAGCTTCCGGATTCTGATTCTAAATTTTAACAGATAACTACTGCTAAAACACCACCAAAGCAAATAAATAAATAAAGCTCTGTCATTTCTGTCCTGGCTTGTTTTGTATCTATCCTCTGCTAAACACTTTTGTGCCTTTTCTGCAAATATGGAAAAGTATCAGTGGCATGAAAACACTATTTTTTGTACCCTTAAAGAACAGCTGATTAGCTGGAAAAGAAACACTTAGATTTACAGTTTATAAACACCTAAGGCTAGAAGTCCTATTCATAGTAACATAGTAAATGACGGCAGATAAAGACCAGCATGGTCCATCTAGTCTGCCCAGCATGATGGCAAGCGTAGGTGCACCTGCCGCTCCGAGCAGGCCACCCCTCC
The DNA here is from genome assembly GCA_033557465.1 of Ichthyophis bannanicus. Classification (NCBI taxonomy): domain Eukaryota; kingdom Metazoa; phylum Chordata; class Amphibia; order Gymnophiona; family Ichthyophiidae; genus Ichthyophis; species Ichthyophis bannanicus. The sequence goes on along the minus strand of CM066034.1, from coordinate 964,452,933 downwards.
CCACGTCCCTGTTTAGGGGTGAACAAACCATTCCATGCAGGACACCCCTATTCATGCTTTCATGTTCTTGATTGCTATAACTTTGTGCTTCCAGGCCTCTTGAGGTCACCAGTCTCAACACTTCAATACATCCAGGCTCCTACTTGTGCTGCTAGGAAATACAATCATGCTTCTCACGTGCTCACAGAACTTCTCCAGTATATGCCTCCTTTTGGGCGCTTAGCGTAACCTATGTAGCCGGCCTCTCACTAGGGAATGAGGGTAGTCCTGGGTGCTTTAATTAGGAAGGAAAGAGGGCACAGTAGCAAACCAGTGCACCAAATTGTATGAAGGGTCCTTGTAGATGGAAGGGGGGTAAACTCGAGGGATAAATGAGAGAAAAGTAAACTAAGGCAAAAATAGACAAGTGAACACTGGTGTATGTTCAAGTAAAACACTTTTATTGGTGATCTCCATAAATAAAGTATTTATATCTCATAAGAGAAACATTCAAAAGTGCAGTCAAGGCACGAGTTATTTATTTTATTTATTTATTTGAAATAATTTATATTCTGCACTATCTACTAGATGCATTACAAAAAAAACATATACAAAATACAAAAATGACAATCAAATCAATCGACAAATCATTAACATAATAACAAAACTCATATCAAACTTTATATAGATTATATAGTTTTTATATAGTTATATATATAGTTAAAAGAATCATATATAAAGCTCTATGTCCTTGGACCTTAAGCAGTACTTGTCTACTCTGTTCTTCTGTAGTTTCCTGGGGGGCACCTTGCTCTTCTGCTGTAACTTCCCATTAAGTCTTATAGTAACACATTAGCATAGTAAATGACATTTGATAAATGCTAGCAGGGCCCATCTAGTCTGCCCGGTACGGTGGTTAGGTTTGTGACTGACGCTCCGTGCGGGTTATCCCTTGCACTTGCCACTCCATGCAGGTCACTCCACCTCCCCACCCCCCATGTCTTTAAGTTGTAAGTTGGCTCTGTTATCCTCTCTTATGTTTTCATTGAAGTGTGAAAGTCATTGAAGCTTCGCTTTTGAGTAAAAATGTTTTATACTTTGATTCCATCCTCTCGCAACATAGGGATCCTATTTCTTTCTCCCACACCTTTTTGAATTCCATCACTGTTGTTGTGCCATCACCTCCACCTGTAGAGCATGCCAAGCATCCGCCATATTTCTGTGAAAAAGGACTTCTTTCAGCTTCATCCCATGTCCTCTGGTTCTATAGTTTCCCCGTGTGATGTGGTGCCACTTCAGCTCTTGTGTAAGCCCTGCTTGGTGGTAGGTTGGGAAGTCTATGCCTTGGTGGCCGCTGCCTCCGTCCCATGCAAACAGGAAGTCTATGTCGGAGGAGGTGAAAGCAGCAACAGAAGAAGGATCAAATGGGGAACATGGGCTTCCAATCAGTAAGAGCTCAAGGATTTGGGCTGGAATATGGAGTCAAGAGGCTGCGATTGTTTTGTAGAATTTTTGGTCTGCTACATGTTTTGTAACTGACGAGTTCTGTGGGCGACTTTGAATCCTTTAAGTAAAATTCATTGGGTTCAGAACCATCTTCTGGACTGGATTTCTCCCCCAGGTTCCTCTGGTACTGCATACATGCAGGCTGCTCTCTTTTGTCCTTGTAACTGGTGAAGCCTAGCCAGTTTGTGTTTCACTACAGGTTTTGGTAGGTGGCCTAGCTGGTCATCCAAGGTGCAACACCCAGGCCGTGCCGCACCCCTTTCCAGCAAGCACAGCCTCTCCCTTTCCCTGGATTTCTGCATACAAGGTCCTTTTACACTTCTCACTAATTTGGAGAGGGGAGTTCTCTTGGTTAGTGACTGAAAGGCAAGTCCAGCTTCCATTACATTATCCCATGCTACAGGAAGAGCACATTAGGAGCAGGGATTGCAGAATGGTCCTTTTAATGGGCATAGAGCTTTTAATGGGCTTAGTGATCCTGCTACACGTAAGTCCCTTGATCTTCAAAATTATTATGGGTACTGGTCTTGCATACTTCCATTCATCACACAATACTTATTTGTCCATTCACTCTGCTTCCTTCTCGCTGGACACGGGGCCAATTTTATTAATAGAAACACACGCTAAACCTCATGTACACCCACATAGGAAAATTCAAATGGAATACATGCTACCAATCAACTAAGACATAGGTGAAATACAGTCTGTTTCTCATTCTGACTATGAAAAAGATCTTCAGAGAATAAGAATAGGTTTCAAAATCCATTTCCCCAGGTCAATAGACTATCCAAAAATGACTTCCATTTTCCCAGGTAAAAGCATGCTTGGGAATCACCAATACGGTTATTTTTACTCTTGGGGAAAAAGAATGCAAGGTCATGGTGTGTTTAGGTTGGGAGAGCCACCAGCATGTGTAATTTAGCATTTTGAAACCAATGGCACTATTTTTCATGGAAAAAGTACCCCCTTCTACAAATCTCTATGAGTACTTTTTCAGGACGGTGTTCAAAGCACTTTGAGGTTTGATGCAAAGTCCGCCAACTGAAGTATCACAGACTTTGCTCCAGCCTGCAGAGTTTTGAAAACTGCCCTCCAGGGCCGGTAGTAGAACATTTTCTTCTTCTCAAACCTGGAATCGACGTTCTCTTTCCCTTCAGGTGGTTACTTCTCTCTTTATTATCAATTCCCGATTGATTTCTTGCTTGCCTTTAATTCTCTGCCATTATTCTAATTGAAATCTCTGCACACTTTGGTAGTCAAGCTTCCGGCCAGTCCTACAGTGCATTAGTTTCACTTATTCCCTGCCATTTGCTGTATTATTTTGTGCTTCCCCCCCCCCCAAATAACTGTAAAACAGTTTTAAATAAATTTATAAATGAAATGATATGTTAAATGTTATTATATTGTTGAAAGATAACATAAGAAAAGGAGAAAAACAAAATAAAACAAATTTTAGGCTTACAAAGATATATTTTAAATGTGTCTGATCAATTGCTCAAAAATATTTCCTACCATTAACCAACTTTAAACGTAAATATGCATCAGTATATGTTGATCTACTAACAAAAAAGCAGATCACAATTTGTATATAATTATGACATACAGATTTTTTGGGTTTAATGCATGCAGAATATACATTAGGGCCGAAAGAAAGAGAACCCAGCAATAAATCCGAAAGGAGCATTAACAATCTGGGAGCTAGCTAACTAACGAGACCTGCAGCTCTTTAGATTTCAAAAGTTTTGAGTTTTATGTACCCAAAAGTGCACGTGGTTTTATGGTTGAAATAATAAGCCTCCACGTTGAAGAAAACAAATGGAGTCAATGTTGAATGTCAAAAGACTTCCATGCATATTTTTGGAGGTTTTTCTTTTACTGGAACAATATCAAACATGGCTGCAGGCTTGCAACCTAATTTTCAAAAGACCTCCCCAGGACCCCGCCCCCCCTCCCCGCTTTTGAAGGAAGTGCTGGGGGAAGGATTCTGTGGATATAGAATCAGAATTGCCAAGTTACCCAGTTCCAAGAGAGAATTTTTGCCAGTTGTGGTTTTAAATTTGCATTGCAGTATGATAGTTGAGGTCCCCGATTTTCCCATTAGAATCCGTGCTGCAGATCCCATAATACATCAGAATGAGATTGTCAGAAATTCAGGACTGGCTTCAAATCTCACTGCTTGAACTGGGTAACTTGGTAACTCTGATAGTGCAATCTCTTGTAGCTTCCCCCCCGCCCCCCACACCCCAATGTGCCCAGCAGATGCTGAAGCTTGCACTGCTACCATCACTGCAGTTATTTTGGAGGGTGGGACAATTTATTTTATTTATTTATTTAGCTGTATTTATATCCCGCTTTTCACCGGGTCAAAGCGGTCAATTGGGGGATACATTTAACACGAGGGGATATGAGACACATATGCTAATACTTACAGGGAACATGGGCAATGGAGGGTTAAGTGGCTTGCCCAAGACCACAAGGAGTGCCTATAAGACTAGAAATCCCAGTCCCTCCAGCCTGAGATTGCTGTCACCAGGTGGGACTTGAACTCCCGGCCCTCCGGCCTAAAGTACCTTGTCCTAACCACTAGACACTCCTCCCAGGGGTGTGGCAAGGGGCGGGTTTTTCTCTTTCAAAACGTTGGCAGCCCTACATGAGCATAACAACGTGGGTGAAAGATGAGTTGAATTTTGAATAGATTGTAAAGGCTGCAGCAGTCTAAGCAAGAGGCGATGGAGTGGATGAGAATTTGGTAGTGTCTGGATAGATCTCGGTGAAGTTACAGAACAAAACATGTTTTAGCAGTATTTTGGATTAATTTAGACGAGGCTAAAGAGAGGTGAACAAACCTAAAGATAAGAACATAAGAACATAAGATATGCCATACTGGGTCAGACCAAGGTCCATCAAGCCCAGTATCCTCTTCCAACAGTGGCCAATCTAGGTCATACGTACCTAGCAGTTTCCCCAAAAGACACAGGTTCCGCAATGCTTGTACTGGGTCAAGCATTGATGTCCTGGGTCCCTTCTTAATAATGGTTTATGGACCTTTCCTCCAGGAACTTGTCCAAACCTTTTTTAAACCCAGCTACACTAACAGCCTTTACTACATCCTCCGGTAACAAATTCCAGAGTTTGATTACACGTTGAGTGAAAAAATATTTTCTTTTATTAGTCTTAAATAGTTTACCTTGTAGTTTCATTGCATGTCCCCTAGTCTTTCTATATTCTGATAACGTAAACAATCGATCTACATTTACCCGTTCCACTCCGTTCATTAATTTATAGACTTCTATCATATCTCCCCTCAGTCGTCTCTTTTCCAGGTTAAAGAGCCCTAACCTTTTTAGCCTTTCTTCCATCCCCTTTACCATTTTGGTGGCTCTTCTCTGAACCTTTTCTAATATCGCTATATCCTTTTTAAGATACAGTGACCAGAATTGCACACAATATTCAAGGTGCGGTCTCACCATGGAACGATATAGAAGCATTATAATATCTTTTGTTTTATTTTCCATTCCTTTCCTTATGATACCTAGCATTCTATTTGCTCTCTGGGCCGCGGCTGCACACTGGGAGGAGGGTTTTAACATGTTATCCACAATGACGCCTAAATCTTTTTCCTGGGTGGTGGTTCCTAATGTGGAACCTTGCATCGTGTAACCATAGTTTGGGTGGTTCTTCCCTAGGTACATAACTTTGCACTTGTCCACATTAAATTTCATCTGCCATTTTGATGCCCAGTCTTCCAATTTATCAAGATCCTCTTGCAATTTTCCACAATGCTCTTGGGTTTTAACAACTTTAAATAGTTTTGTGTCATCTGCAAATTTGATAACCTCACTCGTTATTCCACTTTCCAGGTCATTTATGAATATGTCAAAAAGCAGCGGACCCAGCACAGATCCTTGGGGTACACCACTATTCACCTTTCTCCATTGGGAAAAATGGCCATTTAGCCCTACCCTCTGCTTTCTATCTTTTAACCAGTTCCTGATCCACAGTAGTACACTGCCTCCTATCCCATGACTTTTTAGTTTTGCCAAAAGTCCAGATACACTATATCAACCAACTCACCTTTGTCCACCTGTTTATTCACACCTTCAAAAAAACATAACAGATTAGTAAGACAAGATCTTCCTTGTCTAAAGCCATGTTGGCTGTCTCCCATTAGGCCATGACTAGCTACATGCTGAGTAATTGTATTCTTTATGATGGTTTCTACCATTTTTCCGGGTACTGACGTCAGGCTCACCGGTCTGTAGTTTCCCGGATCACCCCTGGAACCCTTTTTAAAAATTGGTGTTACATTGGCAATCCTCCAATCTTCAGGTATTAGAGATGATTTTAATGATAGTTCACAGATTACTAATAGCAGGTCTGCAATCTCATATTTCAGTTCTTTCAACACCCTTGGATGTATATCATCCGGCCAGGTGATTTGCTACTCTTCAGTTTATTTAATAGTTGTAATACATCTTCCCGATGTATCGATATTTCCTTCAATTCTTCCTCACCTTTAAATACCACTTCAGTCATGGGTAACATCCCTACATCTTCCTCAGTAAAGACCGAAGCAAAAAATTCATTCAGTCTCTCCGCTATCGCCTTGTCGCCTCTTAGTGCCCCTTTAACCCCACTATCATCTAATGGACCAACTGACTGAAATAACTGATAATTTCAAAACAAGATACCGGGCATGCTTACATATCTCATTGCAGGGTGGAATTTACTACTACTACTACTACTGAGCATTTGTATAGTGCTACAAGTCGTATGCAGTGCTGCACAGACACATAAGAGACAGTCCCTGCTCATCAGAGCTTACAATCTAGTCAAGACAGACAACACAGAAGATGTAGACAGGGATAAAACAAGGGGGGAAGGTAAAGAAACAAGGAGATCAGGTGAGTCAAGATCCAAAAGCAGCAGCAAAGAGGTGAGTTTTCGGCCTGGATTTGCAAAGGGTCAGAGAAGGTGCCTGGCATATTTAGCTAGGCTTATATATTGCTTTTTTGTAAGTGAAAGTGGTATACATTCAGATACTGTATATACTATTCCCTTGTCCCTGAAAGGCTCACAATCTATGTTTTTGTACCTGAGGAAATGGAAGGTTAAGTGGTTTGCCCAAGGCCACAAGGAACACCTGTAGGGCTAGAAACCCCAGTCCTTCCAGCCCAAGGTTGCTGCCCTCTAGTGGGATTTGAACCCCTGGCCCTCCAGTAAGTGGCTTGCCCAAGGCCACAAAGAGCACCTGTAGGGCTAGAAACCCCAGTCCTTCCAGCCCAAGGTTGCTGCCCTCTAGTAGGATTTGAACCCCTGGCTCTCCAGTAACTTGCCCCAATCACTAGGCCACTCCTCCCTCTAATGTGCCGATGTCAGAAGGAAACTGTAAATACTATCACAACTCCATGCCAGATCCCGATGTATGCATAGGCGGCAGAGGCACTTACCTCCAGGAATCCTTTCGAAATCAGTGCCACCTGCCTAGAGTGCTAATTATTTAATTGTCCCTTGTAACACAGAGGCAATACAAAGAAGAACTTCTTTTCCTCTTGACACAAACACACCCTTCCCCATCTCCCCCACCACATTCCTTGAGTCTTCTTTCAGTTTTAAGGTAGCTAGAGTGGTATCTGCAGCTCTTTGTAGATTGGCCTCCTCTATGCTTTTGTTTTAAGGTTGAACGTGCTGTTCTGTGCAGGTTATCCCCCTCTATTTTACTGAATCAATGCAAAGTTAAACAACCTTTACACTTCCAAAAATAGAAAAGCATGTACAAAACCTAAACAAAAGTACAGAGTGGAGGGGTATCCTGAACAGACTTTTCCCCTCCCCCTCCTACCAAAATAAACTTCTAAATATTGTGCCTATGGGAGCCAAGAGCTTAAATTCATACTGGGTCAGAACAATGTCCATTAAGCCCGGTATCCTGTTCCCAACAGTGGCCATTCCAGGTCACAAAATGTGGCCTGGCAGGTTCCCAAAAAGGTACACGGATTCCACAATGCTTATCCCACAGTAAGTACTGGATTTACTGGGTCCCCTTTAATAATGGTTTATGGACCTTTCCACCAGGAACTTGTCTAAAACATTTTTAAACCCAGCTACACTAACAGTTTTACTACATCCTCCAGTAACGAATTTCAGAGTTTGACTATGCGTTGAGTGAAAAAATATTTTCTCTTATTAGTATTAAATGGGTTACATTGTAGCTTCATTGAGTGTCCCCTAGTCTTTCTACTTTTTGATGGCATAAACAACCGATCCACCTTTAGCCTTTCTACTCCATTCATTAATTTATAGACCTCTATCATATTCCACCTCAGACATCTGTTTTCCAAGTTGAAGAGCTCTAACCTTTTAAGCCTTTCCTCATAGCGGTATCCTTCTATCCCTTTTACCATTTTGGCGGCTCTTCTCTGTACTTTTTCAAATTCTGCTAAATCCTTTTTAACATATGGTGACCAGAATTGCACACAATATTCAAGGTGCGGTCACACCATGGAATGATACAGAGGCATTATAATATCCTTTGTTTTATTCTCCATTCCTTTCTTTATGATTCCTAGCATTCTATTTGCTTTCTTGGTCGCCGCTGCACACTGGGCAGAGTTTTAATGTGTTAGCCATGATGATGCCTAAATCTTTTTCCTGGGTGGTGGTTGCTAATGTGGAACCTTCCATTGTGTAACCATAGTTTGGGTTGTTATTATTATTATTATTATTAATGATGAACACTTATAAAGTGTTACCAGGCATACACAGTGCTGTACAGACACAAAAAAGACAAGTTCCTGCTCGTTGAGCGTACAATTTAAAAGGATGGACAAACAATAGTATGAAAGGAGAAGGAAAAGTAAAATCTCAACTAATACAAACCACTGCAACACAATTATCATTGAAAACTCGAACCTAGCCATATGCCTTACCTACAGAGCGCCAGACACACCATCAGATGAAACTTCAGCAATCCTAGAGGCAATATGCGCAGTCAACAACCTACACAAACAACTCATAATACTTGGAGACTTCAATCTCAGATCTACTAGCAGAAAAGAGGCAGAAGCCTTCCTATCAGCTCTGGACTCCCTCCAATTCACCCAACTCATCAACACCCCCACCCACAACCTTGGACACCCCCCCGACCTAATCTTTGCTCCAAACAACTTAAAGGAAGGAAGCCTCATCTCAGGGCCATACATCACACCGGTACCCTGGTCAGACCACCACCTAATAAAGATTAAACTACAAGTAACAGACTCAAAAAGGCAAAACAACGACCCACCCCCAACCAGGAGATTCAAAAGCTTCAACAAGGAACAGTTCACACAAGACACGCAACTACTCCTCAATGCCGAAACAATGGACATAGATGAGCAAATCTCCAAATGGAATGACATCATTTCATCTGCCGCCAGACCACCCACCCGCAGAACACAACAATCATACAGCACAAAACCCTGCTCCACTCCATGGTACTCCAAGGATATGCGAATAGCAAAGAGAGCACTAAGACGACTTGAACGCCAATGGAGACGCAACAAATCAACATCCCTACAGGAACAATACCAGACAAAACAAAAGGAATATAACAACCTCATCAACCAGCAGAAGAAAGAATACCATACTAACCTTATCATGAAGTCCACTAACAAACCCCATGAACTCTACGAAATCGTAAAGAACCTCACCAAGGAACCCTCCAACAGAAACGAACAACAAATAGACCCACAGATCTTCGCTGACCACCTCAAGAACAAATTCACTGCAACACCCAAGAACAACAGCGCGTCAGTGAAATATAAGACATCCGAACCTGACCGGAGCTGGGGCACATTCGACATCCCATCGAATGAACAACTCTCCAAGATCATCATTGACCTCAACACCAGCACTGCCCCTACAGATCCCTGCCCAGTAGCCTGGATCAAAGCAACAAAAAAGGAACTAACATCAGTCGTACGGAAAATAGTAGATAACTCCCTCTCCAAGGGAACAATGCCAAACTCCCTGAAGCTAGCCACAATATGTCCAATCCCCAAGAAAACCACCCTGACTAAAACTGACCCAGCCGCCTACAGACCCATATCAAGCTTACCATTCCTGTCCAAGATCATCGAGAAAACAGTCCAACACCAGCTCCAACAACACATCGACATCTACAATCCACTGGACCCCAATCAACACGGTTTTCGACCCAGACATGGGGTTGAAACTATACTGATCCAGCTATTCGACAACCTTTTGAGGACAATCGACAACACCAGAATGGGCGTCATCATGATATTCCTAGATATCTCCTCAGCTTTCGACACTGTCTGCCACACAAGCCTACTAAACAGACTACAGGAGGCAGGCCTACACAGTACTACTCTGAGCTGGTTTACATCTTACCTCACCAACAGACAACTACAAGTCAAGTGTGGAACAAAGACCTCTCAACCATTCAGAGCCACTCAAGGAGTCCCACAAGGCTCAGCTCTCTCCGCCCTGCTATTTAACATCTACGTACAACCCATATGCACCATCATCAAGGACCACAAGATTCAATACACCATATATGCAGATGACATAATGATATACACACCAATCAAACTGGACAATCCAGACTACTCCAACATAGCCAACTGCTTCCAACAAATGGCAACCTGGCTGCAAGAAAACAACCTATCAATAAATTACAACAAAACCGAAGCTCTATTCATCACAAGAAACCGGACATTCTCACCATCGGCCACCATCAACCTAAACAACACCATCATACCGGTAAGACAAGAAATATAATACCTGGGAGTAACGCTCGACAAGGACCTCAACCTCCAGTCCCACATTGCAAAAATAACAAAGAGCGTTTACATCAAAATGAGGACAGTCAGAAGGCTCAAACCCATCCTAGCCCATGAACACTTCCGAACAGTCTGTCAAGCCATCATCACTCCAACCCTAGACTATTGTAATCACATCTACCAAGGACTACCTAAAAAGACAATAAAACCACAACAGCTAGCACAAAACACAGCCGCACGACTCACGACAGATCACACAATACACGATCACATCACCCCCATACTGTACCGCCTACACTGGCTCCCAATCAGCTCCAGAATCCAATTCAAAGTACTTCTACACATATTTAAAATAATACACAACCTATCAGCAGACAGCCTATGCCCTCTCATAAAAACCGATGACAACAGGAGACCAAGAAGAAAAGGAACCTCAGACACCATCAGAACACCAAAAGAATTTGCTAAAACAAGGCTTGTCACATCAAGGAGGGCACTCTCCCTGGCTGCACCCGCTATATGGAACTCTCTCCCAGACCACATAAGATCAACCAAGAACCTCAAGGACTTCAGAAAACTTCTTAAGACTGATCTATTTACAGTACATTTCAAGGACCTCACATAAATTTTCTACCTCAAGACATTACAGGATCACAATCCTATCCCCAAGACATTACAGAATCTCAATCCTAGTACGCCTCTCAAACAGCCCCATTTTGTATATATGTATATAGTTCATTATGTAAATAGTTCACCGATATAATCTAACACACTGCCCCACACACTACACTTCTCAGTTCTCACACTGCATGCTACAAACCACACTTTATTATTGATTTTGATTGATATGCCACACCGCCTTGATTTAACGATAAGGCGGTATACTAAATCCTTCTAAATAAATAAAATAAATAAATAAAATAAATAAGGACAAAAGGGACAATAAGGACCTGAAACATAAGGATGGGGATTATGAGCCAAAGGCAGACTCAAAGAGGTGCATCTTGAGCTTAGAACTGAAGAGGGTGAGAGAAGGGATTTGACGCAGGGAAAGGGGTAGGTTATTCCAAGCAAAAGGGGCAGCAAGGTCAAAGGAGCGAAGCCGAGAGTTAGCAGAAGTAGAATGTGGCATGGAGAGAAGAAAAGCAGAAGATAAACTTTGAAAACTCCCCACTGAACTCGTCTTCACACAGAGAGACTGTGTGAAGACGAGTTCAGTGGGGAGTTTTCAAAGAGCTCACTGGGACAAACATTTGCATGTTAAAATCAAGCGGTCAAACAGATTCGAAATCCCCCGAAGAAACCGCTTGCACGGTGAAACGCACAGGCGCTGAGGATTTGCGTTGGGATTGCATTCTGAAAAAAGCTCACAGATAAGCATTTTGCTATGTTTTGCTATGTTTCCAGGTCTTCATTCTTATGAATGTATATACCAATGATGTAAGAACATACCTATGTTTGGATAGCTTGTTGGAAAGCATCATTATAAACTTGAGATGGGAAATACATCGGGTCCTTGATGCAACATAGGGGTTTAGTAGCTATAGAGGCGCAATACCTCATATGCTCTATCCCCGACTGAGTCTGAGACCCGTTCCCAAATTATTCTAGTACTTTTCGAGTTAGTAAGATAGTGGAGCAATATTTTGTGCTTATGGCCTAATGGGAGACAGCCAACATGGCTTTAGACAAGGAAGATCTTGTCTTACCAATCTGTTATGTTTTTTTGAAGGTGTGAATAAACAGGTGGACAAAGGTGAGTCGGTTGATATAGTATATCTGGAGTTTCAGAAAGCCTTTGACAAGGTCCCTCATCAGAGACTTTTGGCAAAACTAAAGAGTCATGGGATAGGAGGCAGTGTACTACTGTTGATCAGGAACTGGTTAAAAGATAGAAAGCAGAGGGTAGGGCTAAATGGCCAATTTTCCCAATGGAGAAAGGCGAATAGTGGTGTACCCCAGGGATCTGTGCTGGGTCCGCTGCTTTTTGACACATTCATAAATGACCTGCAAAAGGGAATAACGAGTGAGGTTATCAAATTTGCAAATGACACAAAACTATTTAAAGCTGTTAAAACCCATGAGGATTGTGGAAAATTGCAAGAGGATCTTGATAAATTGGAAGACTGGGCATCAAAATGGCAGATGAAATTTAATGTGTACAAGTGCAAAGTTATGCACCTAGGGAAAAACAACCCAAACTATGGTTACACAATGCAAGGTTCCACATTAGGAACCACCACGCAGAAAAAAGATTTGGGCATTATTGTGGAGAACATGTTGAAACCCTCGGCCCAGTGTGCAGCGGCGGCCAAGAGAGCAAATAGAATGCTAGGTATCATAAGGAAAGGAATGGAAAATAAAACAAAAGATATTATAATGCCTCTATATCATTTCATGGTGAGACCGCACCTTGAATATTGTGTGAAATTCTGGTCACCGTATCTTAAAAAGGATATAGCATTTTTAGAGAAGGTTCAGAGAAGAGCCACCAAAGTGGTAAAGGGGATGGCAGGATACTCCTATGAGGAAAGGCTAAAAAGATTAGGGCTCTTTAACCTGGAAAGGAGACGGCTGAGGGGAGATATGATAGAAGGCTATAAATTAATGAACGGAGTGGAACGGATAAATGTAAATCGATTGTTTACGTTATCAAAATATAGAAAGACTAGGGGACATGCAATGAAGCTACAGGGTAAACTATTTAAGACTAATAAAATAAAATATTTTTTTCACTCACCGTGTAATCAAACTCTTGAATTTGTTACCGGTGGATGTAGTAAAGGCTGTTAGTGTAGCTGGGTTTAAAAAAGGTTTGGACAAGTTCCTGGAGGAAAGGTCCATAAACCATTATTAAGAAGGGACCCAGGATATCAATGCTTGACCCAATATAAGCATTGTGGAACCTGTGTCTTTTGGGGAAACTGCTAGGTACGTATGACCTAGATTGGCCACTGTTGGAAACAGGATACTGGGCTTGATGGACCTTGGTCTGACCCAGTATGGCATATCTTATGTTCTTATGTTCTTAATTTTATTTTCCTACATGAAATCACATATTTACTATGGCTCTTCCCTTGTCATTCCAAACAGAGGTAGCCATCTGCATATACACTGCCACTTAATACATTCAGTGCTATCAGGGATAGGAGGTATTTCTGCAACCCATAATATTAGTTGAAATCAGATACTGAGTTAATGTCTGACTGGGGCGACCCAAAGGGGTGTGGGGCCATGTGCGGAGACTCATTGTGGTTCCTCATTTGCATAAATATTTGCATAATGTTAATGTAATATAGTAACATAATATATGACAGCAGATAAAGACCAGTATGGTCTATCTAGTCTGCCCTTCAAGGCGGTAAGAGTAGGTGCCCCTGCCAGTCCGTGCAGGCCACCCTCCCCAGGCCTTTGTTTAGGGGTGTACCCACCACTCTCTGTTAGGTTACCCCTATTTGTTGAGATATAAGGGACTTATGTTTATTTTGATTTTATCCTGTTGCTATAAAGGGATCTACTGTGACTGTCCCATGCCATTTTGAATTCTGTCACTGTGTTTGCCCCACCACTTCCATCGGGAGGGCATTCCAAGCATCCACCACCCTTTCAGTGAAAATGTATTTCCTGACGTTGCCTTTCAGTTTACCCCCTTGCAGCTTCATGTTATGTCCTCTAGTTTCACAGCTTCCCCATCTTTGGAAGAACTTTGTTCGTTAATACTCTTTAAGTATTTAAAGGTCTGAATCATATCTCCCCTCTCCCTCCTCTCCTCTAGAGTGTACATATTCGGGTCTTCAAGTCTCTTCTCATAGGTCTTCTGACGCAGGCTCCAAATCATTTTGGTCACCTTCCTCTAAACTGTTTCTAGAGTTTTTATATCCTTTGGGAGATATGGTCTCCAAAACTGAACACAATATTCCAAGTGATGCCTCACCAGTGACTTGTACAGTGGCATCTATATCTCTTCCTTTCTGCTGATAATTCCTCTCTGTATGCAAACCAGCATCCTTCTGGCATTTGCCACCACCTTGTCACACTGTTTCACCACCTTGAGATCCTCAGAAACAATCACTCCAAGGTCCTTCTCCTGGTCCATGCACACCAACCTCTCCCCCCCTATCACATACAATTCCTTCTGCTTCCCAAAGTGCATGACACTGCACTTCTTCACATTAAATCTTAACTATCAAGCATTAGACCATTCTTCCAGCCTTTGTAGATCTTTCTCATGTTATCCACTCTCTCCAGGGAGTCCACTCTGTTGCAAATTTTCATGTGATCTTCAAAAAAAAAAGACTTTTCCATTCAGTCCTTCAGCAATGTCACTCACAAATATATTGAACAATACCAGTCCCAGGACCGATCCCTGGAGCACACCGCTAATCACCTTCCTTTCATCCGAGTGAGTTCCGTTTACCATCATCTTCTGTCGTCTGTCAGTCAACCAATTTCTGATCCAGTTCACCACCTTGGGACCCTTCCCCAAGCTGTTTAGTTTATTGATAAACCTCCTATGAGGAACAATATCAAAGGCTTTGATGAAATCTAGGTAGATCACATCCATCGCATGCCCTTGATCTAGATCTCTGGTCACCCAGTCAAAGAACTCAATTAGATTTGATTGGCAAGATCGACCTTTGGTAAAACCAAATTGCCTCAGATCATGCAACCTGTTGGTTTCAAGAAAGTCAACAATTCACTCTTTCAGAAGTGCCTCCATTACTTTTCCCACCACAGAGGTTAGGCTTACCGGCCAGTAGTTTGTCACTTCCTCCCTATTACTGTACCACTTTTGTAAAGAGGTACCACATCAGCCCTTCTCCCGTCCTGTGGAACTTCTCCCGTCGCTAAGGATTTATTAAAAACATCCTTTAAAGGCCCTGCAAGAACCTTTCGGAGCTCTTGCGGTATCCTGGGATGTATCCCATCCAGTCCCATGTCCTTGTCCACTTTCAGTTTTGCAAGCTGTTCTAACATATCATCTCTGTGAATGGTGTGGTATCTACTCCATTCCCATTTGTATACTTGTCAATCACAGGCGGTCCTTCTCCAGGATTTTCTTTCGCAAAAATAGAACAGAAGTATTTTTTTAGCATTTGTGCTTTTTCAACGTCACTTTCCACAAATCCATTCCAGCACTTTTGAGTCCTGCAATTTCACCTCTGATTTTCCTCCTCTACCGAATATACTTGAAAAACGTTTTGCTGCCACACTTCACATCTTTAGCCATTTTTTCTTCTGCCTTGGATTTTGCTATCCTTATTTCTCTTTTTGTCTCTTAGTTTTATCCTGTATACTTTTCTGTGTTCCTCTGTTTGCAAACTTCTGAATTTTATGAAAGCTGTGTTTTTTGCCTTTGTATTTGAAGTTTCCTTTTCCTCTTCCTTTTATTTACTTTCCTTACATATGTATCTGTTGCCCCTTTTATTGCCTCCTTTAGTTTAGCCCACTGCAATTCCATTTCCCTTATCCCCTTCCACCCTGCCAACTCCTCCTTCAGGCACTTGGCCATTTTACTGAAGTCAGCGTTTTTGAAGTCTAGGACTTTGAGCTTGCTGTGATTGGACTCCTCCTTGTATTTTATCTCAAACGACACCGTGTGGTGATCGTTGCTGCTCACATGGGCACCCGCCCAGATATTTGACACACAATCTCCACTGGTGAGCACTAAATCCAGCATCGAAATTTCCCTGGTCGGTTCCATCACTATTTGTCTAAGTAATGCATTTTGGAAAGCATCCACAATCGTTTTACTCCTTTCCAGATTTGCAGAAGGAATACTCCAATCCACATTGGGTATATTAAAGTCACCCAATATGATCACTTCTCCTTTCATGGCTATCTGCAATATCAATAATCAATTCACTATCCATTTCTTCAGTTTGAGTTGGAGGCCTGTAGACCACACCAGAATGGATGACAGTGCAATCTCCTCTTTCCAGCACAATCCGCAGCGCTTCTTCTTTTCCCCATGTCCCCTGCATTTCAGCATCTTTAATATTGCTTTTAACATATAGGGCTACTCCTCCTCCTTTTCTACCCTCTCTATCTCTTCTAAATAGATTATAGCCAGCTATGGCTATATCCTATTCATGTGACTCGTTAAATCATGTTCTGTAATGGCCACAGTGTCCAAGTCTATTTCCACCATTAGGGCTTCCAGGTTAGAAAACTTGTTGGCTAGACTTCAAGCATCTGTGCTCATTGCTTTCCAGCATTTGTTGATTGGCTTGCCTGTATTTTCCATGGATTTTGTTTTACATGCCTCTTCCCATTTGGCATTGATGTGTGGGTTAATACTGTGGCTGTTTCCAATGTTATTATGTTCTTGCTGGGAGTGATGTCCTGAACTTGTTCTTTTCCATCTGTCACCCCCTTTCGCTAGTTTAAATGCCTGTCCGCATAATGCCTGAATTTTGTACTTAGGATCCTTTTTCCTGCAGCAGAGAGATATAGCCCATCAACACAGGCTCTTGTTGTTCCATCTATGTCCCCAGTCACCTATATATCTAAATCCTTCTTGTTTGCACCAGGTTTGGAGCCATGTATTAAAGTTGATTATGCGACGGAGCCTTTCTGCCCCCTTACCAAGAACAGGTAAAACGTCTGAGAATGCTATAGTGTTAGCAATGGGTTTGAGTTTCTCTCCCAGAATCTGGAAGTCCTTCTGAACTATAGAGGCACTGTTAGTAAAAACACTTCTTAATGAGTGTCTGGATAAAGAACGACTACCAGATTTCTATATTACTATACTCCAGTGCCAACAGCCATTCACATTAGGAAGTGCTATAAACATTGCCCATTTAGAACCCATAGCAAACCCACCGTATCATAACAGCACTACCAGGACTCACAAAGCACTATACTCTACATATCAAAAGGCAACACTGCAAATATTAAACCAATACATCTCAGAGAATACCAATACATCTCACTGGGGGAAAGAGAACAAGTGGCACTGTCAAATAGAAACTACATGAACAGAATACCTCAGCTTGGTTACACATGCAGAGCATAAACTATCACCAAACACAGAACAAGGGATCACAATTTAGAAATAGGAAGACAATAATTAAACTGGGAACCCCAAAAGTTGGAACGTACAACAACACTGTAGAAATAAAACTATAAATTAATTTCCTCTTGTACTAAACAAAAATGCAAAGACGTTAGCAATGCACATTTCCCAGAGCTGACATATTCCAGTTAATAAATTCAAAATAAAAAAGTATTTTTCTACCTTTTGGTGTTTGGGCATTTTATTTTTCAGTTGCAATTGCTCCAGTCACTTTCTGATGTGCGCCATTCTGTTTCGCAGATGAACTTGTTGCTGAAGGATTCTAGTGGGAAAATAGTAACTTTTTCCTCAAAGATTTCCTTAAAATTGAGAGACCAAGATAAACAATTACATCACGCTTTCAAGAGACTGGAGAAAGTGGAATCTCAATGTGCCACTTTACAAGCAACTGTTTTGTCTGACATCAAGGACAGTTTACATGTCCATAACCGATTGGAGTTACTAGAAAATCACATGTATCAAACATCTATATCTATAGGATCAGATAGAGGCAGCTTTGACTCACATTGTTCTATGCAGTGATCTCGACTGTGAATCACTGCATAGAACATAGATCTCGACTGTGAATCACTGTCTCTGCCAACCTCTGCACCTCCACAGGACCCTGGCTCAGCCCTGATGGTACACCTTATAGCTGGGCCCAGAACTCTGAGCTCAAAGACTATTTATGAGCAGGGACTGTCTTTTGCATGTGCTTGGGCAGCACTTGTACGCCTCGTAGCGCTTCATGGAGGATCAGTGGTAGTAGTAATACTGTTATGATAGCTTTTCTACTAACTCCACTGGCCTTTTGATATAGTCAAAGACTTTACTACTTGCAACTCTGCCTGATCTATACTGAATTCGACATTGACCTCTTGGTCTTCCAATTTGAACTAATTTTCGATTTGTTACTTAATTTTGATTTTACACATTAACTAATTTGCTTGCTTGCTTTCATCCCTTTCCTTTCTTTTGATAGAACCTCATCCTCTTACACAGCCGCTTCTTAAAGGTGGTTTTTATCACTTTTCTTCATACTGCTCCCTATCCCTTGGTCTTTCCCCTACTAATCCTTCAATCATTTCCTCTACCTTCTACTTTCTTCTCCATCTCTTCTTATAGCTCCACATCATTTTTCTTCCTATTATTGATACTCCCTAATCTTCTCTCCTCATTCCAACATCTTCAATCCCCCCTCCTTATCACCCTCTCTCTGCCTTCCCATTTCTTCTCCCATCTTGTCTTCCACCCTTCCTTCAGTTTCACCCTTTTCTTCCTCTCATTCATCCCTCTCCTTTCTCTGAAAGAACCACATCCTTGTTTCCACTATTTTGTCTCCTCTCTGCCTCACATTCTTCTGCTTCTTCTTCTTCTATCATCTGGAGACATTAATCACAACTCTGGCCCCCCTAGACTTTTCTCTCACTCCCATGACAGGTCCTCACTTAACTATTCCAATCTCATTCATATTCTTCTGCTTTCTCCTTCCTCTCTCCCTTTCTCATGTGCCTTAAGGAATGTGCATTCCATTTCTAATAAACTCATGATCTTTTCATCTCTAACACTTTCCATCTTCTAGCTCTTATTGAGACCTGGCTCCTCCCTGATGACACTACTTCCATTGCTGCCCTCTGTCACGGCAGCTACCAATTCTTCCACACTACTTGTGCCACTGGCCAAGGTGGTGGTGTTGGGTTTCTGCTTTCTCCTTCTTTTCAATTTCAACCCCTCTTTCTACCTCAGCCTCACTCCTTTTCCTCCTTTGAAGTCCATTCCATCCACCTTTTTAATCCCTTATCTCTCCAGATAACTGCTATTTATAGATCCCTGACAAGTCCACCTCTATCTTTCTCACTGACTTTGACTCATGGCTTTCCTTATTTCTGGATTCTTCTTCCCCCTCCCATATTCTTGATGACTTTAATATTCCTGTTGTTAGCCCTTCTGACCCCTATGCTTCTAAACCTCTTTCCCTTACCTCCTCATTCAACCTCCTGCTTTGCTTTTCTGCCCCCATTCATCAGCACGATTACTGTCTTAACCTTGATTTCTTCCTTAATTGTTTACCCTCTAATTTCTGTACCACAGTTCTTCCCTTATCTGACCATCATCTGCTGAGCTTCACTCTTCATCTCTCCCTGCCTCAATCTCACCCAGTCTCCTCCTACATTTTTAGGAGTCTTCAAGCTCTCGATCCTTCAGCTCTCTACAATATTTTCTCATCACCTCTTTCCTCCACCTTGTCTTCTAAGTCTGTTGATGAGGCTATAGTTTCCTATACTTCTGCTCTCTCCTCTACTCTGGATACTCTTGCTCTGCCTATCCCACATCCTGTAAAGTGCACTAAACCTCAGTTCTGGCCATCTTCAACTACCTGCTATCTATGCTCCTGTGTCCGCTCAACTGAGCACATTTGGCTCAAATCTGACTCCCTTTCTGACTTTCTTCACTTCAAATTCATGCTTGCCTCCTTTCAGTCAGTCATATCACTCACCAAGCAAAACTACTATCTCTATCTGACTAACTTTCTTGCCTCTGATCCCTGCCATCTCTTCTCAACTCCCAACTCTCTCCTCTCTCCTCAAGGTGCCTTCACCTCTGCCCCCTCCTCTTTCTGCCCAAACCCTTGCCAAATATTTTCATGACAGAGTCCACAAGAATACACTCCATTTCTCCACTAGATCAGCTTCGGTCCCTCTTCCCCCTCTTCAAAACTAACTTTTCTCCTCAATCTCTGTTACCCTTTCTTCCTTTTCTAAGATCTCTGAAGAGGAAACCTCTCAGCTTCTTTCCTCCTCTAAACTTACTACTGTACCTGTTCCTCTGATCCTATCTTCTCCCATCTCCTTAATTCCATCTCTTCCTCTGTCTTCCCTTCCATCTCACATATTCTCAATTTATTGCTCTCCACTGCAACTATCCCTGCAACCTTCAAGCATGCTGTGGTCATACCTCTCCTCAAGAAACCTTCACTTGACCCTTCTTGTCCTTCTAATTATTAACCCATTTCCCTTCTTCTCTTCATTTCCAAACTTCTTGAAAGTGCAGTTCTCTGCCATTGCCTTGAATTTCTTTCTTTTCAAGCCCTGCTCGATCCACTTCAATCTGGCTTTTGTCCCTTACATTCTACTGAGGTGACTCTTGCCAAAGTCTCCAGCGACTTGTTCCTGGCTAAATCCAAGGTCCTTTACTCAGTCCTTATTCTTTTTGACCTTTCTGCTGCTTTTGACACTGTTGACCACCATCTTCTCCTCGACACATTGTCCTCACTTGTTTTTAGGGGCTCTGTGCTGTCCTGATTCACTTCTTATCCCTCCCATCGCTCTTTCAATGTTTGTTCTGGTGGTTCTTCTTCTACTGCTATCCAATTCTCAGTTGGTGTATGCCAAGGGTCTGTTCTGGGCCCTCTCCTTTTCTCTCTCTATATCCAGTCCCTTGGTGCTCTCATCTCCTCCCATGGCTTCAATATCATCTTGATGCTGATGACTCTCAGATCTATCTGCTTTTCTCTGACATCCAGTCCAGCATCTCTGCCTGCCTATCTGACATCGCTGCCTGGATGTCTCACCACCATTTGAAATTGAACATGGCCAAAACAGAACTTCTTATTTTCCCCCCTAAACCTTCCTCTCCCCTTCCTCCTTCCTCTGTCTCTGTTGATAACACTTCTACTTCCTGTTTCCACAGCCCGTAAACTTGGTGTCAACTTTGACTCCTCCATCTCCTTCACATCACATATCCAACAGATAGCTAAAATATTTTGTTGCTTTCTCTAAATTAACATAGAAACATAGAAAAACAACGACAGAAAAAGACCACAAGCCCTATCTAGTCTGTCCTTCCATATCAACAACTACAACAGTCCTCTCTTTTCCTTTAGAGATCCTCTGTGCTTGTCACATGCTTTTTTGAATTCAGATACTGTCCTCATCTCTACCACCTCCACTGGGAGACTATTCCATGGATCCACCACTCTTTCCATAAAGAAATATTTCCACATATCATTCTTGAATCTATCCCCTTTCACCCTCATCCCATGTCCCCTCATAGCAGAGCTTGCTTTCAATCAAAAGAGTCTCTCCCCCTCTGCATTTATGCAATGGAGGTATTTAAACATCTCAGTCATATCACCTCTATCCCGCCTTTCCTCCAAGGTGTACATATTAAGTCTGTCCTCATATGCTTTATAATGAAGATCATTAACCATTTTAGTAGCCACCCTCTGTACTGACTCCATCCTGTTTATATCCTTTTGAAGGTGCGGTCTCCAGAATTGCATGCAATACTCTAAGTGAGGTCACACCAAAGACTTATACGGAGTATCACCTCCTTTTTTCTGCTAACCATTTCTCTCCCTATGCACCCAAGCATCCTTCTAGCTTTCTGCCTGTTTAGTTACTTTAAGATCATCAGACACAACCATGCCTAGGTCCTGATCTTCTTTAGTGGACAAAGGTACTTCACCCCCTATACTATATTGCTGCAGCCCAAATGCATGACCTTGCATTTTTTAACATTAAATCACAGCTGCCAAATTCTAGACCATTCTTCAAGCTTAGCTAGATCCCTCCTCATGTTATCTACACCTTTGGTATCATCCACAAACCTTACCCAACAGCCCTTCTGCTATATCACTAACAAAAATGTTGAAAAGAATCAGACCAAGGACAGATCCCTGGGGCACATCACTGGTAACTTCCTTCTCCACAGAATGAGCTCCATTTACCTGTACCATTTGTCGCCTCCCACTCAATCAATTTCTAACTCAAGCAGTAACTGTAGGGTCCATACCTAGGGTAATCAGTTTGTTTATAAGTCACCTGTAAGGAATGGTGTCAAGGGCTTTACTGAAATCTAAATACACCACATCTAGGGCTTCCCTTGGTCCAGCTCCCTGGTCACCTAGTCAAAGAAATCAATCAGATTTGTCTGACAAGACCTGCCTCTGGTGAATCCATGCTGCCTCGAATCCTGTAATTTGCTGGACTCCAGAAATATCACTATTTTCTCTTTCAGCAGCGTTTCCAATAATTTACTCACCACCGAAGTTAAACTAATCGGCCTGTAGTTTTCAACCACATCCTTACTTCTGCTTTTGTGTAAAGGGACCACATGAGCCTCTCTGCAATCCTTTGGCACCACTCCCGACTCCAACGAGGCATTGAAAAGGTCAGTCAGTGGAGCTCCTAGAACATCCCCCAGTTCCCTCAGTATTCTAAGGTGTATCTCATTCGGTCCCATTGCTTTGTCGAGTTTAAGTTTAGCTAGTTTCTCACAAACACAGTATTCTGAAAATTGTTCAAGATGACCCTCGCTTCTGTTCCTGTTTGTGGGTGTTTTCTGAGGTCCTGTTCCTGGTTCTTCATCTGTGAACACAGAACAGAAATATTTGTTAAGCAAGTCCGCTTTATCCTCATCAGCTTCTACATATTCCTCCCCTTCACCCTTGAGTCTGAAAATACCACTAACATATCTGAAAAATGTCTTGTCCCCCCATTTTTTTGCATTGGCTATTTCCTCCTCTTTTTCAATCTTTGCTTTCCTGACTTCTTTGCTAGCTTCTCTAGGTTTTTCCAAATATAGATGCCTGTCTTCCTCTCTCTGTGATCTCTTGTATTTCATGAAGGCCTCCCTCTTTTTCTTCACCTTTTCAGCTACTTCTTTCAAAAACCATAGCGGTCTCCTTTTCCTTTTTTTTAAACTTCTTTATTTACATTTCCAAACAAGTTACAACAAAACAAAAAAAATGCAATTAAAGTGATATTTCTCTTTAAACATAAGAGCAAAAAGCAAGGCCTCAACAGCCTACCCCAACCTTAACCCTCCCTTCACCTGCGATCATCATATAAAACTATGAAAAATAAGCAAGGAAAAAGGCCTACAAGGGCTATGACACACCAAGCAGCCCTCCACCATGTGGAAACATGATGGCTTGACTATCTACCCCTTAATTTACATCATATCATGCTTTTGAAATATAAGTATGCAGGGGTTTCCACTTAAAGAAGGTGGAAAGCATAAGAGTTGTACCATAACGTGGCATTTGTTCATATTTGCAGCATAAGCAGAGACGGTTCCACCATTCATGCCAGCTAAGATCTGCTGTATGTTTCCAGTTAGCAATAACGAGATGCAGAACCACTCCCATCATGAAGTCAAATAGGAAATGACAATCCCTCTGTAATGACGAGATGCCAATTGTGGACTGAAAAGCAGTAACAGACCAGGAAAGAGTGGCCCTGAATCCCATTACCTCTTGGATTCGGTTCCAAATCGAAATCCAATAGGACTGAGTATTAGGGCAGTCATATACCACATGTCTTAAAGTGCCAACATCACTCTGACAAGACCAACATTCATTTCCAACAGTTTTATCCCACTTAGCAACCTTTATCGGGGTAAAGTGAGCTCTATGTGCAAAAAAATATAGAGCTTGGGAGACAGAGGCAGACTGAGATACTCTAGTTAGCTTGCCCCAGAATTTCACCCATGCTTCCTAAGAAAGAGTCTCCCCGGTGTCATGTTCCCATATCCGTTGAATACCAATGGACTGTGGGGTGGTGTTCTGAACGACCAATTTATAGTAGTAAGAAGCCACCCCGGAAGCCATTTGGGCTGAACCTATAATATTCAGCAATCCCCATTCTTCAGGCAAAGATTTAATATCAATAAGGGATTTCTCTATAAAATGTCTCAGTTGAATCTACTGGAAGTATAAGGATTTAGGCAAGTCAAACTCACACTGTAGACAAGTAAAAGGCTTCCACTTGCCATCCAATATCAATGGCCTATAGCCCAAATGCCCCTACTGAACCATTGTTTCCATGCAAACGGACTTTGATGAATTTTTAAAAAAGGACTGTGCCAGATGGGAGTAAGTTTCGATAAGCATTCCTCCTTAGGAATTGCCCTCGCTAACTGCTGAAAGGCCCTTTAAGTATCTGCTATTACCCTATGAGACTTCATCCTCTCAAAAGACGCCATACCAGGGAGGAGATTCAAGAGAAAAGGAGCACACAAACTCACTTCCAGGTCGAGCCATACTGGGCGTTTCCCCCCAGCCCCCTCCACCCATTTTGAACCTTATTTTAGAAGAAAAGCACAATGGTAGGCCTGAAAATCAGGGAAGTTCACACCCCCCATCTCTTTTTTAGACTTGAGCTTCCTGAGAGCAATTCTAGGCTTTTTGTTTTTCCATAAGAATTGGTCAAGAGTCCTTTCAACTTGACAATAAGTGTCGCTCGTAAGAAAGGCTGGTAACATTTTTTTTTTTTTTAAACTTTTATTTTCATTTTGCAACAAACAAAAGAAACAACACACCAAAGGAGACAAAACAAGTATACAATAAAGAAAAGTAAACCCAATTACCCCCCACCCCCACGCTTCTTCTCTAGCTGATTATGTCAGCATGTGAGCGCTTCCAAACAACAGTGATTATACATCAAAACAATCAAAAGAGTATCTGCGATACAGAATAATCATGGGACAAAGATATATACAAATTTAGACAGTCAGATGAGAGCATTGAGCAGAATGTACATAGTCATTGAGCATCTTCCATTTAGACCGATGATGAGGAGTCTGAATGGGGGAAGCAAACATACGAGGTATTTGTTCATATTTACTGTAGAGACAGACATGATTCCACCATTCATTGGGGCTCAGATGGGAGCTATTTTTCCAGTATTTCGTAATTAGGGAAATAGCAATGCCAAGCATAAAGTCCAAAAGGAAGTAAGCCGTTTTTGGAAGAGAGGGGATCCCCGCAGCTGAGCGAAGTCCCACTATCCTCCAAGAAAGGGGCTCTTGAAAGTGCAAAATAGACTGGATACGACCCCAGACCCGACGCCAGTAATACTGTAGTGCGGGACATTCATACATAACATGAGGTAGTGAACCAATGGCCGCATGACATGTCCAACAACTATTGCCCTGAGTAGTGTTCCATTTGGCTAATCTGTCAGGAGTGTAAAAACACCGGTGGGCTAGAAAGAAGAGTGTCTGAGTGAGTGAGGCGGATCGGGAGACCCGTGTCACTCTACTCCAGACAAGGCTCCATTGCTCCGGGGTCAAAGTCACATGCAATTCTCTCTCCCATGCTTTCTGCGCTATAGGGGTATCTCTAGTTATAGCATTACATAAGGTTTTGTAAAAATTGGATGCTACACCCGGTGAACTACCGATAGAGCGGATAGTCTCCAACCAACCTTGTGTAGGGGAGGCCGATGGCGGGAGCACCTTAGCACTCCGAAGGCAATGCTGAAGTTGCACCAACTGAAAGTAGTGTTTCGCTGGGAGACCAAATTCAATTTGCAATTCACTAAAAGTTTTCCAGCGACCTTCATGGAACAACTGACTAGGAATCCAAATGCCCCTAGTGTACCAGGGGCTCCACGCCATCGGCTTATTTTGTATTCGAAATCGAGTATTGTACCAAAGTGGGAGCTTGTCTAACGGACAGAGTCGGGAGTCTAAAGATTGCATAAGATTATTAAAGGCACCTAAGGTGTCTAAAAGCATTGGTGGAAAGTGGGAGTCTGATGGGAGAGTCATACCAGGGAGAAAAGTAAGAGGAATCGGTTTGCAAAGGTCCTCTTCTATGTCTAGCCACACAGGTCTACTCGGTACTGGATCTTCCAGCCAACGAGCGCCTTGTTTGAGAAGAAAAGATTGATGATACTTCAGGAAATCAGGGAATCTGACACCCCCATTTTCCTTATCTGCTTGCAGCTTATGTTTCGCTATCCTAGGTGTCTTGTTTTGCCATAAGTATCTAGTCAGAAGGCCCTCTATATCTTTATATATACGTCGAGGTAAGAGACAGGGCAACATTTCTAAGATATAATTCACTTTCGGAACAATCATCATTTTTATGGTTTCTAATCGACCCCACCAGGTAAGTGTTAAAGGAGTCCAGCGGTGAGTAAGCGCCCGGACTTTAGAGGTTAAGTCTTTGGCATTGAAGGAGATAGTGTCTTCCAAAGGAGAACAATAGTGAACCCCAAGGTATTTGACCATGCGAGGTTGCCATAAAAAGGGGAAGGGTTGCATATCTGCCTGATGAAGCAAAGGATTTAATGGAAAGGCTACCGACTTGGTCCAATTTATCTTATAACCGGACAGTTGTGAGTATTTACCAATTTGCTCTAGGACAGCCGGTACTGAGTCTATAGAGACAAAAAGCATAAGGTCATCAGCATACGCTGAAATTTTGATTTCCCTATGGGTGAAGGGGACTCCATGAATCTCCTCCGATTGCCGGATTAGTAAAGCCAAGGGTTCGAGTGCAAGATCGAAGAGAAGTGGAGACAGTGGGCATCCCTGGCGAGTGCCGCGTTGAAGGGGAAAAGGCTGAGACTTTAAAGCATTGGCACATATACTGGCTGTAGGCTGTGCGTACATGGTGCGAAGACAACGGAGAAAACCTTCCCCGAATCCGTACCAGCGGAGGACTGCAAACAGGAAGGGCCACTCTAAGCGATCAAAGGCCTTCTCAGCATCAAGTGAGAGGCCAACAAATGGGCGATCAAGATTAACTGCGGTAGTCAGTACATGGCATAGAGTCCGAGCATTGTCAGCAGTTGATCTACCAGGAATGAAACCGCATTGATCTGGGTGTATTAAGGTAGGCATCCTATCAGAGAGCCGGGTAGAGAGAATGGTGGCAAATATTTTATAGTCCGCGTTTAGGAGGGAAATTGGACGAAAATTAGCTGTTAGTTGCGGGTCTCTCCCCTCTTTCTCAAAAACTACTACATTTGCCATTGAAAAGGACCCAGAAGGAGAACCCTCCTCGGCCAGAGCAGAAAAATAAAGTTTCAAAACTGGAGCTAAGTCAGCGTGAAAGGTTTTGTAGAATTCAGCAGGGAGACCGTCTGGGCCTGCGGCTCGACCTGAGGCACATTTCTTGATAGCAGAATGAATTTCTGAGACAGTAAATGATGTGTCCAAGGCCACTCTATCTTCGTCAGATAGGGTCGGTCTTTGTACCCCTGAAAGTAAGCGTTCAAATACATCTGGCTCAAAATCACATTCAGATTGATAAAGCCGAGTATAAAAATCACGAAAGAGTTCTAAGATTTCGGTATCTTTAGTGACCAAGCCCCCCCCCCCACGGAATACGGAGG
Source organism: Ichthyophis bannanicus (assembly GCA_033557465.1). Lineage (NCBI taxonomy): Eukaryota > Metazoa > Chordata > Amphibia > Gymnophiona > Ichthyophiidae > Ichthyophis > Ichthyophis bannanicus. The sequence continues at coordinate 964,425,475 of CM066034.1, read as the reverse complement.
GCGGTAACACGCTTGGCTTCTTTTTGACCTTTTAGGGCATTTGCTAATAATTTGCCAGCACGATTATTTTCCCGATAATATAGCCCTTGTTGTGATTCGATATTTTTAACAGCAGCAGTGTACAAAAGCTGATTGTATTGAAAACGCAAGCGTTGTAAACGAAGTAAAATACATGGGTCAGTACGGGACGTGAGGAGACGCTCCCCAGCTTGTATCTGCTGCTCTAGAATCAGTAAATGCTGCTTTCTTTGTTTCCCCTGCCGAATTTGATAGCTAGTTATAGTTGCGCGGATAGATGCTTTAAAACCCTCCCACCAAGCCCAGCTCGCTGTGTCATGGGGTGAGTTAAAATGAAAATAATCTTGGATAGCGGCCTTTATATCAACCTGAAAATCTTTTTGACCCAGTAAGGATCTATCAAGAAACCAAGCTCGGGGAGAATCGTCCCGCGCAGTGACATGTAATGATAAAGATATGGCAGCATGATCTGAAATATGGAGAGGATGAGTCCTAGTCGTGTCTACTTGAGAAATCAGTGCTTTGGAAATGAGAAAGAAATCTATTCTAGATTGGGAGTGATGGGGGGCAGAAAAGAAAGTGAACTCTAAGTCGGAGGGGTGAAGCAGCCTCCATATATCTACCAGCGCAAGATCTTGCATCAGAGCTGTAAGGGTAGCAAGACTCTTGGGTGGACTACTCGTTCTAGGCGGCTGTCTATCTATCAGAGGGTCTAACACTTGATTAAAATCACCACCAAGTATTAATGGAGTATTGGCAGAGGCCTGTGCCAACTGCGCAATACTTGCATAGTAAGCAGGGTTGTCCACATTCGGGGCATAAATGCAAATACATGTAAATTCACTATCTCCAACCTTAAGATGTACTCGGGCCCATCTACCCTCCTTGTCAGCGCTAGTATCAATTACAGTAGCTTGCAAAGATTTCTTAACCAGAATGGCTACCCCGCACCGTTTGGAAACGGCGGGAGAATAGGCAGCCACCATGTAAGGCTTAACATTAAGTTTCAGTGTTTCAGCAGAGTTTAAGTGCGTTTCCTGAAGAAACGCTAAATCAGCATGCTCATGGCTAAGATAGCTAAGGATTTTCTTTCTTTTGATTGGACTATTAATGCCCTTTACGTTGAGTGATAAGATTTTACATAAGGCCATTTAGACAAGTTAAAAATTCTGAGCATGATAGCGCACATAATTTCACAATGTCCCTCATATTGACTGTATCTGGCTGTACATATGGCATAAAAGAAAATAAGCTTAGATAATACAATGAAGCGCCCCACATTAAAAAAGAAAAACCGCAGCGCGGTAGAAAAGAAGCAGAACCCCAAAAATTACTGGCGACCATGTGTCTGCGGGGAGAAGCCCCAGAGAAGGCCGAAATTGAAAAAACACATAACCTGTAGGACTGTGCGTGCTCCGAATCCGACCGAGGCACACATCATGGAGGGATAGGAGACCAAAAAAAACAAAAAAGTCATAGAAAGAAAGAAAGAAAGTCCAGGTAGTCTCTGTGCTTGACTATGACCGCCGCATCGGGCCCTTCAAAATGGCGGACAGAGCCGGCAAATTAAAGTCCAAGTCGTTGGATTAGCGCATCTGCTCTGCTTCTTTGGAGTCTAAAAATGTTGATAGTAGATCAGGATCTTCGAATGTCCTGGTTTGGTTGTGGAGAGTCACTCGGAGCTTCGCGGGATACAACAGGCCAAAGCGAGCCTGTAGCTGTTGAAGTCGAGGGCGAAAAGCAAGGAGTTTCTTCCGTCGGTCAACGGTAGGCTTTGCCAAATCAGGGAAGAAGGAGACTTTGTGACCTTCAAATTCCAAATGATGGTTCGCCCCGGGCAGCATTTAAAATTTGTTCCACTTGTTGATATCGTAGCAAGCGAAAGATAATAGGCCGGGGGGTCGTTCGGTTGAGCGCCATGTGGGTAGGAACACGGTGTGCACGATCGATTTCCAGTTCTTTATGAAAGGTGATCTTCAGCAAGGAGGGAAGAGTTTTGAGCAGGAATTCTCTCATATCTCCCGCTTCCACCCCCTCCGGTATTCCAATGAGCCTCACATTGTTGCGACGGGCTCGATTATTGCTATCTTCTAACTCCTTTTGAAGATTCTGTATCTGGCGCTCAGCCTTGTCCAGTGTGCCCAAGCGCACCGCGTGCGAGTCGAGGACCCCCGCCATATTGTCCTGCCGTAATGAGAGACTTTCAAGTCGGTCCTGGAGCACTCCAAAGTCTTCTCGCAGGGCTCTAAGCGCTTCTCCATTGGACTGCACCAATTCCTTCACGCCGCGTATTTCCTCTAAAATCTCCAGGTGCATTTCGGGGTTTTCCCGAAATGGAACCATCTTCTGTGGGGAGGACACCTCTGTTTTGGAGCGTTTTCCGTGAGAAGAAGAAGGAGACCCGAAGTCCAAGCGCGCTGGTTTATGGGCCGCCATCCCCCCCGAGGTACCCCGGTCAGCCCGGAGCGAAATAGTAAGTTTGTATAGGTATTAAGTCAGGATTCTAAGTAGGCCTCTCGGGAGCTTCAGCGCGAAGCGTCTTACCCGCTGGACATCAGGCTCCGCCCCCGGCTGGTAACATTTTTAACACATAGTTCACTTTAGGAGTGATAGTCATTTTTATCACTTCAAGACGACCCCACCAAGAAAGATATTGGACTCACGGATTCTAGAACAGAGTCCTTTGGAGACTAGGAAAAAGTCTATGTGTGATACCGAGTTATGAGGAGGAGAGAAGAAAGTGCATTCTTTGTCCATAGAGTGTTGCAACCGCCATATGTCTACCAGGTCCAATTCTTGCATTAGAGACAAAAGAACAGGGTGAGCTTTGGGGACCTTATTGGTTCTCACTGCACTCCTGTCTACCAAGGGGTCTAACATGAGGTTGAAGTCTCCCCCCATGATAGTTGGGTATCTGGACACCTCTTGTGCGAAGGCCGCAATGGAATTAAAGAAAGTAGGGCAATCTATATTAGGAGCATAGATATTGGTTAAGGCAAGTTCAGTAGATCCCACTTTAATGACAATCATTGCCCATCGCCCTTCAGTATCAGATCTGGTTTGTATTACAGTGGGAGATAAAGACTTCCTTACTAGGATGGCTACCCCATTTTTTATGATTGACAGCTGAAAAAGCCACTAGTGAAAAGGGTTATTTGTCTAGTTTTAAGGACTCCTTCACATTCAAATGTGTCTCCTGCAGCAGTAAGATGTCAGCACTTTCTTTGCGTTCATATAAAAATATCACTTTCTTCTTAATGGGATTGTTAATGTCCTTAAAATTCAGTGAAACTATCTTAAAGGAAGACATATTGACAGTATAGCACATAATGATAGCCAAATGTTGCAAAAAAATACCAAGTTGTAACATATGATTTTACACTGTTGATCCACACCTTAAAAGTCCTCAAAGTGATAGCTACATTTATAGCCCAAGAGAAAAAACACAAGAAGAAAAGCCACTACTTAGCCATAGTTCCTGTGGAAGATCGCTCAAAAGAAAAACACACAGTTCTAAAAATCAAAGCCACCAAAACCTGGAGGGCTGTAACAAGTCTGAAACAGCGGGTGAGCCCGAAGGGACAAGACAGGCACGGAAGGTATAACCAACTGGTTCACGTCAACTCTTCTGTCGCTTAAAGCATCTTAAACTGCATACTACCCATCCCAGAAACAGGAACAGCATCCCCAAACCCAAAGTGCCAGAATGTTATAGCAAAACTGCCCCCACCAAAACAATTTATGATCACAGAAGGCTACATGTAGATAGGCAAGGGCCATTTCGCTCCTCCAAGCCCCGCTGCCCTCCCTACCACATCAAACACCACAGACAACACAAAATACAATAGAAGGGAGAAAGAAACAAAAAGAAGGACATTGTGACCAGGCCACATTTAAATACCACTTCAGTCATGGGTAACAAGAGAGTCACATCGAATGTCAATTCTGCGTGATTTAAGTCGTTACTTCACGACCTTAGACCAGTTAAAACACCCATATAAGAAAATATTAAAGAACTTCTGCAAGCCACTGAACTGCAAGGCAGGCTTTCACCGCATCAACACCAGCTCTTTTTCCTACAAGAACACGCGCAACTCCCCTGGATCATCAAAAGTCCTAGTCTGGTTGTGCAGCGACTCATGCGGGCAGAATAAAGCAGCCCAAAATGGGCCTGCAGCTGCGATAAGCATGGGCGTAGCACCAAAAATCTTTTCCTCCAGTCCACCGTCACCTTTGCGAAGTCAGGGAAAAAGAGGAGTTTGTGCCCCTGATATTCCAAGCGAGAGTGTTCTCTGGCTGCTTCCATTATTTGCGTGACTTGTTGAAAACGCAGAACTTTTAGGATGATTGGATGTGGCCGTTTGCCCAAAACCACGGACTTTGTAGGCACTCGGTAGGTGCGCTCGATCTCAAAAGGCATGGCAAACTTCACTGTCAACACACCCGGGATCATTGACTGTAGAAAAGCCAACATATCAGGACCTTTGGCTCCCTCGGGAACTCCCAAAATTCTTATGTTGTTCCTTTGAGCGCAATTGTTACCATTTTCCAACTCTCTTTGCAGTGACCGCATCAACTTTGCTTGTTTCTCAACGGCCCTGAACCACTCCCCATGTTTTTCCACCATGCTCTCCACCTTCTCCAATCTCACCGTAATTGACTCCAAAGTATTTTTTAAGGCGCTGATACCCTCCTGCATTGTGCACAATGAGTATCCGTTAGATTTGACCAAGTCTTTAACAGCGTGAATCTCAGCAAGAAGCTCCTGCAAGGCCTCAGGACAATCTCAGACCGCCATCTTGTGAGGTGAAAGATGCTCCGTTTTGGTTCTCTTTGCAATGGCGTTTTGAGATATTTGGTAATCCAGACATGTCGGCTTGGGGCCACACATATCCAAGATCGAATGATACCAAAATAGGTAGGTTCAACTTAGTTAAAGTCTGCAGAAGTCAGGATTCTTGTGCATTACCCTCCAGAGCACAGCTCTTACACGTCCATCTTGACCGAAGCCAGGCTCCGCCCCCGGTCTCCTTTTCCTTTTACCTTTATTTACCATTTTAACAAAAAGGTTGGTTGTCCTTAAAATATCCCCTTTCCGTTTTGCCCACTGTTTTTCTACATACCTCAGCTGTTCCCATCCTGCAAATGACTCCCTGAGGTATTGGCCCATTTTGGCAAAGTTAGTTTTCCTAAAGTCTAAGACCCTTGCTTTTGAATGGATTCTAACAGCCCTAGTCCTGCTACTGAACTACACCGTCTGGTGATCACTGGATGCAAAATGATCTCCCACTATAACATCAGAAACACTTTCATCATTGGTAAACACCAATTCCAGTATGGCCCCTTCACGTGTTGGGTCTGTTACCAATTGCCTGAATAGTTCTCCCTGTAGAGAATCCAGGATATCCTTACTTCTAGATGATACTGCAGCAGGAATGTGCCAATCAACATCTGGCATGTTGAAATCCCCTATCAGTAGCACTTCCCCTTTCCTGACAATACTGCGTATGTCTTCAATTAACTCTCCATCCACCTCTTCCTCTTGTGAGGGAGGTCTGTATATCATACCAATGCAAATAGATTTCTCTTTCCCTCTTTCTAGTTTAACCCATAGTGCCTCCTCTCTCCCTTTTAAGCTCTGTAGTTCCAAAGCTTTAATAGTATTTTTTACATATAGTGCCATTCCTCCTCCCCTTCTTCCTACCCTGTCCTTTCTGAATAAAGTATAGCCTGGTATAGTTACATCCCAGTCATGGTTTTCTGTGAACCATGTTTCTGTAACTGCCACTAAATCCAAGTTAGCCACTACCATTAAAGCTTCAACATCTGGGATCTTATGTCCAATACTACAGGCATTTATACATACCGCTTTCCATATGTTGCCCTTTTACCCATTTCCATAAAGGTATTTAATGTTTCACTTACCTGGGGGCTTTCTTCACCCATCCCCAATGAATCTAGTTTAAAGCCCTCTTCAGTAGATTTGCCAGTCTGCTACCGAAACACGTCAAACGTTCTTGGACAGATAGACGTCATCTCTGCTCTGCAACCCTTAGAACAGCATCCCATGGTCCAGGAAACCAAAATACTCTCTGACACCATCCACGCAGCCATGCATTCATCTCCAGGATGCGAGCTTCTCTGCCTTGGCCTTTACCCTCAACAGGGAGGATTGAAGAGAACACCACCTGTGCACCTAACTGCTTCACCCTCTGTCCCAGAGCCATGAACAAAAAGAAGCTTCCGCGCATTTGACAGAGAGTTAATACTCTCGCAAACCAACCCCCTCCTCAACATAAACACATCTGACCCAGAAGAGCTAGTCGCCGCATGGAATCTCAACCTCACGGCTATCGCACAACGTCCACAAGGCAACAAAGCAGCCAAGAGAATAAGAAATACAGCCCCATGGTTCTCCCAAGATTTGAGAGCTTCTCTAACACAACTACGCAAACTAGAGAAAAAATGGCGCCGATCACTCTCCACACAAGATTTGGCAGCCTACCAACTTCACCTAACAAGGCACAGGGAAGCAAGCTCATTAAAAATGAAACAACACCACACGGACACTCTGAAAAGATCTCTGAACAAACCACGGGATCTGTTCAACTTGGTGCAAGCGCTTTCTAAAGAACCAACTCCTGAACAACAAGTGGATATCCAACCACAAAAATTCGCTGACTACCTCCAGTCAAAGATCATACAGACGGACAAAATATCAACAGCTTCTTTCCAAGACCCTACCGGCATAACCCCATTATGCAAATTCTCCACACCATCTAGAAAAAGCATTGAGGATACAATAGCTTCTCTCAATACCTCCACAGCACAAACAGACCCTTGCCCGGCCTTTTGGATCAAGGAGCTACGCAAGGAACTCAGTCCATTCATCGCAAAACTGACAGATCTTTCCTTTACTACTGGTTCCTTCCCTACAACCCTCAAGCAAACATCAATCAGACCTTTATTGAAGAACCCTAAACTTGATCCAAAACAAGCCGAGTCATACAGACCAATAGCTAGTATTCCCATATTAGCAAAGATACCGGAGAAAGAGGTTCAAAGGCAAATTCAGGATCATATAGACTCCATAGCTCCATTAGATTATTGCCAACACGGGTTTAGAGAGTACCATGGAGTAGAGACACTTCTAACCTTCCTATTCAATAACATATTCACAGGCATGGACAACATCCGACAAGGCTTTGTGTTAATCTTTTTAGACATCGCTGCAGCCTTTGACTCGGTTCATCATGAGATTCTCCTCGGGAGACTGAAAGAAAAGGGAATTTGCAATACTGCACTTGATTGGTGCAGCTCCTATCTAAGTGGACGATGTCAATATGTGAAATCCGGAGCAGAAGAGTCCAAACAATTCCATCAAACACAGGGTGTGCCGCAAGGATCCTCATTGTCATCTCTACTTTTCAACATATACATGCAGCCCATTTGCAACATCATTAGAGCATTTAACGTGAGCTGTCTGATATATGCGGATGACATCCTCCTATATATGCCTTTCTCAACCGTTCAAATGGACCTTACTCCTATTATAGAATGTTTCAATACCATATCGGACTGGCTACAAGCACAAAACCTCCGCATCCAGCACAAGAAAACGGAGGTACTGTTCATCGCTAGAGACACAAACTTTACCCCACCAACACATATAAAGGTCAAAGAAGCGGAATTACAAACCAGAGAAACAATAAAATACCTGGGAGTCACCTTAGACAGACACCCTGACATGAAATACCATATAGGCAACGTCGTGAAAGCGGTCTATTTTAAGATCCGTTCACTCAGGCATCTGCGCTCCCTACTGGAACCAGATGATTTCCGGACTATATTCCAAGCTCTGATACTACCGCACTTTGACTTTGCTAACTCCATCCTACAAGGGCTCCCGCAATCCACACTAAACCCGCTACAACTAGCCATGAATGCTGCAGCAAGGATTCTCCATGGAGCCACCAGAAGCGACCCTGTGACTCCGATTCTAAAACAGCTTCATTGGCTACCTATACACGGAAGGATTATCTTCAAAACATTAATCCTCTCATTCAAGGCCATCAAGCGCCTATCCTCCACAGCACTTACTGATCTCATTCAAACAGTGCCCCCCAACAGAGCCAGGAGGTCAACCGCCTTAAATCTATTAACTACCCCGAAAACATTGACTAAATGCAATAACATGACAGCGAATAGGGCCTTCAGCCTTTACGTCCCCAAAATTTGGAATACACTCCCACCAAACATCCGAGCCATTGCTGACCTGACCCAATTCAGGAAGGCTATCAAATATCACCTCTTCCTCCAATACTACCCAGCCAGCGATGATTCCAGATAACACCAACTAAGAAACACAGCCAGCGTTGTTTCTAAATAACACCACCAAGAAACACTGCCTTTCTTACAGCCCATTCTCACAATGTATTTTATATTTGAAACGGACTTATTTTATACTGTTCAATTCAATCATGTTATAGGTCTTTTACGTCATGCATTTGACCTATTTCATGTTTATATTTCATGTATATAGTTCATGTATATAGTTCAACCCCCCCCTGTTATCCAAGTTTATACCCCTGTTCAATGTAAAACCAAACAGAAGTGTGTTTTGGTCATTTTGTTATACTGTGAACCGCGCGGATGCCGAATAGTGCGGTATATAAGCAACTGTAATAAATAAGTAATAAATAAAATGAAGTCACTTTTGATATGCTCAGAGGGATTTTGGTACCCTTCCTTTCTGAACTCACTACTAAAACACTTATACACTCTTTAGTCACCTCCCTTCTCAGCTATTGCAACCTTCTCCTTACTGGTCGCCCTTTGAGTCACCTCTCTCCCCTTCAATCTGTTCAGAACTCTGAGTGGTTCAATCTGTTCAGAACTCTGAGTGGTTCAGAACTCTGAGTGGCTAATCTTCCACCAGCCCCGATATACTCATATAACCTCTTTTCTCAATCCACTTCATTGGCTCCCTTCTGTTTTGTATCCAATTCAAACTTCTCTTTCTGACCTTTAAATATATTCATTTTAGTGCTCCTCATTACATTTCCTCTCTCCCTACACCCCTCCTCGTGAACTCTGCTCTTCCACTGGCCTGCTTCTCTATATGCCCTTTTCTTCCAGACTCTGATCTTTTCACCTTGCTCTGCCTTACCCTGGAGTAAACTACCCAAGTGTGTATGTCAGACCTCATCTCTCCCCCTTTTGAAATCCATGCTTAAGGCTCACCTCTTTGAGGCTGATTTTGGATCCTTACCCGTGTTTTTCTTGTGCCTCCTTTGCTTTCCCTATTTGTACCCTTATTGTCATTGTTTGTATTGCCTGCCTTGATTGGATTGTAAGTTCTGACGAGCAGGGACTGTCTTTTATATGTGTGTGTACAGTGCTGTGTATGCTTTGTAGTGCTATATAAATGATTAATAGTCGTAGTAGTACATAGATGTCCCCAGGATAGCATCTTGGTGCCAAGACATCTGATAACATAATGGTTAGAGAAGTGGCTTAAATGCAGAGTAGTCCAGGTTCAAATCCCACTGTGATCCTTTGTGGTTAATGCTAATCACTTAGTTCTCTACACTCTCTGGATGTTTTAAGCTGAAAACAAGAACTTTACTGATGCCTTTTCGTGCCTGGAGCAGGTATAAACATGGACTTTCCTGCAGACACTTCCAATGTGTCTCGAATTGAATGGGGACAAGTAAGTACATTGACACACCTCCACCAAACCCTGTGCCTACTTGGACGTCTCTGCACTGGAGACGTCTCTGAATGTCATTTGTGGATTGGCTTTGGAGACCTGTCTCTGATTTTGACATCCACATGCACATCTTCAGACATTCAAATCATGACTAAACCTATTAAAATGATCCTCAGAGCAAATATGTTTGTCTCATTTGGTCTTTTCTTCTAATTTTCAGACTTTTTTTGATTCATTTCCCAGATTTAATAATTTTTTAACTGCTGTCTCCTGGTAACCCAACAGACCCTGGGATTTCTTGGAAAGATAGACCAGAAGTAGATTGCCAGGTCTTTTTTTCTGAGGCAATAGGGGTAAAGTGACCTTCCCAAGGTCACAAAGAATGCCAATGGGAATTAAACCCTGATTCCTTAGGTAGCAAGCAGTGGCTCTAACTACTAGGCTACTCCTCCAGTAGGGTAAATGTATACAAATTGACTTCATATCTTACACTGATTCTGCACACACTAAAAGGATGTTTGCTAAAATGTGTAAATATTTGCACTTGCTGTGCATTGGGTGCAAAAATTAATGCATGGTAAGTGCCAAGCCTGTTGGGGGTGTGGCTAGCATCTGCTCTGCAGTTACCATACAGGGCAGACATTTACTGCATGGCAAATGTATTGGCAGAGCACAGTAAGTGCATTGATGCTATCTTCTGATATAATTATAGTGGCCTCATTCTTAAAAAATAAACAATCCCTGGGTTTTTAGTAGACGATGGTGCAAGGATGAGGGTTTTTGGATTTGTTAGGAATTGGGGAACATTCTGGGGAAAGGAGGGGCTCTTCCAAAGGGATGGGCTTCATCTTAACTGGGATGGAACCAGGCTGCTGGCATTAACCTTTAAAAAGGAGGTAGAGCAGCTTTTAAACTAGATAATAAGGGAAAGCTGACAGTCGCCCAAAAGTGCATAGTTCGGAAGAATGTATCTTTGAAGGATACTACTAAAAGCAGAGAGGTTCCAAAAAAGAGTAAAGTAGCTCAAATGCCCCTGAGTATGCAGCAGAGAGAGCTTAAAGATCCCAAATTACCCATGCCTACCAATAGCCAAATTAATATGAATAAAATACAGTGTCTAAAATGCTTGTATGCAAATGCTAAAAGTCTAAAAAAGAAGATGGGGGAGTTAGAATATATAGCACTAAATGAGAGGTTAGATATGATTGGAATCTCAGAGACATGGTGGAAGGAGGACAACCAGTGGGACACTGTGATACCTAGGTACAAATTATATCGTAATGATAGAGCTGATCAAATTGGTGGAGGGGTTGCGCTCTATGTCAGAGAGGGCATTGAGTCGGAAAGGATTAAAGTTTTGCAGGAAACAAAATTTGCTGTAGAATCTCTATGGATTGAAATTCCATGTAAAAAGGGAAAGGCGATGGCAGTGGGGGTGTACTATTGACTGCCAGGCCAGAATGAACAAATGGATGATGAAATGCTCAAAGAAATCAAGGAAGCTAACAAAAGTTACAGCACAGTAATAATAATGGGTGATTTCAATGACCCCGGTATCGACTGGGTTAGTGTCACGGCAGGACATGCTAGGGAGATAAAGTTCCTAGATGAAATAGTGGAGGAGTGGCCTAGTGGTTGGGGCAAGGTACTTCGGGCCGGAAGGTCGGGGGTTCAAATCCCACTAGAGGACAGAAACCTTGGGCCGGAAGGACTGGGGTTTCTAGTCCCACAGGTGCTCCTTGTGGTCTTGGGCAAGCCACTTAACCCTCCATAGCCCATGTTCCCTGTAAAATAGTTCTCTGTGTGCTGTGCTTTCCTGTCTAATCAATGTGTTTATACCTCAAAGATTTCCTGTCATGATTGACAATTTCCAATCTGTAATCAAACCACTGCTGATTGCTGGAAGTAGCGGTATACAAATGTATACTAAATAAATAAATAAATACATTAAATGACTGCTTCTTGGAGCAGCTGGTTCATGAACTGACCAGAGGGGAAGCCATATTGGACCTAGTCCTTAGTGGAACACCAGATCTGGTGCAAGAGATAAGGATGTTGGGGCCACTTGGCAATAGTGATCATAGCATGATCGCCTTTGATTTAATTAGTGGAGGAGGGATGGTAAGGAAATCCACAGTAGTACCTTTTAACTTTCAAAAAGGAGATTATGATAAAATGAGGAAAACAGTTAAGAAAAAACTAAAAGGAGCAGTTGCAAAGGTTAAAGACTTACATCAAGCTTGGGTGTTGTTGAAAAATACTATCTTGGAAGCCCAGACCAGCTGTATTCCACGCTTTAAGAAAAGTGGAAGGAAGTCCAAAAAGCTGCCAGCATGATTTAAAGGTGAAGTCAGAGAGGCTGTTGTTGACAAAAAAGCATCTTTCAGGAAATGGAATAAAGAGCCAAACGACGAAAACTGGAAACAGCACAAGCACTAGCAAGTTAAATGCAAGGTATTGATAAGGCAGGCAAAGGGAGAATTTGAGAAGAAGCTTGCTACGGAAGCAAAAACAGGTAATAAAGACTTTTTCAAGTACATTCATAGCAAAAAACCTGTGAGAGAGTCAGCTGGTCCATTAGATGATAGAGGGGTTAAAGGGGTACTAAGAGGCGACAAGGCAATAGCGGAGAGACTAAATGAATTCTTTGTTTCAGTCTTTAGTGAGGAAGATGTAGGGTTGTTAGTCATGACTGAAGTGGTATTTAAATGTGTGGAAGAATTGAAGGAAATATCGATACATCAGGAAGATGTATTACAACTATTTGATAAACTGAAGAGTAGCAAATCACATGGACCAGATGATATGCATACATCCAAGGGTATTGAAAGAACTGAAATATGAGATTGAAGACCTGCTATTAGTAATCTGTGAACTATCATTAAAATCATCTGTGATACCTGAAGATTGGAGGATGGTGAATGTAATGCCATTTTTTAAAAAGGGTTCCAGGGGTGATCCGGGAAACTACAGACCGGTGAGCCTGACGTCAGTACCGGGAAAAACTGTAGAAACCATCATAAAGAACAAAATTGCTGAACATATAGATAGTCATGGCTTAATGGGAGACATCCAACATGGCTTTAGACAAGGAAGATCTTGTCTTACCAATCTGTTATGTTTTTTTGAAGGTGTGAATAAACAGGTAGACAAAGGTGAGTCAGTTGATATAGTGTATTTGGACTTTCAGAAAGCCTTTGACAAGGTCGCTCATCAGAGATTTTTGTCAAAACTAAAGAGTCATGGGATAGGCGGCAGTGTACTATTGTGGATCAGCAACTGGTTAAAAGACAGAAAGCAGAGGGTAGGGCTAAATGGCCAATTTCCCAATGGAGAAAGGTGAATAGTGGTGTACCCCAGGGATATGTGCTGGGTCCACTGCTTTTTGACATATTCATAAATGACCTGGAAAAGGGAATAGCGAGTGAGGTAATCAAATTTGCAGATGACACAAAACTATTTAAAGATGTTAAAATCCATGAGGATTGTGGAAAATTGCAAGAGGATCTTGATAAATTGGAAGACTGGGCATCCAAATGGCAGATGAAATTTAATGTGGACAAGTGCAAAGTTATGCACCTAGGGAAGAACAATTCAAACTATGGTTACACGATGCAAGGTTCCATATTAGGAACCACCACCCAGGAAAAAGATTTAGGCGTCATTGTGGATAACATGTTACAACCCTCCGCCCAGTGTGCAGCGGCGGCCAAGAGAGCAAATAGAATGCTAGGTATCATAAGGAAAGGAATGGAAAATAAAACAAAAGATATTATAATGCCTCTAGATTGTTCCATGGTGAGACCGCACCTTGAATACTGTGTGCAATTCTGGTCGCCGTATCTTAAAAAGGTTATAGCATTATTAGAAAAGGTTCAGAGAAGAGCCACCAAAATGGTAAAGGGGATGGAAGGATACCCCTATGAAGAAAGGCTAAAAAAGTTAGGGCTCTTTAACCTCGAAAAAAGACGGCCGAGGGGAGATATGATAGAAGTCTATAAATTAATGAACGGAGTGGAACGGGTAAATGTAGCTTGATTGTTTACATTATCAGAATATAGAAGACTAGGGGACATGCAATGAAGTTACAGGGTAAACAATTTAAGACTAATAAGAGAAAATATTTTTTCACTCAATGTGTAATCAAACTCTGGAATTTGTTACCGGAGGATGTAGTAAAGGCTGTTAGTGTAGCTGGCTTTAAAAAAAGTTTGGACAAGGTCCTGGAGGAAAGGTCCATAAAACATTATTAAAAAGGGACCCAGGATATCAATGCTTGACCCAGTACAAGCACTGCGGAACCTGTGTCTTTTGGGGAAACTTCTAGGTACATATGGCTTAGATTGGCCACTATTGGAGACAGGATACTGGGCTTGATGGACCTTGGTCTGACCCAGTATGGCATATCTTATGTTCTTATGTTCTTAAAAAAAAGAGAAACTAGTGATTGATGCTTTTGGACCTATTTTTTAAAATTATTCTGGACATTATAGACTCAGAAAGTTTAAGCACCTATTAATTCCATTTAGGATGGCCTTCTTGTAAAAACTCTACCTTGGTTTATTTATAGTGTTTGGAGACATTTTGATACCATGATTTGGACTAGACTGCTTGATAAAAGGTTTTTCTGTTATTTTCTACTACTACTATGAATGCATTATATAGTGCTACAAGGCATACGTAGTGCTGCACAGATATATATGAAAAGCATGATAATGTGCAGGTGAGCGGCTTGAGGCTTATAAAAAATGTCAGAGTAGTCAGAGTCCAAATGTTTTTGCAGTATGAGAAATAAGACCGTGGTCCAAATGTCTCCATATTTTCTGCCATTTATACAGCTCAGGAATTTTCCAGAGTTTAATTGGAACAAATTTGAATAATAAATCCAGTATTCCATTCTGGGCATGAAAGACTGGGAAAAGAATCAGTGCCATTGACACAGGTCTACGCGGCATCCCATGGGGTACCGTGATGATCTGCACTTCCATTCCATTGCAACCTCTGTGCCCGGCTCATGCAAGGCTGATTTATAGGAGCATATTTCTCGTGTGGTATTTAAATATAGATGCATTCGTCTTTATCTGACATTGAAAATTACAGCAGCGAAAGGGCAAAATCAGTGATTTTAGGTCCGCTGCTGCCTTGACATAATACAGGAGGCCTTGTAATTCTTGCTGTAAAATGACAAGAGACTGAAGTGGACTGTGTCAGATTACTAAAGAGAAACTGAATAGAGTAATATTATAGTTTGGAGGGAGTACAGAGGGGCTGGGCTGAAAGAACAGATCTCTCATTTTATGCTACAGGGATATGCTGCTAAAGCACAAAGTCTACCAGTGCGGAGATAGAGACATTCACGGTAACGCAGGAGTGAGTGGCATGCTTTGTTGCCCTTTGATATGAAATTGTAATACTGAAGGAGCAGAGTTATGAGACAGGTTTCATTTTAATGGTGCAAAAATATGGGCTTTGAATAGGCTGTTGGAAAAAGGGAAAGGAAACTACAGGAAAAATGTGAAATACTCGTAAAAGCAAGCCATGCTGAAGAGGATCATGGATAATACTATGATGAACAATAAAGAAGAAGCAAATAGATTTCCCTAGTTAACTCAAAACTATGGGGTATGTTTACTAAAGGGTGGTAAGGGAGCAAGTGTGCCGTTAATGCACGTTATCAGGGCTCATGAGCAGGTGACGCTGCAGAAAGCGCCGATAATGCTGGATTAACATTCGGAAGTGGGGTCCTTAGCGTTAAGGTGAAAGGAGGTGGAGAGTGAGCGTGATGGGATGAAGAGTGGGTGGCAGTAGGATGTGCTCCCCTAATTCTGAGTTATGGTACCATGTGTTAGAGCCCCCAGCGCTGGGAGCCCTAACACGTGCTTTACCTACTGGAGTTCCCAAATTTGTGTAGTAGTGCTCCATTGGCAGCAACAGCATGGTCCCTATTAAGAAAGGGCACTAAGTTGTCACTGCAAAATTGGCAAAGGAGGTGTCAGGTGGGTGATGCAGTGGGGCTGGCTGACCCATTAGACTGACAAGGCTGCTGCCTAGGGTGTAGATTTGTGATATCTGGTATGACTCCACTATGACAGTGGCAGCACATATACATGCTGCCGCAGTCAAAAAGGAGTTGCGCCACCCCCACTTTCACCATGCTGCCATGTCAGCATTGTGTGAGGGTGGGGGTGGTGGACACAGTGGCTGTGGCCTGCTGCAGACAAAACCTTGTCCCGGCCCTGTGTGTCCATTACAGTGTTGCAGTTGCTATTGTCATCTAGATGGCAAGCATGTCATCGGCAGATACAGTGTAGCACATGGTGATCCCTCCATACCGAGGTCTAAGGCAGCAGCACACATGTCCACGTCCCCCAGTGAGAGAGAAAGGAGTGGCAAGGTGTGTCTAGCTGCATGTGTGCAACCTCAATAAGGCCACCTGCAGCACTGAAGTGGTGTCTGTGCCACGATGGCAGGGAGGGAAGGATTGGCTGGCATGCTGTCCTCCATGATCAGTGGACCCTGGCACCCGGCTAGTATTCTGAGTGGATGAGCTGGCCCTGGGATCAGGATGCCTCCCACATGCACATACTGAGTGGATATGTGCATGTGGGGGGTAAAATAATGCCACAGAGGCAGGAAGAATATGTAATATGATAACAGCCCATGTCAGAGGAAAAATGGCCACCCTGCCCCCTCAACTGCCAAATGATAACCATAATCTGTGTGTGAACCTGTGACCTCTCCATATATAAGTTCTCAGGTAGTTACAACCATCTGAGTACATGTGAATCCAAATAAGCTATGTTGGTCTGCTGGATATGTTTATTCCATGACTGCCCCACAAGCACACACCAGGAAATGGGAACTTCTTCATTCTGCTAGTACACCCATGGTCTGCAATGTGTGTGTTCATGTATTTGGCCTGCTTTTTTGACTGGACAGATCCCATATATAAGATATGAATGTCATTTGAACCAGCAGCATAGCAAGGCAGTGCAACATACAGATCTAACAAGATGTCCCTCTCCCACGCCTGCCAAACATACCTTGTCAGACAAGTATGGCACAGAACCTGCAGAGATCTAAGCTGACATAGGCATACCCCAACACATGCCCGCATGCATCCTGATAATGACCACATATATACCCATGGAATGACAAGCTTAGACCGCTGCTCTGTGGCTCCAAAACCTGGCCAGTGTGTATATGAGAAATAGGGCCAGAGGTTCAAGAGAAGCCCGTGGATCGGGAAATGTATGTCCTGGAGCATTAACTTTAACCAATGTTTCCAGAACTGTATCAGCATGTGCAATCGTCAACATTTTGTCCAGCAAGAGTCAACACACTCAGCTGCCACACTGAGAAGCTGCACCAACCATGACTGGATGGCAGCGCTTTCTAATAGTACTGGCACACTGAGCAGGCATTGACAGCAACTGAGCATTGCAAAGCGTGTTAATAACCCTGCACACTGAGCAGACATTGACAATGGTGGCGCATCAAAGGAAGCCTAGAGGGAAGGTAAGAATGCCAACCTGCACCACTTTTGGACAGCAGACTCATATGTGTGTGTGTCTGTGTGTCTACAACCAGCCACTCTAAACAAGGCCTATGTCTTTACTGCCCAACTTGCCACCAGTCCAAGTTCATTTCCCCATATTAACACTTATTAAGATCAGATAGCTACATATTTTATTTATTTACATTCTCTTATTATACTGCACTATTCTGCATCAGTGCAGTTTATATTGAACAAACTGAAAATTACATTGAACAGGGCATTATAACTTAGAGATAACCATTCTACAGGGAACATGGGCTATGGAGGGTTAAGTGGCTTGCCCAAGACCACAAGGAGCACCTTTTGGGACTAGAAACCCCAGTCCTTCCAGCCCACGGTTGCTGTCCTCTAGTGGGATTTGAACCCCCAACCTTCCAGCCTGAAGTACCTTGCCCCAACCACTAGACCACTCTTCCACTCCACTTACTTGTATATTTACTGTTCCATTATTTTCAGTTCAAATTAAACTGTTCTGTGCAAGTCTGTTCCATGTAAACTGTTCCACTTTTTTATTGTTCATGTTATTTTCAGTTCAATGTAAACTGTTTTATTGCTCATGTTATATGTAAACTGCACTGATTTCAAAGTGCATGGTATGTAAAAGCAAATAAATAAAAAAATAAAAAATAGTGTGAGCCTCAGCAATGCACTGTGCATGCATGTGGTGCCCAGTCGGCTATGGCTGTGAATATAACATGCTGCAGGTCAACTGTAAAGCAACCACACAAACTGTGTGGGACACCATTTACAAGCAGAAGGTTAGTTTGCTCTGTTGTCCCCATGAAGGGTGGTCAATCAAATAAAAATAAACATAAACCTGTGGCTTTGATTCCATAATGCATTCCCAGTTACACCATCAGCATGGCCCTTCTACACAGCATTCCCCTACACTTACGTCCCAACATGCCACTGTTGTGCAGCTCCCAAATCATCTGCTTACTTGACTGGAGTGAGCAGGGAGGGCACATGTGTGTGTGTGTTGCAATCCTCACTTCAGACTCAGCCTCTAGGCCTCAGGACACACCTGTTTGTACAGGTGAGAGGCCAGAGAAATGCCAATTGCCGTAACAGCTGTATTCATGGCAACAGTGTCAGCCCATTTGGCACAGCTGCAGCGTATAGGGACCTAGGATCAGGGAGAGGGCTGGCCTCTGTGAATGTTCAATCCATTCACTTGGTGACCAAGGCAGGGATCTGTGATTTTCCTGCATGCACGTAGCTCTTGTCCCATGCTGCATTCGCAGAGTGCAAGAAAGGGGACTCTGTGCTCTATGCATGCACATACAGGGAAGTACGTAGCAGGTATATTCGCACACAAGAAACACCACCTCGACACTGTGTACTGATTATTGGCCAATGCATCCAGCAGTATATTACCCACTATCACAAACGAGAGTCCAAATGCACCTGTGTGCCTGACTGGGACAGCTGTGTAGTGGGACATTGCATTTGTGTATAGGCCAGGAGTAGACCACTATGGGCCAGCATGCACTCTATGTTTGTCTCTGGCCCACATTCCATGGTCCCTTGCATTGCATGAGCTGTGACGAGGTCCAAGTTAAAAGGGTACATAATGTGGAGCAGAAGATTCTGGGTATTGCCTAAAACAGAGCGGTTTGCACAGGATATAGATGTGTCGGAGGGAAGCTCAATGGCTGCCATCTTAGCGTGGTTCTGCCACGGGAAAGGCCTGGGTGCACACATCTGTTCATGCTGAAAGGCCACCCTCACTCTGACCAAGCTGTGACCATGTCAGGGCTATGTATGCACATATTTCTATATGAGGTCAAGTTGTAGCGATATGTGGGCTGTTTTTTTCATGATAGTCCAGTCAGTACTCAGGCTGCTGGTTGTCTGTGCTGTTTGTACAAAATTGATGTGTTCATAGTAGCTTTGTGCACATATAGCAAGTGATGACTAGCAGACTATATTGTCACAGATTATATGTGAGTGGGTGACACAGAATGGTGGTGCCCAACATATGCAGGCTGCCTGGGATTGAGCTGAGTGATTTGAATTCCCAGAAAGTAAGGTTTCAGCTGTTGGTTTCCTTATCCTATGTTAAGATGACTGCCATATTCAGGTGTATGCTTGACAACTTAATGCCCAATATCCTTTAGTGCCCGATAAGTGGAACCAAGTGCCCTTACCACCAGAACACCTATTCCGCACCCCATCCTTTACCGAACCCTCATTATCCAGTGCTTCCTTAACGCTCTTTAGTAAACATACCCCTATGCTTTGTAGAAGTGTTAGAATTCTAAGGCCATGCAGACAGACACAAGGAGTTCATCACTTGCATTCAATTAATCATCGCTTGCCTCTTCCTCTCTATCATTTTTCTAAGATATTATGGGTGACATAAATGGAGAAATATGATAGCAGATGTAAATGCCTCATAATTTGTATTTATTTGGTATATACCTTTCCAGTAGTAGTTCAAGGTGAGCCACAGTAGGCATTTCCCTGTCCCTAAAGGGTTTTCAATCCAAATTTGTACCTGAGGCAATGGAGGGCTAAGCTACTTACCCAAGGTCACGATGAGTACTAGTGGGAGTCAAACCCTGGTCTAGGCTACTCTGCCAATCTGTTTAGCTGACAGAATGTCCTTTAATATAGTGGTACGTGCTTATTTTAAGCCTTTTATAAAGACACATTCACACCTATTTTTCTTTACAAAACAGTAGCATACGTGGCAGATGTAAATGAAAGCACAAATAGGGGCAAGTGCACATACACGCCTAGATAAAGGTTTTTTATAATCTAAGTCAGTGTTTTTCAAACCTTTTTGTGCAAAGGCACACTTTTTTTCATGAAAAAAATCACGAGGCACACCACCATTAGAAAATGTTAAAAAAATTTACCTCTGTGCCTATATTGACTATATATAAAGTAATTCTCTTGAATAGGAATCAAACACTCACACCAACCCCCCTCCCCTGCTGGTTCACACCAACCCCCCTCCCCTGCTGGTTCACTCACACCACCCCCCCTCCACTGCTGGTTCACTCACCCACCCCCCTGTCACTTACTCACCCCTCCTGCTGGGTCACTCACTCACTTACCCCCCCTCCCCTGCTGGTTCACTCACACCATCGCCCCCCCCTTGCTGGTTCACTCACACCACCACCCCCCTCCACTGCTGGTTCACTCACACTCCCCCCCCCTTGCTGGTTCACTCACACTCCCCCCCCTTGCTGGTTCACTCACACACACACACCCCCCCCTCTGCCCAAGCCGCTGCTTCTGCTTTGTACAGAGCAGCGGCTGCACTACACTTACATTGAAAAGTAAAGAGAAACTGTGTCAGGAGCCCTCCGGTCATCGCAGAGCCCGAGGAAGTGATGTCATGGGGGCGGGCTCCTCACAGGCTGTCTTTCCTTTTCAAATTAACTTTATTGCAGCTAAAGTTAATTTGAAAAGGAAAGACAGCCTGTGAGGAGCCCGCCCCCATGACATCACTTCCTCGGGCTCTGCATGATCGGAGGGCTCCTGACACAGTTTCTCTTTACTTTTCAATGTAAGTGTAGTGCAGCCGCTGCTCTGTACAAAGCAGAACCAGCGGCTGCACTGCTATAGGGAATCGCGATCGCGTTCGCGCTGCGGACTTCGGCACAAAAGCCGGTTTTTTGCTCTGGCCGCTCCCGATCTTGCGGCCAGAGCAAAAAACCGGCTTTTCAATGGCCGGTTTTACAACTGTGCCGGCAGCCGGCCTGGCCATGGAAAAAATCGGCCAGGCCGGCTGAAAACCGGCCGGTTGGCAACCCTAATTTGTGAGCCGAGGCCACATGTTACGGATGAAATTGGAATTTTTCCCACGGCACACCAGACAATATCTCACGGCACACTGGTTGAAAAACGCTGATCTAAGTGCTCATGTGTGAACACCACCTGTGCTTCACTTAGGGAGCACAGGTAGTGTTTGCCTGATAACCATGGTAGGCCTGATCAGCCATGAGTGTGATAATGCCTATCAGCAAATATTTATCACATACCACCTTTTGTGATATTGAGACAGTTTACATTGAACAGGGCATTATAACTTGGAAATAACTATTTACAGGGAGCACAGGCAATGGAGGGTTAAGTGGCTTGCCCAAGACCACAAGGGGCACCTGGGGGACTAGAAACCCCAGTCCTTCTGGCCCAAGGTTGCTGTCCTCTAGTGGGATTTGAACCCCTGATCTTCTGGCCTGAGGGAAGTTGCCCCAACCACTAGGCCACTCCTCTCTCAGACACAGTGCATGCCTTGAAGCCAAAGTGCACATTTTTATTTGGGTGGTATTTTATAAGAGGTCATCTACGCATGGCTGGCGCTATGATTAGGTGAACTAGGTGGTTGCCTAGAGTGCTGGTCTTTTGGGAGTGCTCATTACCACTGCTGCTGCTTCTCTCTGGGCAGCAATGACAAAGGAACCGCGACATAGCAAGGAGGAACCGCGACCCAGCAGTGCTATCATCAAGCACTTCCGCCTCTCTCTGATGCAGACTTCTGGTTTGGTAAGCACGACCTCTCAGTTCCTTTGCCATTGCTGCTTCTGGCCCTGGAGAGAGGCAGCAGCAGTGGGAGCGGGGGTGGGGCAGGGGCAGGGGCAGGGGCAGGGGAGGGGAGGGGGCAGAAAGATAGAGGGCCCACCTAGAGCACCTCCAGTCCTTGCACTGGCCCTGCATTTACATGTGGATGTGGCCACAGATACAAGGAATATCCTTATAATATTACCTCCTAAGTAGGTAGGAAGAAATTATTTCAGATGTTTAGATGAACACCAACTCCTACCCTTATTTCTCCCATTCAATGCTCTTTTTTCCTGCTCCCGGTAACTCTTGTATCAAAGATACATCGCTTCTGACCCATTCGACCTTCTGTTCTACATCAGAGGTAGATAATTCCAGTGTTCCTGTGCTACAGGCTTGCCAGGTTTTCAGGATATCTACATTGAACATGCATGCATATGCTTCTGCTTTACTACTTCGATTGCATGCAATGGCATTTCATTCATACTCAGTGTGAAAATCCTGAAAGCCTGATTGGCTTGTGACATTATGGGACCAAAGGACAAAGAGGTAAGAATCATGGAATTATAGAATGAGTTATTGTAGGCCACTGAGAGGATGCACGAAGGGGCCCCTGTTTTAGTACACACATTTATAACTGCTTTGAAGGTGGTGAACAGATTGTTGTCAAAAGTAGATCCAGAGTTACGGTTACAAACCGCCTATGGCCAAGGCAGCTAGGCACTGAACAAAAATACTATGAGGGGATTATACAAGGACAAGAGACAGACCAAGACAGGGAAGGAAGACACAAAAGGGGGAGAAATGAGGGGAGGGCCTATGATACAATTGCCGACAATTGCAGAATAAACAGAAGAAGACCCAAGGGGAAGAAGGGATAGGAAAACAGACAAAGATGAGCTAAGGACTGGAGTTTTTCATAGGATCGACCCGCATATTCACTACCTTCTCTGAACTCCATCTGCCCTGGCTCTGTTTTATATTCTGGGAGGGGGGGAGGCAGGATTTTCAAAGGGTTTTTTTCATGAGTAAGCACCCAGTTACCTGTGGAAACCTCTGTGAAAATTATCCTCCCATACAATCACAGGGGAAACCATGTGAAATCGTAACCTCATAGGAACATAGGAACATAATACATGATGGCAGATAAAGACCATCATGGTCCATCTAAGCTGCCCAGCAAAGTGGCAACAGTACGTACACCTGCCGCTCTGTGCAGGTCACCTCTCCCCTTTCTATGTTTAGGGGTGTACCCACCACTCTGTGCAGGTCACTCCTATTTGTTGAGATAGCAGAGACAGTTAAGGTTATTTTGATTGACTTCAGTAAAATGGCCAAGTACCTGAAGGACGAGTTGGCAGGGTGGGAGGGGATAAGGGAAGTGGAATTGCAATGGGCTGAACTAAAGGTGCCAATAAAAGGGGCAACAGATAAATATGTAAGGAAAGTAAATAAAAACAAGAGGAGAAGGAAACCTATTTGGTTTTCCAAAGAAGTGGCTGCTCAAATAAAGGCAAAAAACACAGCTTTCACTAAATTCAAAAGCTTGCAAACAGAGGAAGACAGAAAGGAATACAGGAGCACACTAAAAGAGACAAAAAGAGAAATAAGGAAAGCAAAATCAAAGGCAGAGGAAAAGATGGCTAAAGATGTTAAGTGTGGCGACAAAACTTTCTTCAGATATACAGTATTCGGGAAAGGAGGAAAATCAGAGGTGGAATTGCAGGACTCAGAAGTGCTTGGAATGGACTCATGGAAAGTGACATTGAAAAATCAGAATTGCTAAAAAAATACTTCTGCTCTGTTTTTACTAAAGAAAATCCTGGAGAAGGACCACCTGTGACTCCCAAATATAAAAATGGGAATGAAGTAGATACCACACCATTCACAGAAGATGATGTGTTAGAACAACTTGCAAAACTGAAAGTGGACAAGGCCATGGGACCGGATGGGATACATCCCAGGATACTGAAAGAGCTCAGAGAGGTTCTTGCAGGGCCGTTAAAGGATGTTTTTAACAGAGCCTTGGAAACAGGAGAAGTTCCTCAGGACTGGAGAATGGCTGATGTGGTACCTCTTCACAAAAGTGGTGACAGAGAAGAAGTGACAAACTACAGGCCCGTGTGCCTTACCTCGGTGGCAGGAAAAATAATGGAGGCACTTCTGAAAGAGCGAATAGTGGACTTTCTCAAACCAATGGGTTGCATGATCCGAGGCAACATGGTTTTACCAAAGGACGATCTTGCCAAACAAATCTGATTGAGGTCTTTGACTGGGTGACCAGAGAACTAGATCAGGGGCAAGCGATGAATGTCATCTACCTGGATTTCAGCAAAGCCTTTGATACTGTTCCTCAAAGGAGGCTTATCGATAAACTCAGTAGTTTGGGGATGGGTCCCAAGATGGTGAACTGGATCAGAAATTGGTTGACTGACAGACAACAGAAGGTGATGGTAAATGGAGCTCACTCGGATGAAAGGAGGGTGATTAGTGGGGTGCCCCAGGGTTCAGTCCTGGGACCAGTACTGTTCAATGTATTTGTGAGTGATATTGCTGAAGGACTGAATGGAAAAGTCTGTCTTTTTGCAGATGACACGAAAATTTGCAACAGAGTGGACTCCCCTGAGGGAGTGGATAACATGAGGAAAGATCTACAAAAGCTGGAAGAATGGTCTAATGCTTGGCAATTAAGATTTAATGTGAAAAGTGCAGTGTCATGCACATGGAAAGCAGAAATCCAAGCGAAATGTACGCGATAGGGGGCGAGAGGTTTGTGTGCATGGACCAGGAGAAAACCTTGGTGTGAATATTTCTGAGGATCTCAAGGTGGCAAAACAGTGCGACAAGACGGTGGCAAAAGCCAGGAGGATGTTGGGCTGCATACAAAGAGGAATTACCAGCAGAAAGGAAGAGGTACTAATGCCACTGTATAGGTCACTGGTGAGGCCTCACTTGGAATACTGTGTTCAGTTTTGGAGACCTTATCTTGCAAAGGATGTAAAAAGACTGGAAACTGTTCAGAGGAAGGCGACCAAAATGATTTGGAGCCTGTGTCAGAAGCCTTATGAGAAGAGACTTGAAGACCTAAATATGTACACTCTGGAGGAGAGGAGAGATAGGGGAGATATGATTCAGACCTTTAAATACTTAAAGAGAAATAATGAACAAATAAACCTCTTCCAAAGATGGGGAAGCTGGAAAACTAGAGGGCATAACATGAAGCTGCAAGGGGGTAAATTGAAAGGCAACGTCAGGAAATACTTTTTCACTGAAAGGGTGGTGCTTGGAATGCCCTACCGATGGGGGTGGTGGGGGCAAATACTGTGACAGAATTCAAAATGGCATGGGACAGACACAGTGGATCCCTTTACAGCAACAGGATGAAATCAAAATAAACTTAACTATCTAATTTCTCAACAAATAAGGGTGTCCTACATGGAGCGGCGGGTTCACCCCTAAACAAATGGGGAGGGGTGGCCTGTACAGCATGGCAGGTGCACCTACTCTTGCCATCTTACTGGGCAAACTAGATGGACCATGCTGGTCTTTATCTTCCGTCATTTACTATGTTACTATGATTTTATCCTGTTGCCATAAAGGGAACCACTGTGTCTGTCCTATGCCATTTTGAATTCTGTCACTGTATTTATCCTTCTGCCCATTCAGGAGCCACGATCTCTGGCCGCCGACTTTAATTGGGTCTGAGCCTGCACGTACAGACTTAGACGCGATTCTGATCCCACGGGGTTTAGATGTGCCTCATGGGATCAGAATCGCGTCTACCTCTGTGCATTCAGTTCCGACCGGACCACAAAGGCCTGGGAGATACATATTGGAATAGGCCTCCACGTTACTATGTTCCCATGTTCCCACGATGTTACTGCCTGATTTCAGAAACATCCTTGATGTCCAGAGTTGTATCTAAGTTTTGTCCTGCTCCAGGCAAATAAGCATTGGGAAAGTGCTGAAAAAAAATCCAGAGAGTATAGAGAAGTTAGCACTCCATTATCCCCCGTACTCAACACAATCACAATATAGCAGTAGCCCTGGCTTCCCTGCTCCTGTCCCACTACTCTGATCATTAGGATATTCCTAGATGTCCTGGCTCTAGAATACTGTTTGGGGGATGTCTATGTAGGCGCCCCTGCAGATGTCCATATCGAGCATATCCACGTTTGTGAAATCGTGTCGGTACCTGGATGTCCCTGCTTTTTTTTCAGACATTCTGGCTTAGACGTCCCTCCATACTTTTTAAATATTAAACTTTGCTTTGCATATATGAGTGTGCCTGTTCTTTCTGCTGGTTAAAGAATATGATGATGGCTCTTTGAATTTTCCGGCTATTAGGATCCATTGTTTGTTTTGGCTGCCCTTCAGAAACTAGTGTCCTAGGCAACTGCCTAATCTTTGATGACCCCTGTTGATTGGGTCATCATTTAAACAGCCTTATGATTTCATGTGATTTGCTGCACATAAAAGAGAAAATCTTATAACAGGGTGCCTATGTAGAATGCACAAAAGTGTGGCTATTTTATGCTCAGTTTATAAATGCTACATAGGTGCTTATGTACCTTTAGAAAATAGGCACTCAAAACTAGCCCCAGTGCAGAAATCCTCATACACAAATGTAACCATACAGTCGTCTCTTGTTTATCGCGGTTAATCAGTTCCAGACTCTACCGCGATAAGTGAATTTCCACAAAGTAGGATTCTTTATTTATAAATCAAATATTTTCGTAGTTAGAGCATAGAAAACCTGTTTACGACCTTCTAAATACAGTTTTTAACATTATTAGAACCCTCTAGACATGAAATACCACCCCTTTAGTCATTTATGAATATATTTAAAAAAAACGCGATAGAGTGAACCGCGAAAGTCAAAGCGCGAAGTAGCGAGGGACGACTGTACTCTGAAGAAGGTGTGCCCGCATGTGTGTACTATATTAGAATCATTCCAGAAACCAAATAAGCATTTTGACATGTGCCGGGGACGTTTATGTGCCGAAAATGTTTATGAATGTATTCTGGTACGCATTGCTCGTGCACGTTTATCTCGCTTGAATGGGGATCGCAGCACATGTTCTCGAGGGAGTAGGGCATGGCCAGCCATGGAGATTGTTACTCACCTACTACCCCGGAGGCGGAAGGCCTGGGGCTTCAGTGAGGATCCTCTTATGTAGCAAGGGCGGAGTAGTGCCCCCTGGGATTTTGAGTCCCAATAGCTATTCTAATAAGAAGGTAGCTGTGGTCGAGTAGCTATGCTTAAAGAGGTATTTTATTTCCCTTCCCGGGAGAATTCTTGCAACAAGGGTCAAAAGAAATTAAACCATAAAACTGGTACAACACAAGTGGGAACTAGAAATTACAACAAAAATGCTTCTTGTCAGCTTTAAACAAACAATAAGGAAAAACAGGCTTTTTCTCTCACCAAAAGCTTTCCAGTGAAATCTGTGTTCCTCCACAGATTTCTCTTAGGCAGGGTTTTACTCAGGCTTCAACAAAAAGAGGTCACGCTGTCTGAAAACACCATTGTACAGTCCATTTTACAAATATCTGAGCTCTCTTCACAGAAGTCACATTCCATGTCCTCGTGTGCTTCTTGGGGATTATATTTGTCAGGGCTGTAATGTGTATCAGTGTTTAAAAGTTCCCTCTCTTCTTGGCTAGAGCTTCTCTCCCCTCTCCCCCTGCAGAAAGGCTGGTTACCGTGCACTATGGATTCTCTCCTTACAGGGCCATATCCTTCAGTACCAATGTAGTTAAAATCCAGTGCCCCTCTATTCAAGGTATTATGCCTTTCCTCAGGCTGAGCTCTGACTCTCCGTTTTGCAACCGGGAAGTTGAAAGTTTTCTCCCTTTCACTTCCCTTCAAGGGACGTCTTTCTCTCGGGTAGGAACTCACTTCGGGATAATAGCTTTTGCTCCCCAGATACCTGCTCTCGTGGGTATTCCCTCTCCCAGCTCCTCGTAGTTTGCAGCTTGGAATCTCTCTCTGTCCCCAACCGGACTTTGGCTTAGTGCAGCCCAACTTTCCAGCACTAACCTCTGAGAATTCCTCCTGGGCAAACCCCTCTGAGGTACAGATGGAATCCACGTCAGAAGCTTTCAGGTATGACTCCTGGCTCTCTTGAGCTCTGCTCTTTCCTCTCCTGTGAATCCTCTCAGGGTCTCTTTCTCCCTTGGCATCAGAGAATGAGTCTGACTCCCTGCTCCTGTCTCTGTTCCTTTCTCGGTTCCCTTCTCGATTCTTGAGACTGAGTCTGCTCCTCTCTCGATTCTTTTTTGCTTTGCTCAAGACTGACTTTTTAAGTGCGTCATTCTCTGAGACTCTTGTTAGCTCAAACTGCTGCAGCTGTGTCTGCTTCCCTGATGAGCTATGACGTAATTCTCTATCTGGGTGTTTACCTACAGCCTGTGCTCTTGTTTTGCTTGGTTGCTCATAGCAACCCCTAGCCATGTGTTTTGCACTGCTGGTTTTAAAACTGCCCTGTGTGTTTTCTTCTACTTTTATAGGCACTATCTGCCTTGCTCCATGACAAGATATATATACAGTATTCTCAAAAGCTCTCTGTATGTTTATGGCCTTTCCCAGAGATGTGCCCATTATTCCTGCCGGAGACATGGAAGAAGACCAGGACTTAGAAATTTTTCTGCTGTGTTCTACAATTCATCCCTGTGAGTGAGAGTGTCTGTGTGATCTGAGGGTTGCACGGGAGGATCTGGTGTGCTGATCTACAATTCAAGGAGGACATTTTATTTATTTAACCGGTTTTCTATACTGCCTTATCCTTCAATCAAAGTGGTTTATATTGTAACTTAACTTGCTTACATTATAACTAACAAAGTTGAGAGGGGAGATTTGGCATGCAGGGTCATAACTTATATACAGAAGACAATATTAGACGTCAGGTTGTGTCTCTTAGTAGCTATCCTGGGGTGATCAAGGAGTGGTCAATTATCATTCCTTTACTTGGCCAGTACCTGGACCTTATGGATGACTGTAGTGTCACCTGGATCCACTGTTATAGGGCAGCCATACATCAGCTGTGTGAGGCACTGGGAGACATGACTGATAGTGTGCCAAAATTCCTCAGATTGTGCCATGAGACCTACATCCTTACCCAGTCCAGGATCTAGGACAGCTGCGAAACCGGCTGGTACTTGGTAGATCTCTCTCTTTTGCTTTAACAGATACCTAAGCTCCACGAACAAAACAATGGCTGGGAAAAATCATATTGCTAAAGCTGTTGCCCCCGTTACAGCTTCTGCCTCGATCCAGACAGAGGTCCTAATGCCAGTTGAAGGACCGGTTCCATGTGCAGGGTGCCTGCATGCTGAAGCTCTGAGGAAACAAGTGGAGGAACTCAGAGAGGAGGTGGCGAGGCTGAGGAACATTCAAGACAGTGAGAAGTACATTGATGAGATGCTTCTTGCAGCAACCAAGCTCTCCAGCACAGGAGAAGATGGGTGCCAACAGAATGTCGATGGTTGGACACAAGTCACCAGGGCCTGCAAAATCACCAATCCAACTTCTCCAGCCCTTGAATTGAAGAACCATTATGCAGCCCTGGAAGTGGAGGAGGTGAAAGCATCCCTGGAAAGAGAAGAACCAGAGTTCAAGTACCCCAAAGTTGCAGAATCAGTGACCAGAAGGAAACGAAGGGTAGTGGTGGTTGGAGACTCTCTTCTGAGGGGTACTAAGGCGTCCATCTGCCGACCAGACTTGATGTCCAGAGAGGTATGCTGTCTGCCTGGTGCCAAAATCCAAGATGTTACGGAGAGTTTGCCGAGACTCATCAAGCCCACTGACTATTACCTAATGTTGCTAATCCATGTTGGAACAAATGATACTGCCAGGTATACCTCGGAACGTATCAAAAGTGACTTCATGGCTCTGGGACAGAGGGTAAAGCAGTTAGGTGCACAGGTGGTGTTCTCTTCAATCCTCCCTGTTGAGAGTAAAGGCCAAGGCAGAGAGGCTCGCATCCTGGAGATGAATGCATGGCTGCGTGGATGGTGTCATCGAGAGTGTTTTGGTTTCCTAGACCATGGGATGCTGTTCCAAGGGTTGCAGAGCAGAGATGGCATCCATCTGTCCAAGAAAGGTCAACGCATCTTCGGTAGTAGACTGGCTAATCTACTGAAGAGGGCTTTAAACTAGATTCGTTGGGGATAGGTGAAGAAAGCCCCCAGGTAAGTGAAAACCCCAGGTAGGTGATACATTAAATACCTTTATGGAAATGGGTAACAGGGGTAACATATGGAAAGCAGTGTGTATAAATGCCCTTAGCATGGGAAATAAGATCCCTGATTTTGAAGCTTTGGTGGGAGTGGCTGACTTGGATTTAGTGGCAGTTAGAAACATGGTTCACAGAAAACCATGACTGGGATGTAACTATACCTGCCTATACTTTATTCAGAAAGGACAGGGTAGGAAGAAGGGGAGGAGGAGTGGCACTATATGTAAAAACTACTATTAAAGCTTTGGAATTACAGAGCTTAAAAGGGAGAGAGGAGGCATTGTGGGTTAAACTAGAAAGAGGGAAAGAAAAATCTATTTGCATTGGTGTGTTATACAGACCTCCCTCACAAGAGGAAGAGGTGGACAGAGAGTTAATTGAAGACATACGCAGCATTGCTAGGAAAGGGGAAGTGCTACTGATAGGATATTTCAATATGCCAGATGTTGATTGGCACATTCCTGCTGCAGTATCATCTAGAAGTAAGGAGATCCTGGATTCTCTATAGGGAGAACTATTCAGGCAATTGGTAACAGACCCCACACGTGAAGGGACTATACTGGACTTGGTGCTTAGCAATGGTGAAAGTGTTTCTGATGTTGTAGTGGGAGATCATTTTGCATCCAGTGATCACCAGATGGTGTGGTTCAGTATTAGGACTAGGGCTGTTAGAATCCATTCCAAGGTGAGGATCTTAGACTTTAGGAAGACTAACTTTGCGAAGATGGGCCAATACCTCAGGGAGTCGTTAGTGGGATGGGAACAGCTGGGGGATGTAGAAAAACAGTGGGCAAAACTGAAAGGGGATATTTTAAGGGCAACCAACCTTTTTGTTAAAATGGTAAATAAAGGCAAAAGGAAAAGGAGACCGCTATGGTTTTCTAAGGAAGTAGCTGAAAAAGTGAAGAAAAAGAGGGAGGCCTTCATGAAATACAAGAGATCACAGAGAGAGGAAGAAAGGCATCTGTATTTGGAAAAACTTAGAGAAGCTAGAAATGTAGTCAAGAAGGCAAAGATTCAAAAGGAGGAGGAAAAAGCCAATGCAATAAAATGGGGGGATAAGACATTTTTCAGATATATTAGTAAGAGGAAGGGCAAGAGTGGTATTGTCAGACTAAAGGGTGCAGGGGGGGAATATGTAGAAGCTGATAAGGATAAAGCGGAATTGCTTAACAAATATTTTTGTTCTGTGTTCACAGATGAAGAACCAGGAGCAGGACCTCAGAAAATACCCACAAATAGGAACAGAAGCGAGGGACATCTTGAACAATTTTCAGAAGACTGTGCTCGTGAGAAACTAGCTCAACTTAAAGTAGACAAAGCGATGGGACCAGATGGGATACACCCTAGAATACTGAGGGAACTTGGGGACGTTCTAGCAGCTCCACTGACTGACCTTTTCAATGCCTCGTTGGAGTCGGGAGTGGTGCCAAAGGACTGGAGAGAGGCTCATGTGGTGCCTTTACACAAAAGCGGAAGTAAGGATGTGGTTGAAAACTACAGGCTGGTTAGTTTAACTTCGGTGGTGAGTAAATTATTGGAAACGCTGCTGAAAGAGAAAATAGTGAGGTTTCTGGAGTCCAGTGGATTACAGGATCCGAGGCAGCATGGATTCACCAGAGACAGGTCTTGTCAGACAAATCTGATTGATTTCTTTGACTGGGTGACCAGGGAGTTGGACCGAGGGAGAGCTCTAGATGTGGTGTATTTAGATTTCAGTAAAGCCTTTGACACTGTTCCTCACAGGCGACTTATAAACAAACTGAGCACCTTAGGGATGGACCCTAAAGTTACTGTTTGGGTTAGAAATTGGTTGGGTGGGAGGCGACAAAGAGTACAAGTAAATGGAGCTCACTCTGAGGAGAAGGATGTTACCAGTGGTGTGCCCCAGGGATCTGTTCTTGGTCCGATTCTTTTTAACATCTTTGTTAGTGGTATAGCGGAAGGGCTGTCGGGTAAGGTTTGCCTCTTTGCGGATGATACCAAAATCTGAAATAGACACCCAGGAAGGTGTAGATAACATGAGGAGGGATCTAGCTAAGCTTGAAGAATGGTCTAGAATTTGGCAGCTGGGATTTAATGTTAAAAAATGTAAGGTCATGCATTTGGGCTGCAGCAATCCAAGGGAGCAATACAGTATAGGAGGTGAAGTACTTTTGTCCACTAAAGAAGAGCGGGACCTAGGCGTGGTTTTGTCTGATGATCTTAAAGTAGCTAAACAGGTAGAAAAGGCGACGGCAAAAGCTAGAAGGATGCTTGGGTGCATACGGAGAGGAATGGCTAGCAGAAAAAAGGAGATGATAATGCCTCTGTATAGGTCTTTGGTGCGACCTCATTTGGAGTGTGGTGTGCAATTCTGGAGACTGCACCTTCAAAAGGATGTGAACAGGATGGAGTCGGTGCAGAGGGTGGCTACTAAAATGATTAGTAGGCTTCATTCTAAAGCATATGAGGACAGACTTGAGGATCTTAATATGTACACCTTAGAGGAGAGGCGGGATAGAGGTGATATGATTGAGATGTTTAAATACCTCCGTGGCATAAATGTTCAGGGAGAGAGCCTCTTTCAATTGAAAGCAAGTTCTGCTACGAGGGGACATGGGATGAGGCTGAAGGGAGATAGATTCAGAAGTGATATGCGGAAATATTTCTTTACGGAAAGAGTAGTGGATCCATGGAATAGTCTCCCAGTGGAGGTGGTAGAGATGAGGACTGTAACTGAATTCAAAAAAGCATGGGACCAACACAGAGGATCTCTAAAGGTCAAAAGTGGACTGTTGTAGTTGTTGATATGGAAGGACAGACTAGATAGGCCATGTGGTCTTTTTATGTCATCATGTTTCTATGTTTCTATGCAAGCTGCTGAAAGCTGGCTACCTGGTTGATGGCACAAGGATCACCCCTCTCATGCCCACACAGACCTGACCAGGGGAGAATTGACACAAAGCAGACTGTGGGAAGGCAGACAGGGTTGCCCCGCAGATAGCAGATATTTACAGACTGAAATAAGCCAAGACAGAGAATCTACATGGTATGGGACTTGTAGGGAGCTGCTGTGAGAAATGCCAGTACCCAGATATGTGGGAAACAGATGCCATAGTCATTAAAAAAGCATACTTTTGTAGCTCGGCATTATTATGCATCCTTTGGGGAATTGCAAAGTTAGTTTAGGTTGTTGTGAACTTTGTAAAGTTCCATACTTAGCATTTTAAAGAGTGTTTTCAGAGATGACTAATGCAAGAATAACTGAGGCATTTTTATACTGGCAAGTAATTTTGATGCAAGGCATGCCTTGACAAACATGTTAATATTTACTTTATCTTCTAATATATTAGAGTGCACTGAGATTACTTAGCACTTTTCTGGGCATGAAAAAGACTAGTATATATAGTCTAGTTTGCATTGGCATTTATTTATCATCAGTATTTATGTCATAGTAACATAGTATATGATTTCAGATAAAGACCAATATGGTCCATCTAGTCTGATCAGCAAGGCGGCAAGAGTAGGTGCAGTAGCAAATACTGTCAGTGAGAACAGCAGCTTAGGAGATACACATTTTAACCAAGAAGACATGGCCATCAGAACCATCCATGGATATATTGTGGAGACAGGCACTATCAGAAACTGGCAACTGTCCAGAACATGGTGAACGTGGGGACATTGAAAACCATTTTAGCATTTACTCATGTCCTGTAATATTAGCGAGGGATGTGCTTTTCCGCTTCACTGCATGGCTCATGCCTGCACCCATGCGTGACTCTCTCTGTGAATATATGCATGGGCCAGCTGAATAGCATGTTGGGTATGCCGCACCAGACATGTCTATGAGCTGATCATAGAAACGCAGGTATGTCTATACCCTTGGATGTGGAATTAGCATGGGATCGCACCCGTGCCTGATTTAAACGTGTCTGCCAGAGATAACTGGCCTATATGGAATCTACCTCTAAGTATGATGTTATCTCTGGGTTTTTATTTTCTTTAGGATTAAGGTTAAATCTGAATCCCAAAGGGTTGAAGAGATTACTCAGTGGATTAAGCACCATACAAAACAGAAGTGGAGACAGAGAATCTCCCTGAAATATTGAAGTTAGGAGTGATAAACTGACCATCTTCATACTTTAAATTAGTGGTTTGCCACATTTTCATGGCAAACTTGTTTATTTTATACATTTCAAGGCGATTTATTATGCAAGAGTGTGGGATGCTATGAAAGGCTTTCCTGTAGTGAATCCATGCTACATTGAGGTTTCTGCTTTTCTTGGCGATAGCCATGATAGCTTTATTCAACATTGACTGGTCTTTGGTTCCTTATGCTCCCTTAGTGTTGCCCTTTTGCTCTGTTGCCATGATATTATTGGAACAGAAATGATCGTATATTCTGTCTGCATCTATTATGGTGAATAGCTTAAAGATTGTAGGTAGAAAAGTTATTGATCTGTAATGTTTAGGAACGTTACTTGGAACTGACTTTGGAAGAAGTAGTATTTTTCTGTTGTAAGCAATTTCAGTGTTAGGTCTGGCTGCTTGACCAATTTATTTCTGCAGTTTGCCAGATCTTGGTGGAATGATGTTAGCTGTTTGAGGCAAAAGTTGATTACTCCACCTTGAGCATGTTCTTCTAGTTTGGGGTTCTTTTAACCTGGTTTCACACTTTTTTGTTGTTATTTCAGGCCATTCAGGTTAGATGTTTGCCTTTTGTAAAATTTCCCATGTGTAGGATTACCATTCTGTTTCTTGAGCGTTCTCTACAGGCTCCTCATACAGGTTCCTTTAGGTTTCTGTTTCAGCTTTGGTTGGGGTGTTTTTAACATAGTAATGCTCTTTCTCAAATCCCTGTAGAACTATTTTGGGCTCTCTCTAAATAGTATATTTCCTATTCTCTCCATATCTTTGCAGTTTTCATGCTTCTGCTGCTATTTTCATTTTATTGTTGGAACATATGAATTTAAGGTCTTCTTCTATCAGCCGTCCCCTTCCTTTGTGTGTCTTTGTGGGATGGTTCCTTCCCTTATACGTATGTCTGTTGTGATAAGGAAGCTTATCATAGCTCAGGTAGGAGCTATAGAAAGGATGATGTGACTCTGAACAAGCAACCTGTCAGTTCTGGTAGAAGCAAGAAAACAGAGTTTTCACATAAAAGACTACTAGTCCCAGAATGCACCAGGTTTCCAGCAGCCATGAGAGGGGCTGAAGTGAGAGAATCTGTGTGCAATCAAGAGAGCTATGAGGTAATCCCTAAGCACTCATCTCAAAGGGCAGGGCCTGATTCAAGACAGCTGCGCTGTGTTAGGGAGCAGCACACATTAGAACAGGATAAGAATAGAGCTTATTCTTCAGATAACAGTTACTACAAGCTCCAGCCCAGCTTCAGGGAGAACTTCAAGAACAGCTTCAGCAAAAGCCACAGAAAGAGCTTGAGGGAGAGCTTCAGCAACGGCTACAAGCACCAGTATCACCTGGAGAAACAAAAGCCAAGCCAAGCAGATAGAGAGAGAAGGAAACTCTCTGGAAGGAAGAGAAGAAAGGCTATTGGAAGGTCTGGGAGATTCCAAGGCAGTACTCATACTGGGAGGTATTCCAAAAGCCAGCAGAGTCCATTGGACTGGATTCAGCCAGAGGAATGGAGTGGCAGAGATAGGAATCACCAGTGGCTACCTGGAAGAGAGAAGACTGCATGTGGAAGGGACTTTCAGACCAAGGCCAGAAGGTATGTGAGAGAAGATCCAGTGTCCAGGGATCAAGATTAGAAGGCTGGACATCAGAATTGGATTACATATTGGCCAGGCTATACAGAGAGGAATAATGATAGCAGGAGAGGCTCAGGTATGAACACTGATCCAGACCCTATCTATAATAGAGAATGGCAGCAAGGGAGTGGAGGAGTGGCCTAGTGGTTGGGGCAAGGTACTTCAGGCCGGAAGGTCAGGGGTTCAAATCCCACTAGAGGACAGCAACCTTGGGCCGGAAGGACTGAGGTTTCTAGTCCCACAGGTGCTCCTTGTGGTCTTGGGCAAGCCACTTAACCCTCCATAGCCCACGTTCCCTGTAAAATAGTTATCTCCAAGTTATAATGCCCTGTTCAATGTAAGTTCAATGTAATTTCAGTTTGTTCAATGTAAACCGCACTGATGCAGAATAGCGCGGTATATAAGAGAATGTAAATAAATAAATAAAATAAATAAATAAATAAATAAGCATTCTCATGATAGTGCCTTAATGAAAGACTCATCTGTGCCAATGTATGATATTGACCCTATGATTGTTGATGCAGGGGGAAATACAGCAGATGAAACTATTTACATGGACTGTTCTTTATCTAAATGCTATTGCTAGTTTTCTATGAGCAAACACATCAGCCATCACAAAGAAACCTAACTTTGTTCTTTATTTCCACTGCAAACAGCTCTTAAAGCAGGATTTGGGCTCACACAGTAGCAGCCAGCCAGCTAAAGGCTTTCAGCTGGTCCATTGATAGTAATTAGGGCTGCACCTGATTGTGTGTGAGCAAGGGAGAATCACTGCTGAGATCGGCGTGGAAAATAAGCAGAAGTTAACCTAACCAGCAAAGTTTATTCTTTTCTTTGTGCCTTTGTATTTGGTAATTATTTGCTAAGAAAACATTAGCTAATTGCCTGACAAGCTGAAGGTTGTTTCTGGTTTACTTTGTGACTTTTTGTTATCCATTTTAAACACTGCAAGCAAGTAACCTCATTTATAGTGCTATCAAGCATACATGTGCTGGGTGAATTAAACCCCATCAATAAAAGAAGTATTTTATTGATCTTACCACTTGGTTTCACAACTCAAATTATTGTCATCAGCTGTGTTTGGGAGTGAATGAACTACAATACCCACAATACCTTGCAAGAATCATATGAATATATGCATCGTCAAGATTGTGTAAGTTCTCACCCTAGGAAGCCGTCTGACAAATGGCGTAGTTGGCAGGATTGCTCTTGCACCAAGAGGATTTACTTGTTGTGGATTACAAATAAAAGTCAAGTTTAAAGCTGTAAGAAGATTTCTTTCCCTCATCTGCACTTTGGAAGAAAAGTGGTTGTTCCAGGAAGCTGTTCCAGATGAAAAGACCCTGTGAAAAGCTGGATTCATCACTGAGACAAGGTAATATGTACCTGGGCATGTCTAGTGGTGGATGTGTGTAAGCACAGGGGGTAATTGAAAAAAAAAAAAAAAAACACACCTGGTTGGAAGGTGCTGCTCTTTGGTTTTTTGTTTTTTTTTCTTTTCTTGCAGGGGTCAAGATGGATCCGAAGGAGATGGCTGAGTGGATGGCAGCCCAATTTTGCAAGCAGCAGGAGCTATCACAGCAGGCCCAGGACACTGCTATGAAGGCCTTAATGGAACAGCAGAAACCAGTGCTTGATCTGGTGCAAGCTCTAGTTCAGCTGCAGAGCCAAAGTGGAACAGATGCAAGACCAGCAGTTAGTACTGGTACACCACATGTGAACACTGTGGGACTCAATCAAGGGATTGGGGCATTTAATTTTGGGAAATTAACTCCAGAAGATAATGTTGATGATTTTCTAGAGTCTTTTGAAAGAGTGGCACAGGCTTTAGCATGGCCAGAGACCCAGTGGGCAGTAAGGCTGGCAGCCTCATTAACTGGTGAGGCACTGGCAGCTTACAGAGCAATGCCAGCAGCCCAGGCTTTGATTTATAAGGATGTAAAGGCAGCTATTAGAGATCGCCTAGGGTTGTCTATTTCAGAGTATAGGCGAATGTTTAGAGCTGTTACATTGAAAGTGGGTGAGACACCCAGGGCTCTGAGTCAGAGAATCAGAAGTTTAGCTGTAAAATGGTTAGAGCCTGAGCAAAAGACAGTAGAAATGTTATTAGATAGTATAATGCTGGAACAATTTATGCTTGGGGTACCTAAAGATTTGAATGTTTTTCTTATACAGCAAAATTGCCAAAATCTTGGAGAGGCAACCATGCTAGCAGAGAGATTCTTGGAAGCCACGCAGGCTTGCCATAGAATGGGTGGCCCTCTAAAGATGGATGCTGAGGCTAGATGTGCTGTATCAGAAAAGAGAATAATTAAGAATGTTTCTGGCAATGAATGTACTGTATCAAACCAGATGAGACAGTGGAATAGAAAGAAATGTTTCAAGTGTGGAAAAGTGGGACACTTAGAGAAGAGATGCCAGACACACACCAGTTTAATGGGTCTGGATTTAAAACAGCCCAAGGAAGGATTTCTTTTGATGGTTGATGTGCAGGGAATTACCACAAATGCATTATTAGACTCTGGGGCAGACCAGAGTATGATGTCAAAAAGGCTTTGGAAGAGGATAGAGGCCCAAGAAAGATTTGTGCCTAGAACCCCTGAAAGCCAAGTTCACATCAGATGCATTCATGGTGCTGCATCATCATATCCCACCTATAGGCTAAAGGTTAAGTGCCTAGGGAAACAAGAGGAAGTCCTATTAGCAGTGGTGCCTAGGCTACCCTTTGATTTGGTCCTAGGAAAGGACTGGCCAAGATTTAAGCAGGAACTAGTGAAAGGGCTAGGAAAGAAGGAGGGAGAAGGTTTAATAATGGAAATAGCTCCCGGGCCTTTCTTTGGAAGTCCTCAGTCCCTAGCTAAAAAGATGGTTAAGCTTCCAGAAGGCCAAACTATGGGTAATAAGAGGGGCCTTGTATCCACCCGCTCGCAGGCTAAGTTAGAGAGCCAGCAGAAGGAGGAGGGGGAGCAGGCAGAGTTATTAGGAGATTTACCCTCTCATGATGATTTAATAACCCCATCATCTGGTAAAGTAAGAAAGTTGAAAGCACAAAAGAGGCGTGAGAGACTTTGCAGAGCACAAGGTAGGGCTGAGATGTTAGCTGGTCAAAGTTTACCCTGGGTGCCAGCTGAGTTGGTGGCAAAGTTTCCTAACTTTCCACAAGAGCAGCGAGCTGATCAAGCTCTCACCCGAGCTTTTAAGTATGCTCAAGAGGTCAGGGAGGAATTGCCCAGATTCAGACTAGATAATGACGTATTATATAGAGAGAGTCAGGAGCCCAGAAATGGTGCCATTCGTAAACAATTGGTGGTACCCACAACTTTCAAAGGGCTAGTACTTAGGCTAGCACATGATCATCCAGTGGGAGGTCATAAAGGTATGCAAGGAACGCTGGATCAAATACTTGTGCGTTTTTACTGGCCAGGTATATTCAAAGAAACTGCCCAGTTTTGTGCTGCATGTCCAGCGTGTCAGCGAGTTACAGCGGCTCACCCACCGGTGGTGCCATTGATCCCCATGCCAATCATCACAGACCCAATTGGTCGCATTGCCATGGATATTGTAGGCCCATTAGTTAAAACGCCCCGAGGTTTCCAATACATCCTAGTTACGGTAGATCAGGCAACAAGGTTTCCCTGGGCCATACCATTGAGGAATGTTTCTGCAAAAACAATAGCTTTAGAGCTAGTAAAATTGTTTTGTGAAGTGGGATTCCCAAGAGAGGTGTTGACTGACCGAGGGTCCAATTTTGTATCCAAATATTTGGCCCAGGTCTGGGATGCCTTTGGCATTCGTCACGTGAAAACCTCAGCCTACCATCCACAATCAAATGGTTTGGTGGAGAGATTCAACCAAACTCTCAAACAAATGTTGAGAAGGGGGTTAGCAGGAGAGGTAAAAGAATGGGATATGTTATTACCCTTTGCCTTATATGCCTGCAGGGAAAGAATTCAAGTGTCCCTAGGTGTAACTCCTTATGAGTTGATGTATGGTAGGGCTCCCCGGGGTTGGTTGGATATTTTGAGGGAACAATGGATTGATCCTGAACCGGGAAGTCAGGAGGTGCCACTGTTTCTACGTGACTTGAGAGCACGTTTGAAAAGGACGTCGCAGGTTGCTGAGAGGAACCTGCAGGACAGTCAAGTTCGCCAGAAAGGGTGGTATGATAGAAAGGCCAAAAGCCGCCAATTAAGCATTGGTGAAAAGGTTTTGGTTCAAGTAGCAGGAACTGCTCCAAAATTTGAGGTACAGTGGAAAGGGCCATGGGAGGTTGTTAAACAAGTAAGCCCAGTGTCTTATATGGTAGAAAATGCCAAAGGGCGTAGGCAGACCTACCATATTAATGTACTTAAGTCTTGGAAGGAGAGGCCTGTAGATAATGACCTTGAACCCAGTCAGGAAGTAAGTGAGCTTCAAGAAGATAACACTCTCGTAGGTATTACGGACTGTAGAGAAGAAGTTTCACCAGTAAAACCAGTCCGTAATAACTTAAGCAGGGGGGTATGTGATAAGGAAGCTTATCATAGCTCAGGTAGGAGCTATAGAAAGGATGATGTGACTCTGAACAAGCAACCTGTCAGTTCTGGTAGAAGCAATAAAACAGAGTTTTCACATAAAAGACTACTAGTCCCAGAATGCACCAGGTTTCCAGCAGCCATGAGAGGGGCTGAAGTGAGAGAATCTGTGTGCAATCAAGAGAGCTATGAGGTAATCCCTAAGCACTCATCTCAAAGGGCAGGGCCTGATTCAAGACAGCTGCGCTGTGTTAGGGAGCAGCACACATTAGAACAGGATAAGAATAGAGCTTATTCTTCAGATAACAGTTACTACAAGCTCCAGCCCAGCTTCAGGGAGAACTTCAAGAACAGCTTCAGCAAAAGCCACAGAAAGAGCTTGAGGGAGAGCTTCAGCAACGGCTACAAGCACCAGTATCACCTGGAGAAACAAAAGCCAAGCCAAGCAGATAGAGAGAGAAGGAAACTCTCTGGAAGGAAGAGAAGAAAGGCTATTGGAAGGTCTGGGAGATTCCAAGGCAGTACTCATACTGGGAGGTATTCCAAAAGCCAGCAGAGTCCATTGGACTGGATTCAGCCAGAGGAATGGAGTGGCAGAGATAGGAATCACCAGTGGCTACCTGGAAGAGAGAAGACTGCATGTGGAAGGGACTTTCAGACCAAGGCCAGAAGGTATGTGAGAGAAGATCCAGTGTCCAGGGATCAAGATTGGAAGGCTGGACATCAGAATTGGATTACATATTGGCCAGGCTATACAGAGAGGAATAATGATAGCAGGAGAGGCTCAGATATGAACACTGATCCAGACCCTATCTATAATAGAGAATGGCAGCAAGGGAATAAGCATTCTCATGATAGTGCCTTAATGAAAGACTCATCTGTGCCAATGTATGATATTGACCCTATGATTGTTGATGCAGGGGGAAATACAGCAGATGAAACTATTTACATGGACTGTTCTTTATCTAAATGCTATTGCTAGTTTTCTATGAGCAAACACATCAGCCATCACAAAGAAACCTAACTTTGTTCTTTATTTCCACTGCAAACAGCTCTTAAAGCAGGATTTGGGCTCACACAGTAGCAGCCAGCCAGCTAAAGGCTTTCAGCTGGTCCATTGATAGTAATTAGGGCTGCACCTGATTGTGTGTGTGAGCAAGGGAGAATCACTGCTGAGATCGGCGTGGAAAATAAGCAGAAGTTAACCTAACCAGCAAAGTTTATTCTTTATTTTGTGCCTTTGTATTTGGTAATTATTTGCTAAGAAAACATTAGCTAATTGCCTGGCAAGCTGAAGGTTGTTTCTGGTTTACTTTGTGACTTTTTGTTATCCATTTTAAACACTGCAAGCAAGTAACCTCATTTATAGTGCTATCAAGCATACATGTGCTGGGTGAATTAAACCCCATCAATAAAAGAAGTATTTTATTGATCTTACCACTTGGTTTCACAACTCAAATTATTGTCATCAGCTGTGTTTGGGAGTGAATGAACTACAATACCCACAATACCTTGCAAGAATCATATGAATATATGCATCGTCAAGATTGTGTAAGTTCTCACCCTAGGCAGCCGTCTGACACTGTGTAGATATCCCTGTATCTTGCAGTGTTGATTCTTCTGGGTTTGCCTTATCTTCATTGGGCCCTGCAAAGAGTTAGGGGGGTGGGGGAGTGTTTCTACCCTGCCTTTGGGCTGGATCAATGTGGGTCTTGTCTCTCCTTCTTCATCTATTTCCTTCCTTACTCCTGCTGTGTGCCTTGCCTTGTGTCCTGATCTGGCTTCTAGCCTAGTTCCTGCTACTGAGCCAGATTCCTGCTCCAATTTTGTCAGGATTCCAGGCTTGTCTTGTCGTTTAATACTCTTGCTCTTGGCTTGTTTCATTGGGAGTCTTATTTTGGGAACTTGCTAGGTAAGTGCTGTTTTTATCTTGTTCTTATCAATCAGGCTAGTGCTAGGAGAATTAACCTTTAGCCTTCTCTGTGGGTCTGCATTCTTTTGTTTTCTCCCAGAGGGACCCCCTTCTTAGTGGCCACCCATGTCCCCGCCGGGATCCCCAACAAAAGCTTTTAGAGTTATCTCCATATTCATTCAGAACAGCCATTTAAATCTTGAGAGCTCACTAAATGTGAACCCCCCCCCCCCCCCTTACATGCCTCTCTGCTATGTGCTGGAAGTTGTAATTTACGGTTTTCAGCGGATTTTGTCCATCTCAAATCTCACTCTCTTGTAGATTCGGAATTGCATTGAGCAGAAACTGTCTCTCCTTTAACAAAATTCTGATCCGTCTTTACTATTGAAGGATAAAACACATTCTTCAGAAACTTCTGCTTCCTCTACCTCCTTCCTATTGCAGGAAGAATCCATCACCTTTTCTCTTTGCGCTAGAAAGCTTTCAACTGAAATTCACCTTATACTATGGATATTCACAACAGAACCTTCATTTTCTAGCACAAACTCCAAACTTTGCTTCTTCTCTTTTCCAGGGAGATGTCAAGCTCTATTCCTACAGGGGCCTCTGCACTCACTCTATGGGCAGATACCACAATACCTTTCACACACACACAGTCTTTGTGCTAATACTTCTAGCAAGGCATTAGGGTTATACAGGTTATTTTATGAGGAATAACTTTACAGCAACTAATTAATTGATATTGAGTCTTGGTACTTGTCGTGAGTACACAGTATGTAAAAGTCATAAAGCTGAATTATTTTTAATCCAGTGGAATGTATTACCATGTAACTGCTAAAACACCAGAGATTGCAGGGAATAATATAAAAATGGCTTTATGGATTGCTTCTCCTTTCATCAGCCACGTTTTCTAAAAAGTGCTGAAATCAACTTAATTGCCACTAATAATTACATTTTATTTATCCTGATCCAGTAGGAGGAAATTTCTATGAGGATGAAATGTCCTAGTCATAAATTTCGTACTCCAGATAGCTCAGATTTTACCTACTTACATTAGATGTATTGCATAGATATGAGTGTGCAATAAATCTCTATGACTCACTGGCATTTTTATTAACACTGATAGCGTGATCTAGATTGGAAAACGAGAAAAAGAATTTGCCAGTAAAGGAGGAGGATATCTAATTTGAACTTGCCATTAAACAATTAATAACAGGCTTTATATTTGAAATGTATCATGTGAAAAGTTGCCAAAGTACTGCTAGTGCTCCTTTGCCACGATAATCTGAAAGAACATCTTAGTAATTGATGCAGAGCAGCCAATTAGAGACATGGTTGCTGAATACCAATACCTAAGAGATTTTAGGAGTTCCTAAGGCATTCCCTGTTGTTTTTATTTCTTTTATATATTATGCAAACATTAGGGGGTTGCAGGCAAAAAAAAAATTAGGGCCAGATATTCAAAGGCATTTACATGGTTTACAGACCTGTAAACCGTGTATATGCCTCTAAACCCCTAGCACAGAGGCAGGAAGCTAACCGGACAGTGGCGATAGCTGCTGTCCGGTTATTTGGTGGAGAAAGTAAAGTGCACCAAAAGCTTGCCTAACGTTTGCCGCCGAGACTAACCAGGCTAAATATCGCTGTTGCCCTGTTAGCTTCCTGCTTCTGCGGCTAATCCGAATATTCAGTGCTGGTCCCAGATAGGGTCCCAGCATTAAATATTCGGGTTTTGTGTTCAGTGGCGACAGCTAGGACTGTAATCGTGCTAGCTGCCTCCGCTGAATATCGGGCCCTTCGTTTGCACATTACAACTTTAATGTGCAAAAATGTTGGTTTCATGACTTTTTGCTTTTTTAAATCACTTCCCATTTTTTAATAGTGTGCACTATTGAGCAATAGGGTGCATTAATAGGGTGCCCTATGACTCAATAGTGCTAACTATTTGCCTATAGTGCATACTATTAAGTGTTAGTGCATACTATTAACTAAAGATGGGAAGTGACACAATTTCAACATTTCCTGAATTGTTTTCATTTAACAATAATGGAAAATGAAATGGGAAATATTGTTGACATTTCCCATTTTGTTTCAAATAAATGCACATTCCTACAAAATATATCTCTAGATTCTATGCTTCAAAATACCCACTGGAGCCTCTAAAACACTGCAGTACATTTTTAATAGCCACTGAGTAAAACTAGCTACCTCTATGTAGCCCCTCAATGAGGCTGGAGTTTCAAAGACTTTGATATAGCTGATTAAGGGCCCCTTTTACTAAAGTCTGTTGATGGTTAACTGGCATTTTAACATGCAGAAAT
Source organism: Ichthyophis bannanicus (assembly GCA_033557465.1). NCBI lineage: Eukaryota > Metazoa > Chordata > Amphibia > Gymnophiona > Ichthyophiidae > Ichthyophis > Ichthyophis bannanicus. The sequence goes on along the minus strand of CM066034.1, from coordinate 964,380,932 downwards.
AGAGCATCAGGAACACTAATGTGTGAGGGGATCCACACCTGCATGCTAAAATGTTTGTTAACTGGCAGTCGCGTGATGAGGTGATGAATGGGCGGAGCATGGGCACGGAGAGCACAGTACCACGGGAGCCCAGGCAATTGCTGCATGCTCTTAATATTTATTTATTTATTTACATTCTCTTATATACCGCGCTATTCTGCATCAGTGCGGTTTACATTGAACAAACTGAAATTACATTGAACAGGGTATTATAACTTGGAGATAACTATTTTACAGGGAACATGGGCTATGGAGGGTTAAGTGGCTTGCCCAAGACTACAACTCCTCTATAAGAATCAATAGTTTTACTTATTTATTTGTTTATTTTTATTTTATTTATTTACTGATTTTTCTTTTATTAGTCTATTGTTATTTTTAGTATATGTAGTTTTGGTATTTTTTGTTGTTTTGTGTTTTTATGCATGTTTTTTGTATTCCGCTTAGGTTGTTGGTGCGGATTAGAAGTCCTTTTAAATAAATAAAATAAAACCCGCCTTGGTGGAGTGCACGTTAGGTGCACCCATTGTGCGTTACCTGCCGGGAACATGCTGGTCATTCTCCTGACAGTTAACACGGATTCTTTACAAATTACCCACATGTGTTTGGCATGTTATTTGCAAATCCTTAGCAGACTTTAGTAAAAGGGGCCCTAAGTCCTTCTTTAGCCAGCTAATGTGAAAACGCACCCATACTCCTGTTTTACAGCCTATATTTATTTATTTATTTATTTATTTATTTATTTATTTAACAAGCACTTATATACCGCAGCTTCCAGAGATCAGCTGCGGTTCACAATTAAACAACAGTCAACAAAACATTGTTTGTTTTACATGAAACGTCATAACTATATACAATGTAAAGTTAATAGAGAATGCTAAACAGTTTGGCACAGAACCGTGCAACACTATATACATTATATATACATTTACATTTTATGTGAAGTATAAACATAATGAGTGGTTCAGATTCATGTGGGTTGGGTTATCTTTTCTGTTATAGTGAAATGTTGAGCAGAAAGTTATAGAGAGATGATGGTTAGATAGAGATTAGCCATTATCTAATTCATTTGGGGGTTGGTCTATGCTATTGTAGTGTATTGTGAAAAGGTGTGTTTTCAATTTTTTGCGGAATTCTTTAATCTCTGTTAACATTCTTAGTTCGATAGGGAGGGCATTCCAGGCTATTGGGGCTGCATGTGAGAACGCTCTGTTTATTTATTTATTTATTTAACATTTTTTTATATACCGCCTTTCATAATCTCAAGGCAGTTTACATAGAGCAAAACTTTGTCTGCATAGAACGTTTTCAAAACTATATACAGGTTGACATCGAACGGCATTTGGTTTACATAGAACTTTTCACACTATACATATAGCAGTGTTTACTGCATTTACATTTATTTATTTAACAAGATTTATATACCATCTTTCTACAAGTCAAGACGGTGTACATATAACAATTGGCAGTGTGTTTCAACTGTTTACAAGGAACAGGTAACAGGTATACAATGAATATGAACGAAACTACAATGAATATGAAAGAGAACTACAGGGAGAGTAGTTTCATATTCATTTAACTATTTAACTATTTACATAAGTTTGTGCTTGCTTTGTGTCTAGGATTGGTCTGTGGGTGGAAGGCCGTCCATTATGAAGATGGTGGGCTATAGAAGTATTCAGTAAATAGGTGCATTTTCAAAAGCTTCCTGAAGGTAGAAACATCTATGGTGGCTCTCAGGGGGTGAGGGAGGTAATTCCAGAGTGAGGGGGAGTAGAGTTCGAAGGCTCTCTTTAGAGTATTCTGGTATATTCCTGTGCAGGATGTGGAGCTTGCAAGTGAATTTTGATGCTGTGTTCTTCGTGATCTTTGTTCTTCGGGAGTTTTTCCGGATTAGTTCATTTAGGCAGCCAGCAGATTGGTTATTTTGTATTTTGAATGCTAGCATTATGTTTTTATACTTTATTCTGATATATCAAGAAGAAAGCTTGCTGTTTTGTATAATTCCCATCACATGTAATCTTCAAATTTTGGTTCCAGGTTTTTAATTCAAAGCAAGGCTACTAATCCTAGAATACTATTTGGAAAAGAACCGCATACCATCCTTGCTTTAACATTTCATTCTTTGATTTGTTACCCTGCCTATCTTCTGAGGGACCAAAGCAGGTCAAAGTTGTCATTATTTTAACTGGTGAGGAGCACTGGGCTGCTGACACCCCAGTCCAGACCCCCTCGTCCCAGAAGACAAGCCATCATACCCCTAGTCCAGACTCATCACCCCCAAAGTCACCCTTTGGACCCCTCTTCCCCCTCAACTCCCCTAAAGAAGACTCATGAACCATCCCACAAAAGACCCCCCCCCCCCAAACTCCCTGTAGACTGCCTGGATCTACCTGAATCCTTTTCTGGTGGTCTAGGGGCTATTAGCAGGAGTGACCCCATTCTCTCCTGCTCATGCCCGCACCAGGTTCAAAGTGGCACCTGCGACCCCTAGCAGTAGTCGTGTGGTCTTGGCTAAGGAGCAAGGATTCATTCATCCTGAAGTTACTTAAACTAACATGCATTGTGGTGCAGTAATGCACGATTTTGTCATTTAATATGTATTAAGGAACAAAAATAGTTTATTATTCCCTTAACATATTTTAGTAATCCCCCTAAATTAGGAGAAGATTGTGAAAAAGTGCCAAAAGAATCTTATGAAAATAGGTGACTGGACATCTATTTTTTTTTTAAGTGCAGTCAAGTCAATGCTGACTCCTGGCGACCCAGCAGCCCCTGGGTTTTTTGGCCAGGTATGAATGGAAGCAGATTGCCAGGCCTTTTCTTCTGAAGCAATGGAGGGTAAAGTAACTTGCTCAAGGTCACAAATAGTGCCAATGGGAATCAATCCCTGATCTCTTGGGTACTAGGCTATTGCTCTAACCACTAGAACATAAGAACATAAGATATGCCATACTGGGTCAGACCAAGGTCCATCAAGCCCAGTATCCTGTTTCCAACAGTGGCCAATCCAGGTCATATGTACAGTACCTAGCAGTTTCCCCAAAAGACACAGGTTCCACAATGCTTGTATTGGGTCAAGAAGTGATATCCTGGGTCTCTTCTTAATAATGGTTTATGGACCTTTCCTCCAGGAACTTGTCCAAACTTTTTTTTAAACCCAGCTACACTAACAGCCTATACTACATCCTCTGGTAACAAATTCCAGAGGCTACTCCTCCATTGATGAAAACTTAGTGGACAAGCGCAAAGTGATGCACATCGAAAATATCATAGCGCCTCTTAAGCAATTCATGGTACAATTGCACTTTGAATGCTGTGTGCTGTTCTGTTTGGCCATAAGGTAAATTCGAGTCAGAGATTTGTCAATAGTGGATTAAAACGTTTAACTAGAAAGTGTCAATATTCAGTGCTATTTGGTTAGTTAACTGGTTAAGCAGGGTAGTTACTAAAGTGCATTAAAAGATTCATGTACTATTTTGACTTTTAATAATGTTAAACAACAGAATTGTGCATTATTTTACCGTAATACACATTTGTTTTCCACAATGCGCATTGCATAATAATGAGATTACAAATCATGTAAGGGCATGCAAAATACTGCATTATTATGAAAATCAAATGACGCAGCTTGTGCTGAACTTTGCAAGCTGCAATAGTCTTGAAAACATAATGGCAGCTATTTTTCCTTCCTGGGAGCATTAGGCTACTAACACATGCCCATTGCTCTCAGGCACCCTTTGAAATGGGGTTGGTAACTTGAGAAATTAGGGCCCCCCCTCTCATGTTGTCAAGAATCCGCCCAGCCCGCCACAGAAGACTTCCAGAAGACATCAGTCATGCCTCCTCATCTCATCAAAATCATCTCATGGACCCTCTCACACCCCACCCCCAAATTCCCTGAAGACCCCCCACCCACCTGTAGAACCCCTGGGCCTCCCTGAAGAAATCCCTGATGGTCTAGGGCAGTGATGGCTAACCTTTTTGAGCCCGAGTGCCCAAACTGCCGCACAAAACCAAAGAATTTCCTCAAAGTGCCAGCACGTCAATTAAACCTTAACAACAATATTTTAGAGCCTTATAATGATGTTCCAGATCACCCATTTTGGGCAAGGATACTGGGGCGTTACAAATTACACAACACTTGTCTTTCACCATGATGAAGAAGTAGTCCATTTCCCATTCATCATGAAAGTGGTAGGTTTTGCTCTTCTTTGGAACCCAGCTCCCGCGCGGGTCCTATAATCTCGCGAGAGGACGGCGCACGAGCTCTAGCGTGCAGCTTCTCGGCGAGAGGCGCGCAGAAGCTCCGACCGGAAGGGGAAGCGCGGGGCCGGGCTGGGGCCTTTCTCCTAGCACAGGGGTCTGCAACCTTTAAGACATAAAGAGCCACTTGGACCCGTTTCCGAAGGGAAAAAAAAAAACTGGGAGCCGCAAAACCATTGCGACATTTAAAACAAATCTAACACTGCATATATTGTTTCTTACAGTGTACCATCATAATCACAATCACAATCATAGCCTGAGGTAAATATGAGGGCCCAAATGTAATCCACATTATAAATATATTATTATATTATTGTCACTTTTCTTTTAATATTTTTTTGACCCCCCTCAGAACTACTTTTCATAGAAAACGTTAAATTTACTTACCGTATTTTCCGGCGTATAAGACGACTGGGCGTATAAGACGACCCCCTACTTTTCCTGTTAAAATATAGGTGTTTGGCCTATACTCGCCGTATAAGACTACCCCTCTTCCAGCGCACACCAAAAGAAATACGCCGGAAAATACGGTTAATTAATCACAACAAGTAACAATATTTGATTTCAAAATTATGATGATTTTGTAGTCAAATCACTAATATGAAATAAAATTATTTTTTCTACCTTTGTTGTCTGACCAATTTATTCTCTGATCATGCTGGTCCCGATCTGAGGCTTCTGCTTTCCTGTCTTCTCTTAGCTCTGTTTCTGTGGTCTATGGTCCATCTGCCATTTCTTATCTCTTCTTTCGTTTTCTTCACTTCTTTCCATCAGCCTATTTCCAGTCCCAGTAACCCTCCCCAGTATCAGCCCCTTTCCAGTCCTCACTCCCAGTACCTTCCAATGTCAACTTGCATTCCCATGATTGCCACTGGTGTCCATTCCCTTCCAGTCCCCCTCCTTCCCCACTGACCAGTCCCTTCTAGTACAAATACCATGGCAGCCCCTCTCAGATCCACTCCCTTCCAGTTCCATTCTCCCATCCCCTCGCATCAGCCCATTTGTAGCCTTAGCCCCCAGTTTTCTTCCAGGGCCATCAGCTCTATCCTCCCCTCCCCACAATCAGCCCATTCTCAGTCAAAGCCCCCCAATCAGCTCACTTCCAGTGCTAATCCCCCCTCAACCCCATTACCAGTGCTAGCCTCCCCTAATCAGCCCAATACCACCAGTCCTACCCCCCCATCACCAGTCCTATCCCCCCATCAGCCCATTTCCAGTCCTAACCTCACCGATCAGCTCATTTCCAATGCTAGCCCCCCATCAGTCCATTATCAGTCATACCCCCCTATCAGCCCATTACCAGTCCCAACCCCCCCCCTTGATCAGTCCATTCCAGTCCTAGCCTTCAACCCATTACCAGTCCCCTCCCATCTGCCCATTACCAGTGCTAGCTCCCCCATCAGCCCATTATAATCCTAAGCCGCAATGTCTCTCGCCTCTCTCCAGCATTTATCCCGTCTGTCCAGTATGTCCCTGTCTCTCCCCTTTGTGCATGCCAGCCCCCCTCCCTCCATGTCAGCCCCCGTCCTTCCATCTGTCCATGTCAGCTCCCTCCCTCCCTCCCTGTCAGCCCCACTGTCCATGTCAGCCTCCCTCCATGTCAGTCCCCCCTCTGTCCATGTCAGCCCCCTCCCTCCATCTATCCCTCCTTCCATGTAAGCCCCCCTCCTTCCATCCATCCATATCAGCTCCCTCCCTCCATCCATCCATATCAGCTCCCTCCCTCCATGTAAGCCCCCCTCCTTCCATCCATCCATATCAGCTCCCTCCCTCCATGTAAGCCCCCCTCCTTCCTTCCATCCATATCAGCTCCCTCCCTCCATGTAAGCCCCCCTCCTTCCATCCATCCATATCAGCTCCCTCCCTGCATGTAAGCCCCCCTCCCCCCCCATGTCGTTTGTATCCCCCCCCCTCTCCCCATGTCGATGGTAGCCCCCCCCTCCCCCCATGTCGTTGGTAGCCCCCCCCCTCTCCCCATGTCTACCCCCCCTCTCCCCATTTCGACCCCCCCCCCCTCCCCATGTCGATGGTAGCCCCCCCCCTCTCCCCATGTCGATGGTAGCCCCCCCCTCTCCCCATGTCTTCCTCCCTTCGTCTGCAGCCGCGGCTCCCTGCCTGTTAGGGAACCGCGGCTGTGCTTGTAAAATCGTTGCGGAGCCCTTCCTGTCTTGACGGGCTCCGTGCAGCATTGTCCCGCCTCTAAAGGAAGTTGTAAGTACAACTTCCTTTGGAGGCGGGACAATGCTGCACGGAGCCCGTCAAGAAAGGAAGGGCTCCGCAACGATTTTACAAGCACAGCCGCGGTTCCCTAACAGGCAGGGAGCCGCGGCTGCAGACGAAGGGAGGCAGACACCTGTTTTAGCGGACCTTCCCGCGTGCCAGCTGCAAGGCCTTCGCGTGCCACAGCTGGCACGCGTGCCATAGGTTCGCCATCGCTGGTCTAGGGTAAGGGAGACAGTTCTAAGCCTGTGGACCAATCACAGAAAAAATGATTTCTGTGTAGAAGCTCGTGGAACAGATTGAAAGAGAGCTTGCCGAGAAGACTGAAGAGTTCAGCCTCGTTAATATCAAAACTAAAGAAGCCGCAGTACAACAGCAATGTTCACAAATCATAATCACCTGCAGCAGGGCTATACTGAGCTATAATTGCACCCTGTGCGACTTGCACATCAGGTGCGCCCAACCCCCACACTCTGTCATCATCTCATAGCCTTCCTGTCCAGCCGGCTGCCCGCCCTTGCCCACTTTCTGTCTTCTCGGAGGTAGTAGCAGCGAAACAGGCCTGACTTCCAGTTAAAAACCCAAGCAAGACTTATATGCAGTTCTGGTCCCTCTCTCCCTTCTCTGATGTAGGTCAAGTCAGAGGAGGAAGGGACCAGACCAGCCATTCAAACGCAGGTCTTTGCAACTTCACGCTTGGACAGGTGGCCTGGTCCCTCCCTCCTCTGACGTGACATACATCAGAGAAGGGAGAGAGGGACCAGAACTGAATATAAGTGCAGAGTTGAAGGACCCGCGTGGGGTTTTTTTGGTTTTAAATTGGAAGTCAGGTCTGTTTCGCTGCTGCCGGTGCCATTGCCGCTGAGAAAACAAAAAGTGGCGGTAGCAGGGCAACAGCAGGCAGCATGGGGGGGGGGGGGGAGCCAAGGTCAGAAGCCTGAAATGTACCCATAAGCTTTTGTGCCTTGTGCAGCTGTATTGCTTGCACAGGGCTAGGTATGGCGCTGAGCTGCAGAGCAATCCTAAAATCAGAGGCTTCCAATTACAGTTTTAACTTGGGTAACAAATGCAGCTTCTCAATCTGAGATTTCATAGTCAACCAGGAATCTAATTAGACTCCCAACTACATCACGTCTGGAACAGATTGCCCAATGAATTGCATAGAGGCTTGTCACATTCTGTTTTCCAAGTTACTACTACTAGTACTACTACTTATCATTTCTATAACACTACTAAGCATACTCAGCGCTGTACACATAAGAGACAGTCCCTGCCTCACAGAGCTTACAGTCTGTTCAAGATGGGAGACTAGGGTCATTCTATAAGGGAACAATTAAAACGCACATGGGCATAGACAGGAAATCAAGAAGGTCTGGATCCAAAAGCAGCCTCAAAGAGATGATTTTCTAGCCTGGATTTGAACTGCACCAGAGGTGTCGCCTGACAGACCACACCTGGTTGTTTAGACTGGCATATGAAGGATAACTTATATTAATCCATTGATTTCTTTGACATTTATTGTTGTGCTAAGCTGGTATCTGAAGGATATGTTAGTCTACTGAATTTCTTGATAGCCATTGTTGTGTCTGTGAGATGTCCAGAGTGATTGGATGTGTTAATTGATTCCCCTGCTCCTTTATACTAGAAATTGTAAATTGTCTCATCTTTGTCCTATATAGCATAAAATGTTGTGTATATGCCCTTTATTTTATTTTATAAACTGCCTTGATGTACTGTTAAAGGTGATATATCAAATTAATAAACTAAACTCAACAGAATCCCCACACATCAAGTGCACTAGAAATTTCAGTCTCCATCTTATTTATATTAATCTTCAAACTGTTCATAAATATCCACCTAGGACCTAAATCCAAATACTCAGACAATCCAGGACATAATAAAGTGGGCTAAAGCCAAATGGGGAGAGAGATCATAAAATCATCAAAACAGAGCCAATAATCCATCTCTAGTCCTTTCAATTCATAGTGATATAAATAAAAATTTAAAAAACGAGAAAAGAGAGCCAGTCCCTGGGGTACCCTTGAAGTAATTGGGACCCTCATGAATTGGAGTGCTTCATTTTTGAGTGTGATCATAAGGAAAATATACAAACCATTGTAATACCATGAACATAATACCAGTTTCAGTCAGTTCACGTGACACGGTGGAATGAGTAACAGTGTCAAATGTTGCCGACCCATTGAGGCATTCAAGTCAACTGTTGACCTCCACTTGCCAAGAAAGTTTGGTAATCACTGGTTGGCCTCAGGCATCTATGATGCCTCCTCTCTCAGTGAAGTGAAGCTAATATCCCTAGGATGTGGAATGTCATTGGCAAGTGGTCTGACCATGGTATAGGTGTAACCAAAATAAAAGATGGACCATTTGCTTCACCCAGCAGAGAGAAAATAAATGCTAAATTTAAAGCATGTCTTTTCAAGCGCATTGGGCATTGAACCATCTACAAACAGCCAGGGGAGGTCATGGGTGATAACTTTCAACCTCAGATGAGGGGGTTACAACACCAACATGCAAATGAAAATTGCTTACTGAAGATAATTAATACAAACCATAATCAAGACCAAAAAGCCATTCAAGAAATCTTGCAACAAAGTGTCAACCAAATCACAAGGACAGAATACTACATATATTCCCCACAACTTAGTGATTGCCAGCAAAAGATTTCCAGATCTACTGAAGAAGTAGAACCATTTAGCAGTGGATCTTGTGATTACCATTATGCTGTCTTCATGACCAAAAAGGCATGAACAAGATTCTACAATATAATTTAGGACACATAGGGGCATGTTTACTAAACTGCGGTAATGTCATTCACGTTAGGTTCGGCGTTGATGAAACAGATGCCCATATAAAGGAGTGGGCGGGGCAGCACTAAAGCTGTGTCAGATAAGGTGCGTTATAAGACATGTAAGAAGGCATCCTATGAGGCACAGTACAAGGCACGTTATAAGGCACCTTATTAGGCGCAGTACAAGGCATAATCTTAAAATAATCTACAGTAGTTGTGCACTAGAGCTTTGGAAATGCATTGTCCAATACAACATTACAATTGTCTGCCGGTGTTCAGACCTGCATAATCATCTGCAATTAGACCATTGAGCTTAAAGATAATTTTGTTTTTAGTGTGACTTTATGTTTATCTCACTATTAAACTAAGCAATGATTCTTGGTGAACAGGCATTTTACTGACAAGTAATGAATGTCCTCACTGAAGCAGCTCAAAACCCAAGGTCATACAGAGACTCTCTTAACCCAAACAGGACATTAAGTTGCCCTGTGTTCACCTGGTTGGGATAATAAGACTAAACTAAACTGGGGCACTGTGGAGGGTATTTTAAAAGCTCTGTTCATGAGGTGGACGTCTGAAAACAGACACGTAGATGTGCAAATCATAGAGATAGCCCCAGGGCCATTTTAGAAAACTAGGTATATAGATATCCCCAGTGCAAGAATGTCCGTATAGCAGGTGGGAGTTGTGGAGATATGCCCTGGGCGGAGCAAGTCACAGTGCAATTTCAGAATGGCAGAAGCATAGCAGGCCCTGGTTGTTGATGTGTCCATGCCTATACCTGCTGCTGACCTTGAATAAGGTAAAACAAGTGCTTGTTTCATGGCTGCAACGCTTCAAGGGGGAAGAGCAAAATGCACGTACATCGCCATGGTTACTATTTCTTAGCCAAAGAAACCTCCCGTAAATACATAGAAGACAACGTGTGCCACTGAGTCAATGCTGACTCCTAGCAACTAAGCATCCCCGGGGTTTTCTTGGGAAGGTGTGCCCAGGCCTTTCTTCCAAGGTAACGGAGAGTAAAGTGATTTGCCCAAGGTCACAAAAGTACTAGTGGGAATCAAACACTAATCTATTGGTCACTAGACCACTGCTCTAATCACTAGGCTACTCCTCCAGACATATTGCTGACTTGCCATTGAATGTCTGAGTATCTAGAATGGCAGGCCAGGAGGTGCCACTCTCATAACATAGACTCCCCTCTTCTGAGGCCAGGGGATCCAAGTACTTGACCTGGATCTGCGGGCATGCACTTTGGAAATGTTCAAATTTGTAAAATGGCCTACTACTACTACTGATTATTTATATAGCGCTACAAGGCATACACAGCACTGTACATTATACATGTAGAAAGACAGTCCCTGCTTGTCAGAGCTTTCAATCTAGTCAAGACAGATAATACAACAGCTAAGGACAAGGAAACAACTAGAGAAGGCAAGTAGACCTATAGGAGACTTAAACAAATCAGGATCCAAAAAAAGCCTCAAAGAGGTGAGCCTTTAGCATGGATTTGAAAAGGGACAGGGATGAGGCCCGATGTACAGACTCAGGTAATTCGTTCCAGGCATAAGGACCAGCATGGTGAAAGGATGGAAGTCTGGAATTGGCAGTGGAAGAAGGGGGCACAGACAGTAGTAATCCACCAGAAGAGTGGAGTTCATGAGGAGCGGTGAGAGAGATGAGAGAAGAAAGGTAGTGAGGAGCAACAGAATGAGTGCATTTATAGGTCAGTAGAAGAAGTTTTAACTGGATACAGAAGTGGATGGTGAACCAATGAAGTGACTTGAGAAGATGGGTCATATGAGTATATCAGGGCTGGCAGAAGATAAGGCGCGCAGCTGAGTTTTGAACAGATTGAAGGGGAGAGAAACGATTCAGAGGAAGACCAGCAAGGATGAGATTGCAATAGTCAAGACAGGAGGTGACTAAAGAATGGTTAAGTGTTTTAGTATTGTGTTCAGAAGAGAAAGGGCAAATTTTGCTGATGTTATAGAGAAAGAAATGACAGGTTTTAACTATCAACTGGATGTGTGTGGAGACGGAGAATGAGGAGTCAAAGAAGACCCCAAGGTTGGGAACTGAGGAAAGAAGGAGTAGAAGGGCATTATCCAAAGAGATTGACAAAGGAGGAAAAATAAGAAGCTTGGTTTTGGCCATGTTCAATTTCAAAAAATGGTGAGACATCCAGAATGTGATTTATTTATTTATACTATGCTCTTTAGAATCAATGCAGTTTGCATGTATACTAACAGGTACTTTTTATTCCCTTGTCCCTGAAAGGCTCACAATCTAGGTGTACCTGAGGCAATGGAGGGTTAAGGGGGTTGCCAAAGGCCACAAGGAGTGGCCATGGGGCTAGAGACCCCAGTCCCTCTGGCCTGAGGTTGCTTGTCTCCATGCAGGAATTGAACCCCTGGCCCTCTGGCATGAGGTAACTTGTCCCAACCACTGAGCAACTCCTCCCTCCTTTTTGTGATGTGATGTCAGAAAGGCAGGCAGAGATCCAGGCCTGGATTGCCAGAGAGATATCAGGTGTAGAAAAATAGATCTGAGAGTCATCAAGCCCAAGCCCACCTCAAACTCACCCATCACTCTGCCTTTTTCTTCCTTGCCCCTGCATTCTGGAATTCACTCCCGTTAGTTTTGCGCACCAAGGCCTCTTTTCCTCACTTTAAGGCAATGTTGAAGACTCACCTATTTCACCTAGCATTTGATCTCTCCCCCCCCCCCCCCGACCCCTAGAGTCCCTCCCTGCCAGGTACTACACTCCTATTTTCCCCCTTCTGTGTGTCACTACTCTCTTTTCCTCTCTGTCTTTTCTGCCTGTTCTCCTGCTTTCCTATCTGATTAATGACATTCCTTTCATCTTTTGTCCTTCTCTGCAGCCATTTTTGATTGTACACCGCTCTGATGCTATCTCCTGGGCTGTATATCAAATGCTGCAATAAAGATAAAGACGAGAGGAGATGAGTGCACCAAGGGACTGGGTATAGAGAGAGAAAAGGAGTGGGCCCAAGATAGACCCTTGGGGTACATCAACTGAGAGTCGGAGAGTAGTAGAGGAGGTTCCACCAGAACAAACACTGAAAGAGCGATGGGAGAAATAAGAAGAGAACCAGGATAGCACAGAGCCCTTAAAACCAAGTAAGGACAAGGTGTCAAGGAGAACAGGTCAACAGTTTCAAAAGCAGCAGAAAGGTCAAGAAGGATGAGGATTGAGTAAAGGCCCTTGGATTTTGCCAGAAAACAGGCCTACACTTGTGCATGTACCCAGCCGTGCTATCTGTCTGGGGTCTGTCTCCAGAACGGATTAATGGGACATTCATTTTTTTGGGGTGGAGAAGGAGCAGTTTCAAAAGAGATTGCTGTCATTCCCCCAGTTTTTGAACATTCTTCCTAGATGTCCCTTCTAAGATGGTGTGCGCCATCAGGCACATATGTAGACCTTGACACCCATAGAGAATAATCAGGACCCTTGTCTGCTATTTTTTTTATCTGGGCTCTAGCAATTCTCTTTCAATTTCTGTCTTACTGCTTCTCAGTTTTAGAAAACGGCTTTTTATTCTTTGCGGAAATTACATCTTTCTCCCTCCCTCTGATTCATAGACGTGTTAGCTCTACCAGTGAGTTATGAATTTTTCATCATTGCATCATATATTAATAAGGCTGACCAGGAACTGGCACATAGGAGAAAAGAACATTCATGAAACGCGGGGAATTATTTTTTTAAATAAATAATTATATGTTTAATAGAAAGCTAATTAGATGGCTCCAGAACTAATTACAGATTGGCAGAATAGGGCTATCTGATTATGTGCTTTTCCAGCTGAAATCCTAATAACAAATGAAAGAAATGGAGAGAGCAGTAGGATAAAAAATAAGCAAGGCAGAAGGTCTGAAACGAGTCCTTATTAGCATGCATAATTAACAATGGGCTGTTCCAAAACAGAATAAAATGTGGCTGAGTGGTGGTAATGCTTCCGTTTTTCTGCTGATTTCACCATCTGCATAGCCCATAGCAGGAATCCTCAACTGGAACCCTCCACGCATGTTGCTCACTAGTCATCATTAGCTTCCCAGATTATTTTGTACAATTCTAATAATCTTCCTTGTTATTATTACTATTCCATTATTGCTTCCAAACCTAAATTAGCCGACCTCTCTAAATATCATGGGTTATGAATTCCCTTTCAGTAATCATTGCAATTTGCGTCTTTATGAATACCCAAGTGGCTATTTGCACATGTTCCTGTGGGGGAGGAAAGGGCTGGGGGCCAAAGACTATACACTGGCTCTAAGTAGAATCCCTCCCTGTTTGTTTACTACAGGTGTAATGAAATGGAAAAACAATCCTTCTTGTTTGCAAAGAGTAAAAATTGCTGGTTTATGTGAAGCCTTTGTTCAGGTAGAGCTCAACCTTCTGTTTAGGATTCTGTTTGTTAGTTTGTAGCTGTTAATCTCCAGGAACAAGCAGGAATGAGTCTTCACATATGGGTACGTCGGTACTGACGGAGCCTGCGCGGGAACGCTCCCCAGCGTCCAATCAGAAAGCTTTTCGGAGCATCCCACAGCACCTGCGTGCTGCCTTCCCGCCTTTCCCAATTGTCTCTCCTCAGTTTTCGTTTTCCGCGGAGCCGGCAGGACGTCCTCCTGTCACCGCAGAAAATTCTTGTTTTATTTCTTTAGTTTTCTTGTGGTCGCGGCTGTCTCCCTGACGCCACCAGTACCGCCGGTGTTTTATTTCTTTTCTTGTGAAATTTTCCTTGTTCAAGGACTATTTTTTCTTCATAGTGTCTCATGGTTTCTCAGGCCTTTTAGGCCTCTTCTTTTTCCTCATGGAACCGCCAGCCACTTTCTCCAAGAAATGTTCACACTGTGGTGGTACAACTTTATTTTTAGACCCTCAAAGTCGGTGTCTAACCTGTTTGGGTCCTGACCTTTTTCCTCCGGAGCCTTTGGGCAACAGTTTGGTGAGAAGAGGATTTCAACATCGAGGTTCCCTCGATACACGGTTCCCCTCCAACTTCAGGGCACCGTCCCTTTCTTCTTCTACACAGGATCAGGTAACCCACAAACAGTCTGTTAAGACTAGCCAATCCTCGAGTGGTAGGTCTGATGCACAGCATGTAGACGGCTCCGGCCTTGCCCTTGAGGGCCCACTGGCTTCAAAACCCTGGCGGGAGTCTTCGGTCTTCAAAGCGTATGAGGGGTTTCAGGTTGTTCCTGGGGTTCACCCCTCACAGAACATACCTGAGCCGTGTCCGGTGGTGGCATCCGCTTCGAGCGGTACCAATACCCTGGCTCCGGCACTGGTGTTGGATGAAACACTCCTCACCAGGGATCGTCATCTGGCGTTCGGTACCTTCGGGACCGGTGGATACTCCCCAGACTGACTTTCCGGTATCGGTACCGACACCGATACGACCACCGACGTCGGTACCCTCCAGACGTGCATCGATAGACTCGCTTCCTTCGATGCCGAGTCTGGAATTGATTTCCAGTCTGGAGGATTGGGTACCGACTCGCCTTGGTACTGGCTCCCGTCAGTACTGAAGGCTCAGTTCCGATGATTCGGATCCGCAACTCTCGGTTCCTCTGATGCCGTTTGAGTTGCCACCGGTTGGCCTTTATCCACCGGTATCAGACACGGTACCGAAGTCGGTACCGATGTCCACATTACCCTTGCGGTTGGTGCCTGCCGTGCTTCGCTCATCAGGCTCACTGCCCTCGATGCCGAGTTTGCAATCGATCTCTAGTCTGGAAGACTGGGTACCGGAACGCCTTGGTACCGATACCGATCGGTACCGGAGGCTCGGTACCGAGGATGGCTGCCGGAGGCTTTCGGTTACCTCGGTACAGATTGAGCTGTCACCGATGGCTGCTCCGATGTCTGTGTCGGCTTTGGCTCTGACATCGGTACCGGTATCGGCATCGGTACCAGTATCCACAGTAGCATTGTGGCCAGCTCCTGCCATGCTTTTTTCAACAGGATCGCTCCCTTCTGTACCAAGCTTGGAGTCGATACCTGGCATGGACGATGTGGTACTGACGGTCGCTGCTCCTGACAACCAGTACTGGCGATCATCCTTTAAGGATCCCACCCTGCACCATGCAGGATCTTCTATTCCTATATATTTGGGTAGATCCTTTGGTGCTCAGGCTAGTTCTTCAGATCTAACCTGTCCAAAGAAGATTCCCATTGGAGATCCCTCTTTTCAGAGTTTCCTCCTGGAAATAGCAAGATCACTTGCCATTCCTATCCCTGGACATGATCCTGCACAAGGCTCTGTTCCTACCAAAGCAAAGGAGAACATAATGCTTCCTTTGCATCATTCCTTGCAGGATCTCCTTCTATGTATGTGGGAAGCACCTTTAAGGGTACCCCCACCTTCCAGAGCAACTGATCTCCTATATCAGGTGCCCCCCTCTCCAGGGTTTCAAAAGACTCAACTTCCTCATCATTCCATAGTAGTGGAATCAGCAATGAGGCGAGTAAAGAGTAAGAAAAAGCACTCTTCTTATCCGCCAGGTCGTGAGTCTAAGACACTAGATGCCTTTGGACGTCAAACCTTCCAGACATCTATGCTTTCTGCAAGAATTCTCTCATATATTTTTTATATGAGTCTATCTCTTGAGGAGGTCACAAAGAAATTACATCTTTTGACTCCTTTTCTTCCAGATTCCAAGAGTGCAGACTATTCCTCACTGCTTAAGCATATCCAGAATATCTCTTGGTTTCTTTCTCGTGCTTCCCTAGACTCTTTTGAGTCTGTTAGCAGGACTTCTGCTATAGCTATAAGGGCACGACATAGAGCCTGGCTCCAAGCTTCAGACTTGGACAAATGGGCACAACAAAGACTGGAACATACTCCTTGCACTGGAGAAAATCTTTTCAACAAGGAGTCTTTACGTCAGGTTACTCAGTTGTCCATTGATTTACCTGTTCCTAGGGGCTGTTCTACGCCGTCTTCTGTCCCAGTAGGTAGTAAATGTCCTACCAAACTTTCTTCCCATAGGAGAAGAAGGTTTTATTCATCATCTGCCCATCATACAGATGTTCCCAAACAGGGGAAGCATCGTCCTGGTCTGAAGAATCCAACCTCTCACCAGGCTCAGCAAACCCAGCAACCGCAGGGTTTCTGATCAATCATCATCAGATGCTTGTGACTCTTGGGGTTTAGAGTCTGCAGTTTGCTTCTTCTCAATAGAGGCAATCCACTGCTTTCATTTTAAACCCTAGACATGGATCTCTTCCCAAAAGACATCCATTTTTTCTGTGTTTCTATGAGCTGTCAGGATGTTCATGCCTATAAGTCACAGGTTTCTCCTCTTCTTCCTGCTAGGGAAAGAGGTCTAACCACTATCAAACGATAGTTTCCTGTGCCAGCATGTATTTTTTTCCTTTCTATAGACTTACTACTTGGTAAGTCTTCTTCAGCTCCATTCTCTTTACCCTCTTACCAAGCTTTTTCCTCTGTAAGAGCGGTATTACTTCACTGGAGGGCTTTTTCTTCAGCCTCTCTAGTTTTGTCACTTTTCCAGTGTGGAGTTTTCCTCTCTGAGTTAGCTCCTCTTTTTCAATCTTGCTTTGGGGCAGCTTATCAGACATGTCCAGAGTTTTCTACTCCTGTTCTGTCTGTTCTTTCTGTTTTTAAACAGTAAGATTCTTTCTGCTGTCTTGCTAGCAGCTGCCTATGCAGGAGCCTTAATGTTTGGACCACTGGTTCTTGTCCACAAACAACCAGATTTGTCCTCCACAAATTACCCTTGTGGTAAGTCTAAGTAGTGGCTCCAAGTCAGTGCTTTCATCTATCTTGGAAATTATTTCACTACAGGCTTTTGGATTGTCTTCTATTTCTGCCATCTCCATTCTCCTGGATTTGGCAGCATAGTTGACAGAGGTACTGGCTCTCCAGCAGCCAGTTCTATCTCCTCATTCTCCTGCATCATGCTCTCTGCAATTCTACAGAGAAGCTCTCCACTATGGGCCCTTGCTAGAGAGCATAGGTTTTTTTTTCTCCAACAGCTATCCTAGATGGTTGGAAAAGGCTTTTCAGTTATGTCTCCCATGACTAGAAGGGTTCTCCCTTTTTTTACTATCTCCTTTTAATATAAAGGACATAGGCCTTCTCTTACATGAAAGCTTAAGGAGTTGCCAATTCCCTGCTTTGGTCCATAGTATTCCCAATTGGGGATATGCTCTTTCTCCTTGCAGCTCGTCCTCATGGTAAGAACGCATGATACCTTTTGCCCTTAAGCAGGTCAACATGGTATCTCATTTCTATGCGTCTTCTGTCCACTTACCATGCTAGAGTTCTGGAAGACTCGGGACTTGCTGGCTGCAGACTGATATTATCCTCTGCTTTTCACGTAACTGTCCTGGTTATTTCACTAGCTAGCATCCCTGCAAATCATAACCAGGAGGAATAGATTCTCTATATATCTTCTCAAGTAGGCTCCACCTTCTTGTTATTAGATGAATCTTTCCTCTCCACATATCCTATGTGAATACCGTGCTGTAGGCATATATCTGTCTGCTTAATTGCAGACACCCATATATAGGCCTACATATTCATGTCTATAGCATACATCTTACAGAGGTCTATGTCTATCATTTGTGTGTATTTTATGCCCTTTCATTTCTCACTATAGATATATTCTTATATGCCTATCTATATATCTATATGTATATATATATTGTGGTAATGAGGCTTCTGACAAGCATAGAAAAAGGGCTGGTTTTAAAACTTTTTCTTCTGAGCTAAAGCATGGCTCAGGTCATTTAAATCAGCACCTAGAGAGCAAAGCCACATGATTGAGAGTGCTGAGTACAGATCACACCCTGCCTCCATGGCAGCACAGAGTGCAAATGAGAAACACCTGGGGGGATGGGGCAAGGAAACGGGTCTCACACTAAAACATTTAAGTTCTCAGGATCAAAGGCAGAGAGAGAGAGAAGCAGGGAGAGAAGCAGAGGAAGGAACAGAAGGAGCAGAGTCAAGGCGGGAGTCTTGGACAAGGCAGACAAGGGAGTCACGGCAGAGAGGCAAGAAGCCAAAGCCAAGAGAGTCCCGGCAGATTGGACAGTCTAGGAGAGAAAGACTGAGGAGTCTGACCAGAGGCTCTGGAGAATGGCAGAGAAAGTCTGAGCTTCCGCACAGAAGGGATTCTAACAGCAGCTCTTCTACCAGAGACAGCTGTACAGAGTTTGCAAGCCCTTGGGAAGGTAGGAACCCAAACTCTGGGAGAATTGTAGAATACAGCTCAGATAGCAGTGAGGCTGCTGAGAATTCAGAAGGAGAGATTTATCCTTCTGGAAAGCGTGAGAGAAAGTCTGTTCCTAGAAGCCAGGGAATATAGCAGAAACCTGTGAGTGTCTTGCCCAGAAATACAAAGCCGTGCAGCTCATATAGGAAGCCTGAAGGGAGAAAAGGGAATCCCTGGGATGAAATGTTTAAGTTAATGCAACGATTGAAACCTGATTGTGCAAATAAAGATCCAGAGCTGTTTCAGGGTGAAACTGAAGACATGGAGATAGAGTTAACTGGATTGGAGCAGGATACAGAGTTTCTAATGGATTGCTCAACAGCTTATTTTTCATAAGGGGAAAAGCTGAATTGCTAGCCAAAGAGAAAATTCACAACTGTGATAAATGCTCTGAGGTTTTTGAATGCTGAAAGCAAAAGGAAAGGATTATAAATGTGTTTTGCTTAACACTGTTTGAAGCATTAGTCCTGTATGCTGAAGAAAGCTACTTGAGTTCATTATTGTTTCTGTTATACCTTGTTCATGTTCTAAAGAAGATTTACTTTGCTAAAGTCTGATGATACAAAAGAAAATTAATAAATTTCCTGTGAATTGCCTAAAACTACTCGGACTGCTTGTTAAACACAAAACCAGTGTATTCAGAAGCAGAAAGTCACAGGTTCAAGTCCCAGCTGTGGTTCCTGCCAACCCAGTCCCCATATGTTACCCACTACTACAACGTGCTAATACAGACAGCACCTTTATTGCAGATGACGTAAACATGCCCAAGACACCTACATTTTACCCTACGGAGCACAGACACCATAAACATGCACATTACCTAGAGCAGAGTCTCCCAAATGCAGTCCTGGAGGGCCAAACACTATTCCGGTTCCATGCTGCCTCTGATAAAGATGCCTGTGCTGCATTTCTATGTGCCACCCCCATGGTATGCAGATGTATCTCATGCATATTCATGAGGGACAGCATGAAAACCCAAACAGTGTTTGCCACCGCAGGACTGGAGTTGAGAACCTCTGCCGTAAAGCAGCAGCCAACAGGGGCAGACACACCCGCACCCACAGGCCCCATTATCCAAAGCCTCCTGGAGAGGCAGGACTTTGGGCTCTGCGTGCATCTCCCAATACTAGCACTTGCATACCTTAGTAATGCCACCCTAAACCTGGGAATATGGTACACATCTATCAAAAGGTTGCTATGATTACTGGCAGACAGCAATTCCTAGGTTAAGTACAATTGTCTGAGTGAGCTGCAGCATAGCAACCTTTCTGATGTCTGTGGAGTGTGTACAGATCTTGTGTCTGACAGTGTTTACCAACCTGGGGAGTGACTCCTACAGTATTGCGTACCATAGCCATGCCTGCACTGTGCCCAGGACTGGTGTGGTGGCCTGGGCTGCCCAACACCTCTATAGTTGCACAATGCTGGCATAGGTGTGGGGAGTGTGTATCTGTCTATCCAGTGTGTGGTGGCTGCCAACACCCTCCACAGCCCACACTGCTAGCACTGTTGCCAGTATTGGCCAGCCAATGTGCATAATGAGGAGCAAGCTATCGTGGGAATAGCTTGAATAGGGTGGCCTGGCCTGGCCGCATCTGCACAGGGCATAGGGCAATGGCTCGGACATTGTAGTGCCCGGTACCACCTGCACAGACAGGGTGGCCATAGCATGTCCTGCTGGGAGGTCACTCTCACCCTGACTGAGCAGTGACCATGGCATGGCTAGGTTCCCCCATAGTGCTATATAGCATTTTTCTTATGTGATATTTGTGGGTTTTCTTTTGGGGCCCAATCACTGACTTATCTGCTTGGTGTGTATGCTGATATCCCCGTTCTGGGTACATGCAGCTTCTCCCGGACCATGCACTATGGACTAGCTGGTGGACTGTCTGCAACTAGTATGTGTCTTGCTGGAACACCTTGCAGGGTGCAGCGGCTGGAGGCTTGCTGCTGGAGAATGTCAGATAATGGTGGGGGGCAGCTGAGCATTTCCAGACCTGCCGTCTGTCTGCTATTGTGTTATGGATGTGTACTGCTCTGCATTGCCTGCCCTGTAGGGTGTTTGATTCCTAGCAGGACTGGGGTGATGGTCCCCTCTACTGCCACCATTGCAGGGGGGTAGGAAGTGGATCTGTTGGCGGAAGATCTTGTCCCCCACCCTGAGCCCCAGAATGTGCGTTGGGTGGTGGTATGTAATCTCCCTGTGGGTCCCAGCACCCCCATTCACTTACATCATGTGACCATGGCACCCACACAGGGTATGCACTTTTCTGGGTGCATCATAGTCCACAAGGGCTAGATGTGACATACAGATGAACACAGGCATATCCTAGGGGTGTTTGCAAGGACTACCTAATCACACATTGGCACTGATGGGGACCTGCAGCATAGCCTATCTCAGCAAAGCCAGGTGCTGTGAGAATGGTGCTGGGCACCATACCTCTTCCTCAGGGTGAGCACAGGACCCGCACACTGTGACGGTCTGTAGCTACTCTGTGCCACTAACACACACCATCGGCACCCCCTACCAGGCTGAGGTGCTGTGGGGTGCATGCCCCATCTTGTGATCATCTGTAGACTGCTGATTTACATGTGCTGTGCATCCTGGGTACGGATGGGTTGACCCTATCCTGGTAACCACAGCAGAATGTGGGTGTGGTGCCGTGCAGTCCTCCTGTAGCCAGCCAGGTGTTTGTTAGCAGCTCTAGCCCACTGGTTACTTCACTGCCCTTGGAGCCAGAGGTCATGGGTTCAAAACCCACAGTGGTGTTCATCGATAGGGCTGTCTTAGGCATTGTCTATTTTTATTGTATATTAGTGCTGCCAGCAGAACCACCCTCAGGGTACTGTCACCTTAGGGTGGCTCATAAGGCACCCTATAGGGCACCTTATAAGGTGCCTTATATGGTGTCCTATAGGGGACATTATAGGGTGCCTTGGCAGACAGCGCACTTTATAGTGTGCCCTATGGAGTGCCTTCTAGGGTGCCTTATGTGGCACCTTAGGTTACGCCACTGTGAGGGTGTGTTTGCTGGCAGCACTATTAAAATACAACTAAACTTCCTCACAGCTCAATACTTAACCCTTTCCAGGCCAAGCCCAAAACTTTCGGGATCCAAACTTCTGCCTAAATATTCCTATCAAATGGTATATAATACATGACCATAGCAGAGGGAATGTTACTATTGGGACATATTGAATAAGACGGGTACAATTTTCCTGACATATGCAAACATTAACCCGGCTGCAGAATGTAGATTAAAATATTATAGTAGGCTTTCAATGGGTTACACATGACACTTCAGCCAGCTTTATTCATTAGGCACACGGGGGAATCAAACCCATGACCCTTGTACCATCAGTCCGTGTAGCAACCATTGTGCTACAGCTCTGTTTCTGTATTTGGGTGTCTGCGCGCCTTCTTACGCTTAACGCGCAGTAACGCGCCCTGTAACGATCGTTGCTGCGCTGCGCCTTATAACGCGCGTTATCGGTAACGATGTACTGCCCATGTCCTTTTTTGGCATTTCTTCCACTAACGCGGCTCCTAACGCGAATCACACTCACGCAGTTTAGTAAACATACCCCTTAGTCTATTGTTAGTGGGTTTTCATAGTAGAGTCTGTAAGTACTCTGCTGATTGGTTGTTTATGACCTTGTGGATGTTAAGGAGGACATTGTACTTGATTCTAGAGGTGATGGGGAGCCAATGTAATTGCTTAAGGACGGGGGTGATGTCGCTCTGTTGTGATGTTCCTTGTATGAGTCTTGCTGCTAATTTGCTGTCTCCTTCAGCCCTTCCTATTAGCCTTACTCTACCTAAGGTTGTTGACACTACAAATGTGGATGGTGCTTAGTTTGCAACCATGTGTTGGTCGCTAAGAAATTTTTCACCATCTGACACAGAAAAGATACTATCGACCAGTTTCTCCAACTGTGAGACAGACCATATCTTGTATGTCACTGTGTGCCCTTGCAATCTGATTTATGTCTGGAAGACAAATCACAGTACCCACACAAGAATTATAGAACATAGGAGCTACCTTAAGAGAGGAATGGAGCAAAACCACTTGTACAACATTGGCAAGAGAAAAACAAAAGATATTAGATTTAAAATTTCTTGTTATTAAAGTAGTCAGATGCTACTGGAGAGGTGGGAATATACAGTAGATAATTCTCTTCTGCAATTGGAACAGAGGTACATATTTCAAATGTATTCTCTACAACCCAGGTGACTCAATCACGATCTGGACTTTTCTGCTTTTCTATACTGTTATCCGTTTTTTTATAGTGTTTTCTTTTATATTGTTTTTTATTTCCCCTTTTTACTTTTTATCCCCTTTTACTATTTTTTTTTTTTTTTTTTTTTTTTGTTTCTTTGTTGGCCTGGCTCCTTTGATCCCCCTTCTTTCTTCTCCCTCTTTCCCCCTTCCCTGTCCCCTTCTTTCTCCCTCCCCCTCCCCCCCTCTGCCCTCATCCCTCCCCGTCTATCACCCTTTTTAATTACCATTTCTTATGGTAGTTTTATATTATTTTATTTTATCCAGATCACTCTTTTAGACCTTTAATATCTTTTATGTTTGTTGTTAATATTTTATCCCCATGGACCTTTTTCCTTTCATTTTTAGCTCCCATACTGAATTCCCATTTTTAGCTCCCATACAGAATTCAAAAAAGCATGGGACCAATACAGAGGATCTCTAAAGGTAAAAAGTGGACTGTTGTAGTGTTGATATGAAAGGACAGACTAGATAGGCCATGTGGTCTTTTTCTGTCATCATGTTTCTATGTTTCTATGTTACTGTCTGTTCTATCTGCAGTTGTTTTTATCTTTTTAAATCTTTTTTAGCCCTTGTGCCATGGTCCCTGCCATTGTACTCAGCTATACTTTTACCCCCTTTATAAGATCACCCCTTTTTCTAATGATTCCAGCTGGTCTTGCGAATCACCAGTCCCAAATCGCACACCCTCCTTTATATGCTCGTGCTCTGAGTACCTGAGAACCCACCACTGTAGACAGCAGAATAGAATGGACCACTGGGGTCACGGCCAAATTAACTGTTTACCCCATATACCACCAACTAGAGAGCTTCAGAGATGCGGTGGAATTTGGTTAGTAAGACTCCCCTGAACTAAAAAGTAACAATATTTGATTTCATAATTATGATGATTTTGTAGTCAAATAACTAATATGAAATAAAATAATTTTTTCTACCTTTGTTGTCTGACCAATTTATTCTCTGATCATGCTGGTCCCTATCTGAGGCTTCTGCTTTCCTGTCTTCTCTTAGCTCTCTTTCTGTGGTCTATGGTCCATCTGCCATTTCTTATCTCTTCTTTTGTTTTCTTCACTCCTTTCCATCAGCCTATTTCCAGTCCCAACCCCCCCCCCCATTGATCAGTCCATTCCAGGTCCTAGCCCCCCGATCTGCCCATTACCAGTGCTAGCCCCCCCATGTGAGCCCCCCTCTGTCCATGTGAGCCCCCCTCCCTCCCTCCATCCATCCATCCATGTCAGGCCCCCTCTATCCATGTCAGCCCCCTCTCCCTCCCTTCCTCCCTCTGTCCATGTCAGCCCCCTCCCTCCCTCCATTTCAGCCCCCTCCCTCCCCCATGTCAGCCCCATTGCAGGTTCCCTTCCCCCTCCTCCCCTCTCCCTATGTCTGCCTGCTACAGCCCTGTTCTTCTGCAGCCGTGGTTCCCTGTCTCTTAAGGAACCGCGGCTGTGCCTATGAAGCCATTGCGGAGCTTCCCGTCTCTCGACCGGCTCCATGCAGCATTGTTCCGTCTCCAAAGGAAGTTGTTTACCACTTCCTTTGGAGGTGGGACAATGCTGCATGGAGCCCGTCGAGAGACGGGAGGCTCTGCAATGTTTTCACAGGCGCAGCAGCGGTTCCCTAAGAAGCAGGGAGCTGCGGCTGCAGAAGAAGGGAGGCGTGAGTTTGCCGCTGCCGAGAAGCAGAATCGGCGGCGGCAGCAACTTGTGTGATTTTTTATTTTTTTTGAATGGAGTGAGGCGACTCCTTCTAAATCCTGTGGCGACCCCTGTGGGGGTCGCAACCCACAGGTTGAGAACCGCTGGTATAGAAAGACACTGGTGCCCTTGGGCATCTAGTGGTGCTGTTTGCGCTGGTATATGTGCTCAATCTGAGGGTCCCTATTTATTTATTTTATTTATTTATTTAACAGTTCTTCTATACCGCTCTATTTTAGATCAGAGCGGTTTACATTCAACATCAACCATACAACACAGGAACCCTGAGTTGTATTTACAATAAACAGGAGATCAACTTGGAAGTAACTGGGGGGAACTATGTACATTGTATAACATATCTACATCTTATTTACACTGGGGGTCCTGATTCCATTTCAGTGGGTATCTTCTGAGCGATCAGTTGATTATCCTTTTTCATGCTGAGTCTGATTGTTTAATTGCAATGAGTGATTGTCTGAGGGGCATATGTATGATTACTAGTGCTGGATTCAGGGTAGTATGTGGTGAATAGGTGCTGCTTTAATGCCTTCCTGAAGTCAATTAGGTAAGTGATGTTTCGAATAGAGGTGGGGAGAGCGTTCCATGCTCTGGGTGCGTAAATCGTAAAGGCCCTATTTGTCGTTGCTTTTGTGCATTTCGTTATTACTTTTGGGACCTCTAGTGTGTTTTGCATCATGGGTCTTCTGTTTCTGTTCTGTGGTACTTTATGTATCATCTTGCTGAGGGCTGTGGGGGTCGGGGTGTTTGCGGCTTTGAAAGTTAAGGTTAGAACTTTGTGGCGGATTCTTGCTTGAACTGGTAGCCAATGGAGGTTCATCAGTACTGGCGTTATGTGCTCTCTCCGTGAAGCCCCTGTTAGTACTCTTGCCGCAGTGTTCATTGCAAGCTGGAGAGGAGCCAGTGTTGTTTGAGGGAGACCGTGTAGAATTACGTTGGCATAGTCGAAATGTGGTAATATTAATGCCTGATAGATCGAACGGTAGTCGCTGAAGTCAAGCAGCGGTCGGAGATGTTTTAGGGTCCTTATTTTCATGTATACTGTTTTTACTGTGTTTCTTATGTGGGTTTTCAGATCCAGTTGTTGATCCAGTGTAACGCCAAGGTAGCGGATTGTGGGTTTGGTTTTCAGCTCTGTGTTGCCGACCTTTAAAGAGAGTGGAGGGGTGAAGTCCTGGTTTCTTGAGATGAAAAGGACATCTGTTTTACTGTAGTTGATTCTCATGTTTTGTGTGCTGAACCATTCTGCTGTTGCCTCAAAACATCTTGTTAGAGGGGAGAGGTCTGGTTGGTTGGTCCTGAATGGGATGTATAGTAGGATGTCATCTGCGTAGGCTAGACAGTTGACCTTGAATGAACGTGCTAGGGCACATATGGGCTGCATGTAGATGTTAAACATCAATGCAGATAGTGACGAGCCCTGTGGTACACCCTGGTTCTGTAAAAATGGTTCAGAGGTTGTGGAGCCTGACCTTACATGTTGCCATCTATTAGTCAGGTATGACTTGAACCACTTTAGGGCTGTTCCCTGAATTCCTTTCTCGCTGAGGCGTTGTATGAGGATCTCATGGTTCACCGAGTCGAAAGCCGCTGCAATGTCGAGGAATATGAGGGCGAATCCTTGATGCATTTTGTCAGTTCCAGAGACTAGATGGTCAAATAGGTTGGTGAGGAGGGTTTCAACCCCATGTGCTTCTCTGAACCCATGCTGGGAAGGATCCAGTGGGGCTTCAGTATCAATATGCTGTTGGATTTGGCGCTGTACTAACTTTTCGATTACTTTGGCAAGCATAGGGATACTTGAAATTGGTCTGTATGATTCCACTTTCGTTGGGTCCAGCTTGTTATTTTTGAGCAGTGGTCTAATTGATGTTTGTTTCAGACTTTGTGGAAACGATCCGGTTGTAAGAGATTGGTTTATTAATTCGCTCAGATATTGGCTTAAGTCACATCGTAACTCCTTTATCCATAAAGCAGGGCATGGGTCATTGGGTGCAGTAGTGGGGTTGATTGCAGCGATCGTGTCTTCAATCTCTCTGCGTGATATTTTTTCAAAGTCGGATAGTGGTGATGGTTGGGGCAAGTTGTGCTGAGAGCTGTTTTCCGCGGAGTTCGAGGTTGCACCAGCCTGGGTGACTTCAAGTTGTAGGTAGTTGGTTGCAGATGTAGTAGTCTGGATCATTTTTGACTGTAAGTAGTTGGAGTATGCCTGGGGGTGTGGCATCTGTGACTGGTCTGCAGGAGGTTCTCTTATGAGAGATTTCACTATATTGAAGAGATCGTGTGGCTTGTTTAGTGACCGCTTCAAGATGTCGGAATGGTATTGTTTCCGCTTTTTTGTTAATTCATCGCGGTGTGATTTTAGGTGAGCGATGTAAGTATCTTGTGCTTCAGTAGAGTGTCAGGGATATGCTCTGAGATCTAGCTGTAGAGGACATTTTCTGATTTCTTCAGGTCAATACATAGCATTGAACAGACCATTGTCAGAGATGACCAATGCAAGCACAACTAAAATGTTCTCCTACTGCCCTGTATGCTGTGCTGCAAAGTATGTCAGGATATTCATATCACTTTCTACTTGCTGCTGTAACATCTCTGAGTGCATAGAGGTCACCTTCCAGTGTCCTGGTTATACAAAGGACTAGCTTATATGGTCTGTTTTGCATCAGCACATCTGTGTCATCTGTTTTCAAGGGGCACCACACCGTCAGCGTGAGGGACAGGTTCAGGGATGTATGTTTTAACTGAGGAGGCATGACTTCATAGAGACAAGCAGCAGAGGAGCCGTACATCTTCCAGAATTCACTGAGGGCAGGGACATCCACGCCGGTAGCTACCTATACTCATGTCCCGGGGTTTGTGCGTGCCATACCAGAACCATCTATGTCCTCAATTCTGGATCCACAGGCATGTCCAGACCCGCACATATGGAATTAGGGTCAAATGGTGCCCATTTTTCATTTAAACGTGTTCATCGGTCAGATGTGCACATTATGGAATTGCGCACCATGTATCTTTTCTACCTTTATTGGAGACAGTATAATTTGGAGGTGCTTGATGCCTCGGTGCAGTTATACCCTACAGCGGGATTCTTGTTTGGTTGCTGTTTAGTTCCATGCCTTTTGTTTTGCACCTGATATGCTTAATACTTTTGTGATCTTCATGATGATCTGGTATTCCCAGTGGTTCCCCCTCTATATTACATGGTTCCCTTAACTTGCAAGATCTCCTGAATGTCTCTTTTTGTTTAGGTTCTATAGGTTCTTTACTTATTTTTTTCTTGATGCTTAATAAGTATTGTGCCTGCGTCTCTTTACAGTGACTTGTACCTATTTTGTGTATGAATGTTCCATAGTTGACATCCTATAGATCGAAATTGGCATACAGTAAGTCAGCTATTGATTTCTGTCTGAGTTACCCTCTTCTCTTCTTTCCTTTCCTTCTTTGTTATATACAGCCTGATTAGCTTACAGGCATGTTCCCTTGTAGAGAAACTCTTACAATAACACACATCTAATATTTGATTCAGTCTTCTTGGTTTTATTATGTCATGTTATCTGTTTTTCACAATATTTTTATCTAGTCTCCTGTTGTATTGCTGTATATCACCTTCTTGTTTTAACTGAGTTTTAAGTATCATGGTCATATATTTTTCATTTTACACCCATTGTTATTTAAATTCTCTGTAATTTTTTATTGTAATAGCTTTTTATTGTTTTTTTTTATTGAGATTTTTATCTTTATTTAGATTATTTGTTGCTTATCCCATTACAATTTGTATGTTTTTAATTGTTTACTTAAGATCCCTTCACCCCTGACAAAGGCTGCTGCTGAAACACGGCCGTGTAGGGTAGGACCACTAGGCACTCCAATAAAGCTTCTATTCAATTGTCTTCTATGGGCTTCTTTCACCTTGCTGTGTACATGTTTTTCAAGTGCAATCTAGGACATCTAAGTCAGAATGTCTGAAATAAAAGCAGGCGCATCCAGGGACAGACATGATTTCACAAATGTGGATGTGCCCAATATGGACCTCTATGGGGGCATCTACATAGGCATTCCCAGAAGCATATTTCAGAATCTGGTCATCAAGGAATAGCCTAATGGTTAGAGTAGTGGGCTTGGACCAGTGAAGTCAGCATTCAGATACCACTATGGCTGCTATCATTGTATTATTGTATTAGTAGTAGTAGTAGCAACTGTAGTATCATTGAGAATATGCTGAGCACTGGGGATGAGAGAGTCCTTTCTCCTCTGGATGCTTTTCAGCCAAAATGAGCACTTTTCATATGCATATTCATGCCTGGAGCAGGCCAAAACTTAGACACGAGGATGAAGGATGTCCAGGTTCCTGGGAACACCCCAGTCCTGCCTCCAGCTCTTCAGACTTGGATGTCCACAGACCTGGTTTCTAAAGTGACTCTGGAGTCGCCTCTATGCCCATTTTCGGACATCCAAAGCATTAATAGGGCTTCCAAAATGACCCCCCCTAGTGACTAAAATTAGGGCTCATGACCTCAGGGACTGAGCCGCAGCTTTGGGGCATGGATCCCTGGCCAAAGACTAGGATATGTAAATTGGAAGGCAATATAAAATAAGGGGAAAAATCCCATGGTATTTGTGGTTGGGGGCAGGAAGAAACTACTGGGCCCTTCTAAAAATACTTGCATATGGAAAAATAGGAAAGCAAGCAAGCCCAAACCTTGTTTTTCACTCTAATGGCTCATACTAGCAAGCACGTTTGACACTGTTCCATTGCATGGCTAGTTGTGGGTGATCCAGTGGCTACAAGTGCTGGACATGCAGCTTGTTTTTGTGCATACCACAGTAGAAAAGCCGGGGCCATGAGCTGAGATTGTTTAGTAAACTGCAAATTAAGCATTTGCTGCTACATCTTTCTGTAATTATTATCCGATAAAATATTAAATTCTAGTAGAATAATGTACTTTACCTCATGCATAATAAATCAAGAGAATAATTTGATGTTTACACATCTTAGTTAGTTGTTAACAAAAAAACATTGGCTGCTTATCAACCGGTGCTTTTTTTTTAACTGGTGCGTTTACTGAATACGGATTTTAGGGCACAAGGAAATGACATTTGGCAGCACATACCAAAAGCAAATGAGAAACGCAAATGTTGAATGTGACAGCACAAATCTGCTCGAGGGGTCGCAGCATTAAAAGATCCAGATTGTTTTTACTCCTGTCTCTTTGTTGATTTAATGTCAGCCGCTTACACTCCTGTCATCTAATACCTCGTTATGTTGGTTTCTGGACTGTTTTCATCTCACTTGGAAAATGCAGCATAAAAGCCTATTGTATGTAGCAGGACTGCTATATTGTCAAAGATAAACAGTCAAGATGTGAAAGCTGAATCTGTAGAGCTGAGGAATATGTTATATATAGGATGAAAAGCCTTCCCTCTAAATAATGTGTTGTTCGCCAATGAACACAGAAGAACCTATTGAAAAATACTCCAGTTAGTATGTATGTTCATTTAAGCACTGATTCTTTCTAGGTTTTGAAATATTTCTAAGGGAGTTAAAGACCTCAGGCAACTTTGAAAGCATTCATTAAAAATGTAATGCACAAGTCTTTGTAATCATTTGTCTAAAAAATGTCCTATATTTAATATGCAAATCACTGCTTTAACGTTTTGAGCCCGATATTTAAAGGGACATAATAGGCAGTCGGATAAATCCCACTGAGATGTACACTCTGGGGGCACTATATCTTTACAGACTGCTTTGGCATTATCTGGATAGAGGCAGGGTGGTCCAGGCGCGGAGACAGGCGTTATCTGGATAGAGGTGATTTTCAAGGCTACTATTTGGACAACTCTCTGTATAACATAGGACAGCAAAAAACTACCCGAAGCACTATCCTTATATGTTAGTGAGATAGTGAATGGATATTCTCGCTATCCACTGACCAAAGTGATCTGGATACGCTGACCACCATGGGCTTAATATCAGCCCGATGAATTCTCAAGTCCACTTATTAAGAATATAGATAGTTTTCAGATAGGGAAGTTTTTTTGTAAGGTTAACACTTTGGGATTGTTGAGGGGAGCTTTGCTTTATTTAGAATAGATTGTTGGTAAGAGATTTGATGTGTTTAAGATAGTTCTCACCTTTTTTCTTTTATGGCACACTTTTGAGTTTGTTGAATCCTCACAGCACACCCAATCACATTCTGCATGATCTTCCACAAATAGGAAGAAAGCAGCACTTTTCACTGTTGGTGCCTCATGCTGCATGCAATGGAGGTTGTGGTCATGCAGATCTATCTCATGCATAGTCAGGGCTATCCTGAAAACCTGTCTTGTTGGTGGCCATCAAAGACTGGGAATGAAGACCAAGGCTCTGTACCGTGTCTGTCCAATCTCAATACTATCTTTGACTTTACCTCTCACACATTTTCTGGAATTTGTTACTGTTAGTATAACTGGGTTTAAAAAAGGGTTGGACAAGTTCCTGAAAGAAAGGTCCATAAACCATTATTTAAGAGCATCCAGGAAATCCTCCTCTTATCCCGGGACAAGAATTGTGGAACCTGTTTGCCTTTTGGGAACCTGCCAGGTACTTGTTACCTCGATTGGCCACTGTTAGAAACAGGATACAGGGCTTGATGGACCTTGGTCTGACCCAGTATAGCATATCTTATGTCCCCCCCCCAACTCCCATATCCACTTGACTCATATCTACTCACGTTTCATCAGCTCTCTCGTACTTTCTCTCTCCAACTCCATGCTCTTGTACTTTTCACCACATTCGTTCACACACCTCACCCTACCCCCCTTCTTAAGGTTCTCATGAACCTACTATCCAGGATCTCTCTCATCCCTCTATTTGCTCAAAGAAAACCTACCTGTTTTAACCCCTCCCCTTCATCTCCTTACTTGCTCCCTCCCACTGCTGTATTTTGCCTCTAGGATAGAAGAGAAGGGATTTTTGCTTTGCAGTGTCTTTTCCAATTATACCTCCTCCCTTCCTATCCCTGAGTGACAGAAGGGGAGGGGCAAGTCAGAGAGCGGAGCAGTTCTACATTCTATCTACTCCACACTGACCTCGTCCCATCAAGTTCCCTGTATGTTGCCTGGGAGGGGAAGGGTTGGAGCAAGATTTTCCAGTAGAAATGGTACAATAGCCTCATGAACCTATGACTAGTCACGCCCCTGGCTGTCATCGCCAAGGCAACCAAGGACTGTTCCAAGGCACACTAGTTGAGATTAAGGGTGCAGTAGGGTTTGAGATATTTTTAAAGAGTAATCATAGCAGAGGGATATGTAAGGAAAGTATATAAAAGCAAGAGATAAAGAAAACAGGTATGGTTCTTCAAAGAAGTGGTTGCGTTAATTATTTTCAGAGGAGCACAGAAAAGAATGCCGGATAAAAAACTGAAAGATGTAAAGAGAGAAACCAGGATGGCAAAAGCACATGAGGAAGGAAAGTGGCCACAAATGTGAAGCAAGATGGTCAAGACTTTTTTCATATATATTGGGGAAAGGAGAAAGGCCAAAGATGGAATTGCAAGACACAAAGAGGCTGAGGGCCAATTTGTGGAAAGTGATAAGGAAAAAGCAGAATTGCTAAACAAATGCGTCTGTTTACAAAAGAAAATAATGGAGAAGGGCCACACAAGGCTGACAAAGGTAACAAAGGGAATGGAGAAGATGTGACACCATTCATGGAAGAAGATGTTTATGAAGAGCGTGCAAAACTGAAAGTGGACAAGGCCGTGGGACCAGATCAGATACATCCCAGGATACTGAAGGAGCTCAGGGACACTGGGGAGGTACTGCAGAATTGGAGAAGGGCTGACATGGTCCCTCTTCATAAATATGGCAACAGAGAAGAAGCGGCAAACTATAGATTGGTAAGCCTTACCTCAGCAGTAGAAAAAGTAATGGAGAGCCTGCCGAACAAAAAGGATAGTGGTTTTTCTGGAAGCCAATGGTTTGTGCGATCCGTACATCATGGCTTTAACAAGGAAAGATTGTGCCAAACAAATCTGATTGATATCTTTGACTGGGTGACTAGAGAACTAGATCAAGGACATATGATGTATCTGTTCTACTTAGATTTCAACAAAGCCTTTGATGCTGTTCCTCATAGGAGGCTTGTGAACAAACTGAGCAGCCTGGGGATGGATCCCGAGGAGGTGCACTGGATTAAGAAATGGTTGACTGACAGACTACGGAAGATAGTGGTCAATAGAACTAATTCTGGAGAGTAAGTAGTGGAATGCCTAGAGATGGGTCCTGGGACTGCTTCTGTTCAATGTCTTTGTTGGTGATATTGCCGAAGGGTTAAAAGGTTTTTTTTTTTTTCAGATGATATGAGGATTTGCAACAGAGTGGACACTTCAGAGGGAATGGACAGTATGAGAAAAGATCTACAAAAATTATAAGAATGGTCAAATGCTTGCTAAATTAAGATTAAATGTAAAGAAGTGCAGAGCGATGCAGTTGGGATAAAGAAGCTCAAAGGAGAGGCTGGTGTGCATGCACAAAGAGAGGGACCTTGGAGTAATAGTGTCAGAGGATCTCAAGGGGGCAAAGCAAAGTGACCAAGGTGATGGCCAAAGCCAGAAGAATAACCAGCAGGAAGAAGGAGGTATTAGCACCTCTGTACAAGTTATTGGTGAGGCCTCAGGTCATTGGTGAGGCTCCTATTGTGTCCAGTTTTGGAGACTGTACCTTAAAAAGGATATAAGAAGACTTGAAATGGTTCAGAGGAAAACAACCAAGATAATATGGGGCCTGTGCAGAAGGCATATGAGAAAAGACTTGAAGACCTAAATACAGTATGTATACTCTCGAGGAGAGGAGAGATGGGAGGGGGGGGAGGGCGGGGTATGATACAGACCTTTAAATACATAAAGGGTATTAATGAACAATCAAACCTTTTTCAAAGATGCGGAAGCTGTAGAAATAGAGGACATTAAATGAAGCTGCAATGAGGTAAACTTAAAAGCAACATCAAGAGGGGGGCGGAGCCTGATGTCCAGCGGGTAGGACGCTTTGCGTTGAAGCTCCCGAGAGGCCTACTCAGAATCCTGACTTAATACCTATATAAATTTACTATTTTGCTCCGAGCTGACCGGGGCACCTCGGGGGGGATGGCGGCCCACAAACCAGCGCGCTTGGACTTCGGGTCTCCTTCTTCTTCTCACGGAAAACGCTCCAAAACGGAGGTATCCTCCCCGCAGAAGATGGTTCCATTTCGTGAAAACCCCGCAATGCACCTGGAGATTTTGGAGGAAATACGCGGCGTGAAGGAATTGGTGCAGTCTAATGGAGAAGCGCTTCGAGCCATGCGAGAAGACTTTGGAGTGCTCCAAGACCGACTTGAAGGTCTTTCATTACGGCAGGACAATATGGCGGGGGTCCTCGACTCGCACGAGGTGCGCTTGGGCAAACTGGACGAGGCTGAACGCCAGATACAGAATCTTCAAAAGGAGTTGGAAGATAGCAATAATCGCGCCCGTCGCAACAATGTGAGGCTCCTTGGAATGCCGGAGGGAGTGGAAGCAGGAGATATAAGAGAATTCTTGCTCAAAACTCTTCCCTCCTTGCTGAAGATTACTTTTCACAGAGAACTGGAAATCGATCGAGCACACCGTGTTCCTGCCCGCATGGCGCTCAACCGCACGACCCCCCGGCCTATTATCTTTAGCTTGCTACGATATCAACAAGTGGAACAAATTTTACATGCTGCCCGAGCGAATCATCATTTGGAATATGAAGGTCGTAAGGTCTCCTTCTTTCCTGATTTGGCAAAGCCTACTGTTGACCGTCGGAAGAAACTCCTTGCTCTTCGCCCTCGACTTCAACAGCTACAGGCTCGCTTTGGCCTGTTGTATCCAGCGAAGCTCTGAGTGACTCTCCATAACCAGACCAAGACGTTCGAGGATCCTGATCTATTATCAACATTTTTGGACTCCAAAGAAGCAGAACAGATGCGCTAATCCCAAATTTTGGACTCTTATCTGCCGGCTCTGTCCGCCATTTTGAAGGGCCCGATGCGGCGGTCATAGCCCAGCACAGAAATAGCCTGGACTTTCTTTCTTCCTCTGTATGACTTTTGTCTTTGGTCTCCTATCCCTTCATGATGTGTGCCTCGGTCGGATTCGGAGCACGCACAGTCCTACAGGTTATATGTTTTTTCAATTTCGGCCTTCTCTGGGGTTTCTCCCCGCAGACACATGGTCGCCAGTAATTTTGGGGTTTTGCTTCTCCTCTACCGTACTGCGGTTATCTTTGTTAATGTGGGGCGCTTCATTGTATTATATTAGCTTATTTTCCTATGTCATGTGTACAGCCAAGATACAGTCAGTTTGAGGGACACAGTGAAATTATGTGTGCTATCATGCTCAGAATTTTAACTTTTCTGAATGGCCTCATGTAAAATCTTATTATTCATCGTACAAGGCATTGCTGGTCCACTCAGCAGAAAGAAAATCCTTAGCTATCTTAGCCCGAACACGTTGATTAGGTGTTTCTTCAGGAAACGCATTACACTCTGCTGAAACACTGAAACTCAATGCTAGGCCTCACATGGTAGCTGCCTACTCTCCCACCGTTTCCAAATGGTACGGGATAGTCATTCTGGTCAAGAAGTTTTTGCACGCTACTGTACCTGATATTAGCGCTGACATGGAGGGTAGATGGGCCCGTGTACACCTTGAGGTTGGAGATAGTGAATTCACGTGTATTTGCACTATGTCCCGAATGTGGACAACCCTGCTCACTATGCAAGTTTTGCGTAGTTGGCCTCGGCCTCCGCTAATGCTCCATTAATACTTGGTGGCGATTTTATTCAAGTGCTCCCTCAATCTTTTCTTCTCAAACAAGGTGCTTGTTGGTTGGAAGCTCCAGTACCGAGCAGACCTGTGTGGCTAGATATAGTAGCGGGCCTTTGCTCACCGATTCCTCTTACCTTACTCCCTGGTATGACTCTCCCATTAGATTCCCACTATCCACCAATGTTTTTCGACACTTTAGGTGCCTTTAATATTCCTATGCAACCTTTCGACTCCCGACTCTGGTCAGTGTAACTTCAGCATTGCATTCGGAGCACTAGAGTACTCCCGCCATCGGCACTCTCTGCATAAGGTTGATTGGAAACTTCCGATCTCTCGGTAGTTTACCGGGTGTAGCATCCAATTTTACTAAACCTTATGTAATGCTATCACTAGAGATACCTCTATAGCGCAGAAAGTATGGGAGAGAGAATTGCATGTGACTTTAACCTCGGAGCAATGGAGCCTTATCTGGAGCAGAGGGACACGGGTTTCCGACCCGCCTCACTCACTCAGACCCTCTTCTTTCTAGCCCACCGGTGTTTTTTTACACTCCTCACAGTTTAGACATATGGAACACCACTCAGGGTAATGGTTGCTGGACACGTCCTGTGGCCATTGGTTTATTACTTCATTTCATGTTATGTATGAATATCCCGCACTACAGTATAACTGGCGTCGGGTCTGGGGTCGTATTTAGTCTATATTGCACTCTCAGGAGTCCCTTTCTCGGTGGATAGTGGGACTTCGCCCGGTTGCGGGGATTCCCACTCTCCCAAGAAATGGCTTATCTCCTTTTGAACTTTATGCCTGGCATTGCTGTTTCCCTCATTGAGTAATACTGGGAAATTAGCTCCCATCTGAGCCTTAATGAATGGTGGAATCATGCCTGTCTCTACAGTAAATATGAACAAATACCTCGTCTGTGTGCTTCCTCCGTTCAGACTCCTTCTTATTGGTCTTAATGGAAGATGTTCAATGAATATGTACATTTTGCTAAATGCTCTCATCTGACTGTCTAACTTTGTATATATCTCTGTCTCATGATCATGCTGTATTATGGATATTTTTTG
This sequence comes from Ichthyophis bannanicus, assembly GCA_033557465.1. Classification (NCBI taxonomy): domain Eukaryota; kingdom Metazoa; phylum Chordata; class Amphibia; order Gymnophiona; family Ichthyophiidae; genus Ichthyophis; species Ichthyophis bannanicus. Next base: position 964,344,461 of record CM066034.1, on the reverse strand, counting down.
ATTGTCTGATGTATAATCACTGTTAACTGGAAGCGCTCACATGCTGATACAAACGGGTAGAGAAGAAGCACCGGGGTGGGGGGTAATGGGTTTACTTTTCCTTATTGTATACTTGTTTTGTCTTTTTTGGTGTGTTGTTTCTTTGTTTGTTGCAAAATGAAAATAAAAGTTTCAAAAAAAAAAAAAAAGCAACATCAAGAAATACTTCTTCACGGAAAGGCTGATGGATGCCTAAAATGCCTTCTCGAAAGAGCTGGTTGGAGCAAAAACAGTGATGGAATTCAAAAAGGAATGGGACAGACGCAGAGGATCACTACATAGCAAGAGGATGGAATCAAAGCAAACAATCTTAAGCAAAGGCATAGAAGGGGAATAACCTGCACAGAACGGCACATGCCACTCTACAACTCTAGCCACCTTACTGGTCTAACTAGATGGACTATGCTGCTCTTTATCTGCCTTAATTTACCACGTTACTATGTAGAATTATGTTGCTTTCATGTTTTGCAATGTAACCCTCCTAGATCCTATGTTGGGTATGTGGCAAGACTGGCATTTTATGGTCATTCCCTAGGTATGACTTGGCTACGCTGATTTGAACAAGGCCAAACGACATACATTGAACCATGCTGAGTTATATTGACAGGGATTGTTATGTAATAATGTTTTTAAAACATTGATACGGAAACACTGGTTAGTCTGTTTATTCATTCTGTATGGCTTTACTGGCGTACCAAGGGTGGGGCGGTGGGTGGGGCCTTCCCCAGGTGCCAGCTGGGAGGGTGGTGCATCCCCATCATGTAAACAGCCTTGATATCATGAAAGGCAGTATATAAGAAATGTTAAATAAATAAATAATAAATAAATAAATAACAAGCTTACTTTAAAGCTGAGTGGCTTGCCATGCTTCCTCCAATCTAGGCCCATTAGCTGATCGCTCCTGAGCCGAAGTCTTGCGAAGTGTGCTGCGGGAGGGGGGTGCCGGCCGCAAGGGGGGGCACCTACCCCGGGGTCCGAGGGGGCTGGGAATGTCACTGACTGCACACAAAGTATAAATCTCCATCTGTTCATGTCGCAATAAATCTGATTATAAACACCATCTCTTGGACTATGAGGCATGTTATTAAAGCGCTATCTGTTATTGTGGGGTGTAGCACACTGTAAACACACCATGCCTAAAGTTACCATGGAGCCCCATGCTAAAAATTGGCTGCATTAGATGCAGTTACAATGTTCAATCATCCTCCTATGAATGGATCTCTTTTTTTTTTTTTTTTTTTTGCCTAAAAGGCCGTTGAGCTTAATGAACAGTGTCCACAAGAAAAATGTTTCTTATGTACAGTTGACAAGCCTTCTGCAGTATTAGCTGTAGAACTATCAAAGGAGTACATCATCTAATCTCTCATGTTTCAACCCTCTTTAAAGAAAATATTAGCATAGATTGGAAAACATTTGTAATGTTAGTATCTCCCAAGGCCTTCTAATATGGCACTGTATATATTTTATCTTGGAAAAATAGATAACACGCATATGCCTCTTCACCGCTTGTAACAGTATGACTGCCGCATGACAGAATCACTCCATGTAGCCTGGCTTAGAAGTGAGGTTCATGACTGTCATGGTATGCACAAAACTAATCAAAAATAACAAAAAAAGCCCTTAAATGCAAGATTTACTCCTAAGCAAGATTACCCAAATACTTTAATAAACACCTTCAGACCTCACGTAGGCAACAATTGACCTCAGGATGGCTAGAGCCCTACATTTATTTATTTATTTATTTTATTTATTTAACAGCTCTTATATACCGCGCTATTTGACATCAGTGCGGTTTACATTAAACAAAATACACTCAGATTTAGTAAAAGGAAAATAAAGGGAATCACGGTCTGCTCCTGTGTTGCTCATCCCGACGCTGTGATGATTATGACGCTATTCGTGTGTTTATAGATGTTGTGTATGTAATATGAGTGTGATTAGAAGTGAGTGTGCTTAGGTGTAATATTTATTTCCCAGAAGTACTTTTTGTGGTTTTAGGGTACATTAGAGGTGATTGAGTACGGGTTGAATAAAAGTGGCTACATGACCTGTGATATGAGCGTCAGCTGTTCCCTATAGTGATTTTATCACTAAATGTAGGGCTCTAGCCATCCTGAGGTCAATTGTTGCCTATGTGAGGTCTGAAAGTGTTTATTAAAGTATTTAGGTAATCTTGCTTAGGAGTAAATCTTGTATTTAAGGGCTTTTTTTGTTATTTTTGATTATTATATTGCTCTTGGACAGTTGGTGCTTTATGCACAAAACTAACCCATTTGGAGAAACTGTCCAGAGTGAAACCAATTCATCTATTAGGATTGACCTGGACAAGGTGATAACCTTGGGTACATCACCCACAAAGAGTGAGAAGAGAGAAAAGACAAACAGGTTAATTCAGGATCTAGGGCCTGTATACAGACACACAGCCAATCAGAATGAGAGAGAGCCTCTATAGTCTGAAGGTCTAAACACATTGGTCCTGATATTTGAAGGCCCTTACACAGGTAACTTCCTTAGTTACCCATGTAAGGGCCTTATTCGGGATATTCAAAGGGCACCTACCTTTGAATATTCCGGCTAAGTCCCTAACACGCCCAGATGCTATCTGCATAGCAACGGAGTGTGTTAGGGGTGTTCCAGGGTGGAGCGGGGGTAGAGGAAGGGGCTACATGGGTAACAGCGATTTTACCTCGCCTATCTTTAGGGCACAGAGGCTATGCGGGTAGCTTCGAATATCAATCTACCCATGTAGCCTCTGTGGCTGCCAGGGCATGCAGGCTTACCAGCACGGAAGTGAAAATCCGGGTTAGAGGGATTGGCGGGCAGACTATGCGCTGCTGTGGTACATATCTGCCCAACTCAATATCGGGTCCATTGAAATCTCATCCAGAATGTCTTTCACTGTCACCTAGTGGCTAGAAACAATTTGCATTCAAGACTGAGGGTTCGATGCAGAAACCCTACGCTAGAAGCCAGTTCTAAAATTCTAGCACAGGGTTTCCGAACACAAATTTATCACAAAAGGTTTGCTCAGTAATGCTGATAGCCAACCACATACAAATGAGCAGTGGGCACAATGTCTGCACGAAACAAGGAGAGCGAGCAAGGCACGTGCGCACAGGGGTCTGCGTTAGCAGCATTTATATCCTGCACACAAAGAAATACCAGGATGGCTCCTGTGCTATGTGCTGGATTGCCATCGGGTGCATAAATAGCAATATTATTCTGAGTAGAACGTCTGCTGAGAGTAGTACTCGTATTGCTGCTTATGTACCCGATAGCAATCCAGCACGCATGCTAAACACTCTTTTAGCACACTTTCCTTGCCGTTTTATTTCAGCACTGTCTTCAGCAAAGCCAAAAAAAAAATTCAAGGGACTGTACACTGAAGAAATGTTAATTCATTTTTCGCCAGCACTGTCCACAGATCTATCAGCTTGCCCTTAACACCTTCTCAGACCTCTTGTTAAAAACCCAGTACTGAGCTGGTCTTCTACGCACTTCTCTGCATCTGTCCTGCATAGATAATTGCTTCATTACCATCCATTTCAATGGATTTCAATCCAGAGGGTGGTGTTCTTGGTGCATGGCTTGGGCTCGTGATAGGTTACTTCCTGCATTCTCTGTCCGTGCGTGCAGAAAATCCTGCGCCAATACAGTGCTATCGTCTGCGCTATGGGCAGTGCACTTTGTTGCACTGAGCTGTGAATAACACGGGACCTTCCAGATCTTTCCTAAATTCAGCAAACATGGCGTTTCAAAGAACACCCCCTTTGTTAGACAGAGACAGGATCAGGTACAATATACCAGCTGTATCCGCCTTGCCCAACAGATATTTGCTATTCATTTTCATTGTTAGCTGACCTTAGACCAAACATCTGCTGATGGATTGTGTCATACCGGTTTGTCTTTTCTAGGACTGAGCTGAGCCACAGTGCTCTGAGAGTCACATTATAGTGGTTTTTTTTGGGGACAGCTCCCATTTGCCAACTCTACGCTGTTGTTGAATTCTGAGCATCATAATGTTGCATGGCTAATCAACAAAGCAGTAATATGGGTCCCAGCTGTGCAATCCAGACTAAGAAACATCCCCTCTGCAGTCCTGCCTAAGGTGTACTACTGCAGGCCAAGTCTGAAAACAAATTATAGGCGATAACTTTTTATTGGACAAAACTTAAAATGTTACTAACTGTCTCTGGAGAGTGGCGGTGCACCAAAATTACAAGTGACCTTCCATTCTGTTAGCGCACGTTAGTGTTTGCAATAAACTTGAGCCTGAAAATATTATGGTGTTTAGAGTAGATTACCCAGCACTTAAGAAAAATGCTTCAGACTTTACGGGCCGCTTGTACTGACCTTATTAAACAAAATTACAGTGTTTTTTAACCACTAATCTCTTCTAAAAGCATAAGGTAAATGGAAGAAAAAAAACAATTTTAATGGTAATGCTCAGTAACCAACATCATTATCCAACGATGCAGGGTAAAAATGCAGTGCTTTAAATAAGGGACCTTTTTTTCAATTCCCTGAAACCATTATGCTGTATAATAAGGCTGAAAATATCTCTCGGTACCCCTTAGCAATAAAGATGTCCTCCTTTAGAGCATTATTTCTCTTGGAATTCAGAAAAGAAAGATGTAAATGCAGATATAAATAATTTGATTCTCACTCTATGTAGCAAATGTTTTGCTGTGCCAAGTGTAATGTAATATAATGTAAACCACTACTAATCGCAGGAAGAAGCGGTATACAAATGCAACAAAATAAATAAAAGAAAGAACTAAACAAGTTTTAGAAATGAGGAGGGGAATGAGGAACCTCTGCGAGCCTGCAAGCTCATTTTCAACTAGAAACCTTTCAGGATGTTTCTCTTTGAAGACATGGGGAAGGAGGGTCTTTTTTTAAGTTTATATTTTGTACCTGCCTTGAAGCATGTGCCGAGTATCCTCACACACATTTTAATGTCATACTATGGGGTCCTTTTACAGATGGCTTTAATGTGCATGAAGTGCCCTCAGCCCTTCGCTTCATTAACGTGCAGGAAGCTGTAGTAAAAGGGCCCCTATGTGTCTGCTAGAAAGTGGTTGCAAAATCCATGGATACTTTTGTACGAATGGTTCATGACAGCTCCAAATTTTCAAAGGGAAATTTCAGGGCTACCTTCCTCTTTGACAATGTCTTTGAAGGACTGTGAGAAAAAAGTGGCTGTGGGCCTGCAAACTATCTTGGTTTTTCAAAAATTCTCCTAAAAGCTTTACAACCCGTAGAAGCAAATATGCAAAAAAATGAACTCTTTGCCTCCTGTAGATGCTTTCTTGAATTCAGATACTATTCCACGCATCTATCACCTTTTCCGTAAAGAAATATTTTCACGTATTATTCCTGAGTCTACCCCCTTTCACCTTCATCCTATGCCCCTTCGTTGCAGAGCTTGCTTTCAATTGAGAGAGACTCTCCCCCTGTGCATTTATGTCACAGAGAAAACCTAAACATCTAGGGCCCATTTTTCGAAAAGCATTTGCATGGTTTACAGCCCAGTACACTGACAACCTAATAAGAGGAACAGACAAACCTCAAAAAGGATTTATACTCATTTTTCTTATATCAAGGCAGCTTTTGACTCCGTCCCACTTAACAGAATGCTGCAACGACTACAAGACATAGGATTGACTGGAACTACCCTAAAGTAGTTCAAATACTACCTTTACACAGGATCAAGGAGTCCCTCAAGGATCTGCCCTATCATCCTTGCTCTTCAACATCTTCCTCCAACTGTTATACCCAAGCATACGGGCACATAATATACTATACCACATTTATGCTGATGATGTAATGATATACACACCATTCTCAATCAACAACCACATAATCTCACACATTGAGAAATGTTTCAAAGCCATCACAAACTGGCTCTCCGAACATAGCATGACAATAAACTACAAGAAGACAGAGGTTCTGTACATCACCAAAAACAACTTTACACAGCCTCCCACCATGACCATTGCCGGAACTCAGCTGCAAGTCAAACAAGAAGTTCGCTACCCAGGGGTCACACTTGATCAAGTCCTGAACCTTATCCCTCACATCAAGAACATCACGAAATCCATCTATCGCAAACTCAAAACAGTATAACATCTCAAGCCTCTGCTCAGCCCCTATGACTTCCGCTCAGTGTTTCAAGCACTCATTTTTCCCCACCTAGATTACTGTAACCTCATCTTCCAAGGTCTGCTACTATACCCGATGCAACTAGCTCAAAACACCACTGCAAGGATCCTATGCAATGCCTCCAGAGCTGAACACAACACCCCGATACTCAAACGCCTAAACTAGCTACCCATAGGGGAGTGCATAAAATACTAAGTCCTACTCACAATCTTCATGATCAAACATGAACAGTCATCAATCTACATACAATCCCTCATTGAGAAAACACCAAACAACAGATCCAGGCGAACACATACCCTTAACACTCTACACACCCCTTCAACAATTACCAAGACTAACCACATAATATCCAAGTGAGCCTTCTCCCTGTTCACCCCAACCCCCTGGAATACACTGCCGGATGATCTACGTGCCATGAATGACCTGGCAAACTTCAGAAGAAAACCGAAAACCCACCTCTTCCTTGGACACTTTACTGACCCAACTTAACTGATCGGACTTAATGGACCTCTCACACACTAAGCAAAATTCACCCCCTCTCCTCATTCACCTAATTCGCTTACTCATGTAAATATAAGAATGCATTATAGTTCAATGTTACAATGTTCTTTAATGTTATAATTACTAGAAGGTTCTATGTAAAGCCCTGTTGGCCATTTCTGTAATCATGTAAACTGCTTAGACTTGGAGTTACACCGGTATGGAAAAACTGTTAAATAAATAAATGCTGCCTGGTTAGCTCCTGCACCTTAAAGATAGGCAAAGGTTTTCCTCCCTATTTTTTAGACACAGGTCGCTAACCGAACGACATGCAATATTGCTACTGCCCAATTAGCGATAGTCTCTGCTCTGCCCAAGAACGCTCCCAACATACCCTGATGCTAACCGAATAGCATCGGGGTGCATAGGGGAGTTAGAAGAGGATATTCAACGATACTAACCATGTAAGTGCCGTTGAATATCCCCATTTAAGGCATTTACATGGTTTACTGGGCTGTAAACTGTGTAAATGCATTTCAAAAACTGGGCCCTAGATATTTAGGTTTTCTCTATGACATAAATGCACAGGGGGAGAGCCTCCCTCAATTGAAAGCAAGCTCTGCAGCGAGGGGGCATAGGATGAAGTTGAAAGGGGATAGACTCATGAATAATATGTGGAAATATTGTTTTCATTGAATTTTAATAAAATTCCAAGGAAAATTTATATACCATATATACAGTACATATAGCATACATACATCACAAGTCCACATCAAGGAAGTATTCCAGAAGCAAAAAAAGAAAAATATACCTGCCTAGGTCACTGGAAATTAAATATGCAAAGCCCCTTTAAACTAAGTCAAGAGAAAGAATAAAATTAAACAGTCTTCCCCTTATGAAATTCTGACACGGTGGAGCTAGATAATTTATAGTCCTCTCGATCTGCACAGGCCAGTCGGCACAGGTCTCACAGGCACCAGGACCCAATAAGCTACCAGGAAATAGATTGCAAGAGAAGAAACACCTCCGTGGAAATATTAACCGAGTAGCCAGACCTGGCGCTCACCCTTTTCTTTATAACCTTGCTTTCCCCCTCCCCCCCGACCCCCACCCCTCTTTCCCCAACAGCTTTCTCTTTTACCCTTCCCACAAATTGCACTGATAGCCAAGTGTGGTGACAACTGGTCGCAGCTTTATTTCCAACAACATCCAAACAATAACAGGAACAATGATCTCACAACCCCCCCCCCCCCAGCGGAGCGATGCGTCACCAGCCATGCTATTAGCAAAGCGACCTCGCCTCCGCTCCAGCCATGGTCACACCACCGGCAACGTTCCGACCCCCCCTATCCGACTTCGCCATATTACTAGCAAAAGTCTTCCAGGGGTAGTCCGGGTCGAGGGCACCCCGCCCCCATCCCGAGTCGCCTAAGGCTCCGGACCCCGGAAACCTCCGGGATCCCGCCACCGGCACAGGCCCAACTTTACCTGTGCCGCCCCCCCAAACCTACAGAAAGCTGCGACCAGTGTGGCTCACCCCGAATGACTCTCTCCAACACCTCCTGCCAGTCGTTCAAGAGCAAGTCCACCCCCACAGGCGAGAGGTGCACACCATCCGCTCTAAACAACCCTGTACAGGCTACATCAACCCAGGCATGCTGCACCTGATACCCCCCGTTTTTGCAGACCCATCTCCCAATCTGCCGATTTATCTTGGTCAGTCCTCGGGACCATCTCCGCTGCTCCCAGGACGACGGCCTCGGGATAATGTCCTACCATATCAAGACGACTCTGTCCAGCAAACGGAGCAGAGCCGTCAAGTCTTTTTTCGCCGCCCTTATCAGCTGCTTGCAGGACCACTCCGACAAATCATTGCCCCCCAGATGCACCAGCACGACCGCTGGCCGCCCTCGAACCCGCAGATGATGACGAAGCAAAGGCAGCAGTTGAGGCCACCTCAGCCCCCGCTCACCCAGCCATGAAATCGCCACCTGAGCTGGGTCCAGTCCTAGATTCGTCCCGATAGGCCGCACTGCTGCTCTCTGCCCAGCCCAAAAGACAAAGGAGTGTCCTATCATCCAGCAGCCCCTCGCCGTCCGCCCCACACCTGCAACAGAAAATAACAGCATTAATACCCCTCCCCAACCCTAAAGGGCGTCTCACAGCCGCACATAACCTTGAAACGCCCTAGACCGCCATCGGCCAATACTCTGGATCTGTTCCCTCGACAGACCCGCCGCAGCCGCACTGGTGGCCGCCCCGATGCGAAAAGAGTGGGCTGAAAACAACCCCGGATCTTCGCCGATCCTGCGTAGGGCCATGCGCAAAACCGCCGTCACCTGATACCTGGTCACGGATGAAGAGTTCTCATGCACGAACAGCCCTTCGCTACCAACCGGGCGCACACCCAAGTATTCTTCGATGGCAGCCACAGGGCAAGTTACTCCCCCGATCCTCCCGAGCACCACCCACAATCCTTTACCCTTCTGGTCAGTTTTGGACTTGGCTAACAGCACACGAATGCGCCCCAGCTCCCTCCACACGTGCTGCAATCGCAAACAATTACCCAAACCTGCCTTAACCGAATCGGCCGCCAGTTCCCCGACCCTAAAGGCCCCGAAAAACGCCAAACAAAATACCGCCCTAAATAGAACGACCTCGTAGGGCGATGCCGCCACCCCTGGAAACCCATGACACAAGCACTTCAACAAGTCATGGGTAATCGGAAGTCGCCGATCGCGCCGCATTGGCAGCGCCCGCTCCCACCCTTGCATTAACCGCCGAGCCAGGCGCCCTGCCAACTCACCGCCCTGGCAAAAAATTCAAACCCCGCTAGATGCCCCCGCACCGCCGATCTCGTCAACCCCCTCTCCTTCGCCCACCCGACATACCCCCCCAGCAGAGACTCCGACACCTCACTCCCAACACACCCCATGTCGCGCAGATACTCCCACACTCGCTCACACCCCCATCGGTAAGACTCCCACGTGCGCTCCGCTACCGAATTCTGTAATAGGTTCTTCATCTCGTTAGGCCACAGCTCCACAAGCTCCAAGGGACCCCGAACCCTTCCTCGTCCGCCTCCGGCACCAACTGCCGAAACCGCTCCCACTGCAAACGAGAAAGAGCATCAGCGATTTCATTAGCACGACCAGGAATATGGCGGGCTTTCAAATCCACGTTCAAACGCAAACAGGTTAGAATGACTTGACGCATTAATGCCGCTACCATGCTGCAGCGTGGGGTATACTGGTTCACGACTGCTACCACCGCCTCGTTATCACACCACCACACAACCCTACGGTTGGCCAATCTGTCCGGCCATAACGCAAGCGCCACTAAAATTGGAAACAGTTCTAGAAAGGTAATATTCCTCAAAAACCCCTCAGCCTCCCATTCCTGCGGCCATCTTTCAGCACACCAAGCCCCGCTGAAATATATACCCAGACCAACTCCACCAGCCGCATCCGAATACAGCTGCAAATCTTCACTGGAGATCTCCGCTTCCCGCAATACCGAAGTGCCATTAAAGTCCCGTAAAAAGAGATCCCAAATCCGCAAATCCTCCTGCATCACTTTGGACACTCTTATACGATGGTGAGGCTTCCGAACCCCCGCAGTCACCGCCGCCAAGTGCCTAATGAACAACCTCCCCATGGGAATGACCCTACAAGCAAAGTTAAGAGATCCTATTAAAGCCTGCAGCTCCCGCAGATTCAACTTAGACGATGCCAAGGCATTAGCCACCAGCACCCTCAATTTTTCCACCTTCTCCGACAGCAATTTTGCCTCCAAACTTTGTGAGTCCAACTCCACTCCTAAAAAGGTCAACCTCATCGTCGGGCCCACCGTCTTACTTTCCGCCAACGGCACCCCCAACTCATGAGCTAAACTACCAAAACCAACCAACAGCTCGCTACACCCTACTGACCCTGCTTCACCCACAAATAAAAAAATCATCCAGATAATGGACCACCTCCACCCTTCCCACTCTCCGCACCAACTGCCAGTGCAAGAAAGAGCTGAACTTTTCAAAGTAAGCACAAAATACTGAACACCCCATGGGCATACACCCTCGAACTGAAAACTCAACAACCTGAAGGAAGACGGATGAACCGGCAGCAAGCGAAACGCTGACTCGATATCGACCTTTGCCAGCAACACCCCTCGCCCCGCTCTCCTGACTAATTCCGCAGCCCTGTCAAACGACTCATAACGAACCGTGCATAAATCCCGCGGAATCAAATCATTCACGGAGGCCCCAGCCGTGGCAGACAAATTGTGTATCAGCCGAAACTTCCCTGGTTCCTTCTTCGGAATAATTCCTAACGGCGATACCACAAAATCCGGGAATGGAGGATGCTGAAAAGGCCCCGCTATTCTGCCCAACCGCAATTCCTCCGCTATCTTCACCCGAGCTATCGCCCCCCAACGCTGCACACTGGGTGAATTTCGTGCTGAGGAAACTGCAACCACCCCATGCACTGGAACCACAAAACCCAAACTAAATCCCAATTGCAACACTAACTTATCCCGCCTCCGCGGATAAGAACGCAACCACTCACACAAGAGCGGAACCTGAATCGGCGAAGGGGCGAGCTCGACTGGCCCCCACTTACTTGAGCCCAGTCGTCGGCTGAGCCCCGGGCCCCTTTTTAACACATTTTGCTGCCGCATGGGGCCTCCACAGATCGAGCACGCGTGACGGAATTTACAGTCCGGGAAGGGACACATCGACCTATTAAACCTCCACACACATCACCCCCTCCACTGGGGGCCGGCCTCACCTGACCTGTGGCGATTCCCCCCAAAAGGAACGTGCCGCCCCCCCACCACCACCGTCCCCACCTTAACTCCGCTTCCCCCACCCCCCTCCCTTGACCGACATCTGTGTTAGCCAAAGGTTAATGTCTTGAGTGCCCCACGTTAACAACTTGTTCTCCTCCATTTTATCCCGAAACGTCTCATCATAATTAAGCCACGACCATCCCTCATGCACTTGAGACGCCTCAAGAATCGAATCAGCGTAGGACAACAACATCCCATATTGGTGAGGAAAATGTTGCCCCCACAAGCTTGCCAACCGCAAGAACGATTGCACCCAATTAACTACATTCCGCGACACTTTCCGAAGCCGACCCGCCTTCTCGTCTTCCTTCCGTTTTTTCTTACTGTCCCCAGAACGCTTCCTCCCTTCTAGCAAACGAAAAATATCAATATATTTCCACTTCCTAATCTTTCGCCTCAGCTTCTTTGGAACCCCCTCCCACAATTCTGACAACGCAGCCAAGGAAGCCGATCCCACACCTGCTAAACTCCCCTCCACCCGTCCCCCCACGGCTGCCCCATGCCCCACTCCGGCAGCCTCCGACGCTTCAGACGAATCAGACGACGATGAGGAGGAAGACGAGGAGCTGCGCCGATATCGACACACGCGCTTCTTCTTTTTGCGCGCCTTGCCTGACCGCTCGGGCCGTGACCCTCGCTCCAACGATTCGCTCCTGCCCGCCACCCTCAACTCACCTGGCCTGTCCTCGACGCCGCAGTCCTCCGACGAGAGTAGCCCATCGCCTCTAGGCCCCGCAGGCCGCTGCAGATCCTCCGCCCCAGAAGCCTGGACGCTGACTCTTGCTGCTCCCGCCTCCGCGGGGGGCCTCGAATCCATACTCCTCTCGCTACAGGACGCCACCGCTGACGGACCATTACCCGGCGCAGCCATATATGGCACCTGTGAAGACAAAATGGGAAAACCCAATGAAGACAAGCCTGGAGCACCACTTGGGGGCCATGCCCCAGCCCAATCCGACCTGGATGAACCCTGCCCCCCCCAACCAGTGCTCCCACCCTGCACGCTGCCCCGACAGCCCATACAACCCAGAAGGGGACATACCCACAACAGGAGGAGCCAAACCCCCAACCGGAGACATCCACCCCCAACCGTCCCCCCCGCCGCCCCAAATCCCTGCCTAGGTCCCACCCCCCATTGGCCCAAGGGGCCTACTCCCCACCCCTGCCCTCGCTCCTGATCCATTCTCTGAAGCCCCCCGTCCACCCCATCTGTCTGTCCCCCCCTGCACCCCACTACTCCTACTGGGGTCTCCACTGCCCCTGCCTCTGGGGCCCCTGCCAGCCTCTGAGGCCCAACATCCTCAGCCTGCCCCGTGGTACATTCAATCTGCCCCTCCCCTGTACTTGGACCCCTACGCCCCCTCACCAAAACCCGAGCACCTCTCACCCCGCTTTTTCCAACCCCCGTTTTTCTTGTACTCCCAGACCCTGTTCACACCGCTTTGTCCAACCCCCACCCCCTCTGCCCCTTTCCTTGCCTCCCCCTGTCAGCCCGGCCACCCCCCCCTGCCTCCCCCCCTCTTGCCGACTGTTTTCCATCCATCCCGTATAGGTAGTTGCTGTGTTTTTTTTTTTTTTAAACCGGCCAACTCCTGGAGCTCTGCCTGTCACACCTCACCGCCCTCCAAAAAATCCCGAGGCCCGCTTACCAAGCGGCAAACAGGCGCTGCCTTGGCTCCTGAGCCCAACCCCTCAGCCCGCCTGCCACTCGCCTGCTCTGAGGACTTTTGCTCCAGCCGTGCCCGCTCCGATGCACTACCACAACGCCGCCGCCGCCGCACAGTCTGTCTCTCTGCATCCAAACGCGACTGCCTTCTGCTCCTTTCGCCCTCCGACCGTGATCCTTTCGCCCTCCGACCGACAACACCGTCGCGGCACTCCAAGCCCTCACCACGATGCTGCAGGGCCTCCCGCCACACTGCCTGTGCTCCGGCCAGGATCACGCACGCTAGAGCACATGGCAGCCTGCACCCTGATTGGCTCTGCTCACTCCCCTTCCCGAGCGGAGCCAATCAATTCAAAAAATTGCACCGCGTGCACGGCCCACGCGGCACAATTCTCCCCCCGTGCACGAGCAGGGTCCCGCGCCGGGCAGAGCACCCGGTTACGAGCAGGCGCAGGGACCCTGCCCGCGCCTTTATTCTTCTTTGCGGAAAGGGTGATAGATGCATGGAATAGTATCGGAATTCAAGAATGCACCTACAGGAGGAAAAGAGTTCATTTTTTTGCATATTTGCTTCTACGGGTTGTAAAGCTTTTAGGAGAATTTTTGAAAAACCAAGATAGTTTGCAGGTCCACAGTCACTTTTTTTTCTCACAGTCCTTCAAAGACATTTTGAAAGAGGAAGTAGCCCTGAAGTTTCCCTTTGAAAGTCTGGAGCTATCATGAACCATGGCTATAAAAGTATCCATGGATTTTGCATCCACTTTCTAGCAGACGCATAGGGGCCCTTTTACTACAGCTTCCTGCACGTTAATGAAGTGAAGGGCTGAGGGCACTTCATGCACATTAAAGCCATCTGTAAAAGGGCCCCATAGTATGACATTAGTATGTGTGCGAGGATACTGGGCACATGCTTTAAGGCGGGTACACAATTCAGTTACAAAAAGACCCTCCTTCCCCATGTTTTCAAAGTGAAACATCCTGAGAAGTTACTAGTTGAAAATGAGCTTGCAGGCTCGCAGAGATTCCTCATTCCCCTCCCCATTTCTAAAACCTGTTAAATTCTTTCTTTTCTGAATTCCGAGAGAAATAATATTCTAAAGGAGCATCTTTATTGCTAAGGGGTACAAACATATATTTTAGCCTTACTGTGCAGCATAATGGTTTTAGGGAACTGAAAAAAAGGTCCCTTGTTTAAAGCACTGCATTTTTACACAGTAAAAATGACAGGGATAACCCTTGCCTATCTTTAAGGTGGAGAAGCGAACCGGGCACATTCAATATTGCTACTGTTCGGATAGCTACTATGGCTTCTGGTGTGAGCGGTAATTCCCGGATATTGAATGCCAGGGCCGCATATCCAGGTTAAGGATCGGTGGGCACGGCTATGTGCCGTAGGAGCGCATAGCCTGCCCAAATCAACATTGGGCCCCTAGTTTCTGTAAGAAAGATGTGGTAGCAGGCTGTAAAGTTCTGATGGGAGAAAATGTATAGACAAAAAGGCACATTAAGCTGGCATGCCTTATCCATTGGGACGTATCCACTGGGAATTTTGTAAACACTACAACATTGCTGTACTAGAAAAGCACCAGGATCGTAATTCTATGAGAAATGTGGAAAACGGTGTGATGACTAGGGAAAGTTCATGCAAGGAAATCCAACGTGGGTGGTAAAGGGAAAAAAGTACAAGAACAGCTTTGATAATAGAAGTGTCAGTGCCAAATGTCTGTTCCATAAAAAATACTGGGGCATTTCAGTCCAGATCGATGACTGAGGCATATCGGTGCTTTTAAGAAAGTCAGTTTGGTAGTACTTTATAGTTTAGGCTCCTGTTGATATTGCATTAAGTGCAGCGCATTATTGGCAGTCATGAGAGCTAGAGTGTGTTAAGTGCTCTTATGCCCATAGAAATAAAATAGCCGTGGGCACTTAACTCTTGTTAATTTTCATTAATGCACATTAAACTCTTTAGTAAAAGGACTACTTTGTATCTCCCACTGTATTTGTGCATTTGGCACTTGGTTTCCCTTGTTTGCTGATCTAATTCTTTAATGAATGTTTTTCTCTTGTTTTGCAAATTCTGTTGCTTCCTTCCCTACTAGTTTCTCACTTCTTCCTTCCACTTGTCAGAATGCTTGTCTAAATTTAATTATGGAGCTGGATTCTGGACACTTCTTTCATATTTCAACACTTTTTATGTATTTGGATCTGATGATGCTATTTAGTATGCCTGAAGGCGTATGATAGTAGCTTTATATGCATAATCTATTTCAATGAGACCCATTCCTTCTTCATCTTGAAGAATGTACAGTCTTGGCATACGCTGATTCTTAATTTACCTTGTGGGCCTGGAGGAACTTTCTTGTTCATTCATCCAATTTTTCAAGATCTTTAAGAAGTCAGTCTATAGTTCCAAAGCTGCAATTTTGAGAAATGTTTGGGGAATTTTCTTACTGAAGGTCCAGTGGCAATAACATTGAATGAACTTTGTCTAAGTTCGGGGAAGATGCAGGGATTTTTGGAGAGTGTTTTCTGTGAAAATGTCTTCCAAGAGATCTTGAGGTTATGGTGCTCCATTCATAATCCTGAAGAAAAGAAGCAGCAGAGCTATACCCCCAGGACCTCTGTCACTCCTTCCTCTACAAAATTAACAAAATCCTCCCCTTTCTCTCTGAACATATTACTAAAACTCTTATCCATGCTTTAATCACCTCCCATCTGGACTAGTGTAACCTCCTCCTTGCTGGTCTCCCTCAGTGTTATCTTTCTCCTCTTCTATCCATTCAGTACTCTTCTGCTCGGCTAATTTTCTGCCAGCTCCGATATGCTCTTATTACTCGTCTTCTAAAATCTCTTCACTGGCTCCCTTTCCACTTCTGTATCCAATGCAAACTTCTTCTTCTAACTCATTAATGCGTTCACTCCACTGCCCTCATTATCTTTCCTCTCACCTTTCTCCTTATTCCCCCCCCCCCCCCTTGTGAACTCCGCTCCTTGGCTGGCTTTCTTCTCTCGATGCCTTTTCCTTCTACTGCCAGCTTCAGACTTCGATCTTTTCATCTTGCTGCTCCTTATGCCTGGAACAAACTTTCTATTTCTTTACGTCAAGTCTCTTCTCTCCCCCTCTTCAAATCTGCTTTTGATTGCTAATCCTTTATTCTCCTTGTGTCTCCTTCCCTTTTACCACTTGTTTCTTCTGTCTTGTACATTCTGTCTTGACTAGATTGTGAGCTCTTTGAGCAGGGACCATCTTGTTTATGTGTTTATGCAGCACCGCGTATGCCTTGTGGTGCTATTTAAATGATTAATAGTAGTAGCAGTAGAAGAGAATTAAAGTGGAAGATGGAGAGAAAGGACCTGCCAGGTACCAAATCAATGAGAGAAAAAGTGTTGGGACCTTGCTTACATTATCTTTCTGTTTCTGCCTTTTTCCATTTTGCGACATCATGTATTCTTGATTTTGAGGATTTTGTCTAATAAAGATGGTTTTATTAAGAGGATCCTATTGTTTCTTGTGAAATTTTCCAGTATATTGGGGCTTATTTGTAGTCAATCGATGAGGTCTTTGGGGCAACTACCTCCTCTCCCCCATCCTCTAGAACCCCTTAAAGAGGGTAATTTTATAATGGGAGCCTTGCTAATGCACATCGTAGGGCATCTATGATAAGCCTATTTTATAAAGACAAGTAGGTGCCAACTTGTATGTATAACAAATGCCTACATTGCAGATGCGGACATGTATGCTAGCCCTAGAGCTGATGTAATCCTCCATGCCTATATTTTTCAAGTATGCACATAAATAATACTATTTAACAGTCTACTGCACATGTGTACTTGCATGCTGTGCCCGGACTCCATCCACGGCAACACTCGCCGGCAAAGTACATTCCTTTGATGCCAAATCTCGTAATGCGGATCGGTATTTATGAGAGGTCATTTATGAGCATACGTGGCCACACACAGATGGGGATGACTTCATAAAATTACCCCTGAACTGTGTTTTTCTACTGGGGCAAAGCCTCACCACACTGGGAGGGAGGTGGGGCTATACAAAGATTTTCACAATGTCAAAATTCAGACCTAACGGCTGAAAGTAACGTAGTATGTGATGTAACATACTGTATGACAGAAGATAAAGGCAAGCATGGTCCATCTAGTCTGCCCAGCAAGGTGGCAAGAGTAGATGCACCCACCGCTCTGTGCAGGTCACCCCTATTTGTTGAGATATAAGAGATAGTTAAGTTTATTTTGATTTTATCCTGTTGCTATAAAGGGATCCACGGTGTCTGTCCCATGCCATTTTCATTTCTGTCACTGTATTTGCTCCCACCACTTCCATCAGGAGGACATTCCAAGCATCCACCACCCTTTCAGTGAAAAAGTATTTCCTTATGTTGCCTTTCAGTTTAGCCCCTTGCAGCTTCATGTTATGCCTTGTAATATCACAGTTTCCCCGTCTTTGAAAAAGGTTTGTTTGTTCATTAATACTCTTTAAGTATTTAAAGGTCTGAATTATATCTCCCCTGTCCCTCCTCGCCTCTAGGGTATACAGATTTAGGTCTTCGAGTTTCTCTTCATACGTCTTCTAGCTCAGGCTCCAAATCATTTTGGTCACCTTCCTATGAACCGCTTCTAGTCTTTTTGTATCCTTTGTGAGATACGGTCTCCAAAACTGAACACAATATTCCAAGAGAGTCCTCACTAGCAAAGTGTACAGTGGCATTAGTACCTCCTCCTTTCTGCTGGTAATTTCTCTTTGTATGCAACCAGCATCCTTCTGGCTTTGGCCACCACCTTATCACACTGTTTCACTACTTTAGGATCTTCAGAAACAATCACTCCAAGGTCCTTCTCCTGGTCCGTGCACACCAACCTATTGCCCCCTGTCACATACAATTCCCTTGGATTTCTGCATCCTAAGTGCATGACACTGCACTTCTTCACATTAAATCTTAATTGCAAAGAATTAGACCATTCGTCCAGCTTTTGAAGATCTTTCCTCATGTCATCCACTCCCTCAATGGAGTCCACTCTGTTGCAAATTTTTGTGTCATCTGCAAAAAGACAAACTTTTCCATTCAGTCCTTTAGCAATATCACTCACAAATACATTGAATGGTACCAGCCCCAGGACCGATCCCTGGGGCATGCCACTAATCACCTTCCTTTCATCCAAGTGAGTTCATTTGCCATCACCTTCTGTCGTGTGTCAGTCAACCAATTTCTGATCCAGTTCACCATGTTTAACATGGTATCCACAATGACGCCTAAATCTTTTTCCTGGTGGTGGTTCCTAATGTGGAACCTTGCATCATGTAACCATAGTTTGGGTTGATCTTCCCTAGGTGCATAACCTTGCACTTGTCCACATTACATTTCATCTGCCATTTTGATGCCCAGTCTTCCAATTTATCAAGATCCTCTTGCAATTTTTCACAATCCTCTTGGGTTTTAACAACTTTAAATAGTTTTGTGTCATCTGCAAATTTGATAACCTCACTCGTTATTCCACTTTCCAGGTCATTTATGAATATGTCAAAAAGCAGCGGACCCAGCACAGATCCCTGGGGTACACCACTATTCACCTTTCTCCATTGGGAAAATTGGCCATTTAGCCCTACCCTCTGCTTTCTATCTTTTAACCAGTTCCTGATCCACAAAAGTACACTGCCTCCTATCCCATGACTCTTTAGTTTTGCCAAAAGTCTCTGATGAGGGACCTTGTCAAAGGCTTTCTAGAGGTAGTGCCTGGACTTCAGGATAGTCAAGTTAGATTTGCCTTTTCGCGAGGACGTAATTTAAAGGATTTGGTTAGTTCAACTAATTTGACATCTTTTTTGCCAAGTCAGCAGAGCCCTTGGGGCATAGACCCTGTGGTGAATGTTCTGTTTGTTCAGTTGCCTACCCCTTTTCTGACTTTGTCTATCATGGCAAATGCTATAAGTTACATTGTTCCACTAGTTGTGGTTCTTTGTTGGTGGTGTATGGCATCTATTGCCCCTGCAAACACTTGTATGTCAGGAAAACTACCCGTTCTTTTCAGACTAGGCTATTGGAGCATATGAGTAGATTGAATTGTGGGGTGTTACAAGCCCCTTTGGTGAGGCACTGTAAATCTGCTGGTCATGTGTTTTCAGAATTGTGCTGTTTCTGTATCGATCAGCTCCCCATTTTTACAGGTGAGTGAATTGGGGAGGGGGGGGGGGTCAATGTTTAATACGCTGTGAGCAACGATAGATTTTCTGCTTAAATACGGTGGAGCCTAATGGGTTAAATTCTGGCACTGATTACGTTCACCAGCTGTTGTGGGATGGTGGGTGGTTTTACTTTTTCTTTTTCTTGTTTTGAAGTCTTTTTAGTATTTGGATAGTTTGTTGTTCAATGTTTGTATGTGTTTAGAGTTGGTTTTGCTAGTGGTTGCGATATAAGTGGTTGACGCATTTGCAATCAAGTCTTTTGAGTCCTTTTGCTTTGTTTGGAGCTGTGACAGATGTGCCCCCTGTTAAATAATGCTGAATGATATGGTTTATAGCCTGATCGAGCTGCACCAGCACAGTGTTTTTCTTGCTGGGTTTAAAAGCCAGGCAGTTGATATGTGGGCTGTTGAGGTTGCATGCATTGAGCTTTTGACCGCGAGATAGGAATTTTCTATTTCTCCACTTTAGATGCAGTTAAGTAATTGGTTTATGTGAATATGATATGCTGGATTGGTTTTTAGGGGGGTTGTTTTTTCTTTAAGTATGGCTTTCTCACGTCATTTCTTTAGTCTGACGTGGAGTGACTGAGGGGATTTTTTTGTACTTTTGGTAACATTTTTTTTTTTGTTTCTTGTTTGTTACGTGAATTCCCAGCAAATGGTTCTATTCTCTTGAAGTTGGGGTTTTGGCTATGCCCTGAAGAAACTCTGATGGGAGTGAAACTCTGATGGAGACAGGATTTGCGTCAGTTTTAGTCTGGTGTTACAGCCCGGTTGAGTTGTCATTTGTGTTTTTTTAGCTTCTACACTGCAATTTAATTTTTCGGTACAAGTTTAAGAAAAGTGTACCTGCTTGTTGTGGAGTTTTGAAGCTGGGTTTGAAGTCTTTTTTGATATAGTTTTGATATATTTTTCCTGAAATATTTTTGGAGTGTGTGCTTTTTTTTGAGTGGACCGTTTCATTTAGAGCAGCTTTTTTTGCTGTTCTGCATTAAACTAATCCATCTGGATAGCAGCTGACTATCATTGCTGTCCATAAGGTAAGGTACATTGCCCTCGCTCTGCTTTCTCTACATTTGGGCCTTATACAGATAGTGCTGGAGAGGTCAGTAAGAACTTTAACAGCTCTGTCTATATAGAGCGCCACTGAATGCTCATGAATAAGGCACTTTGAATATCCAGTCATCATTATTTGAAAAATAGGAATGCTGCTTACTGTTACAACAGACTAGGAAGGCAGTAAGAGGATGTCCCAGCTATACATAACCAGCCAACGAAGAGGTTTTGAGTACAATGGCTGGAGCTTCAGAAAAATAAGCATTTTTCCTCACCACTGGCATCTTTACTACCTTTTTTCTATTCTCTGAGGAAACGTATGATTTGTTGGGTATAACATCAGAAATAATTAAGAAAAATGTCAAAGCACATGTCCAAACAGGGAATATATCATTTGTTAGATTATAGTTTACTGGGACAGTAGAAAATATTAGCTCAGATGCCTTTAGTGCAAGTTGAGATACAACCTGAGCTATTTTCCCTCCATTAATCATGAGATGTTTCTCATGGTATCATAACGTGGCTTATAAAAACCCCACTGGAATCAATGGGAGTTACAAATGAGATGCCAGGCAACATCTGGAGATGTTTAATGAGAAAAGGGAAAATAGTGAATGTGAAAGGTACTATAGAGAATCAGAATCAGGACCGAAGTTTCTGTGTTTGCACAATTCAGATAAGTGTGTAATCAAACTTGCAATGTTTGACAGGAATTCTTCTGTGTGGTGAACTGTTGTGACTGAAGTAATACATTTCTTTCATTAGTAAATGTAGGAGCCTGTACACTAAAACTGGTAGATGCTACTAGCGGTGTTTTCTGAACGATACTGGACACTGATCTAGCAAGAGGGTAAGGGGGTGTCCTTCTCCAACTCAGCTGGGGTTCACATAGGGCGCATTTAGAGCTGTTGTAAGGTGTGGACAGAGGTTGGGAGAGGAGCAGTGGGGAATAGGCAGAATGTGTCTTGGGTTACTGTTTATGAAGTACTGGGAGGGAGGGGAACTAGAGGAATCTGACTTGGGTGGGTTACTTTGAAAAAGCTGATTGGTGTCAGGATGGGGATCTTTGCCGTGGTGTTTTTTTAAGAGGACATATCCAGTTAGTGCTCATTATCAATACAAACAGGCTAGGATACGCTGAGCAAACCTAGTGGATATAACTATTTAGCTGGTCAAAGTTTGAAAAGCTAGATTGATCCAAATATTGAGCTGAGAACTCAGCTGATTAGATGTTCCTAAAGATGATTAATTAAATTAAATGGTTTTCCATACCTATTCAACTGAAATGTACTTAAAATTAAGTGGTTGTCTTGGCTGCTATTTGAAAATTGACCTACATTAACCAGGTCCTTTCAAGTGGTAAATTTTACATGGTTTCAAAAATATGTTATATGTAACTCAACATGTATATAGTTAAAATATTGTTCCATGTAAAGTATACGGAAATATACTAATTTTTGTTCAATGTAAACCGCCCCTGATCTCTGGAAGGGGCGGTATAGAAGAAACTGTTAAATAAATAAAAATAAATAAACATGGTGACCTTTATCAAGATTTTTAGGCATATCAAGACTTATAACATACTGGGTCAGATGAAAGATCCATCAAGCCCAGTATCCCGTTTTCATTAGTGGCCAATCCAGGTCACAAGTACCTGACATATCCCAAAAGTAAACTGAACATTCAAAATCTCCTCAAAAGGCGCCACAAAACATTAGAAAAATGAAAAAACCCTCCTTATTAACACAAAAGACTCAGGCAAAATCATATTAGAACACCACAACTGTATATATATATTTTAAACCAGCTTTAGACGAAGATTTTTCTTCAGTGGAAAAGACCTCGGTAATCCCTCGAGTCAACAAATATGACGTTTAAGACCAAAAAGGGGAGGGGAGGAGAGGATAAGCCAAAATACAAACAAGGCTGTCTCCATACATGAACGGTCTAGAAAAGCCTCTCTATGGGCTGGTAAAAATGAACTGATGATCTATGGAACTCACTTATAAACAAAGTAACTGTGGCAATAGCAATGCAATGGCATCAACTGCAGTTTATATGAAAAACACATGGAGCCCGATTCAGGGAGGGGGACGTCTGAGCCATCCAGACATCCTTGAGGAAAATGGGCTAGGTAGGACCTGATTCTGGACTGCAAGAACAAAGCATTTCCGAGGTGCACAGAATTTGGCCTGTGGACAGCCTGGCTTGCCCCTGCCACCTGCAGGGACATCCTCCCCACAGGCACCCCCAACTCCCACAGCCTCAGCCCCCCTTTTCCCCATTGGCTGACCCATGCCTGGCCTGATGTGGCCTGAATCAGGTGGCGGGGATATCCCCTACCCGGCCCCAGCCCCAGAGTGGGGGAGATCCCTGGGCCTGATCGCCAGTTTTTTGCTGCTTATTCCACCTTTGAGGACATGTTCAGGAGTGGAGGAGTGGCCTAGTGGTTGGGGCAAGGTACTGAAGGCCAGGGGTTCAAATCCCACTAGAGGACAGCAACCTTGGGCCAGAAGGACTGGGGTTTCTAGTGCCACAGGTGCTCTTTGTGGTCTTGGGCAAGCCACTTAACCCTCCATAGCCCATGTTCCCTGTAAAATAGTTATCTCCAAGTTATAATGCCCTGTTCAATGTAATTTCAGTTTGTTCAATGTAAACCACACTGATGCAGAATAGCGCGGTATATAAGAGAAGGTAAATAAATAAATGTACAGGGAGAGCCAGAGGAGGAATCAGGCCCAGACAACTTGCAGAACTGCATGTCCCACTAGAACATGCAGCCCCACCACCCACATCCCAGAATCAGGCCATTAGCTTTCAAAACCGTCTGAACCCCAACACTGGGTGTTTTGCCAGTCTGGTTCTTCAGGGAATTAGACAGGCTTTCAAAGCTTAATTATTATGCATTGAGGGAAAAATATTTTCTCCTATTTGTTTGAAATGTACTATTTTGTAATGTTTTTTTATTATGATTACATTTCCATAATAGAAAAGGAAAACCATAATAATATAAAGCACAAACAATATATATCACATCAATCACCTATATACATGGACAAGCCCACATCAAGGGAGGAGCATCTGATACCAAAAGAATCAAATTCAACCAAGAAAATAAACACTGAAGCGCTACATTAGGAGATGTAAACATGTTAATTTCCACAACCAACATGTTAATTCCCACAACCAACATGTTAATTCCCACAACCAACTTACCAATTCCCTCTGTCCCTCAAAAAAGTTTGCAATTGAGAGGCATCGAAGAAGTCATAAGACTGACTCTGCGAAGTTATTACACATTTTCAGGGGAATTTCAAATAAAAAGTTGCCCCTAATTGCACAATCCGCTGCTTAAGTTCCAAAAACAGACGTCACCTAGCCTGAGTCTGGCGAGTAACATCAGGAAATATATTAAGTTTATAGCCACAGTACAGCTCATCTTTATGTTGAAAAAAGGCTTTAAGAATTCTGTATTTGGCGGATTCTCACTCCAGTGTTACCACTTATGAATTACATACGAAGAATCCTCTAAAAAGGCAGGGTAATGTGTGAAGAGAATCCATTTCCTCTCCTCCCATACTCGCCGCTCTACTTTTACTAGGAATGTAATACATTTGTGAAACATCAATTGAATCTGTAAAATTAAGAATTTCTGAAAAATATTTTTGAAGCAAAATCTCTGGGGAAAGCAGATGGATTAGGGGAAAGTTCAAAAAGCGTAGATTCTTTGCACGAGCCCCATGCTCTAAAGTTTCCAGTCTGGCTTGAACAGCCAAAGAATCTTTAATAAAGACAGTATTAGTCATAACACCAGACTGGACTTGAGAGTGGGTTTGAGCAAAAGACTTATTTAAACTACAAAGCTGTTTATCCAAATCAGATAACTTATCTGCTACCCCATGCATAAAAGTACATAAAGAGGCTACTGTAGCAGCCAATCTGAGATCTACATTGATCGCCCCAAGCTGGTCTTTGAGAGTCACGTTGCCCTCAGTAGAGGGAGAAAGAACAGCCCCTTTGGTTACGACCCGTGGGCATGTGTGCTGGCTGCTGGTTTAAGTAGGGCCCGCGGTCCTCATCAAGGGAAGTCTTCCAAACACCTGCCCACTCAAGAGCTAATGCCAGCAGACACCTAATTTGTGTACTCTTTGAGAGAGTGACCAATTGGTTGATGTTTACCCATTCCACTTCACGCAGGATTTTATAGACCTCTATCAAATTTTGTCTGGCTAGATTTAGGACAATCGTGTGACTTGTCAAGTTCTGATTGGGCTGTGAGTGACTCCAGTCCATTCACTGGCTGGCTGCAGTGGTGCTTGGTGTACTCCTTTTCTGGCTTCCGCCTCCTCTGAGCCTCTGACCATTGATTTTCCACTGCCTTCTAGCATAGGCCCTACGGCCACGAGGTTTGCAGGTGTGCAAATGGCCCTGTGTGTAGTTGCTGTATGCAACATATAGCTTCTTCCCCAAAGCATGGTGCTATTTGACAGAGCAGCTAAAGGATGGGTTGGATCCTGACTTCTCACATGCAGCCACAGGCAGGCTACAACCATGAAACTAGAATGGAAACAAACTCTACTGCAGCCCAGCAGAGGACATTTACCCTGAATAGCCCCGGCTGCTGTAGATTCCACACCAGGCCTCCTCCTACTTCCCGTCCCCAGGAGGTAGGATTCAGTGCTCATTCAAGACAAGAGAGATAGACAAGACAGAGACAGTGACAACAGCATCCAATCGGTGGCATCCTCAGGTAGGAAGGGGCCAGGGGTTTGGGGCTGGAATTTATTGAACGAGTGGGAATTTGAGGAAAGGAGCCAGCGCCAACTCTGATGTGACCCAGGCAGGGCAAGGGACTTAAAAGAAAAGTCACTGACTGCCCCCTTCAGTCCTGTCCTCCGAGTCAGATACTCTACTGCTTTGCACCTTAAGTTGCTGTCAGCATTGCAGTACTGCTCCTGCAATCTGCCCCCAGACCAGCCTGTGCTCAGATCAAGAAGCCAGGAAGTCAGTCTCTGGAGTCAGAACAAGCCAGAAACATTGCAGGTGTCTGTGAAGGCGGTAGGAACAGGCCTGGAGTATTCTGAAGGATGCCGCCCAAACGTCTGTCGTTATCAGCAAGAATTGATTTCTAGAGCTGTTCTTAACTCCTCCTACCAATCACGAATTGGGAAACTTGTTTATGTTGGAACATTCCAAGTAGTTTTCTTACCGAGCTATCGTTCAAGACCTGCTGTTTCCCAACAAACACAGTTAGTGCTGAAAGTTTATGCTGATCTGTTGCAAAAGGCAAAACCTGTCCTAGAGACATCTTTTGTTCAGCTACATTTAGGCACTGCAAATTAAGGCATACAAACTTATCTTGTCAGAGGAGCGAAAGTGTTACCTACTTAGACTTATCTAACTCTAACATCTGAAGTCAGTCAGATAAATCTGATGGAAATCCTTCTCTTTATGTCTATGAACAACACGTTAGCACTTCAGACCCTGTGTGTAATAAATGCACTAAGGTTTTATTACAGCTTCTTCCATGTGGCGAATGAATTTAGCAGTGCATTAAAAAAAAAAAAAAGCTGAACAGAAGTATATAAATGGCAAAAGAAATGAGTCATTAAGTACAAAACAGAGATAAAAGATGAAAATTAGGATTCGTTTTTTCTTATCACTTGAAGGCAGTCTATAATCATCGTTCTCAGCAGCTATAAAACCCCACACCTGAGACACTGACCTTCTTGGTCAAAATGGAGGCAGTTATGCAGCAAGACATGCTGGGAGAACGAGATAGTTTTGGTCAAAGAGGAGAAACAGGAGCCCTGAGGAGAGAGGAAGGAAGGGAGACGATTGCAGTGAAATCTCAGATCTGCAGGCATATAAGCCATTAGGGATTTAAATGAGGTAATCAAAGCTGATACCGATCCTCTGATAGTCGTTATAGATATAACGATGAGCTATTAGATGGCATCAAGATAAGTTAATATGACGCTGTTTTCCTACTTCCTTGCTGTTGTCACCTTTGACTTTCTGATGGTTCCTGTGCTCCGGCTGTGTTTAGTGTCTTTGGGCCCGATTTTTGAAGGCATTTACATGGGCAACTGCCCAGTTACCAATGAAAATGCCATATCTGGATTTTCGAAGGGCACCTACAAGGGTAGTGCCCTTTGAAAATCCCGGATATGTCCCTAACATGCCCAAATGCTATGCATTTAGCATCAGGGCGTATTAGCGGCATTCTGGGGCAGAGCAGGGGTGGAGGAAAGGGCTAAGCGGGTAGCATCGAAAATCAGTGCTACCCGGCTAGATCCTGTGACTTCCGAGGGTGTGCGGCGAGGTCCATATTTTCAATGCTGGGGCCGCATATGACCCCAGCATTGAAAATCCGGGTTAGGCGGAAGAGGGGCGGGCTATGTGCCAATGCGGCACATAGCACCGCCCAGTTGAAAATCGATCCCTTTATTTTTATCTCAAAATATAGCATCAGAAGATTCAACCTGCATTGTTTCCTTGCCTATGATGCAGAGGGTTGCTAGAGTGCAGTGGGCTGCAGAACTAGGAGTACACAGCAACATTTGCAATGATACTGATTAGCCTAAGATTGCATTTGCTGTCTTTCTGACACAGAAGCACAGAAGAAATGCAGTATCATAGCAGCTGCTAACAGCATTCCCTCCCCTCCTCCCCCAAGGGCATGAAGGTTAATTGTGACTTATGTGGCAAATGGGAAAATTTCAGAGCAGAATTTGAGGACTATTATATAGCAACGGGCTTTCAAGAGAAATCAGCTGAAATGCAGGAAGCTATAGTAAGAAGGCTGATGGGGTGCTAAATGCTGCAATGCTTTTAAGCACAATGTGAGTCTCATAGAAGAGCAGAGGAAGGACACAATTTAGGACAACTATCCAGAGGGTCGCCATGAGTCGACACCGACTTGACGGCACTTAACAACAACAACAAAAGTATAATATATGAAAGATTTTATTTATTTCTGGTTTCTTTCTATACCTCTTTCAGTACTTGTCAAAGTGGTGTACAGTAAAATGTATATTAAAGGAGTCAGAGGAGGGTCTGTAGGCAGGTAAGAAGGTTTGGGAGAGACAGGGGGATGGTGGGGAGAGAGGGGGAGTTAGGAAAGAGAGGGAAAAGAGAGACTAAGATGACCTATGAAAGTGGGTCTTAAGACTAGTCTTGAATTTATTGTAGTTGGATTCCGATTGAAAGTGGATGGGAGGGAGTTCAAAATCAAAGGGGAGAGAAAGTAGAAGGCAGATGTTTGAGTAAAAGCATGTCAGGCCTAGTGGAATGAGGGAAAGAAAGATGTTGTGAGTCTGTGAGCAGATTTATTTATTTAATTAGTAAACATTTGTATACCGCTGCTTCCTACGATCAGCAGCGGTTTACTTTACAGAATCATAATGTATCGTACAATACAGAGAATTTTTAAGCTATACATTTCGATTGAGCAATGATTTAAATAACACAGGAAATAGCAATTAGATACTTTATACATCGGATTGGGGCTCACAAATCTAAAAATACATTTGATTGTAGGTGCGTGGGAGAGGTCCAAAATATACATATATACAAGATTATATACCGGTATTCCAAATGCCGTCATGGCAGGCAAAAGCCATCTCGTTGAGGTAAGGTGTCGCACTTAGGTCGGGTTGTAGTGAGCCTGAAATAAGTGGGTTTTGAGTTTCTTTCTGAATTCACTCAAATTATTTGTTAGTCGCAACTCGTGTGGGAGTTGGTTCCAGTGGATTGGTGCTGTATATGTGAATGCTCTATTGCTTGTTTCTGCTTTGACAGTTCTTATGCTGATTGGGACACAGAGAGTGTTGAGATTTATGGTTCTTCTGTTCCTGTTGTGTGGTTGTATAGTGATTAGGTTGTCGAGGTAGGAGGGTGCAATGTTGTGAATGAGCTTAAACGTTGTTATGAGGAGTTTGAAAATGATGCGAGCGGTTACCGGGAGCCAATGCAGTTCCATTAGCACTGGGGTTATGTGATCTGTGACGCTTTTTTCCATGATGACTCTTGCCGCAACATTTTGAGCCATTTGCAAGATATTTAGGGTGTTCTTCGGAAGCCCTTGCAGGATGGCGTTGCAGTAGTCTAGGTGAGGAATGATTAGAGCTTGTGCAACAGCCCTGATGTCAGATTTCTCGAGGATATTGCGAAGTGGTTGCAGAACTTTCAATTTGTAAAATATGGCTCGGTTAATTGTTCGGAGGTGCTTATCCATCTTAAGGTTGCTGTCCAGTAGGACCCCTAGATATTTTATTGCAGGCTTCATATGATATGTGTTTTTGTTGAGGGTGACTGTGGTGGGTGGGATGAAATTGGTTTTCTTGGAGATAAACATGACCTCTGTTTTCTTGTGGTTTACTGACATGTTGTTTTGTTGAAGCCATGTTTGAAGCATGTCAAGGCATTCTTCTAGCGGAGAGAAATCTGGTTGTGTTATGTCAAGTTGTGAGTAGAGCATCACATTGTCAGCATAGATGTGGTAATTGATGTTGCATTTTTGAAAGATTTTGCAGACCGGTTTCATATACAAATTGAATAGGAGAGATGATAAGGTGGACCCTTGCGGAATCCCCTGGGTTTGGGGGAAGGGATCGGCTTTATCGTCATTGAATTGGACTTGTTGCATCCTATTGGATATGTATGATGCAAACCACTTTAAAGGGGTCCCTGTTATGCCTATGGATGCAAGACGGTTTAAGAGGGTGCCGTGGTGTACTGTATCAAATGCAGCTGATATGTCAATAAATATAAGTATGAACATAGCATTTTTGTTCTCGAGACCCCTGAGGAGGTTGTCAAGGAGTGCTAGCAGCAGGGTTTCTACTCCGTGATGCTGACGAAACCCACATTGATGTACATCTAAGGCTTTCCTATCGTCAATGTGATCCTGCAGCTGCTGCTGGACCGCCTTTTCGATTGATTTAGCTAAGAATGATATGCTCGAGATCGGTCGATATGATGCAGGATCACTTTTGTTGAGCGTTTTGTTCTTTAAGATGGGTCTTATAAGTGATCTCTTGAGGTGGTCAGCATTGTACCTTGTTGGAGTGACTGGTTAACAATGTAGGAGATAGGTTTTGCGATTTCTTTCTTGGTTGCTTATATCCAAGCCGCTGGGCATGGGTCAAGAGGGGAGGTGGTGGATTTTAAGTTGGTTATGATGTTTATGATCTGTTGCTCACCCAATTGCTGGAAGGTATTCCATTCTGCTGTAGACTCTGCCTGAGAGACGGTGTTGGTTTCTTGAGGGGTGAGGACTAAAGACTTGCTTTGATCGATGATTGTGGGTACTTGCGGGTGAAGTTTCTTGGCGTAATGGTCTGCAAGCGTCTGGGTCTTTATTTCATCGGCATAGACGGTGTCCTGGGAGGTTTTGGTGAGTGATTTGACAAGCTCAAATAGCTCTCTGGGTCTATTAAGAGCTTTATTGAGTAGGTTAGTGTGGTGAATCTTTTTTGCAAGGTTGACCTCATTCTTGTATTTCATGAGGAGTGTTAGGTATAATCGCTTGCATTCCTCGGTTTGTGTTTTCCTCCATTTTTTTTCCAGTTTGCGTAGTTCCCTTTTCATGCTGCATAGAATAGGAGAGTACCATGGTTCGGTTCTTGTTCTTGTTGCTGTGTTTACGGCTTTCCAGGTTGGACTTGCTGCTGCTTCAATCCCTGAGTTCCATATGTCTACCAACTTATCTAGGTCCGTGAGAGTGTAATCAAAGCGTGAAGATATAGATGTTACCACTGTTTCACTGTTGAATTTTTGGAACTTCCTTTGGTGATGTATTTTTGGGTTGACTTGAGATTGTTCACTTATGGGTGGTAAGTGGATTTCAAATTCAATTAGGTAGTGGTCAGACCAGGGGATCTGGGTCATTCGAGTTTCAGGTTTTCGTATTTCATTTAGTTGCGTGTCGGATGATATGAACACCATATCTAGGGTGTTGCCTTTGCTATGAGTGGCTTCCTGAATAATTTGAATATATCCGAGCTGGTTCATGGCTTCAAGGTAAGTGTCGGCCTGCATTGGGGGTAGGGATGGGAGGTTCATGTCTCCCAGGATGATTCGCTGTTTCTTGATTGCAGAGGTTGAGATAATTTCTAGTGCAGTGGCCAGGGTTTCATGGTGGGCTGAGGGGGGTCTGTAGATTAAGCAGATGGTTATCGTTTTGTTCTCAATCTTGAGTATATCAATGCCCTCGGATGCAGTTAGGGACGTGTTCGTTAAAAGTAGGGAGACTCTGGCAAGGATTAGGACTCCTCCTCCTCTCCTGTTAGGTCGTGGGCAGTTAAATACTGAATAGTCAGGTTTAGTTAACTGGTTTACTATTGCTGGATCAGAGTCAGTGAGCCATGTTTCGGTGACGCAGAGGATATCGGGTTTGTTGTCAGACATTATGTTGTGGATGATGTGTGTTTTATTTCTAATAGACCTGGCGTTGATGAGGCAGATCTTGATAAGGGGTTGCGATATTTGGCATGGTTGCTGGTGCTTGTTTTTATTAGTTGCGGCTGCCGGCTTCCTGTGCTTTTTTTTTAGTTTGGAGCCGTGCTTATTACGGGGTTTGCCTGGGATCTTAACTACTGCATTCAGGTCTGCTTTGGGAATTGCTTTATCCTGAGGAATGTGAGTAGGATATAGCAGAGGGACTATTGGTATCAGTATTGGGCTATGAATAAATATTGGTTGCCAGAATATTGTCTGGTGGTGTGGCAAGTGTGGTACATAAGCATATGTGGCTAGTGTTAGGCAAGAGCAGAGAGCAAGCATATAGGAGATGAGAGCCATGAGGTGACAGGACCAGGTTCAAATCCAAGCTTATAGAATGTTACAATATTTCTGGTGAATTAATTTGCACTTATGACAAACTGCCTATAATGATATGAGTATAGGTTAAGTTTGTATAAGCTTAGGTATTATAGCCGTTACATACAAATTGCCGATTGTTACACTGTTTGCCGATTGTTACACTGTGAAGCATTTGTATAAACTATGAAACATTTTGTTACAGTAGGAACATTTGCATACACTATGAAGCGGCTAAACATTTCAATGCATTCAGTCCACACAGTGTTTAGGATACAAGATTGCTAATGCTCTAATACATAGATAATGCTCTAATACATAGGTAAGGGTTGCAGTGAAAGAGTAGTGGTTCAGTATGCGCATATGGTCAGTGTGACCCCGCGTCAGTTTATGAGTGAGTGTCAGTGTCTATCGTTATGTTTGCAGTTAATGTGGAAACGCTGAGTATATAGTTCCGTAGTGAATCGTTTACCTGGTCGGGAGCTCTGGCTTTGGTATCAGGAGCTGGCGTGCTCAACCTGTATTAAAAGGGAGCTCTGGCCGCGTGGAGTTGTCGCTTCGGGGTTCAGCGGCACAGTGGGTTCGTTGTATTGCCTTTACAGCAGTGGTTGCTCACTTCTCTCTCCAGCGATCAGAGGGCGGGCATGATTACAGGAGAACACTTGATGGTCGAGTTGCCAATGGTATCTGGTGCTGGCGAGCTCAAACCCATTCCAGGGAGCTCAAGCCGGGTATGGCTGTAGTGGCCTGCTTTGCTTGTATTCCAGGCCGTTTTTCCATGCGCGAGGCGCAGGCCAAGGTTTTTTCTTTACGCCTACCGGCCCCCGCCTAAGGGCCACGCCAAAGGGCCCTCAGGCGCGGGCCCGCCAGGCGCGGGCGCACCCCATAGGGATGCCGCTTATATGCTGAGTGGGGTGCCGGCTGTTTTTTGCTCCCACTGCCCCGATTGGGCAGGAGCACTCCCACTGCCCCGATTGGGCAGGAGTTCACCAGGGGACTGTTGCAGGCAAAAGCGGCTCCCTCGGAGTAGGGACGCCGCTTATATGCTGAGCGGGGTGCCGGCTGTTTTTGCTCCCACTGCCCCGATTGGGCAGGAGCACTCCCACTGCCCCGATTGGGCAGGAGTTCACCAGGGGACTGTTGCAGGCAAAAGCGGCTCCCTCGGAGTAGGGACGCCGCTTATATGCTGAGCGGGGTGCCGGCTGTTTTTTGGATAAGATGGAATAAGTAGAGAAGGTGGGAGATTGGCCAAGACATAAAGAGGAAGGCCAGTATAGAAGGCTTTGTGAGTTATGTAGAGGATCTTGAATTTGATCCAATAAGTGGCAGGTAGCCAATGATGGAGAATATAGAGGGGAGTGAGATGATTGTGCTTCTGGGAGCCATTGATGAATTTCAAGGGAGTTTTAAGGGAGGAAACTGGGAGTCCAGTGAATACTATATTGTCATAGTTGAGATGACAGAATATATGCAAATGAGCTGCTGTTGTGAGGGCATCTTGAGAGAGATATGATTTGATGGAGTGAAGTTGTCAGAGAAAAAGAAACAAGACTTTACCACTGATGAAATCTGAGGAATGAAAGAAAGGGCAGAGTCAAACTGACAACCTAGAATTTTAAGGGAATTGGTCAGGATGAGAGCTGTGCCATGAAGCTGTGGGTATACAGATGGATGGGCTTCATAGTCTGTGATTCACATAGCATAACATTTAGAGATATTGAACTTATGAGAGGTAATCCAGAGGACAATTGCATTCAGGCAACGGTTAAGATGAAAGGTCAGGAAAGTAGAGATTGACTGGGAAGACTAAGGGCCCCTTTTACTAAAGTCCGCTAAGATTCTACACATAACATGTGAAACAAACACGTTTGGTGCAAAGCCTCTGAAATGCTATCAAGGGTGTAACCAGCATGCTCCCCGGCAGTTAACGCAGGATGAGGTATTTTAACGTGCAGTGCTTTAATTCAGGTGTACCTAATGACGCCCATAGAGGTGTCGTCAGGTGCACTTGTGCTAATTGCTACATTACCACTGAGTGCGGGGCAATTGTCCTCACACTAGTGGCAATGTGCTCTTCATGCCCACATTCCACCCATTTCCTGCCCCATCATGTGATTACCATGTGATTTACCGCATGGTCACTAGAATGCCTCATATTAGTGTTCCTGGCTGCCAGTTGCCATGCGTTAAAGCGCACATTAACCGGTTACTGGGATTTAGTAAAAGGGGCCCTTACTGTATGTCATTAGGGTACTAGTAGGCATTCACACCTAAAGATTGGACTGAGGTAACTAAAGGACTGAGGAAGAGGTTGAAAAGAAGGGAGGAGAGAATAGCACTCTGGTGGGAAAGGGGGTAAGTTAGGGATATGTAAGAAGGGAGTAGAACCACAGGTGTTAAGGAAATAGGTGAACCACTTCAATAAAGTGCCTTTAATGCCAAGTTCAGTTAAGCAATGAAGTAAGAATGACAAGATTGAAGGTGGTGGTGCTGCATCAGCTGAGTAAGAACAATGTTTTCAGAAAGTTTGGACAAAAATGGTAGGTTGATATAGGTCTATAATTGGCAGGCTCAAAGGGGTCAAGATTGGAATGCTTGAATGAAAGTGGTATGTTTCCAGGAGGC
Source organism: Ichthyophis bannanicus (assembly GCA_033557465.1). NCBI lineage: Eukaryota > Metazoa > Chordata > Amphibia > Gymnophiona > Ichthyophiidae > Ichthyophis > Ichthyophis bannanicus. The sequence continues at coordinate 964,310,566 of CM066034.1, read as the reverse complement.
AGGCATTTTACTCAGGGAAGAGGGTGTGTCGACCATAGAACAGATGACTTTGGAGAGATCCAAGGCAAGATCTTTGATAAGACAGGAGCATTTTTGGATCTGTCAAGGAAATGGTAGGCTTCAATAAGTCTAGTGTTTTAGCAAAAAGGAAAGGAATTGGTTTGTTCAAAGAGGATCAAGTAGTGGAAAGAAAAGAGGAAGAAATTGCTATGGGGTGTGGTGGGAAAGGAATTATGGACATTGTCTATTTTAGACTTAAAGAAGGTGGCAAAGGTGCCAGCATCTGGTAGGTCTTCTAGAATACAAGAAGGGTCAGAAGGGGGTGCAGCAAAACTGGAAACAATGGTAAAGAATTTTTTGTGAGTGGTTGCTGTGAGCTTGTATGATGGAGGAGTTATGGGTTTATTTGGCAAGTTTTATAGTGGCATAGTAGTCAGAAGAACGCTCTTTGAATAATGACAGAGTGGAGAAGGAGGTGAAAACAAGAGGAAGTTGAATCCATTGATAACTTTGTCATGCATTGGAGAAAGCAGCAACATGCAAGTACGGTCCACTGAAAATAGTTCTTGGTATTGCCAATGCGTGCACAAGTTGCCATCTCTTAAGAGAACGTAGCTTAACTCAGAATACAGTCATTGAAACATGTCATACTGCAGAACTCAGACTTTCAAAGGAGAACTATAGCACAGGAACAGCACACTGTTAGGGCTAGTGCAACAAACAAGCATCAGTGAGGTGTGGACGGCTAGTGCAACAAATAAAAGCAGAGTAACCAAATCTGATTCACGTAAGTACTGTGGCAATGCACATAAGCTAGTGAAGTAACACTGTCCAGCATTTGGGAAAACATGCCAGATATGTCTATCAAGCAGGAAGTAGAACACGGCAAGTAAGCTGCGTAAGTTGGAAGAGATCTCAGAGTCAGATAATGCGGACTTGATCAGTACAGCTGCAGTTTTCTCAAAAGAGTGCCATGGCATGATGCAAACACAAGGACAGAAGTCATTTGTGAATCTCAGACTGAACAATATGGTACATCCTCATCGGCTGGACTCTGGGTCAACAAGTCATTAGCGCCGAGTGCATTCCTGCAGCTGAGTGGCACTAAAATGAAACGATATTCAGGCGCGCTCACAGAAACATAGAAACATGATGACAGAAAAAGACCACAAGGCCCTTCTAGTCTGTCCTTCCATAACAACTACAACAGTCCACTTTTTACCTTTAGAGATCCTCTGTGTTTGTCCCATGCTTTTTTGAATTCAGTTACTGTCCTCATCTCTACCACCTCCACTGGGAGACTATTCCACGGATCCACTACTCTTTCTGTAAAGAAATATTTCCGCATATCACTCCTGAATCTATCTCCCTTCACCCTCATCCCATGTCCCCTCATAGCAGAACTTGCTTTCAATTGAAAGAGGCTCTCTCCCTGAACATTTATGCCACGGAGGTATTTAAACATCTCAATCATATCACCTCTATCCCGCCTTTCCTCTAAGGTGTACATATTAAGATCCTTAAGTCTGTCCTCATATGCTTTATAATGAAGCCCATTAATCATTTTAGTAGTAATCATTTTAGCTCATACCATCCTTGGGACTTTTTCACATACAATGCAGCCCTTGTGGATGTACACATGAGCTTGAATCTGAGATAGTGAAAGCAAATCAGAAACCATTGCTGTCTGGCCTTTGGTTGATCCAGTTCATCATTCCTGCAGAGCTGAACCAGATAGAATATCAGTGCACAGACCGTTGTTGGCCAACAGCAGGTTGCTTACTCCTTCAAAAAGTAGAAAGACTAGGGGACACACAATGAAGCTACAATGTAGCACATTTACAGTAAGACAAATCGGAGAAAACATTTTTTCACTAAACCATTAAAGAGGACCAGGGAAATTCACTACTTACCCCTGGGATAAGCAGCATGGAATCTGTGTACCTTTTTGGCAATCTGACAGGTACTTGTGACCTGGATTGGCTGCTGTTGGAAATAGTATACTGGGCTTGATGAACCCTTGGTCTGACCCAATATGGCGTATCTTATGATGTATTTCATGGCCCAGTGTCGACTGTTTTGGGAGAATTTCATTTTGAACTCAAGCTCAATGTTTTCAGCAGTACAATGCAATCTACCAGTTGCCATAAAGCCAGAGGTGAAACCCAGCTAGAAAAACATGAAGTTGATGTCATATTGCACCTGTAACTGAACCAACTGATGGAATCAGCAGTATGGTCATAGTTAAAAAGCCTGAGAAGCTGAGAATTTGTATTGATCCAAAGTTTCTAAACCTTGCACTGACAGTATATGATGCCAACACTCAAAGATACTATAGAAAGTGCCCATAGATCACTGGTTTATATGTTTTGATGCATTCCTGCATTGTAAGTTAGATGAAAAAAGAAGCCTGATGACCACATCTGGGACCCCTCCAGGGCAGGAAAAGATGCTCCAACTATCATTTGGAGTCTATGTAGCACCAGACGTTATGAGTGGAAACAGCACAAACCTTTAGCTGGGTTCAGAGGAATTGAATCAATAGCAGATGACGTTCCTCATCATTAGTTGTGGTGACTGAGAAGGAGACAGATCATGGCTATAGCAAATAGCTCTTAGCTGCAGGCAGGTGAAGTTACAGCTTAGTGTAAAGAAAGAAGAAATTACAATTTAAAGTGAAGAAGGTCCACTTTGATGGACATATCCTGTCTTCATGGGGCCTGAAAGCAGACCCGGATAAGATTAATGCATCCAGTTCAAACTTCCCCTACTGGCCTACAAGTGCATTCATTCCTCGGCTCCTCACTACCTTTCCTCTCTTATCTCACTTTTCATCCCTCCTCGAGAACTCCGCTCTTCTGGCAGATCCCTTTCATCTGTGCCCTCCTGTGCCACTGCCAACTCCAGACTTTGTTCATTCCACCTTGCTGCTCCATATGCCTGGAAGAAACTACCTGAGTCTGTGCGTTGGGCTCCTTCTCTGGCCCTATTCAAATCCAGACTAAAAACCCACCTCTTTGAAGCCTCTTTTGGATCCTGATGCTCCTCACTCTCTTCTCTACTTATGTCTATCTCACCATACTGTAGTCCCAAGTTTCACTATGAAGGTCATTCCAGAAACCGAATAAGGGTTTGTATATGTGCTGGGGACATTTATCTGCTGAAAACATCTATGAAAGTATTCCGGTACACGCCCATGGATGTTTATCTCGCTAACATGGGGATCTCAGAATGTGTCCAGGAGGGGTGGAATGAGGGCATGGTTTGCCACAGAGATGTACAAAGGATATTCAGGAAAGGCCCTGCATGTTTTGGGAGGACCCCTTAAACATGCTCATTATATCTGCTGGAGACATGGAATGAGGCCAGTACTTAGAAAATATTCTGCTGAGTTTGTATAAGGGTGGGAACTAGTCTGATCTATAAAGAACAGCAATCAGAGGTGTGGGAATCTTGTAAGCTAAAGAGGTAATAATAACTACCCTGAAGGAAATATTAAGAAGAGCCATGCTGTTTGTGCTAAAGGAGCTAATCTAGGGGACCCTAACAATTCGTGTCCTGAAAAATAGGACTGTTGATGTAGGAATAATATGTGAGTGAGTATGGAATGTATTCTTGTTTGGGTGAGAAATGAGATCATATTTTTAGTCCTGGACTCCATGCTATTATGCTATACCAGCTTTTATTTATAGGTTCAGGGCATATTTATGGCAGAATTATGTGTTTTGTGACTGAAAGTGAGAGTGTGTGTGTATGTGTGGTTTGAGGGTTGCACAGAAGCATCTGGCGTGCTCATTTGCAATTCAGGGGGGATATGAATGTCTGGCCAGTACCTGGACTGTACAGATGACAGCAGCATCACCAGGTGCCAGTGTGATAGGGCAGAAGAAATCATAAAAGGCTCTCCATAGCTAAATGTCACAACAAATCCCTTTCAATAATAAGAGACCCTCAGAATAAGAGCATTCGACAGTGCAAAAGGCACTAAAACATGCCCACAAGCACAGTTTTGTATAAGGTTGGTAAGAGTCCATACTTAGCTTTGTATAGACTGTTTTTGGAGATGACTAATGAAAGAATAACTAACGATTTCTGCTACTGCCATGTATGTTTTGATGCAAAGTATGTCATGACATACATATCACTTTATACTTGCTGTTATAATATCTTTGAGTGTACTCAGATTACCTTACACTATTCTGGGCATGCAACAGACTAATATATCTAGTCTAATTTGCATCAACATTTATGTATCATCAGTTTTTATGTGTATTAAGCATCAGCACAATATAGTCAGTGAGAGGAGCAGTTTAAGAGATGCACGTTTTAAGAGAGGAGGCGTGGCCATCAGAGACGTCCACAGGTATATGGTGGAGACAAACAGGATCGGAAACGTCCATCTTTTCAGAATACAGTGAGCGTGGGGACATCCAAACCCTTTGCTGCATATACCCAAGTCTCATTATAACAGCGGGGTCCATGTTTCTCCATAGTGGTTTGCTCGTGTCATGCAAGAAATGCCTATGTCCCCGATTCCAGAAACAAGGGCGTGTCTATACCTATTGCTGCGGAATTAGGGTGAAATCGGGCTCATTTTCAATTTGGACATGTCTGCATCCCGGACATACATGTTATGGAATTGGCCTCTATGTATTTAGTCTTGATTACATTGTAAGTTCTGATGAACAGGGACTGTGTCTTACATCTATATGTACAGTGCTGCATACTCCTTGTAGACTATAGAAATGATTACTACTAGTAGTAGTTGCATGCAATTTAAACAGTTTTCTGCTGACTTAGGATTTGAACATGTTACTTTATCACTAAGGCACCCGCAGGCTAATGGCAGATCTGAATCTGCAGTAAAAATAGTGAAGAACCTGTGTAAGAAAGGAAAAAGGGATGGTGAAGACTCATGGAAAACTATATTCATAGGAGGAACACACCAACAGAGGATATGGTTAGCAGCCCAGTGCAACACCTGATGTCGAGGAGACAGACACTGCCAATAACCAGCAACTCTGTAACGTTGCAAACACTACTGCATTGCTGTACTGGAAAAGCACTAAGACCATGACCCTAAGAGAATTATGGAGAATGAAGAAATCATGATAACTTAGGATGTTCCCATTCTAACTGACAATAGAAGCTGGATGCGAGGAAACCTGACCTAGTGGCAAAAAAGAAAACGCAAAAAATGACCTTGATAATAGAGGTGTTGGGTTGAAGTGATTATTCTGTGAATCATGTGGAAATGGGCGAAGATCCTATAGTACCAAGAAATACAGTCAGAGGTAAAAAAAAATGTGGCAGAAAGATACAGAAATATTTCCCATCGTACGGGGAGCCAAAGGTCCGATTAAGAGGAATTTCCAATCGCTCCTCGACAAGTTCCCTATACTTGTTACATCTTATGAACTCCAGAATGAAGCTCTTTGTATAACGTAAATATGATGGTGAGCATTAGCAGTAAATTTGAGTCTGAGATCATAACCATATACACAGGCTTAGGAATGAGGTTCGGTAATGTCGTGGTATGCACAAAACTAACCTATTTGGAAAAATTGCCCACAGTAAGCTACTTAGACCTCATGTGGCATAAGGTGCTTCTGAGTCTCTTGACACAAGAAGCAATGTGTTAAGTGAAGATGTAACGTATACGCAAGAAATTTGCCTGAACTGAATACTGGGGACTCAGTCTGCATGAAACCGTTACTGGGAGATTGCACAAATCGTTGAAGGTTAGACTCCTGTATGAAAAAGGTTGCATCGTGTCCGTATCTGACAGGCATTGAAGGAACGCTCTGTAGCCACGTTGGAGAGTACATGTGCAGCAGGGAACAGCAGTGACAAGAATCCCGAGCCACCTGTCAGGAGTTTAACACCAATATGCTTGCCATGTTGGATAACAGTCCGCCGAGGCCAGCGAGGGATCATCAGCTGCATGTGCAGAAAAACCCTGTCAGTGACTTGATTTGTAGGACATTTATAATAGAACGTCATGCGTAACCTCAAAGAAAAAGCGAGGTGTTCCAGATGTCAATTAATACCAAAGCCATCTAGTAGTTCACTGTTTTCTCTCACTGTTTTCCTGCTTTCTTGTTGTTGTCACCTTTGATCTTCGGATATAATACATCATGATTCCTACTCTCCAGCTGTGTTTAGTGTGTCTTTATTTTTAACTCTGAAACAATAGCTAGATGTCATATCCTACTTGAGCTTGCTACCTTTTTTAGTCTCTGGGTACTGGCTATATAAAGCAGAATTGAGTAGTGTCAGACGGCTGCCTAGGGTGAGAACTTACACAATCTTGACGATGCATATATTCATATGATTCTTGCAAGGTATTGTGGGTAATGTAGTTCATTCACTCCCAAACACAGCTGAAGACAATAATTGAGTTGTGAAACCAGTGGTAAGGCCAATAAAATACTTCTTTTATTGATGGGGTTTAATTCACCCAGCACAAATATGCTTGGTAGCAATATAAATGAGGTTACTTGCTTGCAGTGTTTAAATGGATAACATAAAGTCACAAAGCAAATCAGAAAACAACCTTCAGCTTGTCAGGCAATTAGCTAATGTTTTCTTAGCAAATAATTACCAAATGAAAAAGGCACAAAGAAATAAATGAACTTTGCTTGTTAGGTTAACTTCTGCTTATTTTCCACGCAGATCCCAGCAGTGATTCTCCCTTGCTCACACACACAATCAGGTGCAGCTTTAATTACTATCAATTGACCAGCTGAAAGCCTTTAGCTGGCTGGCTGCTACTGTGTGAACCCAAATCCTGCTTTAAGAGCTGTTTGCAGTGGAAATAAAGAACAAAGTTAGGTTTCTTTGTGATGGCTGATGTGTTTTCTCACAGAAAGCTAGCAATAGCATTTAGATAGAGAACAGTCCATGTAATTAATAGTTTCCTCTGCTGTATCTCCCCCTTCATCAATCAGCATCGGGTCACTACCATACATTGGCACAGACGAGTCTTTCCATAAGGCACTATCATGAGAATGCTTATTCCCTTGCTGCCATTCACTATTATAGATAGGGTCTGGATCAGTGTTCATACCTGAGCCTCTCCTGCTATCATAATTCCTCTCTGTATAGCCTGGCCAGTATGTAATCCAATTCTGATGTCCAGCCTTCCAATCTTGATCCCTGGACACTGGATCTCCTCTCACATACCTTCTGGCCTTGGTCTGAAAGTCCTTTCCACGTGCAGTCTTCTCTCTTCCAGGTAGCCCCTGGTGATTCCTATCTCTGCCAATCCATTCCTCTGGCTGACTCCAGTCCAATGGACTCTGCTGGCACTTGGAATACCTCCCAGTATTGGTACTGCCTTGGAATCTCCCAGACCTTCCAATGGCCCTTCTTCTCTTCCTTCCAGAGAGTTTCCTTCTCTCTCTATCCGCTTGGCTTGGCTTCTGCTTCTCAAGATGATGTTGGTGCTGGAGCTTGAAGCTGTTGCTGTATCTTTTTCTGAAGCTCTTTCTGTAGCTCTTATCTGTAGAATAAGCTCTATTCTTATTCTGTCCTAATGTGTGCTCCTCCCTAACACAGCGCAGCTGTGTTGAATCAGGCCCTGCCCTTTGAGATGAGTGCTTAGGGATTACCTCATAGCTCTCTCGATTGCACACACACGTTTTCTCACTTCAGCCCCCCTCATGGCTGCTGGAAACCTGGTGCATTCTGGGACTGGTAGTCTTTTATGTGAAAACTCTGTTTTCTTGCTTCTACCAGAACTGACAGGCTGCTTGTTCAGAGTCACATCATCTTTTCTATAGCTCCTACCTGAGATATGATAAGCTTCCTTATCACAGTAGTCCGTTTTCTTTACATCTTTCTGCCAAATACAAGCTGCACTAGGAATTATACCTTTCCTATTTGTCCTTGCCAGACCGATCTAGACAAATGGGTTATGTCCCCTTCTGCCAGCAGATGGAAACAAACAAAACTCTTTGGCTTTTGTACATAAACCAGTGCAATTGAGAAGCTAATCAGTATTCCCTGTCACCCGCAGATGGACAGATATATGAATTGGTGCAGAAAGTGAGAGTAACTAGTGGTTTACTTCTACAGTGAATCCAAGGGCCGGGGCCCAAGGAGTGGGAAGAGGCAACGGTTAGGAATTTATTTATTTATTTAAACATTTTTCTATACCGCTTTGTCCTTCACTCAAAGCGGTTTACATTATAACTTGAAACATTTTACATAGAACAGTTAAAGTCTGAAACAAATATACATAGAACATGAGTTTCCCTCTGGCTGTTCAGGCTGCTGGTGCTGTGGTTGTTGGGATTTAGGTGAAAGTGCGGCAGCAGGATGCTAGAAGGTTACCAGATGTCCCCGATCTTCAGGGACTGTCCCCAGCTTTAGAGCTGTGTCCCTCATTCCCACCTGTTTGGTAGCCTCCTGCCCCTGATTCCAGCAATAGGGACAGAGGGGGTAAAAAATGATTTATTTTCGAATTAGTGATTTGAATATGTCATTTCTTGGAATACCCATCCATCATCTTTATATTTTGTACAGTATCATAGAAATGCATCACTGTTTCTGTTTCTCTGTAGATCTGTCTGCTTGAAAGTAATACTGTTGCTGCCGTGGGATGGACGGTGGGGGTACAGGGTAACGACTTCTCATGCTTCCTCCATGCCTTGTTGCTCAAACCTGGAACCAAGGTGTCCTCTCCACCCCAACACACTTTGGATAAGTGTCCCAGATTTGTCTGCAAAAAAATCTGGTAACCATAGCCAAATCCCTGCATCCAGCAAAAGGTAAGATGGGAGCAGATGACTTGAGGAGTCATGGCCATTTCTTGGTGAGCAGCCTTCCCTTTGTTGATTTTGACAGGTTGACAGCTGGAGTAGTATCTAAAGCCTTCCTTCATTCTAGTAAGAAGGACCATCCTTGTGCAAGGCTCTTGGAGCTCCTTGAACTAACAGCTGGGGACAAGGACGTAGGAGCCTAGGGAGGGGAAGCAGACTGAGTGTAGTATCTCTTCAGGGGGAGGAGCGGGGTGCTGAGGAAGCTTCAACTTTCAGTTCATTTGACTCGCATTTATATGGACCATAGCAGTGAGCCGCTGGTCAACTTCATAGAACCTGGAAATGGAAGCAAGTGAGGTGACCAAATTTGCAGATGACATAAAACTATTCAAAGTTGTTAAATCATAAGAGACTTTTGAGAAATTGCAAGAGGGTCTTGAGAAATCGGGAGACTAGACGTCCAAAAGGCAGATGAAATTTAATGTGGACAAGTGCAAAGCTATGCACTTAGGCAAGAGGAACCTAAACTATAGCTACATGATGCAAAGTTCAATTTTAGGAGTCACTACCCAGGAAAAGGATCTAGGCATCATTGTGGATAATGCATGAAAATCCTTTGCTCAGTGCACAGCTATGGTTACGAAAGCTAATGGAATGCTAAGTATTTTAAGGAAAGGAATGGAGAATAAAACAAAGACTATTATAATGCCTCTGCATCTTTCCATGGTGCGACTGCACCTTGAGTATTGTGTACAGTTCTTGTCACTGCACCTAAAAAGAGAATGGTGCCCTCCCATAGCTGCTGCTGATTCCACCTCGGGAGTGGGAGGTGGATAGCGGCAGTGGCAGTATTTCTAAAAGTCCAACAACAAAGGCAAGAAATCACGTTAACACCAAAGGCACAGTCCAAAAACGTGATCAAAGGGGAAAAACAATTTTATTTAGCAAAGGCTCTTGTCAACCCGACACAGGCCGTGTTTCGCAAACCTTCGTCAGGGGTTGATTGGGTAGAATCCTACAGACATAGAAAACACAGACATTTGACACTAAAATATAATTAAAATAATGTGAATAGAACAGAACAATAAATGTAATCCATAAAATCTACAAACATACTTATACAATAATCATATATAATTAAAAAAGGTAAAACCATAATAAATGTAGTATAAAACCAATAAAAAGAAGAAAGATAAGAAAGCGTGGATACGCTATTATAAATAGTAAGAAAAAAGCATACTATATACATATAACTAATAAAAATCAATTGTTTTACCACTTTGATCAAGTATTTCTAAAAGTGGCGGCAAAAAGCAGCCACTTTTGGAAATACTGCTGCTGCAGCTGCCCGCCTCCCCCCAAATGGAATTAGCAGCAGCTGAGGGGGCTGCAGCGCAGCCGGTCATGTATGCTGCTACTGCTGCTGCTGCCGCTGCCAACCCAGGCCGGCCATTCTAGGTGGCCGCCTAGCTTGCCTAGTGGACAGTCCGGCCCTGGGCACAGATAGAACGGATCTGCCAGAAGAGTCAAGTTCCCGAGGAGGGGTGTAGGGAGAGATAAGAGAAGCAAGATAGTGAGGAACAGCAGAATGAGTGATCACTAGGAGAGGTTTGAACTGGATATGGAAACGGATAGGGAGCCAATGAAGTGACTTGAGAAGAGGGATTATATGAGCATGATGAGGCTGGTGGAAGATTAGTAGTGCAGCTGAGTTTTGAACAGATTGAAGGGGAGAGAGATGATTCAGAGGGATACCAGCAAGATATCAAAATCTGCAATAGAGTAGGCACTCAGGAAGAAGCAGATAATATAAGGAGGGATCTAGCTAACCTTGAAGAATGGTCGAGAATTTGGCAGCTGAGATTTAATGCTAGAAACTGCAGGGTCATGCATTTGGGCTGTAAAAATCCAAAGGAGCAGTACAGTGTAGGGGGTGAAATATTTCTGTCCATGGAAGAAGAGCAGGACCAGGACGTGATTGTTTCTGATGATCTTAAAGTGGCTAAACAGGTAGAAAAGGTGACTGAAAGTCAGAAGTATGCTTGGGTGCATAGGGAGAGGAATGGCCAGCAGAGAAAAGGAGGTGATAATGCCTCTGTATAAGTCTCTGGTGCAACCTCATTTGGAGTATTATGTGCAATTCTGGAGACCGCACTTTCCAAAGGATATAAACTGGATGGAGTTGGTGCAGAGGGTTGCTACTAAAATGGTCAATGGTCTTCCTTATAAACCACATGGGGACAGACTTAAAAATCTTAGTATGTGTACTTTAGAGGAAAGGCGAGATAGAGGAGATATGATAAAGATGTTTAAATACCTCCATGGCATAAATGCACAGGAGAAGAGTATCTCTTGATTGAAAGCAAGCTCTGCTACAAGGGGACATAAGATGAGGGAGAAAGGGGATAGATTCAGGAATAAGATGTGGAAATATTTCTTTACAGAAAGAATGGTAGATGCGTGGAATAATCTCTCAGTGGAGGTAGTAGAGCCAAAGACAGTATCTGAATTCAAGAAAGCATGGGACAAATAAAGAAGATCTTTAAAGGAAAAAAAAGGGACTATAGTAATTGATATGGAAGGGCAGACTGGATAGGCCATATGGCCTTTTCTGCTGACATGTTTCTATGTTTCCAGAAATTAAAAGATGCAGGTCCTATTAAGACAAAGGCCCTAAGGGAAGTGTCTGAAGGTGGCACACTTATAATAGGTAGTAAATAATACAAAATAATGGGACAGGCAACCTCTGTTACTCACATGGCCAAGTCTAGAGTCGTCCTTGGCCCATGAAGAATGCAGTGAGGCTTGCTGTTTTGCTCCCCAAGCTTCTGAGAAAACTTCCTAAGGCAGCTTCTGCCACCTCTCCTCTTGAAGAGCATCCAAAGAAGCATTCACTTCTTGCTAATCTGAATACAGTAACAGAGCATGTCTCACTCGGCGCCATGGCTCCCCCCAGACCTTGCCTGGCTGTGCTTCCCCATTCTTTTTAATGGCACCTAACTTGTTACTGCTATGATTTTGAAAAATAATAAAGTAGCACAGGGTTTTGGAGTCCATGCTTACACTGCATGTTTGACATGTCGCCGCCTCCTCTTAAACAACTTCCTGTTACTGAGGGGCGGGGACACATCAAACATGCTGCATGCACATGGGTTCCAAAACCCACAGCTGCTTTTTGTTCTGCCTCTCTGCTATCCATTGCTTATCGCCATTCATCCTACAGCTAGGCCCGGTGAGCTCATTGTGCTGACTGTGCTGCCCTCCCTTGACTGCCACTCTGTGCGAGCACACAGTTTGCACAGTGGGTTGCCCCAGCTCTGCTCACAGCTCATGGTGAGCCAAGTCTCTTCACTCGGCAAGTTATCTTTGTCAATTGCTTTCTTAAAATGAGATCAGGTCTTTAATTAGCTCCACCTGAGTGATGACCATTCCAAGCTCTCAGGACCACAATCTTAGAGATCCCAGAGAGTTACTTTCTCAAGAAGCATTACAACTTCTAGCATGTTCCATCTTCATCTCTCCAATACAATACAATACAACAGAGACAAACTCGATCACAGCAAATGGAAAGCAGAAATGGCCACTTGCTTGCAATTTCCCGTTGAACACCATCCGGTAGACGCACAGCGCTTTTGCGTCTTTTCCTCCTTTTGCAGAAGTGTTGCGTTTATATTTATGTGCTGCGATACACACCAAAGAGTGCACACAGCGTGATGTCATCTAGATGCACACGACATGTGAGCATCTGAAATAAATGCACGTTCTGAGACGAGCGCTTCCTTTGCACATGTGTTCTCCTGCTGGTTTACGCCGAGCTTTACTCCTGTATTTTCTTTTACGCTGGGGTTTTATGCCTGTCTCATTTGCATATGTGTGGTTTTACATGTATTTCATTTGCATACTTGCCCCTTTCTGCATGTCCACACTAGATTTGTGTGCTTTTGGGGCGCTACATACATGTGTACAGAGTGTAGTGCCGGCTTTCTGCATTGGCCTGTTGCTTTGGCACAAGCTCTGTCCTAGATTGTGAACCCGCTGAGGCAATCTAGCAAATGCCTGGAGGCCTTGCTGAAGATAAAGATCCAGGGACTTGCCTACCCATAGCCAAGGGGGAGGGGGAGTAGACTCATTGAGGCTGTCATGCCAAACAAGGGCCAGCATCCATTGAAGCATTGTGTACTGGCTAAGGCCCGTGCTCATGAATACTGTCTGTGTTGGGGTGAGGTCAGAGTCCCACTGGTGTGCTGTACAGAGGGCTGAGGCCAGCAGTCTTCAGTGCCATCCAGCAAAAAAATCCAAAACCAGGGCTGTATCTTAAGTTTAAAGCCTAAATAAATATTAGAAAAACCTAAACGACTTATCAAATTCATCATCTGTTTCTTGGGCAACTTAATAGTGATGATTTTAAATTTCTCATAAACATGACCTCATGACCTACAACCCGCAATGCATTCTTTTTAGTTCTTTAGCGACCACTCTGTGTAAATCCAAACATCAACTATCAATTCTAATTCACACTCAAAATTACTTACTATGAAAGACTGGCAACTCCTATTAGCAATAATACAGCATGACTTGATCTTTTCAAACTGTCCAGTATTAGTAACTGCATCACTCTGCTTAAATATGGAGTGCTTTCCCAACAACTAAATCCTGTTAGGCATTAGAAACCGCAGCATTCCACTTTCCTGCAACGAGAGGTTAACTCCCAGATGACGGACATCTTCCACCAAGACCCGACATCGATGTTTCAGCTGAACACTGCTTTCTTCAGGTGTCTGCCAAAAAAGCAACCTTATGCAACTGCAGGTGTCTGCAACAAAATGTACACTTTCCTCTTCCATTGTCTATCCTAATTCACAGCAGATAAGAAAATGGTACAAAAATTCCTTCTCTAACCTCCTGGCAAGGGCAAGCAACCAACATGGGCAAAAACAATATGGAAGTCCAATAATAGTTTGTGAAAAAAGGCCTGTTTAATGGGCGTTCCCCAGGCAAGCAAAAATATACATAAGGGGGGTCATTCAGTACAGCGAAAAGCGGGGATGGATGTCTGGATTGGGTGTCCATCCCTGCTATTTGTTCCCCTGCCGGACCCGGCTATTGACTTCCCATATGAACAGCGCGATTGTACTGTGAGGTTTAGATGGGGCAGGAGGGGATGTTTCTAAGGCGGAGTGAGGGTGGGGCAAGGGTGGGCCGTGACCCCAGATGTACAGGGCCGATTCTGAAGTCAGCCCTGTACGTCCGGGGCCGTGAACATGGACAGGGGGCTTATACCACTGCAGAGATGGAATAAGTCCCCCTGGATGGCTGGGGATCCTATGGCTGGGCTGGGACAAAATGGTAGGGAGGTTGAGTAAGTCTCCCACAGCTGGACCAGGAGGGTGGATAGAGGGTCCGTCTGCAGGGAAAGAAGAAAATCTGTGGCGGCTGACATTTGCGGCTCCATTCAGGAGCCTGACTGAGGTAGCTAAGGATCTGCTGGGTATGCAGGCCGATCAGAATTAGGGCTCGGCCTGCACGTTCAAGCCATAGGCCCGATTCTGATCCCATGGGCATGTCTAGCCCCTGGGGCATCAGAATCGGGTCTAACTCTTGGCATCCCGCTTCTGATCGGCCACACAGGGGGCTGGACGGCCAAAGTGGAATGTGCCTCCAGAAGAGTAATAAAAATAATCAGACTGCAAAAATCAGGTAAAGTGATGATAAGAAGTCTCAAGCTCGCTTACAGTCTGTGGGTGCTTCTTTGCTGTCTCAGGCATGCCTCCTAAGCAGTGTACTTAACAAGAAGGCACTTTACCCTCCACTACTGGGACCTCTGGATTTCTGTTGTAGTCAGTCAGTCTACAATATACTTCTCCTCAACTCTCTTCTCCTTCATGCAAAAAGAACGTGGGACCTGGAAAGCCCTGTCACCTTTCCCTCTCAGTGCAAATTACTGTCATACCAGAAACAGTTCCACTCTCTCTGGGACAACTTCCTCTTAGTAAATGTTCTCTGAGCCCTCTTGGTTCTAAGTCAGCAGGATGCAACCAACCTTCTTCTCCGACCTTGGGTCCTTCTCATTGACTCCTATATTCTTTAGCTTCATGTATTCAGCTCTACTTCCCCTTCTCCACAGGGCTAGAACTTGTCAGCTCATAGTGGACTCCTTCTCTTTTATGGGATTCCCTCCCCTTGATCCCTTCTTCTCTCCACCTTATGAGTACCCGTGGCCTAGGAATTAACTTAATGAGCTTATCTTGATTCTTCTCTCCAGTGGATTACTGGGGAAGCCACATCTCTCCTGGTCCCAACCTTCCCTTTAGAAAGTTCCAACTGCCACCTCCAATCAAACGTCTACTTTTATTCTTCCCTCCAAAACTGTGAAATTCACACTGCAGGAGAATTGCAGTTTAGACCACCCCTCATTAAGTTTAAGCAACACCTCTCCGGAGCAGGGACCCAGAATATTCCTTGACAGCAGGAAGACATCTGCAGGGCAGCCAGCCACTAGATCAGTTCAGTATTCAAGAACGAAGTTTTCTGACTGCACTTACATGTTGCATAGAAGACTTACCTGACCTAGGAAGAAGTTCTTGTAATTAAAAAACCCCAAAAATCTTACTATGGAGGCCTTCCTCTCAGTTACGCTCATAGAGCAGTCTTACAAAGGATTGTCTTGCAGCTACGGACTGGAGTGGCTTAGGGTGTGGAAAGAGTCATCTGGCAGAGTGCAGCGGCAGCTTTGCTTTGCTGTGAAGATTATTACCTCAGTGCCATATCATGCACATGGAAGTTTGGGTCATGAAGCCACAGGTGTTGGGGCAGTGTTTGAAGAGGAGATAAAACCAGCTTCCAGCAGTGGCAATTCTTCTGTTATGATGTATGAGAAAGGGTCATGGTGGGGAAAGCAGTTCTATCTTCTATAGCAAAAAAAATAAAGGTTCAAGAGAGGAGAAAACAATGCATAAGGGCTGCCACCTACTATGGACCAGGAGGAAATAAAGCTTTCCTCAACAGGGACAGGTACTACTAGCTCCAGGGAGCCATGACACCTCTTGCCATGACACCCACCAGCTGACTCCTGCCCAATCGGGGCAGTGGGAGATACAGCCGCGGCACCCCGAACCGCTCAAAAGTGGCGTCCCTGCACCGAGGGAGCGGCTTGCCGCCCGCCCGCTGTCACACTTCAGCACCCTCTGGTATATATAGGCGGTTGCCTAAGAGGGGTTGGCATGTGATGCATAGGGGAATACATATTTATAAACCTTCTAAGTGCTGCAGCCTGATATCCGTTGTAGTTGTGGTCCAAGTAAATACAGCAAAGGCTTCCATGGGTTTAACAATAACTTTATTGCCACACAGGAGTTTGGTGAACTACTTCCCCAAACACAGACAAAAGATAGTGCTACGCAATTGTGTCAAATAAAAGTCCAAGAATCCCCTGATGCTTCTCAGGTACAAACTCAAAGCAAAACATTCAGCTTTCAAACTTCCTTCAGCTTCAAATACAACAGCTGTTTCTCTCCATTGGCATTGCTTCCATATACCTGCTTTAAACACAGGAAAACTTTCACAGCCTTGTACTTCACAGCTGAACTAATTAGGCTTGAGTTTCTCACAGGCAGAACGCTGCCTTTCTCCGTGGAAACTCAGGTTATAGCAAATAGGCTTTCTCAGCACTTCTATAGGATATCTTTGTACAGCTTTCACTCCTTTTACAGGATACACTTATATGGCTTTCACTCCTTATAACAAACCCCACAGTCCATAGCTGATCCACTGCTATCACTTAATGGTGCATCAATTTGCATATCCTCCAGCTCTGGGTCTGATATGTCCTTAAGACCTGGGTTAAGGGAGTCTACAGACTGCCACTGCTTAATTAGTGCTTTAAGCTGCTTCCGTTTGTTATCTCTAAAATACCTAGGCCCATGTAAGGATTCCAAATCACCAGCACCTTTTAAAATATCACAAAAAGGGCTCACCTTCCTTCTGGTCTGCCTAGTATGTGCTTTCTGATTGAGAGGCAAATATTTCCCTTGATACTGCTTCACTAGTTCTTTTAACACAGCGTGCTCTTCAGAGTCTAACTCTTGCCCGTGTCTGTGCTGCCTGCAATTAGTAACTTGCTGAAAGGCACCTGGGCTATACTCAGAGCTAGAGCTCCTGTCACATTCTCTGTAGCATGAAAACTTTTGCAGTCTTTTGAATGGGACTTTCTCTCTTCCCAATCTCTCCTTTATAATTCTGGCTTTGAGAGAAGATTCCAGAGAACTACTCCTATCCCTTCCAGGCAAGGTATCTGACCTTTTCCCCTGAGGTTTAAAATAGTCTCTGACCTGTTTTTGTTTGCTATGCAGCTCACGGTAGTTCCTTCCTGGAAGCTTTTTCAGATGGCACTCCTGAGACCTGGCTGTCTCTCTGCAGTCTGGCCAGCAACTCCCCAAGCACCTTGTGCCAACCGGGTATCGGTTGCTCTTGGCTTTGCTTCTCCTGGTCCCCAGATCTCTCCCTGGATCTGACTCTCCTGGACCTTCCTGGAACTGCTCTCTTTCTCCTTGCTGCTCATGGAACTCCACATAGTGTTCTCCCTCTCTTTCCAGTTCCTGTTCTCGTGCTCGTTCTCTCTGACTAACAGTTGCTTCCTGGTTATGTGAACAGGGCTGCCCTATCAGGTGTGACTCCGCCCCTTTTCCTCCCACGTCAGCTCCCTGGGTTTGCCTGAAGCTAGGGTGTGGCACTCTTTCTGCTTTCCTGTGCAGAGCAGCTTTCAGGGCTGAATCCTTAACCCTTTCCTGACTTGGTTTACTGACAGCTTCTGAGGACAAAAAGTGTTTTAAACCCCTATTTTTAGGTTCTGCAACCTCTGCCTTGTCACACCGCCCACCAGCTGACTCCTGCCCAATCGGGGCAGTGGGAGATACAGCCGCGGCACCCCAAACCGCTCAAAAGTGGCGTCCCTGCACCGAGGGAGCCGCTTGCCGCCCGCCCGCCCACCAGCTGACTCCTGCCCAATCGGGGCAGTGGGAGATACAGCCGCGGCACCCCGAACCACTCAAAAGCGGCGTCCCTGCACCGAGGGAGCCGCTTGCCGCCCGCCCGCCCACCAGCTGACTCCTGCCCAATCGGGGCAGTGGGAGATACAGCCGCAGCACCACGAACCGCTCAAAAGCGGCGTCCCTGCACCGAGGGAGCCGCTTGCCGCCCGCCCGCCCACCAGCTGACTCCTGCCCAATCGGGGCAATGGGAGATACAGCCACGGCATCCCAAACCGCTCAAAAGCAGCGTCCCTGCACCGAGGGAGCCGCTTGCCGCCCGCCCGCCCACCAGCTGACTCCTGCCCAATCGGGGCAGTGGGAGATACAGCCGCGGCACCCCGAACTGCTCAAAAGCGGCGTCCCTGCACCGAGGAAGCCGCTTGCCGCCCGCCTGCCCACCAGCTGACTCCTGCCCAATCGGGGCAGTGGGAGATACAGCCGCGGCACCCCGAACCGCTCAAAAGTGGCGTCCCTGCACCGAGGGAGCCGCTTGCCGCCCGCCCGCCCGCCCACCAGCTGACTCCTGCCCAATCGGGGCAGTGGGAGATACAGCCGCGGCACCCCGAACCACTCAAAAGCGGCGTCCCTGCACCGAGGGAGCCGCTTGCTGCCCGCCCGCCCACCAGCTGACTCCTGCCCAATCGGGGCAATGGGAGATACAGCCACGGCATCCCAAACCGCTCAAAAGCAGTGTCCCTGCACCGAGGGAGCCGCTTGCCGCCCGCCCGCCCACCAGCTGACTCCTGCCCAATCGGGGCAGTGGGAGATACAGCCGCGGCACCCCAAACCGCTCAAAAGCGGCGTCCCTGCACCGAGGAAGCCGCTTGCCGCCCGCCCGCCCACCAGCTGACTCCTGCCCAATCGGGGCAGTGGGAGATACAGCCGCGGCACCCCGAACCGCTCAAAAGCGGCATCCCTGCACCGAGGGAGCCGCTTGCCGCCCGCCCACAAGCTGACTCCTGCCCAATCGGGGCAGTGGGAGATACAGCCGTGGCACCCCGAACCGCTCAAAAGCGGCGTCCCTGCACCGAGGGAGCCGCTTGCCGCCCGCCTGCCCACCAGCTGACTCCTGCCCAATCGGGGCAGTGGGAGATACAGCCGCGGCACCCCGAACCGCTCAAAAGCGGCGTCCCTGCAGGGTGCGCCCGTGCCTGGTGGGCCCGCGCCTGAGGGCCTCGCCAGAGGGCCCTTTGGCGTGGCCCTTAGGCGCGGCACAGAGGCGCAAACAAAACGAAAGGACCAAAAAGAAACAACCAGTCCTTACCAGTGGGGAACTCTGAGACACAGAAACAACGAACGGAACATCACAGCGACAACCACAACAACGGGAAATACTACGACCCACTACAGCAGCAAAGACACAGCAACGACGACAAAAGCCGCACCACTCCAAGGAATCAACACCGGAACCCAGCTTGGTCCCAAAACACCAGGTACTCGCACAGATCATGCCACCTCTCTTAGCCCCCTTCTACCTCCTCACCCCCCTCTTGACCCTCTACCCCCCCCCTCCAAGCACACTCAAAAATATACTCTGGCCCACTTTCCCAGCAGCACAACCCACACACACCTACAAGCTGAAACAAAGCCATTCCCACACTCAGCAGACACCAACCCACATCCCCAACCCCCAACCCATCAACACATCACCATCTCACTAATCAATGCACGCTCTGTTAGAAATAAATACCACATGCTCCATGACCTAATCACAAAGGAGCAGATAGACCTCCTATGTTTTTATTTATTTATTTTTATTTAACAGTTATTTCTATACCGCTCTTTCCCAAGTATCAAGTGCGGTTTACAGGGAACAATAAGTTATATGGTATGTGGTGTAGCATACCTAGTCGTTTTACATAGAACAGATGAAACTATTTACAAGTAACAATATAACATTTAAACAGGAATTTTGGAACCTATATACATTGTAGGTACTTTTGCAATTATATCATATATGTATCAATATTTGAATGCATTAATTGTTTTAAATGTGACAAATCACATAAATATAAAGTTAGGAGACTCGTCATCTGTATATATGTGTGGTATGGTTAATTAATATGTGGTTATGTCATTATTTGTTATTTGTAATGAAATATGTAGTATTATGGTATGTTTGTTAACCTGTGTCTCTTTGTGTATTCTGCTTTGGTAGTGTATTGTAGTGTAATGTGAATAAGTGAGTTTTTAATTTTTTTCTAAATTCCTTTATGTCTGATAGTAGACGAATGTTGTCAGGTAGATTATTCCAGAGGATTGGTGCTGAGTATGAGAAAGGTATAACAGAAACCTGGCTCACAGACGCTGACACTGTGCTAATGAACCAACTAACCCCCGCTGGATACACCCTCCATCACTGCTCCCGAGCTCACACCAAAGGAGGGGGCATCGCCATCATAGCAAGAACCGACCTCCACCTCAGGATCCTTTCTTCAGACACCACCATTGAAGCTGATCTCCTCACCCTCACCAATAAACACCTCTCAGTATGTCTAATCTACCGTGCACCTACCACAACCACTGACCTACCGAAGATACTTCAATTCATATCAGAGAGCACCAGTTCAGCAAAGGAACAAATCATCCTAGGTGACTTCAACCTCCCATCACTTCAAGAAGAACAAGCAGCAACCTTCCACACCGCCATGACTGCAATGGACCTGGTACAGGTCATACACGAACCCACTCATGAAAAAGGCAACACCCTAGACCTCATATTCTTAAACCACACAACTGCAGCCTCAGGAAAGAACCCACAGATCTCGCCGGTACCTTGGTCTGACCACCACCTCATCACTATATCCTACACCTACCAACATAAGACCAAAAATGAAGATGGACACCACATAAGAAGATTTAAAACATTCATCAAAGAGGACTTCTTAGCACAAACTCTACCCAAACTGCAAGCAAACTCCAGTGACATCAATGACCTAATACACAACTGGAATTCCACGATCTCCACAGCATCTGAGGCATCAACCAACAAAACCACCACCAGACCCCCTTCTACGAAGGCCAGATGGTTCACTCCCAGTCTCCGAAAGCTAAAAACAAAACTCAGAAGAACCGAAAGAAAATGGAGAAAAACCAAAGACAAAAATGACAAAACAAAATACCTATATGAACTTAGCGCCTATCACTATGAGACCGACAAAGCAAAGAAAATCTACCACATGAAAATCATAAATACCTCCATAAACAAACCTCGTGAACTCTTCCAGATTGTCAAAAAACTGACAAAAGCACCCCATAACTCTGACCAATTACGGAAGATCCCACCAGAGCTGCTGGCCCGTCAATACAGACAACTACAACGACCACAAAACTCTCAGCCAACAGCAGACACAATTACACTAAACTTCCACCCCAAAGTACACAGTGAATGGACCACCTTCAAAGAAACCTCAACAGACGAAATATCAACCACCATCTCTTGCCTCAACACCACCACCTCCCCGCTGGACCCCTGCCCCACTGACTGGATAAAGAAATCCAAAAACGAACTGAGCACGCCATTAGCCCATATCGTCAATGAATCCTTCTCCCAAGGATACATGCCAGACGCCCTCAAAACTACAATCATACGACCATCCTAAAAAAGCAAAATCTGGACCCCCTAGATCCAGCATCCTACAGACCCATAGCAAGCCTACCTTTCACTGCCAAGATAATCGAGAAGATCGTCCAACAACAGCTGCAGGAACACCTCGATACCAACAACATACTGGACCCACAACAACACGGCTTCCGCCCTCTACATGGTGTCGTGACCCTCATGACCACACTGATGAACACCCTCCTCATAGGAACACAAGAAAAGCACTCTGGATATGCCATGATCTTCCTTGATATATCTGCAGCTTTCGACACCATCTCCCACAACATCCTCATTCACAGACTACGGACAATTGGGATCAAAGACACCGTACTAAAATGGTTCCAATCCTACCTAACTAACAGGCAACAACTAATCCGTACCAGCACTTTGACCTCCCCCCATTCCAGCAACACCAAGGAGTACCCCAAGGATCCACACTCTCAGCCATGCTCTTCAACATTTACCTTCAACCACTCTGCTCAGTCATACACAATCACAACATCAGCTTCCATATATATGCTGACGATATCATGCTCTACGCCGCCATTATGACCACAAACCCAACAAACACCCATCTCACTGCATGCTTCTCCGCGGTGTCCGACTGGCTACAAGCAAACAACCTATCAATCAACATAAAGAAAACTGAAGCCCTCATAGTGACAAAAGACCCAGACTTCACACCACCTTCACACCTCAACATAGGAACCACAAGCATTCAAATACAACCACACATAAGATACCTGGGCATTATTATCGACCAAGCCCTCACCTTAAAACAACAAATCACCAAAACCTCCGGAACTATTTTCCACAAGGCAAGAACAGTACAACGTCTCAGACCCATTCTTGAACATCAAGACTTCAGAACAGTAATGCAGGCCATGACACTCCCACATCTGGACTATTGCAACATAATCTACCATGGACTTCCAGCCACACAGACCAACCCCCTCTGAACTGCATTGAACACCACAGCAAGAATCATTCAAAGAGCAAAGAAAACCGACCACATCACCCCAATTCTGAAAGACCTCCACATACTTCCCCTCGAAGCAAGGACTAAATACAAGGCCATCCTCCTCACCCATAAAGACATACATCAAACACAAAATACCCAACTCCGCACCCTACTGTCTCGTCCAGCCCACGGCAGAACTACAAGACAAACCTCCAGCAACTCCCTCACCGTCCCTCACAAAAGAACTAAATGCTCGCAACGGACCTGCAACCGAGCCTTTGAACTTTATGCTCCATCCTTATGGAATTCTCTACCGAGCTGTCTCAGAAACAATGGAGACCTGCCATCTTTCAGAAAACAGCTAAAAAACATCCTTTTCCAGGAACACTTCAACACAACTCCCACCGAAAAGCGCACCAACCCCTGATCTAGCCCACCATGAACCACTGATCATAAGCTATACTAACCTGTCCATGTCCAAAAGTCTGTCTCATGTCCAAAGTCTGTCCTATGTCAAAATCATCAATGTTGCCTCCCCGGTGATGGCCCCACCCGTATACTTAATTCCCCCACCCCTTAATGTAACGCCGCTTTGACCCGGTGAAAAGCGGGATATAAATACAGCTAAATAAATAAAATAAATAAATAAAAAGTTCTTGTAATTTAAAAAAAACCCAAAAATCTTACTATGGAGGCCTTCCTCTCAGTTGCGCTCATGGAGCAGTCTTACAAAGGATTGTCTTGAAGCTACGGACTGGAGTGGCTTAGGGTGTGGAAAGAGTCATCTGGCAGAGTGCAGCGGCAGCTTTGCTTTGCTGTGAAGATTATTACCTCAGTGCCATATCATGCACATGGAAGTTTGGGTCATGAAGCCACAGGTGTTGGGGCAGTGTTTGAAGAGGAGATAAAACCAGCTTCCAGCAGTGGCAATTCTTCTGTTATGATGTATGAGAAAGGGTCATGGTGGGGAAAGCAGTTCTATCTTCTATAGCAAAAAAAATAAAGGTTCAAGAGAGGAGAAAACAATGCACAAGGGCTGACACCTACTATGGACCAGGAGGAAATAAAGCTTTCCTCAACAGGGACAGGTACTACTAGCTCCAGGGAGCCATGACACCTCTTGCGGGCGTGAAACAGAGAGCTGAAGCCTTACACGCAGTGAAAGAGCTCGAGCCAGAGAAAAAAAGGGGAGTTAATCTAGACAATTAAAATAGTCAGATGGTTCTTGGTAATGAAGAAGGTGGCTGTGTTTTTTAGTGACCGCTCCGACTGCGGCCTGCCTGTTGATTTTGAGGCTGAAGGAAGAAATTGGGGTTAAGTAGGGAAAGGAACTTAATTAGATTGAAGAAGAAAAATTAATCAATAAGAAGTGTGAATACCAGCAAGCGTTCGCTCAGAGCTACTGTGGAAAATAATTGTTCTCAGTGTGAATGAGAAAAAGAGTAATTCTAGAAATTAAATACATAACATATATTTTAAAAAAACCTCTGGAATTGGGAGAAATGTATGCAAAATCTATCAGGAAGGTCTACTCAGTTTCCCTTCCTCCTAGTCTTGTGCTCTGGGTAAAGAAATAGTTTTATAACATAGAAAAAAAGTATTCAAAATCTACCACCTACATTCCTGTGTCCTGATGCAGAGGAGCTAAAATATGGATACATAGTCCCTACCTGGTGTGAGTGAGCTTGTGGTATCATAAGGTGTGTATATGTGTGTGGGCAATGAGAATAATTATACCAATTTAATGATGAAATTCTGGTAGGACCTGAAGTGGACGCAGGATCTAAAAGCCAGAAACATACTGAGAGTTGGTTTTGCTGCTAGGAAGGTAATTGATAGACTGCTTGGAGTTGTGTTGGAAGGGGTTGTCTTTAGGGTGAACATAATCAGAGATTCACTACATTTACATTTTGAGGTATGTTTACTAAAGGGCATTAAGGTAAAAGGCATTAATGGCAACAATAAGAGATGTTACATGCATAAAGGGCACTGGGCGGGAAGGAGGTGTTATGGCATAAAGGGTGTTATGGACCATTTAAATGCATTAACAGGACATCGGGCGTTAAGGTGTCAAGCATGCACCTTAACATCTGAAAATTGCTGTAACCCTAATGCTGGATAAAGGAACACCATGGAAAGTCAATGTAAAGGTGATGGATGGAAGGACAGGTGGGAGATGATGGACCTGCCAGATCCGTGAGCATCCTACATGGCGGCCATTAAAGTTGACGAGCATGTGGGAGGCAGCTATACCGATGCAGAGGAGGGTGCCAATATAAAATGCTGCAATGTCAGTATGTGGCATAGGATGGGGAAGACGTGTCTCTCAGCATAGCCAGAAGTGGCAGGATGTGTTCAGCGAGAGGAGGACAGAGTAGGAGTGGTGACATGCAGATCAGGCACAGGAGAGATGTGTGTGAAGAGCCGAAATGCGGAAAAGAGCACCAGTGTAGGCCATGGTGTAGCAGCTTGCACAAGAAGACATGACTGCGCACAGCTGACAGAAGCAGATGGATGGGCTGAAGGAAGGATGGCGGCTGAGGAGAGGGTGGCATGGGCTGGCAGCACTGATGTATCAAAGGTGCCATCCCCAACATATTTGTAGTGTGCGTGAAAATGTGCACACTGCCATTTGAAAGGCCTGATACCAGACATATGGGACCCATGCCTGTCCCAGCTGCACAGCCACCATACAACAGCTTAGACAAATGTGCAGATAACAACTACACAGGTGTCATCCAAACTGGGCAAATGGGGCATGTACGGGTATGAAGTGATACCTGCAGGTGGCTATCCGAGCGGTAGGATGTATCCGCATGTACTGCAGAGATGTAATGGAGCCAAAGCTGTACAATAACAGTCATGATGTCATATATGACTCATGTTGCCAAAGTAGTTGCAGCTGTATGCATGTAAATGCCTGTTGGTATACCGCTGTAGCAGTACAGTCACATCAGGGTACACCTTACTATCAATTGTTAATATCTGATGATAAATAGGGACTGTAGGAACCTGCAGTCAGCTGAACCATTGGTGGGTTAAGTGATCAGCTCAAGGTCACAAGGAGATGTTGTCAGTCCATGAAGGTTGTGGCAGATACAAAATGTGACAGAAACACATTCCGAAATGTCACATAAGGAGCGGTAGTGGTATCTTGGCCCCCAAGCCACTGCCATGAGCATCAATCACGTCATGCCTCAAAGCAGGGGCCTGACATCTGCAGGGAGAACATGTCTGACCCCCTGCAATGGGCTG
Organism: Ichthyophis bannanicus; assembly: GCA_033557465.1. Lineage (NCBI taxonomy): Eukaryota > Metazoa > Chordata > Amphibia > Gymnophiona > Ichthyophiidae > Ichthyophis > Ichthyophis bannanicus. Next base: position 964,284,955 of record CM066034.1, on the reverse strand, counting down.
CAGCAGAGCCAATAAAGTTGTGTTCTCAGAAGACCATGATGGGGAATAGCATGTTTGCTGACCCAAAGTGTGTCCAGAATGCAAACAAAGTAGAAAGATGAGTGTCTGCAAGTCACAGCAGAGCCTGGACTGTTACAGGCAGGGAAATGACCTAAGTAACACACAGGCGCAAAATAAACAAGTGGGAATTTAACCCTTGTCCCCTGCTTATGGGGACATCACACTAACCAGTATGCTACACCTCCACAGATCTCTAGTCAGCAATGTCTGGAGTCAAAGAGCCCACAGATCTCTGCCTAAACTGTCTGCTGTGTGTGCTGGTATAGGTTAGCCCCTTCAGTACCCATGATGCACTTCATATGCAGAACAAAAGTCTGCAGCTGATCACCAAATGGTGAATGGACTGATGCATCACCTCAGCTCAGTACGATGCACTGACAGTGTGTGCTTCAATCACATAACAGCTACAAACCATGCTACTGTGCAGTTTCAGCGGTCACTCTGAGGGTGGGCGCCCAGCACCTGGTCCCCAGAACTTGTAGTGCTAGAGATGGTTTCTGCTGCAGATCCCCATCACTGCCAGTGTGTGGCAGATATTGTCTGCAGTGTGCTATATTAGTCACCTTGTTTCCTGCACAATTGTAGCATGCTGTATGTGCCAGTCACATCTAGACCCTATGTCCTGCTGAGCAGGGATCTTCCCAGAGCAGTGTTAAATTGCTGATAATATCTGCTATGTGTGGGGGGGGGGGGGGGGGGAGGGGTGCTTCTAGGCTCACATGGGGTTGTTATTACAGTCCTGCTGGTCCTACCATTACCATTGGGTGTAGGCCAGGAACACCTGCTGTACCAGCCATCTAGGACTAAAAATCACTCACAACAAGCAAAGTAAGACTGCACCTGCTGCCCACTACTGGGTTTTCCAGCCATGCACATACTAACAGCAGACAGTCCGCTGGTCAGTACACATTGCATATGCACCCAGGCTTGGGATAAACAGCACAGACACCCAGCATTTGGTTCAGTGATCAGTCCCCCAGAACAGGAAGTGCACCCACATCACTAGAACCAGCCACTATAGAACACTATTTGGATACTTAGCCGTACCATGGTCACTGTTCGGTCAGAGTGAGAGTGCCCTCCCAGCATGACATGCTGTGGCCACTCAGTCCATGCACATGGCAGACAGGCACTACGATGTCCCAGCTATTGACCCTACCTCTGATGTAGACACATCCTGGCCAATCTGCCTTGTTTCAGGCCATACCCACAATACTATGCTCCTCATCATGCACATTTGCAGACTAACTAGGAATAGCTTAGGCAATGCGAGGCTCAGTGAGGTGTAGAAAGCCACAAAACAATGGAGAGAGAGACACACACTCACATTCACACTCATATTGCTGCGCTGTGCAAAATTGGGGATGGTTGGCATTCCTGCCTGCCAGTTTGGTCTCGATATCAGATTAAGCATTGTTAATGTGCGCTCATTGTGCAGGTGCTAGTAGTGCGCTCAGATATTAACACCTGTTGTTAGCGCCTCTCGATGTGCCAATGCTGTCAGCCTGACTCTCTATCAAGCCTGTCTGTGTGGCTGATGGGTGTTTGTACCCTTGCTGGCTGATTCATTGGGTGTTGCACATTCTGGTAAAGTTTAGCCACAGGGACATGCAATGCATGAGACACAGCTGGGACCTGAACTTATAACTTTCAACTCATATACACACACCAGCAGTGTGTATTGAGCCACAGTACTGCCTTGGGGTTACAACAGTCCCTGGGGCTGACATGCTCCCCATCAGACAGACCTTGGCACATGTTGCAATGCGCATGGTGTACAGGACCAGGACATGGCTTTGGGCTGCTGCAGGTGGGTGCCACGGCCCCCTCCACCAATACCCCCACACCATGCTGACATGCTCGTGTGCTGTCAGTGTTGGTGGTATGCAGCCCCAGACGGTCCAACATGCGGATTGGCAGGTGCCTAGGGTGTAAGGTTCAGATGGGTTGGCAGAGGCATACATGGATGGCCACACAGCCCCTCCAATCATCTGCTTTTGCAAGGACCCCATCACCGCTTGCCAATGATACATCTTGGGGGAGGATGACAACCACTGCTGCGGTAGTCTCCCAGGCACCTGCATGTTGCAGCTACCTGGAGGGCTATAGCTGCTGGCACTATCAGCCTCTTCCCCCACAGCTGGGTTTAGCGGCAGTAGGTGGGACCAGCTGGGATCTCTGCCTGGGGTGCCAGGATCCTTGGACCGCCCCATGTGGCACATCTCCTTTCTGCAGCAGCAGCAGCATGCCTGTGTTCCACCACTGTTACTGTGGGATCATGACAAACATCACAGATGGTAATGCGAATGGCAGGATACCCCTAAGAGGAGACACTAAAAAGGTTGGAGCTCTTCAACCTGGGGAAGAGACGGCTGAGGGGAGATAAGATAGAGGTCTATAAATTAATGACTGAAGTGGAACGGGTAAACGTAGATCGATTGTTTATGCCATCAAAATGTAGAAAGACTAGGGGGCATGCAATGAGGCTACAGTGTAATCCATTTAAGACTAATAAGAGAAAATATTTTTTTCAGTAAACGCATAATCAAACTCTGGAATTCATTACCAGAGTATGTAATAAAAGCTGTTAGTGGAGCTGTTAGTGGGTTTAAAAAAGGTTTGGACAGGTTCCTGGGGAAAGGTCCATAAACCATTGTTAAAGAGGACCAGGGATATCCACTGCTTGCCCCAATAAAAGCATAGTAGAACCTGTGTGTCTTTTGGGGAAACTGCTAGGTACTTGTGACCTATATTAGCCACTGTTGGACCAGGATACTAGGCATGATGGACCTTGGTCTGACACAGTAAGGCATATTTTATGATGGTGCAAATGAGGCAAAGGAGGTGGCATGTGGGTCATGCCAGTGGGGGTACTGCTTGGTCTGCCCTGTGCACCGGCAACCCCCACTGGCATGACCCACGTACCACCTACTTTGCCTCATTTGTACCATCGACATAGTGCCCTTTCATACTTAGGCAAAATGCTGTTGCTGCTAATGGAGCACTACTATCACTAACTTGGGCTCAACTGTCTTTGCATCACATTTATCTATTTATTTATTTATTTATTTGCATTCTCTTATATACCGCGCTATTCTGCATCAGTGCGGTTTACATTGAACAAACTGAAATTACATTGAACAGGGCATTATAACTTGGAGATAACTATTTTACAGGGAACAGGTCAATCATTTTTCGTTATTCACAGTCAAAAAACTCATATGTATATTTGAATTATTGCCTACATCAGAAATTCATATTGTATTCACTACATGACAAAGGCCTTTGTTTCGCAAACCACTGTTGCATCAGGGGCCAAAGGAAGTACTTCTCCAAAATTGCCGATAAAAATCTTCAGCATAGAAAACAGCATATGTATTGTTGCTGTCAACTTTTCAGTGTCATAGCTTTCAATTAAAAAAAAAAGTGGAACACATCTTATAAAGCAGTTCATTCAACTTCTCCAATCGCAGATCAGCTTGTCATTAGAACCACAGCAAACCAACATGGTACTGAGGGATCTTTCATTTGTCTTAAAGACGCAGTACTCATTTAACGATCCACAACAAAACCTTCACTCTCATGAAAAAACGTTCTTTCATTCAGTCAAAGTATTTAGGCCAGTGGTTAGAGGAATTGAAAATGTTGATGTTCTAAATATAACAGCAATGTTGGAATCATCGCAAGAGGAGCAAGTGGTGCCCTCTACTTTACTGGTTACGCTGGCATTGCTTTCTGATAAAGAATGGCTTATGAAGTTGTTCTTTAAGAAGCGGCAAATGTTATTTAAGGGGTTGACTGTTCGCAGGATTCCAGATCTCTCCAGGGAGACCCAGAAGAGGCGGTGGGATTTTCTCCTTTTGCGTCCTGGAGTTCAGCAGTTGGGAGGGCTCTTTTTTCTAAAGTTTCCATGTAAGTGTCTGATCCAGTATCAGTCTGATTCCCTTACTTTTTACGAGCCTTCCCAATTGCTGGATTTCATAAATGCCTGTCTCTCTGCGAAGGCGCATGCTCCCCCTTCTGCTTCTGTCTGAGTATAATGTATCGACTGTTTAGCACACCTTTAATTGCCTTTCAGATTTTGTGGTAGTTGTTATTTTCCTGCTTATTGTATCCTTCCTTTTTTGGGGGCTAGAGTGGGGTGGGTATTTTTATTTTTACCGCAATTTGTAGAGGTGGGACTGTTAGTCCTAGGTGATTGTTTTCTTTACCATTCTCAATTTCTGTTTCAAGATGTATTCTTGATATGTATGTAGAAATTGATAAATATTAAATTAAAAAAATAGTATTTAGGCCAAAGGACTCCAAGGCACAGTATTTTATCTATATATCCATTTTTGTTCTCGCAGAAGCAAGATCTTCCCCCGATTGCCACCTTTTGCATTAATTCTAATCTGATCAATAACCATTCACTGTAGCATAGAAAAACAATAGGGCATTAAAAGAGCCTCTTCTCCATAGATATTCAAAAATGATTTATGCTCCATCAGCCACTCTCTTAACTGTCTGGTAGTTTTCTCAACATAAATTTTCTTTCGGGGAATTGAATCCCTATATACAATGTAAGTAGATTCACACATCGTTCTTTGGAAAAATATTAGTATGATTTCCCATCTTGGCAGGGCCGGCCAGTCCACTAGACAAGCTAGGTAGCTGGCCCGGGTGAGCGGCGGCAGAGGCAGCGGTAGACATGGGCAGCCATGCCGCCCCCTAGCTGCCACCGATTTCATTTGTGGTGGGGGGGGGGGAGGTTTGCCGCCGCCTTGGGAAATATTGTTGCTGCTGCTGCCTGCCTCCCCCCCCTCCCGAGATGGAATTGGTGACAGCTGGGTGGGGAGGCAGTGGCAGTGGCAGTGGTGGGGGTGGCAGCAGCTAGGGGGGCGGCGAGGCCAAGGTTGCAGAAACCCTTGGACTGGCCCCGCATCTTGGGGTTACCAAATCTGTGTCATGATTAGTAATAGTACAGATCTGACAGTGCCCACCGAATAGTGGCTGTAAACTCAGTGCATTCCAATGTCTTTTGATGACGGCAGCAAGTTTAAGTGATAATGGAGAATATTGCAGCAGACATGGTACAGTCTTATTAGAACTGGTCGTTATGTTTGCATACAGCAGGAGAAATCCATTTGGAAAAATTGCTTCTAGGCAAAACAAATCGTAAAGATTTTCAGTGTCCAGCAATGCTGCCTGAAGCTGGTCACTATAGTTGCAGGCACTGTCAGATCCATTGTAGAGTCAGGCTTTTAATTAACATATTTGGAATACCCATTTTTTGGATGCACATCTCCGCCACTTGCCCCAGCACCAGGCCGAAGTTATAATAGACTACGAATTTTCTTGCTGGCTTTCCTTTTATGGATGACCAGGGAAGAGACAGAGAGTTTCCAAAGTGGTTTTGGAGGGGACGTGTCTTTCTCTTTTCCTCTTTCTGCTAAGCTATCAGTCAAGACACAAAACTCCAGGTCTCAGTAGGAGTTGAGTGCTGCCAAATTAAAGAGAGATTTGTGGGTTCTACCCTAGCCCAAAAGAAATACAGAGATGGCAGTCACGGGAGAGAAAACTGCTACTTCTAATGAAGCAGGTTGAAGCAGGTGGTGAGGAGTCAAGAGGTCTGTGAGAGGACTGAGGTACTTGGGTCCTGCACAGGAGAGAAGCTCAAGATGGGAAAGCAAGAGATACTACAGACTATCCACCTGTGAGTAGTGTAAAGCTGAATGAGAAACATTTAGAGCTGCAGGTGCATAATGGATTGAGGATAAAGACAAGTAGATCCTTATCCCTTCGAATACATTAGCAAAGGTAATGCACTAGAGATAAGAATTAGCCACTAAAAAGAGAGGGAGAATATGAGTGAAGAGAAGACTGATGCAAATGGAGGAAGCGAATCACATATATTGAACTGTATATGCTGCCTCATTCTACACATGCAAGCCATGAATAAGGCTTCTACAATAACTCCCAAAGTGGCAAAGTCCAGCATAGGGTCACAAAAATGCACTCTTCCCCCTGACCCTTAGGGCTCATAAACATTCATTTCCCCTGTAGCCCTTGAAACCACTTCAGACCAACGTCTACTACACAACAGACCATTGCAATAATTACATCAATAATTGATAAATATATCAAATGTATGTAAATGTCTCATAATGTGCTCTTAAATACTCAAGATTTAAATTGGACTCAGCTGAACTGGCTTCTTCCTTTAAGGAAATGAAAAGGAATCATTAATGCTGAGGGCACATGAAAAGTAGGAGCCAGATGTCAGTGGGTGTTCCTTCTGTGGCAAAACGTTCAATAAGGTTAGATGAACGATTCAAATGTTTTTAAGGAGAAAACCCATTAAGTGATATTCGAAAGCACTTATGTGATAAGTAACCAATGTTAACCAGTTAAGTTCCTATTGCTAGCTAATGGATACATTTTGGATGGAGAACTTGACATCCAACCAAACTTTATCTGTTTAGAAAGGGATGGCGCATTTCGGGGATGAGGCCAGATGGTCAGCATCTATCCAGATAACATTTTTAATTTTAGGATGACTGCAGAAAATAGCAATCCTACCTTTTAACAGATAAGCGATCCATTTTAATTACATAAGAACATAAGATGTGCCACACTGGGTCAGACCAAGGTCCATCAAGCCCAATATCCTGTTTCCAATAGTGACCAATCCAGGTCACAAGTATCTGTCAGGTTCCTAAAAGATATATGGATTGCATGCTGCTTGTCACATGGGTAAGCAGTGGATTTCCCTCGCCCTCTTAAATGTGCTACACTGCAGCTTCATTATGTGTCCCCTAGTCTTTTTATTATTTGAAGGAGTAAACAACTGACCTACATTTACCTATTCCACTCCACTCATTAGTTTATAGACCTCTATCATATTTCCCCTTAGCCGTATTTTCCCAAATTGAAGAGCCTTAACTTTTTAAGCCTTTCCTCGTAGGACTATATATTTAGCATACCTATATAAACAGATAGGGTTGCAAAATAGCGGGCAAGTCAGGCATGAAGCCAAGCAACTAAATCATTTGTTTATTTTTATGCGGTAGTTGCGAGTTTGAATATTGGGTCCTATCATTTCTATCGGTTAGGTTTATGCACTTATAGCACGTTTTGCATAAAAGCTTTCATTCTGTAAGTGCAAAGTCATGTGCTAATTGTCAGGGGAATGACCAGCATGTTCCTGGCAGAAAAGTATCCTAACGTGCTGCAGCGGCATTCGCAATGAACACCAGGGTGCTTAATGCCATCCATTGAGGCACTGACATTGACAACATTGTCAACGTGCGACAACATTGACAACGTGCGATATGTGCCTCTGCACTAAAAAAGCCATGCGCTCTCGGCTTGTAACCTGTCCATTCCCCGCCCCTACTGCGCGATATGCAATGACCTTGGCGGTTAGCACATACACTATCACTGCGTGCTAAAATTCACAATAACCGCTTAGCGCACTTGAGTAAAAGAGCCCCCAAGCTAACGGCGCCCTCTCAATGCTATTATCAGAGCTACTGCCTTTGTTCACATTCCTGCATACTGTATTTGATTTTTGAAGCACTTTCACCCGATTACTACAACATGAGTGTGATGACATGAAAAGAGCCCTCAGTCTTACATCAGCCAAGGCCATATTGTATTTGTAGCAAGAATAATTTACCTTTTTGGTATGTAGAGGAGGTTGCTGGGGAGGGCTGGCAGATGTTATTGATAAACTAGTGAAGGGCACCTATTCAATTAACTTATGCATGAGCATGTCAGACTGATGTTTGGCAGCTAAACGTGCTATGGTGTTCTTCTAAACTGACCTCCACAAATGTGGATAGGATGTGGGCATTAACAGCAGAGGCTTTATGACACAGAAAGCTAGTTTGCAGCTCATAATTTAATAAGCAGAACAAAATGATAATGTCATTCGGCATTCGGTAGCTTGCAGAGGCCAGAAGTGAATTCCGCTACTGAGTGCTTGATGAAATTATGCTTTCTTTTGCCACTTTCCTCATTGTTGCAAGCCACGTGCATTTCTTGTAATGCAAATCCAATTCTTATTTTTTATTTTTAGCAACCTGTTCAAAATGCAGGACCCGTCTTTCAGCCTCTTCAATTTGATCCTACCATTGGAGGTCCAGCGTGCAAACTGTAACTAGAACCATGCTGTTACGGTGCTTTTCTCCATTAAGTTGATAAATCATGTAGGCAGAAGTCATTTGTCAAAAGTACATTTACTTGAAGCAAATTCACTTTGTGTGTGAGTGGGGGAAGGGAAGAGGTTGTCGGGTTAGATCGTACTAAATAATTTATCAACTTCTGATTTGTTTGAAAAACAAAAGGCAAAAAAACGCCTATCCACGTTTGGCAATGCAATCACATCATCCCTAATCCAATCACGTGCCGCATGCTAGATGAAGAAAGATGTATCTAGATCTCCTGTGGCAGTCTGCTAAACTAATGACAGACATGCAGAAGCAAGGGAGAAAATATAATAGTTTCCCGTGTTTCCATTTATTCATTTCTCCGACTGTATTTCCGTACGTTTCATTTTTCCCTCTCCTTCCCCTCCCCATTCTGTCATTTTTGTTTTTTGTACTCTTACACCTGAAATGCATGTGTTTGTACATCTATGTCAAATATACACAAAAATCACGGCTAAAACACAGCTGAAAAAATGGACTCCATATTGTAAGCTCTAGGAAATTAGACCTTCATATACTTAGGCTCATTTGGATTGCCTGCCATGGTATTCATAGCCATTGGTTCCGAATATCATGTGCAGTTTATTTTCTTATATTTTTATTTTGATGCGATTACGGGCCCACATTAGAAAAAAAAACAGCTTACATTAGGCAGTGGGGTGACAGGGACACATAGCTCATTGCATGAAAACATTGGTGGATCTGCTACTCACACAGTGTAGAATTTAGTGGTTTGAATAATGAATTGGACTGAAGCAGTCACATTTGATGTCTCAATCAGATCAGACAAGCAAACGCCTTTTTACTGCATGCATCTTTACCTGACATCGGAGTTACAGTGAATTGTCTTTCTTGAGTGTTCACACTGTGGATCCAGGTAGATATCTCCTGTGACTGGTGGTGAGAGTGTTCAGTCTTCAGCACACCATTTATGATGAGTGGAGGGCACGCACAGTCTACCCTACTTTGACATGATTTGTGAAGCAGCACAGCTCCTATGATTGGTGAAAAGAAAGTGCAGTCCTTCACCTCCACATAACTGGTGCAACAGCGTATCCTTTATGATTGGTGGAGAGTGAGCTCGGTTTCCTCTGCTTTACAATATTTGGTGCAAAGCCACATCTCCTATGATTGGTGGAGAGCATGCTCAGTTATCCTTGTTAGTGCTTAGACTGAGAGATGTTAAATATGACTTAAGTGACAAAAACTACCTGATACACAATGTTCTTTACTAAGAACATCCACTTTGTGATGAAAATATCTGTGACTCAGTGCAGGAAGAAGAGTAAGGAGTTGGGCTAGTGCTTAGACATTAGAACCCCAATTATCTAAACCGTCCAAGAGGAGAGAAGTTCACCTTGAATTTGTGACAGTGAGAGTGAAAGAGGAGAAAGGTGTTTTTCCCTTCCAGAATCCAGAAGGAGGAGGAGTGCAGGACCCGTAAGAGTGGTCTACTGGAAAACCCCGGGAGGACTGCCATCAAGCTTCTGAGAGGCCTGAAGATTAAGAAATTAAGCAATCTGTAGTAGTTTTTGAGTTGCTAATAACTACGAATCAACAGAATGAATTTTGTGAAAGACATCTTAACCAGCAAATTATAATTCTAATCTACAACCCCTTGTGCAGTGAGTTTGATTAAGTGGATGGTGAGAAGACAAAGAACAGTATTCTCAAAGAGACTATGTACTGGGTTTGGTACCACAGAAGAAGTGCTCAAGAGGGGCAAGGTTTGACCTATTCATTGGCTACAGAAATGGCACACATTTAGTAGGGTAAGGAAGAGGTACCAAGTGGAGAAAATTGTGCTGAAAAAGCATCTTATTCCCATGCTAGGGCCTTAATAAAGACTTTGGGGAATTATTACTAAGGAGCGGTAAGGGTGCATCATTTGCAAGTGCTAAATGGCAGCATTAAGGGCTCCAACGAGTGTTAAAGGCTGGGGCGGGGAGTAGGCATTCTGGCGATAAGGGCGTTAGCAGCTGTTAAACAGGCAGTAACAGGACATTGGGCATTAAGGGAGCCAAGAGTGCAGATTAACATGTGGTAAGGACGGTCGCCACACCATAGGTTAAGAGAGCCTATTTAGTGGTCAGAAGTGAGGTACTGGAAAGGAGCAAAGGGAATTGGTGATGGAAAAGTAACATCCATATGTTACATACATGTGAGCAAGTGAGTGTGCGGATAATGTGGGAGGAAATTGGAGTGTATCAGTGAGGGGGGTGCTCATGTAATCCACTGTGATTTCAGTCGGTGACAGAGGATTGGGTAGAAGTGTATCATGGAGAAGCCATCATGGCTACTATGTAGGCATAGAAAGAATGCCTGGGTGGCAGTAGTGACCTGCATATTTGGTGATGAATGGAAGACTAGACATTGGTCTATATGAAGTAGGGTGCATTTTGTCCAGTGAAGTATGTTTTAACATAGGCGGTATTGTTGCTCTTTTTAGAATTTTGAGCATGTGACCTTGTGTCAAAGATAGGTTTACTACTTTTAGTATGGTTGGTGCTATTTCCCCCTGTGTGTTTTTTATCCAGCTTACAGGGCAATATGAATCATCAATATGAATGTTAAAATGCTCAAGAATGATGGAAAGGGAAGATGGTTCCAAAAAGAAGGAAAGCCAGGAGTCAAAGTCAGTGAGAAAGGAAGAGGTGGACTTGTTGCGAGGTCTATAAATCACAACTACTTGGAGAGGCAGTGGAGTATTTAAATGGATTAGTGGATGTCAAAAGAAGAAAAGGAGTGAGACTGAGTTAGAAGGAGGGGTTGAAAATAGCAGAAAGTAGCACCCCAACACCATTGCTGTGGCTAGCATGGGAGAAAAGATAGCATCTGTGACAGAGGACAGCAATGGAAGCAGAGTCTTCGGGGAGAAGCCAAGCCTCAGTGAGAGCAAGAAGATGCAAAATATTAAAGACAAAGAGGTCATGAATGATGGAGAGTTTGTTAGAGGCAGAGTAGATATTCTACAGGGCACATAACAAAGGGAGAAAGTAGGGAGAAAGGAGATGGCTATGGATGAGATTAGAGGGGTTGTAGTCACAGTGTCCTCCTGAACCAGCCGTCGAGGGCAGCTTCCAAAGTAATTCCAGCTTCTAAGGTAACTTCAGTGCTATGACAATTTCCCCAAGATTCTGACCATGGTCATAAATTAAATTTATTTATTTATTTATTTAGCTGTATTTATATCCCGCTTTTCTCCGGGTCAAAGCAGTGTTACATAGAAGGGTAGGGGAATTAAGTTGATAGGGTAGGGCCATCACCAGGGAGGCAACATTTATGATTTTGACATGGTACAGACTTTGGACATGGGACAGACATTGGACATGGGCAGGTTACTGTGGTTTGAATCAGAGGTTCTTGGTGGACGAGATCAGAGGTTAGTTCGCTTTTTGGTGGGGTCGTGTTGAGGTATTCCTGGAACAGGATGGTTTTCAGCTGTTTCCTGAAAGATGGTAGATCGGTGTTGTTTCTGAGATAACTCGGTAAAGAGTTCCATAGGGATGGAGCATAAAGTTCAAAGGCTCGGTTGCAGGTCCGTTGCAAGCATTTAGTTCTTTTGTGGGGGATGGTGAGGGAATTGCTGGAGGTTTGTCTGGTAGTTCTGCCGTGGGCTGGGCGAGACAGTAGGGTGTGAAGCTGGGAGTTCTGTGCTTGATGGATGGCTTTGTGGGTAAGTAGGATGGCTTTGTATTTAGACCTTGCTTCGAAGGGAAGTATATGTAGGTCTTTCAGAATTGGGGTGATGTGGTCGGTTTTCTTTGCAGTCTGGATGATTCTTGCCGTGGTGTTTAGTGCTGTTCGGAGGGGGTTTGTCTGTGTGGCTGGAAGGCCGTGGTAGATTATGTTGCAGTAGTCCAGATGTGGGATCGTCATGGCTTGCATTACGGTTCGGAAGTGTTGATGGTCAAGTAGGGGTCTAAGACGTTGTACCATTCTTGCTTTGTGGAATATGATTCCGGAGGTTTTGGTGATTTGCTGCTTTAAGGTGAGGGCTTGGTCAATAATTATGCCCAGGTATCGTATTTGTGGTTGTATTTGAATGTTTGTGGGTCCTATAGTGAGGTGTGTAGGCGGGGTGAAATCTGGGTCTCTGGTGACTATGAGGGCTTCTGTTTTCTTCATGTTGATGGATAGGTTGTTTGCTCGTAACCAGTCGGACACCTCGGTGAAGCATGTTGATAGATGGGAGTTTGTTGGATTCGTGGTTGTAATGGGGGCGTACAGCATGATATCATCAGCAAATATCAAAATATCTTAAGAAAACCACCCTAAACAATCGAAAACAACATAACAAATCTACCTCCATATCGCTTCACTAACCTTCTTTGTCTACAGCAAACAAACAGGGGCGCTGCTCCTATCCAGAGAAATGCCAACACATGCTCTTTACATTCAACCTCACAATCCTATTTAAAGTCCTTCAAAAAAACTAACTCCATTCAATTTCGGCAATCAGTCCATGTGAATGCACCGCACTCTAATATATATATATTGCTGTTCATGACGACATAAAGACATATAAGGAGGATTGGGTTGTATTTCTGCATTAGAGTTTGACAGATATGGTGAATCAAGTTATATTTTGGCTCTGATATTTGAAGGACTGCGTGAACGAGACAAGGAAACAAGGGAATAAGGATATAAGGATATACGGAAATATGTTGTGAAGAGTAATAGCCCGATTGTATGGGTTAAATTTGTGGTGGTTACACACCAGACATGCTAATAACGGTTTTGGGTGGTTTTACAGGCTATACCTTAAAGGGGGCATGATTCAATTTTTGGGTAATGTGGTGTGTGAAGGTGTACAAAAAAACCCCAAAATAAATAATGCTGCTTGATGGCTATGTCTCTGATTCCAGTGAAGCCATTTTAATGGTATTGTTCTGTTCAGTTCCAATTCCAGCAATGCCATTTGAGAGACACTGTTCCATTAAGAGCAGTGAGTTTTGCAGACTGCCCTTCACATAATCAGAGCTGCTCTCTCTTCATCAAAGTGGCTAGTCTATTGCCCCCTCTAATTGATGGCTGCACATGATAAACCATCACAAATAGGGTTACCAACTGGCTCCAGATGCATCCAACAGACTGATCCAGTCCAGGGTTTACCCTGTTGCATGCAGGGACTTGTAGTGTTGCTTTCCTTATGGAGTGCAATAGGAAATCAGAACTACATGTCTCTGCATGTAACAGGGTAAACCTAGGACTGGATCAGGCCTGTCGGGTGCATCTGGAGCCAATTGGCAACCCTAATCACAGACCTTCAAAGGCATGAGTCTTTCCTCTGCAGTGGGCCATAAATATATTAAAACATATATAGAAATATATTTTCATTGTACTGTTCTAATATGTTTTAATCTTTTGTTTTTATGAAGTTTCACTTTAAATACTGCGTTAGTGGTTTGCATTTAATGACTTTCTGATCGTGCCACAGAGTAGACAAGTTTTATGATAATACATGCGCAAGTGCATCATAGTGCAAGTTCTATGATGATATATATTCTATTTGACACATAAAAGCCTAAAATAATGTCATAAGGAAAAAGGATTTATATGGCTAGATTGGGACTAATAAATGATATGGTGAGATCTTTTTTAGTTGTTGCAAGTACAGGCTTGTGGAGCAATGATATCTGATGGTCCCGTGTTATCACTGAAGGTGTAATTTAGGGTTGTTTGTGTTTTAAGTCTTTATAAAATAAAGTCAATAGATAGATTTTTCACATTTGTTTTAAAATCCTGTCATAAAATTCCACTCTTAGAGCCCGATTCCATAAGGGGTACGTCCGGGCCATCTGGACGTCCGAAACATTCCCATGGCACTCAAAATTGGGCACGAGGATGGCCCGGCATGCCCCTGCATGCCTGTAGGGATGTCCTCCCTGCAGGCGACCCTGGCTCCCGTGACTCAGACCCTCCTCTTCCCCGCTGTCCGATCCACAGCTGGCCAGCTGGGGCCTGGATTGAGCGGTGGGGACTCCCTGCACCCAGCCCCGGCCACGAGGGGGGATCCTCAACCCCAGTCATCCCACCGGTACTGATTATTCCACTTTTGAGCTGGAATATTCAGCAAGTCCCCTCTGACCCCACAGAACTACAGGGCCGTGACCTGAATAAGCCCTGTACGTCATGCCAGCTTGGCCCACCCCCCACTCCACCCAGACTCTGCCCCCTCCCGCCTCCCACCGGTTCTCCCCGTCATGCGGCTCTAGACATATGGGGAGAGCAGGAGGGGGAATAGGGGCAGGACAGATTTTGGGGCTGCACGTCCTGCCGGGACCTGTCTCAGAGTCGGGCCCTTAGGCTCCTAACTTCAAAAGTTAGGGGCATGTTTACTAAGCTGTGCTGTTAACGTGCCTGCTATTTTCCCATGTTAGCAGCACAGTGATTTTCTGTGCTATTTGCAGAAACCATGGTATCTGCAAGAGTGGAACGGCTACGGGACAGTGGGTATGTCTGCAATGTTTGGTCATTGTCAAAGCTGCAGGGCGCACACTGGCATTATGGGCATCCACAGTGCTGCTGGGCTAGGTTCTTTGCAATTTCAGTGCATTATTTGCTGGGGAAAGGCTGTTCCTGTTCCCAACAGATAGCACATCGCGTTTGCAGCTAATGCATTGCTATTTGCACTATAATGGTGCATTAATTGCAAAAGCCTAACACGGCTTAGTAAACATACCTCTTGTCTCCTAAAACCTTTGAAATTCTGCCTATGTACTTGGCTATTAAGCTCATTTATAAAAAGTCTATACTCCTAACTTTAAGAGTTTAGAATTTAGATTCTTTAATCTGAAGGTTTGCTGGCTCTGAGATCCTTGATTTAGGGACCTTAAAAGAGTTATTTTAAAAGCCCTATTTGTGGTTTCCATGTGGAAAATCCAACATTTACAAATGGAGAATGCATCCATGTGTAAATGTTGATTTAGAAATGACTAAATGCTACATAGAAATTGCAAGGAAATGTGTCAGGAGGCATGCCTAGGTTGGGTACTGGGAGCATCCAAAATTGACACATGTATTCCCCATTTCATATAGGGAATATGCATACATGGCCTATAGTGTCCACATCACGATTTACACTGCTCGCTGGCACATCTAGGTTTTTCAAAAAGTGTTTGTTTTATTGATCCATTGGAGTGGAGGAGTGGCCTAGTGGTTGGGGCAAGGTACTTCAGGCCGGAAGGTCGGGGGTTTGAATCCCACTAGAGGTCAGCAACCTTGGGCTGGAAGGACTGGGGTTTCTAGTCCCACAGGTGCTCCTTGTGGTCTTGGGCAAGCCACTTAACCCTCCATAGCCCATGTTCCCTGTGAAATAGTTATCTCCGAGTTATAATGCCCTGTTCAATGTAAACCGCACTGATGCAGTGTATAAGAGAATATAAAATAAATAAAATCCAAGATGGTGATTTGAGAGGACGTTCCAGAGTGTTGTCTTGTTGGGGGCAGCTGGTGGCTTGCCTGAGGTCATCATGGGCAAAAGGAAGGGAAAAAGCAGAGTGTACCCCCTAAATCCTACTCAACCCAGCTGCTGCAGCAGACAACATTAGATGGTTACTGGACTCCTCTCTTCCTCTTTTGGCATCTTCTTCGATCCAGCCCGAGGAGGTTTCGGCAGACAGCAGTGTGGATTGGGCTTAGTTAAGCCCCCAAGGGAAGATGCCTCCTTTGAGACCCGGAAGCAGTTTCGCTGTGGGACAGCAGCATGCGGGGAGTCCTACGACGGATACATTGGTCTCTTCTTTGCTGGGGGCGCTCCTGACGGTGATATCTTCCCCACTTCCCGAAGGGAACAGCAACTGCTCCAAAGTGCGAGTGATATTGCCCATGGTAGGGGGAATACTGCTTCATGTTTGGTGGTGCAGGAGATGAAAAAAAAACCAGGCATTGTGACGCTTGAGTCACTTTGGGGTGTTATACAAGGCCTTAAGTCTTCTCTGTTGTCATTGTCTGGTAAATTTGTGGGGGACTTGACTGTGGCTTCCGAGACTGTTGTGGCCCATTCTCAGGTGCTGGAACAGCATTCTGCTTAATGTGACTAGGGCTCAAAGTTAAGAAAGTGTATGATCTGGGGGAAGTTCTGGTGAAGGATAAAAACTATCTTCATCGAAGGACAGAACATTTGGAAAATCAGACACAGAAAAGGAATTCAAGATTCTTGAGCTTCGCAAGATCTCCCTTAATAGCACCAATAGAAATGGTAAACAAATACTTGGTTGGAGTTTTAGAAATCACTAGAACAGCGCAGGGAGGACAAGGCCACACCTCTTTAAAACAAAGAAACCTTTTATTTCGTAAAACCTTCAAAGGTACAGACCCGACTTGGCCAAGTTTCGGCAGTCAGCCAATTAAGATGCAATTGCATATATATTCCAATGGCAGTCAGGACATTGTAACAAGAGCCAGTAGTTGAAAGCTCAAAAAGCGCTTCAAAGGCATACCTCTTTGGGGTGCTCAACCTTCTTTGAATTTCGGACTCTATGTTATCTGTTTTGGGCCCTCTCTCAGGATGGGAGGGAAGCAATAAATATAAGAATAGATCAAAGGGGTTTTTTGCCATCATTTCACTGCCTTTATTAAATGCCCTGCACCCTGCTTGCACATGTGCAGTTACAGACAAACTGCAACACGTGCTGGGGAACACTCAGAGCGTGGTGCTTGCAGCCACTTTTGTCTACAGATGGACCCTGTCTTCATGCAACTATGCCTATGCTAGTGATCACTGGCCTGTCCCCAACCAGAGTGTTCTGTTTCCCCTCCTCCCAGTGCTGGATTGTCGTGAGCAAGGAAGGAGAAGAGCTTACTTTAGACTCGGGCCCAGGCCGTCCATGCTGTCTGGTAGGGCTCATCAGCCAATGCTTCACTCCTCAGCAGATTCCTTACCTGCCTCATCACAACTGCTGGTGCTGCAGATCACCCATGGTCTTGCTTCTGGACACAACCAGGGCCCTCCTGACCCCAGTGGAGATGCACTTAGTACCTTCCCCAGCTGGCTCCCTACTGACTTGGTCACCTGGTCTGGCAGCGACTATGCTGAGCCCTGCCCTGAGTTGCTCCTGATCCAAGCAGAGGCCCCAACTAAATTGGAGCACAGCAATGCTGGAAGCCTGCAATTCATCTCAAGTACGCACCCTGCTGGGCCCTCCCAAATGCTTTAAGCCATGGATGCCTTCAGTTTAAGTTGGGTTGGATTTATCTCATGCCCTTCTCAGAAGTTCAAGGTAAGTTACATTCAGATACAATCACTATTCAAGATAAGGTGAAGAAAGTAAGAAAAATAATTTTACATTTTGAAGCAGACTTGTGGGAAAAATAAACAGTTCTTCATTTTGTTGATTGAGGTGTGTCTGAGAGACAGAGAAAATTCTACTAACAAAATCTTATGAAGACTTAATTAAATTGTGCCATTGGCATATAGCCTAATTCCAGAACATGCATGTCTGGTCCGCGGGTACATCAATATCAGAAATGAGTCTGATTTAAACGTGATTCCTTAGCCACGGAGATCGACACACCTGCAGTTTCAGAATTGGGGACATACACATTTTCGGTGCGGCACGAATAAAGCACTAGAGAGTATGAGATACGGATATAAATATTTTTTTGCCTTCTTGCTGTGGAACATACAAGTCTACTACAGGCTTTGCTGCTAGCTTCTGGCTAGGATCTATCTTTTTCAACCACTTGCTTGTAAGGTCTGCCTGCCTGTATATAGTATTTATTTATTTATTATCTTGTGCCTTACTTTTCAGTATTTTGCTTGTGATCTTGTTCAGTGCTCTCTCTCCTCTTCCTTATTATCCCACCCTCCCTTCCCACAGCCCACTCACCCCGGCTTAGTTTCTTATAGCCGCCCTGTGCTCATTACCATGATCACTCACACGTGCACCTTATCCCCTGCAATTTCTACCACAAATCCTTTTATTTCTTCTGATTTCTCCATCTCCTCTCCATCTCTCTTTTTTATGGCTCCTCAACACTTTCTCTTCCTATTGCTCATACTCCATAATTGTCTCCCCTCCTACCAACACCTCCCCTTATCTCCCCTTTACCATCCTCACTTCCCCCAACATACCCATACATCCCCCAACATACCCATACTGGGTCAGACCAAGGCCCATCAAGCCCAGTATCCTGTTTCCAACAGTGGCCAATCTAGGTCATACGTACCTAGCAGTTTCCACAAAAGACACAAGTTCCACAATGCTTGTATTGGGTCAAGCAGTGATATCCTGGGTCCCTTTTAATAATGGTTTATGGACCTTTCCTCCAGAAACTTGTCTTTTTTAAACCCAGTTACACTAACAGCTTTTACTACATCCTCTGGTAACAAATTCCAGAGTTTGATTACACGAGTGAAAAAATATTTTCTCTTATTAGTCTTAAATAGTTTACCCTGTAGCTTCATTGCATGTCCCCTAGTCTTTCTATATTCTGATGATGTAAACAATCGATCTATGTTTACTCGTTCCACTCCATTCATTACTTTATAGACTTCTATCATATCTCCCCTCAGCCGTCTCTTTTCCAGGTTGAAGAGTCCTAACCTTTTTAGCCTCTCTTCATCTGACTAACTCTCTTGCCTCTGACCCTCACTGTCTCTTTATAACTCTCAACTCTCTCCTCAAGGTGCCTCCGTATCCAACCCCTCCTTCCCTTTCTGCCCACACCCTGACTGACTACTTCCATGACAAAATCCACAAGATCACACTCCAATTCCCCACGAGGTCAGCTACTACTCCTTCTCCCGCTCTTCACCTCCAACTCCCTTCCATCACCTCTGCTACCCTTTCTTACTTTTCTATGATCTCTGAGGAGGAAACCACTAACCTTTCCTCATTCAAACTCACTAACTGCTCCTCTAATCCTATTCCCACCCGTTTCCTTAGCTCCACCTCCTTCACTGTAGTCCCTTCCATCTCTCATATGCTCAACCTATCACTCTCCACTGCAACTTTCCCTGTAGCCTGCAAGCATGCTGTGGTCACTGCTCTCCTCAAGAAACCCTCACTGGACCCTACCTGTCCTTCTCAGTACTGACCCATCTCCTTCCTCCCCTTCATTTCTAAACTACTTGAATGTGTGGTTCACTACTGTTGCCTTGACTTTCTCTCAAATCGAGCCCTTCTGGATCCTCTACAATCTGGCATTTGTTCTTTACATTCTACCAAAACAACTCTTGCCAAAGTCTCCGGTGACCTATTCCTGGCAAAATCCAAGGGCCTTTACTCAATCCTCATCCTTCTTGTCCTTTCTGCTGCTTTTGACATTGTTGACCGCAACCTTCTCCTTGATACCTTGTCCTCACTTGGTTTAAAGGCTCTGTGCTACCTGGTTCTCTACTTATCTCTCCCATCGCTCTTTCAGTGTTTGTTCTGGTAGATCCTCCTTTACTGCTATCCTTCTCTCAGTTGGTGTGTCTTGTCGGGGGTGGGGGTGGTGCACTCATCTCTTCCCATGGCCTTCAGTACCATCTTTATGCTAATGACTCCCAGACCTACCACTCTACACCTGAAATCTCTCTGGCAATCCAGACCAGGATCTCTGCCTGCCTTTCTGACATTGCTGCTTGGATGTCTCACTGCCACTTCAAATTGAACGTGGCCAAAACTGAGCTTCTTATTTTTCCCCCTAAACCCTCCTCTCCCCTTCCTCTTTTCTCAGTCTCTATGGAAAGCTCTCTATTACTCCCTCTTTCTTCAGCTTGCAACCTTGGGGTTGTCTTTGACTCCTCTCTCTCCTTCTCCACACACACACACATCCAACTGATAGCTAAAATCTGTCTTTTCTTTCTCTACAACATCACCAAAATTTGCCCATTCCTTTCTGAACACACTACTAAGACACTTATCCACTCTTTAGTCACCTCCCATCTTGATTATTGCAACCTATTCCTTGCTGTTCTCCCTCTGAATCATCTCACTCTCCTTCAATCTTCCACCAGCCTCGTCATGTTCATATTATCCCTCTTCTCAAGTCACTTCATTGGCTCCCTGTCTTTTCCACATCCAGTTCAAACTTCTCCTGCTGACCTATAAGTGCATTCAGTCTGCAGCTCCTCACTACCTTTCCTCTCTTATCTCTCCCTACACCCCTCCTCGGGAACTCCGTTCTTCTGGCAAATCACTTCTATCTGTGTCCTTCTCTTCTATTGCTAACTCTAGACTTTGCTCTTTTCATCTTGTTGCTCCTTATTCCTGGAACAAACTACCTGAGTCTGAATGTTAGGCTTCATCTCTGACGCTTTTCATATCCAGGCTGAAAATTCAACTCTTCGCTGTCGCTTTTGGATCTTGATTCACCTAACCTCCTTTGTGTTTCCTTACCATTCCCCCTAGATGCATTCTATGTCTACAGCTACTGTGCTGACTGTCTTGACTAGATTGTAAGCTCTGACGAGCAGGGACCATCTTTTACCTGTGTCTGTGCAGTGCTGCGTATGTCTTGTAGTGCTATAGAAATGTTCAGTAGTAGTAGTATTCTGAAAAGATGGGCGTTGTCGATTCCGCCCATCTCCGGTATATATCCGTGAATGGTCACACTCCCCTGTAAAACATGCATCTCCTAAGCTGCTCCACTCCCTGACAGTGTTGTGCTGATGCAAAGTGCACATAAATACTGATGATACATAAGTGTTGATGCAAACTAGACTACATGTACCAGTCTGCTGCATGCTCAGAATACTGCAAAGTAATCTCAGTGCATTCTAAGATAGTTTAAAAGCAGGTAGAAAGTGATATCTTTGTCATGACATATCTTGCATCACAACATACAAGGCAGTAGAAGACATCCTTAGTTATGCCCGCATTGGTCATTTCTGTAAACAGTCTGTACAATGCTAAGTATGGATCACAAAAAATCTGAAAACATATCCCTGTTACTAATAAGAGACCCTCAGAATGGGAACATTCAACAGTGCAAACAGCACTAATACATGCCCAAAGGCACCATCATCACTCTCTACAAATGTGCACATTTTTAGAGACCAGTGATGGTGCTTCTGGGCATGCCTTAGTGCTATTTGCACTGTTGAATGATCTCATTCTGAGGGTCTCTTATTATTTTTTGACATTTTGCTATAGAGAACTTGTTCTGATTTATTCTGCCCGATTACACTAGCACCTGGTGACGCTACAATCATCCCTACGGTCCATGAACTGGCCATGCATTCATGCCCCACCAGATCTGTGGATGAGCACACCAGATCCTCCTGTGCAGCACTCAAACCTCACACACACACACAGGACCAGCCCATCCACTAGGCAAGCTAGGCAGTCGCCTAGAGTGGCCGGCCTGGGTGGTCGGCGGCGGCTGTTCCCCACAGCTGTCGCCAATTCCACTTGGGAGGGGGAAGGCGGGCAGCAGCAGTATTTCCAAAAGCACCTAGAGTGGCCGGCCTGGGTGGACGCAGCGACCCCACACCTCCAGCTGTCACCATCCCCCCAGCTGCTGCTGCCTGCCTCCCCCTCCCTAGATGGAATCAGTGGCAGCTGGGGGGATTGTGACCATGGCCTGGGTGGCGACAGCTGGAGGGGGGGCGGTGTCAGCATCAGCGAGGGGGAGCGGCGAGGCAAGGGTTTCTGCCTAGGTCAGCAGAAACCCTTGGGCCAGCCCTGCACACACACACACACACACACACACTCTCACTTGCAGTCACAAATAACACTTCTTCCAAAACCATGCCTTGTACCTATAAACAACTGCTGGGAAGACATAATGGCATGGCATCTCAGGACACCACATCTGATCTGCATTTCTCAGCCAAACACAATTCTGTTCCATACTACTTCACATACCATCCCTACATCTACATTCTCATTTTTCCAAATACTGGACTTGTTAGGGAAGCTGAGAATAGCCCCTTTAGCACAAACAGCAAATATCAGCATAGTAAGAATAAAGACTATTGCAGTGCTTTATATTTCTGTAGAGGTGGGGTTTTTTTTAAATTGTTCTTTAACCTTACAAACATCCCTCACCTGTGCATTCTAATCTTAACAACTGCATCTTATGCCCTCCCAGACAGCAGACACACCAGTTCAATACAGTGTCACAGCTATTCATTTCTATGAAGATCAGAGCAGAAAGTTTTCTAAATCCAGGCCTTATTCCATGTTGCTGCTGGTATAACATAGGCGTCCATGGGAAACACTCAGTATGTACACGGGCCCTTCCTGAATACGCTTTCTACATCTCTGTGGCTTGCTACATTCTGCCCCCTCCTGCCCATGTTCTGAGATTCCCGTCCTAGTGCCATGTATGTGCAGGGATGCGTGGTTTCGGAATACGGTTCTAGATGTTTTACTGGGAAAAACATCTGTCCTACACGTTTAACTGGCTTATTCATTTTCTGGAATGACGTCCATAGTGTTTGTCATAAATACCCCATCTGAATGTGCTATTTAGTAATAGCAGACAGCTAGTAGCTGTGACAGACATAGCTGGTGTTTTATGTCAAAATCTGACAGAGCTTTTTCAGGAGAGAGCAAGCAAAGCGGACGCCGAGCTCAGTATTTTCTTGTTATTAAATTATTAATTAATTAAACAGGCAAGAACAGATATGTGAGAAAATCAACCTCTGACTGAAGGGTTGACTGAATTATTTAAACCAATGTAACTGTGAATGGAGGGAAGCAGTGTTGAAGATAGAGAAGTCTCCGGTGTGACACTTACATATAACTAATGTGAGTGGGATAATAATTAAAAAGTATTCAAACTTCATACACACCTAGGAGCCAAAATAATGAAGGATGGGCTTTCAGATGAGGAAACATGTTATTTTTGCTGGGGTTCGTTTTTGAAGGGTACCTAGATGTATGGCGCTGTACCGAATGCCTAGGCGCCTCTAGTTCCCAATATTTGGTGGTATTACATGTGGAGCTGGATTTAAAATTTCCCTACTCCGTGTATAATATTATGTGCTCAGTGGGAAGGGTGGGTGTGGGTGGTTCTGGGAGTGGAGTTGTCATAACGCATAGTTGGGATGTTAGGTGCTTATTTTCACACAATTGGAGTGTCTAGCCAAACACAGTCTAAACATACAGGTGCCTATTTGTAGAATTCCAGATGTTTAGACTGTGCACCGCCTTGGGGCACACCTGGGCATCTGTATTCAGCAGCGCTGAGCAAATGCTTAGTGACACTGAATACTGGCGCACATGGAAACGTCTTATTTCAAAACGGGCTCTGTGATTGCTAGCTTTATGTGAAACATTAGGATTCTAGTCAATGAGGTACTGCACATTTTGAGTAAGAGTTTGTGGAAGATATTATTTGTGTTAGGGTAGGAAGTCGACCTTTCTATATATTGAAAGTGAGTAGAAGGTTCAGGAAAAAGCGCGATCTTGACTGATTTAGGGCACAGCAGGGGCGCTGTGTCCCTCACGGCTTCCAGACTGGTGCATCCATTTTGAAACGTATAGTTCAGAGCGGATATGCCGGGTCCCTGTTCTGCTTGGAAGCAGTCGAGATTGCGTTGAGCACGGAGAGACAACAGCAGGGCTGGTCCAAGGGTATCTGATGCCCTAGGCGAACCTTTCAGCATGGCCCCTCCCCATAGTCCAGCATGTCCCCTTCTGACCCTCCCAGTGCAGTATCTCTCTTTCCCTTCTCTTTTCCACCCTCATGTCCAGCATCTCATATCCTTCTCTTCCCCCTCTAACCCCTCCCCCGATATCCAGCATTTCCAGCAGAATTTGGAGGGTGGCAGTGAAGCCTCACGGTGGCACACGTGCTGTATCACTGTCCTCTTGCTGCCAACCTCCCCCCCCCCCCAGGCGCAGTCTTCAAAAATGAAACAGCGCAATGGGAGGTCTTGCAGCATCCATGCGTACTCTAGGCTGACTGCATCCTGGCCTCTCTGACACTTCCAGCCATACTGTTTCATGTTATGAAGTCTCGCTCCTCCTGACGGTAGGATGGAATAAGGGTGCACTGTCAGTAGAGGCAGAGGAGGGCTATACTGCATACTTGTGTCGCAGTCAGGTTTCTCTATCCCCCCCCCCCAAATTCTTCCACCCTAGGCAAATTCTAGTCTGCCAAATGGTAGGACTGGTCCTGCACAGCAGGTACTGCTGGTGCTGGTGCTTTGGTCCTTGGTCTCCCTCAGCAATTTCAGAGGGAATAGAGAATTTTGCAAAAACGGCTGGATTTTGTTGCCCTTCTTGTGGTAGCGGAATCAAGGGAAGCCCTGACTATAGCATAGGAGTAGGGAAGAGAAGGGGAGATGCTTCACCTCTAGGGGGCTAGAGAAGGGAACTGGGGAAAGAAAGACAGGAGAGATGCTGGACCGAGGGGGAACTGAGGAAGAGCGAAAGGGGAGATGCTGGATGGTTGTGGGGTAGAAGGAGAGAGGGAGTGGGGAGAAATGCCGGGCATGCTGGACCCATGTGGGTGAGGCCATGGCGGCAGGGGGTGGAGTTGGAAAGCAGAGGAGGGATAGGAGGATCAGGATGTAAGTAAAGCTGGAGAGATAGTGAAAGGGCTTCATTAGAAACTAGGTGGAAATAAAACACAGAAGAAAGGGACTGAAGGCAGGAAGATGTATGACATGGAAGGACCGGGGCTGGTGAGGCAACGAGAGGCTGAGGAAAGTAGGTGAAGGCTGGGGAGGGAGTGCGTGCAGAGAATGGAAATGAGAAACTGGTGAAAGACAGAAGGGAATAAAGGCCAGGGAAGGAGCAAGAGATGGGGAATGGGAGGATAGGAAGAGGCTAAGAGGGGGGAGATGGTCTAGGAAGGAGGCAGGAGAAGCAGATGGAAAACCGATAGGTATGTCTAGGTGAAAAGTAAAAAGTGGAAGACTAAGGAATGGCGGATGAAAAGAAGGTAAAATTTAAGTAGATAGCAGGTCAGAAAAGAAAGAAATGGAGGGAAGAGCTAAAAGAGCAAGATGAAAGGCAGGGACAAATGCAGAAGAAAGAGGAGGAGAGAAGAGAAATGACAAATAGACAGTAGACCCTGCAAAATGAGCTAGGAGAAGACAGACAGAAGAAAGCAGAAAAGAGAGACTTGACCCAACATGACTAGCAAAATAAAATACCAGATCAAAGGAGGAAAATATATTTTATTTCAGCTTTGTATTTTGCTAAGCACGAGAAGACAAGCATTTTTGGATCTATTTCTTTTATTGGGGTTTCCAGTTTAGTTCTTGCCTGCATATTTCTACTTTTAATTTGTAATCCCTTGTTCTGTGTTTGGTGGGGATCTGTATTTTGACTGAGGTGATTCGGCTAACATGTCATTTCTGAGTGGGAATCTAGAACAATCCTGCTTGTTCTGTTTTCCCAGTGGGGGATGTTCTGGTGTTCTAGATCCTGATGTAATATTTGCAGTGCTTTTCTTAGGTAGGGTTGCTGCTTTTTGAGTCCTAGTGCACATTGAGACATTGGCCCCTGGGCATTGGAGGCCCATGTACACTACTGGGTGGGTCATGCACTGAGACCCGACCACTGCTTCCCTGTTGTTGTTCATTTGTGTGTCTTGAGGTTACTATGTTGGTTGAATTTTAGCTTTAGGAATGTGAATGTGAAGATCTCTGATATTTTAGGGGCCAATATTCCAGCAGTTGGAGTGGAGAAGTAGTTGGCTTGGTAACCAACAGACTAGCGTTTGATTCCCACTAGTACTCCTTGTCGCCTCGGGAAAGTCACTTAACCCTCCATTTTCTTGGAAGAAAGGCTTGACAATTTGCTTCCAGTTGCACTGCCAAGAAAACCCAGGAGCTGCTGGGTTGCCAGGGGTCCGCCCTGACTCAAAGGCATTCAGGTAGTCTATTTTCATTGGTTCCGTTTTGCACTAGAGTCTGGCTTTTTGGGGTTTCCAGTTAGTTTTTCTTCACACATTTCTAACTTGTTGCCACTTATTTTATATTTGATGAGGCTTTCTCCATGCTCTGCACATACGTGACCAAGGCGAAGTATTCTGATGACACGTAGTTTCTGTGAAGAGAACCCTGTTTGTTCTGGTTTCCCAATAAGAGATGTGTTTGTCTTCCAGGGAGTGGTGGAATATTTGCAATGCTGCCTTTTTTTATGTGCTTGTGGCTGGTTGTAAGGGAGCGTGGCTACTGTGGGGTGAAGCCATGAACAGTCACCTGCCCCTAAAGTTGTCCCTATATGTTAGTATCAGCACCTTTTTTCCTAGAAAAAAAATAATGAATTGTTTTAATCCTTTTGTAGAATTTTTGGATAAAATTATCCCAAATTCTAAGACTGAAAGAGATTCAGTTTTTTAAATAGTTTCTCTCTTTACAAAATAATCATAAGACAATACAGCAAAAAGCTAAAATTATGTAAGTTATTATTAAGCTGATTAAATATCTATATACTGTATATCACATGGATACCAAGATCATACTTTTTAAAATGCTCTCTTTACTAGTATATGATTTCATTTAAAGTTCTTACAAATCCGTCTTTGTTAAATGTTATTTAAACATGTAGAATCCCACAGGAATTCAGAGTATCCATTACAGCAGCATTGGCTTGTGATTGAAATAAATTTGACCTCCAAAGATCAGGGCTGACATTTAATTTATCGCCCATTCATCCATTGTACTGACTGGCATTGCAGTTTTATCCCTGAAAGTGTGCTCTTTTCTATCAGACAATGCGGCACTGCTTTAGTTTTCTTTAGATGCGAAAGGAAAAAAAAAAAAAAAGCAAAATCCAAAACAAAAAAATGCCAAAAAAATGCCATGCATACAATTTTTTTGTTTTGGGTAGCTATGGTCTGAATTGTTCTTCCCTTGTGCAAAACTTTCCACTTTTCCACGTTAAATTTCATTTGCCATTTGGATGCCCATTCTTCTATTTTCTCAAGGTCTTCTTCCAATTTCTCACAAGTCTCTTGTGATTTTACAACTTTAAATAATTTGGTGTCATCCACCTCACTTCTATTCCATTTCTACGTCATTTATAAATATGCTAAAAAGCAACGGGCGCAGTACAGATCCCTGGGGTAGTCCAATGTTTATTTTTACAGCGGGGCCTGTGTGACGTGCGTTGTTAGATAGCTCCAAGGCATGGAAGACAGGCCTATTGGGTGTCTTTCCTATGTGATAAATGCTGGATAGATCCTGAACATGCCTCCTGCATTTACGACCCAGTCTTTGTGTGTACCACAGCTTAAATTTTGCACTTTAGGCATGGTAAAGAGGGGTAGCCTAGTGGTTAGAGCAACAGCTTCCTATTCAAAAGGCTGGGGTTTGATTCCCACTGATACTCCTTGTAACCTTGGGCAAGATGCTTTACCCTGGCAGTCTACTTCCAGTTGTATCTTCCCAAGGAATTAGCATTGAATTGATGACACTTGCAATGCAGAGTTTTACTGCATTTTAGTAAGAGTTCCTAAATTATGTAAAGCCCTGGCTGAAAGGAGTGCATTTTAAAAATCTATACAAGCCTCAAAATAAGTGTGAAACCTTTTTTTTTTGCATGCAGTAAATATGGATTCTCTTTGTAAAAAAGGGGGAAACACATACAGATTTTTGGCCCACCCAAGCCACTCCCAAACCACATATATCCGATCTATGGGCCCAATTTTTGAAGGCATTTACATGGTTAACAGCCTTTGAAAATCCCCAATTTAGTCCCCTACGTGCTCTGTGGGCTATCCGGTTAGCATTGGGGCATGTTGGGGGCATTCCAGAGTGGAGAAGAGGCAGGGAACAGTGCTAATTGGGTAGCACCGATTTTGGACACTGCCTGGTTAGCGCTCTGTGCCTTAAAAATAGGCGAGGAAAATCCTTGCCTATCTTTAAGGCGCCGGGGCTAACCAGGCAGCGTCCAAAATCACTGCTGCTCGGTTAAGCTCGGCGGCTTTCCGGCAGTGTGGTGAACCCCAGATTTTCACTTCCATTGCCGCGGAAGTGAAAATCCAGGGTTAAGGGGTTGGCGGGCAAGTCTATGCAGCTATGGTGCTTAGCCCTGCCCAACTGAAAACTGGGCCCTACATGTGTAAATACCAGAAAACAGGAACAAGACTTCTAAAATAACCTCTATAAGGACAGGTAGGAGTGCCAGTGTATTTACCAGCACATACAGCAGAGGGAAACATCGGCCAAACCTACACATGCCCAAACGATGTGTGATCAGCGTGGCATCTTCCACCTATAAGTGCTGCTATGTACACAAGGAAGCTGCGGAAGTGGCTGCGCTTATACACATACTGAAACCATTTGACAAAGTTAGACACAGAAATGCCTCCACTTAACTAGTGGTCACCATTTTCATTAAAGGTTTGGGAGGGGGAAATAAAATATGGGGATTAAGCATTATTACTACCACGTCTAAAGCCCTGGTCTAAACAAGCACTTGCTAAAATTCAGTTCATTTTCTGAGTTAGTGCAAAAGGCGACAGAGGCAATTTTCTTAAATACATATGTATTATCTATGCAAGACAGGGAATATACATTGTCACAGGGAGGGGCACCATGAGCCAGTTCACGTCTGTCCTAAATAGTGTTAGTGCTGAGGTTCTCTTCACTCTGCATCCAAGTAGTCACTCAATAGAAGAAAAAGCTTCCGTGCAGCACTAAAATGGATCACTCAAATTTGACTTCCCAAATGAAAACATATACTTGTCCGAGAAGATCACCCACAGCACAGCAACATAATAGGCCTGCAACGTGCAGTGAAGCAAAGCACTATCACTTTCAATAATGCTCTCAGTCTTTCAGAAGTCCAGCACAAGCTCATGCAGTTCCAAACCTGCTCTAAGAATATTCCTTCAGTCTTTCAGCATAAGAGACAAAGCCCTTCACTACAGGCGTTTGCCTTGTCTTGGCTTTTATAATTTCTAACCCTGTTGCTTTTCAATAATCCACTCTGCATAAATTCAGTCCCATTAACTGGAGAAACTTACTTTTAAACTGAAGCAGACTTTCTCATAGTTAGTTGCCACAATTTGCTCCAACTCGGGTTTTCCACCCCTCTGTGGGCAGCAGAGGGCCAACAAAGTTCCTGAACTGGAAGCATTAATGGTGGAAATGGACTTGGACATTGTGGCCTTTACAGAAACATGGTTTAATGAGTCGCATGATAGGGATATAGTCATAGTTGGCTATAATTTATTTAGGAGAGATCGAGAAGGCAGAAAGGAGGAGGAGTAGCCCAATATGTCAAAAGCAATATTAAAGTTGCTGAAATGCAGGGGACGTGGAGAAAAGAAGCTCTGTGGATTGTCTTGGAAAGAGGAGATGGCACTATCATCCATACTGGTGTGGTATGTTGTTGTTAAGTGCCGTCGAGTCGGAGTCGACTCATGGCGACCCTCTGGATAGCTATCCTAAATTGAGTTCGGTCTTCAGTCAGGCGGCTTATTGTTGACAGACTGGTACCCGTAGCTGCTGTTATTGTATCGATCCATCTCATTGCTGGCCTTCCTCTTTTGCGTTGACCTTCTATCTTGCCAAGCATGATGTCTTTCAGTAATGATCTCTCTCTTCGCATGATGTGTCCAAAGTATGAAAGTTGAAGACTTCTCATCTGAGCTTCTAAAGAAAGTTTAGGTTTGATCTCCTCTAGTACCGACTGGCTTGTTCTTCGGGCAGTCCATGGTATACACAGTATTCGCCCCCAGCACCATAATTCAAAGGCATCAATTTTCTTCCTGTCTATGTTTTTCACTGTCCAGCTTTCACATCCATATGATGTTATTGAAAATACCATGGCTTGAACAAGTCGAATCTTTGCATGGAGAGAGACATCTCTGCTCTTGAGAATCTTATCTAGGTCTTTCATAGCCATTCTGCCAAGAGCAATGCGTCGTCTGATTTCTTGACTGCTTGTTGCTTCTTTATTAATCGTTGATCCAAGTAGGTTAAAGTTGTTCACGATTTCAATTTCTTCTCCTTCAACGATGAACCTGTTGATTATGCCAGTTGTCATGATCTTTGTCTTCTTTACATTAAGGTGCAGGCCAATTTTGAGACTATGTTCTTTGATTGTGAGAAGCAAATGTTTCAGATCATCTTCACTTTCAGCCAGTAATGTGGTATCATCAGCATAGCGAAGGTTGTTGAGTCTTCCACCAATCTTCACACCTCTGTTTTCTTCATACAATCCTGCTTTTCTGATGATTTGTTCTGCATATAAATTAAACAGGGGGAAGTATGCAGCCTTGTCTTACACCTTTGCTTATTTTAAACCATTCTGTTTCTCCTTGATCCATTCAAACTGTTGCTTCTTGATCAATGTACAAAATGTGCAAGAGTACGATCAGGTGTTCTGGTATACCCATGCTTTTTAATGTGGCCCAAAGTTTCTCATGGTTTACACAGTCAAAAGCCTTGCTATAGTCGATAAAGCACAAATAGATATCCTTTTGGTATTCTTTAGTCTTTTCAAGGATCCATCTCACATCCGCAATGATGTCTCTTGTTCCTCACCCTTTCCTGAACCCTGCTTGCACTTCAGGTAGTTCTTGTTCCAAGTATGGTTGTAGTCTCCTTTGAATAATCTTCAGTAGAATCTTGCTGGCATGTGGGATCAGAGCGATTGTGCGATAATTTCCACAGCCAGTTGGATCACCTTTCTTTAGTATTGGTATAAACACAGATCTTTTCCAGTCAGTTGGCCATGATGTTGTCTTCCATATTTCTTGGCAGAGCCTTGTAAGTACGGTAACA
The DNA here is from genome assembly GCA_033557465.1 of Ichthyophis bannanicus. Classification (NCBI taxonomy): domain Eukaryota; kingdom Metazoa; phylum Chordata; class Amphibia; order Gymnophiona; family Ichthyophiidae; genus Ichthyophis; species Ichthyophis bannanicus. The sequence goes on along the minus strand of CM066034.1, from coordinate 964,254,070 downwards.
GCTGCATCAGATTGCTGTAATACTTCTATGGGAATATTATCAATGCCTGGTGCTTTGTTCTTTGATAAGGCTTTCAATGCTGCTTTATCTTCTTCTTTCATCACCAATGGTTCCCGATCATAAGGTACAGGTTGAAATGGCTGTTGGTCCACTTGATCTTTATCATATAAAAACTCTGTATATTCCTTCCACCTTTTCTTGATCTTCTCAGCATCATTCAACATAGAACCTTGAGCATCTTGTAACATTCCAATTCAGGCTGGAACTTTTTCTTTAACTCTTGTAGCTTTAGGAAAGCCGATCTTGTTCTTCCTCTAATAGTTTCTGCTTCTATTTCCTTGCGTGCATCATTTTAGTACTTTTCCTTGTCCTGTCTTGCTGCACGTTGGAAATCTCTGAGTTCTGTTATTGTCTTTCTTTCTCCTCTGGCTTTAGCTTCTCTGCATTTCTGGGCAATTTTCAGAGTTTCTTTTGTCATCCATTTTGGCCGTTTTTGCTTTTTCACCTTTTGTAGAGACTTCTTGCTTTCTTCCAACACAACCTTCTTGATGTCATTCCATAACTCTTCTGGAGCTCTGTCATTTGTATCTAAAGCAGCAAATCGATTTTGCAGGCTGTCTTTAAATTCCAGTGGTATATTCTCAAGGTCATATTTTGCTGCATTCATGAGTGGTTTGCTCTTTTTCAACTTTAGCTTGAGTTTGCATACTAGTAGTTGATGATCTGTACCACAGTCAGCTCCAGGTTTTGTCTTTGTTGATGTTATAGAACTTTTCCAACGTTGACTTCCACAGATGTAGTCAATTTGATTTTTATACAATCCATTGTTTGAAGTCCATGTGTACAGTCGCCGCTTGTGTTGATGGAAGAAGGTGTTTGAAATGAATAGATTGTTGGTCTTGCAGAATTCTAGCAGTCTTTCTCCAGCTTCATTTCTGTTGCCAAGTCCATATTTTCCAACTACTTTGCCTTCTTCTTTGTTGCCAACTTTTGCGTTCCAGTCACCCATGACTATCAGGATATCCTTTTTGCATGTTCTGTCAATTTCAGCTTGTACTTGTTCGTAGAACTCTTCAATTTTATTCTCTTCTGCAGCTGTTGTTGGGGCATATACTTGAATTATAGTTGTGTTGATAGGCATTCCTCATAGACGAATAGAGATTAAGCGTTCGCTGACTGCATTGTATTTCATTACAGTTCTTGCAAGTTTCTTCTTTATTATAAATACAACACAATTTCTTCTTTGTCTTTCATTTCCAGCATAGTAGACCATGTGATTATCTGATGCAAAGTACCCGATGCCAGTCCATTTCAGTTCACTGACACCCAACAGATCAAGTTGTACATGTTCCATTTCATTCTTGACCACCTCCAACTTCCCTTGGTTCTTGCTTCGTACGTTCCATGTTCCAATGCGTAAGGCATCTTTACAGCTTCTGACTCTCATTTCATGCGCAGAGAGACCACCTGTGATTGACAAATATACAAATGGGAATGGAGTAGATACCACACTGTTCATAGATGATGATGTGTTAGAACAATTTGCAAAACTGAAAGTGAATAAGGCCATGGGACCTAATGGGATACATCCCAGGATACTGAAAGAGCTCAGAGAGGTTCTTGCACGGCCTTTAAAGGATGTTTTTAATAGATCCTTGGAGACAGGAGAAGCTCCACAGGACTGGAGAAGGGCTAATGTGGTACCTCTTCACAAAAATGTTAATAGGGAAGAAGTGATAAACTATAAGCCAGTAGCCTTACCTCGGTGGCGGGAAAAGTAATGGAGGCGCTCTTGAAAGAGAGAATAGTGGGCTTTCTTGAAACCAATATGTTGCGTGAAATGAGGCAACATGGTTTTACCAAAGGACGAACATTCCAAACAAATCTGATTGAGTTCTTTGCCTGGGTGACCAGTGAACTAGATCAAGGGCATGTGATGGATGTCATCTACCTAGAGTTCAGAAAAGCCTTTGATACTGTTTTGCACAGAAGGCTAACACTGTGAATCTAATCTGAGGTTGGCCTTGATTAATTCACAGTGGGTGTCATTCTGTCCATCCCCACTATTCATCCCCCTGCTGGCCCTGGCAATATCCTTCTATATGAACAGTGGGTTTGTACAGGGAGGTCTAGATGGCAGTAGAAGGGGGCATTCCAGAGGCAGAGCGAGGGCGGAGCATGGATGGGCCATGACCTTGGATGTACAGGGCCGATTTGAAGCTGGAATAAGTCCCCCTGAATGGAGGGGGATTGTGACGGAGGACCCAGGGACATAGGTGAAGGGGTGCAGGGGCTTCTCCCAGACCCAGGCTTTGGAAGACCAGATCGGGTCAGGCTGCGGGAAAGAAAGAGCTTGGTTAATGGCCGGGGATCACGGCTCCTGAATGGAGTCACGGTTCCATGGTGATGGGACGCCATGGCACTGTGGCTCCATTCAGGAGCCTGGCTGAGGTAGCCAGGTATGTGGATGGATGTGCAGGCCAATCAGAACCGGGACCCAGCCTGCATGTCCAGGCCTTAGAACCGATTCTGATCCCATGGGCATGTCTGGCTCCGTGCAGGATCAGAATCGGGTCTACCTCTGTATGCTCCACTTCTGATCGGCCGCACAGGGGCTGCATGGCCTGTATGGAATTGGCCTCCATATGCTTGGTATTGAGAGGGATTTTTTTCTCATATGTTAAATTTTATGGGGAAAGTTCTAGCTCTTCTCTGCTCTGCACAGATTGTGGGGAAGGGGCCAGGGGGCAGGGTTTGGTAGATGCAGAATATATGTTTGGATTTAATGCCATATGAGAGAGCATGTATGTGTATTGGAGAAGCCTGAGAAAAGGACTGTGGCTGAATAGGTGCTGAAGAGTTCAACCTCTTGTACTCCTTCCCCCCTTGCTATAGCCTGCAGACTCTAAAGCCTGCACCGTTGCCCTCTCTGTGGCTATTTTTTATGGGCGGGGCAGGAATGGGGTAGGGGGTGGGGCAGAGGGTGGACATGGGCAGAGCATGGCTAGCCACAGGTGGTGGGTTTTTCTCTTTCAAAATGTTGGCAACCCTACTTCCAGCTGAGCCCCCCCTCAAGCAGAGGAACCTCAGTCTCCCTTTCCTGGATTACTTAGCATTAGTCACAACTACTTAGGAGAAACAAAAAGATGATAAATCACTCTACAGCTGATATAGCTCTTCTCCTCAGCCTTCAGGTTACCCAAGGAAAAAGCGGGGGAAGGGGGGGGGGGGGTTCGGCTCCACTCAACAGCAGTTGTAAAGTGCCTCCCCAATGCTGCTACCCCAAAAAGAGACCACCAAAAGAACAAAAAAGAGAGAATCTCTTGTTACTCACTTGCCACTGACAGTCTGTGCCTTGTTTTAAGAACCTCAGCTGTTCATCTTCCTCTTCAACCAGGTTAAAACTGTGGCACCGGTAGCACATATGGGCAGGATCATGGTGGCAGGTGCTCCGTTGGCCATTGCCATGGGAGGCGGGGGGCTGCAGCCCACATACTGTGCAATGCCCTGCACTTATACCACCATTGGGGTGGAATAGGCTGGACATCCATGGGTGTGCCGGGGAATATACACAGGCTGTCTCTGAATGCACTATGTATGTCCTAGTACTTGACCATTCCACGCTCTGCCACCTCCCAACACATACAGCATTCCCTGCACAACTGCCGAGTATGTGCAGGGTGTGTTGGCAGCAGAATATGTTTGAAATGCTGTCCACTGCCTACACGTCTGTCCCATAGGTACAAAGCCGCTATTCGCTGTATGGAATCCCCCCCCCCCCCCAATATTGCTTAGGGTACCAAAAATATGGATACCATATTTTTGCAGGCAAATCTGGAAAACTTATCTGCAGTATGTATTGGGAGTGAGGGTGGAGTGGAGGAAGGGACAACTTAGTTCCAGGTTTCAACAACAAGGTGTGGAGGAGGGAAGAGGAGTCATTACCCTGCCCTCTCCCAATCCATCTCATCCTAGCAACAACATCACTTCCAAGCAGACAAATTGACAGAACAATAGAGACAGCGATGCATTTCCCTTGTACTGTGCAAAATATAATGACATAGTTCCAATATTGAGCGGTAGCCCACAACACACTTAAAGCGGCTGGCAGTCACTGCTTTAAATTAAGATTGGGTATTCAAAGCCAGGGTCATATCTGGCCACCCCCATTGAATATCCAGTGTGTCTAGTTAGTGTTTTAGGTAGCTGGGCAGTGACAGTATTCAGCCACTCTTCATTTAGCTTTTAAGTGCCTCCTAACCTTAACCATTTTAACTTAACTGGCCAATGGCTGAATATCAACACTGGCAATTAGCATGGGGGCATTTAGCAGCATCAGGAGGGGATATTTAGAGGCACAAAACAGCTAACTGTGCTAATCATTTTGAATATGCCCCCAAATGGATGGAAATTCTAAAAATGGACATATTCAAATCACTAAATTGAAAATAATTTTTTTTCTACCAGCCCCCCCATATCCATTGCTGGAATCAGGGAAAGGAGGTGGCCAAGCAAGTAAGAGTCGGAGACTGAGCTCTAAAATCAGGGACAATCACTGAAAATTGGTGAAATCTGGTAACCTTAATCATAAATGTTTAACAAGAGCAAGAAAGTGTAGCCATTCGTAGGAGCTCTGTGGCAGCAGTGCTGGGCACTGTGATGCAGAGGGCCTGTCTTAGGTTTTCCATTTCCTGGATCAGCCAGGGCTGGGGATACCACAGGACTGTTTTAGAAAGACATATACACTGTATGAGTCTTAGTAAAATACTAGGGGCAAAGCTGCAGAAATTGCGCCTAGTTTGAAGCAGTGAACATTAAGCGGCTCTTTTCCTCAAGTGCATTATGATTTGCACCTAATGCGGCAATAGCTGCAAAGACATGGTGCATTTAGGTGGAACACCACTGTGTTAACTATCAGGGGTGTGCAAAGCATGTTCCCATCAGTTACCATACAGCACTGTCCCCTAATGCATAATACAATAGTGGGGGTGCACTTATCTCCACATATCAAGTTGGTGGTAATTTATTTATTTATTTATTTCAATTTTTTATATACCGCACTATTTATAATCAGCGCGGTTTACAGAGAACACAAAGACCAGAACAACAGGCTGTTCGGTATTACATATAACAGAAGTATAAACTTGGATAACATGGGAGAACTATATACATAGAATATGTAATCTGTTAATTCGATAACATGAAAGAACTATTTACATAAATTAGCAGTAGTGCTAGGGTCAGGAGGAGATTGTGGTTAAGTTTGTGGTGAGGCTAATATATTGCACTTTATGTAGGGTAGTATTTGATAAATAGGTTATATTTGAGGGCCTTTCTGAACTGGGCTAGGTCTGTTATGGCACGTAATTGCACCCTTGTTGACTGCAAGGTGCTATCCCTGCCCTAAACCTGCCCACTTGCTCCTCTAACATGCCATGGACAATGTGGGAATCTGGGTGTGATGACATGGCCCTGTGCTACCTCTCAATGTGTGTCCCAGTGGGCCTTCAGTGTGCACCAGAGAATGTGCTGACAGCTAGTGCCCTTTAGTAAAGACCGCCTTAGACTTGCTCAGGACAAAGTGTAAATGGTTGGGGCCAAAGTACATGCATAAGTGTGCATTTCATAATAAACATGTGCAAAGTATGACTCCACCTGTGCTCTGCTGAAATCACCCCAGAGTATGATCATAAAAAGGTTCATGCTTCCTGACACTGCATTTACTTTTACATACGTAATGCCTAGGATCATTTTATAAAAGCCCTTGTACATGCATAATAGGCTTTTATGCATGAAATTACTCCCATAGAATACAAGCACACATTTACACCTGCCTTGGAACGAGTGAAAATTTACGCTTGAGTATTTGTGCAATATGAAGTGTTATTGTGGGAACCTATTTCATAAAATCACACAGGCATAATAGGGGCATTTCTGAGAATTCCTATTTATTCTAATAAAGGACATTCAAAGATGTCACATATGTGAAACACCATAAAGCAGAGGTTCCCAACTCCAGTCCTGGAGGGCCAAACAGCATTCAGGTTTTCAGGCTGCCCCTAATGAATATGCATGAGATACATTTGAATACAATTGGCGTTACATTGGCCACTCTCCAATCCTTAGGTACTACGGATGATTTTAAGGATGGTTCACAGATTGCTAAAAGTAGGTCTGCAATCTCATGTTTCAGTTTTTCAACAGCCTGGGATGTATTCCATCCAGTCCAAGTGATTTGCTGTTCTTTAGTTTATCAAATAGCTGTATTGCAACTTCCAGAATTATCAAGATTTGTTTCAATTCCTCTGACACATCACCTATAAATAACATTTCTGGCATGGGTAAGTTTCCCTATGAAAGTTCACAATTTGTATTGTGGAACTTAATTTGCCATGGTTTCTATTCAACACAGGTCCACCAATTTTACTTCACCAGGAGAGTGAACAATTAGGTCATAATCTTTTGGTAAGCCTAAAATCTTTGTGTTCCAACTTAATAGTCATTTCTTTTCTCTCTTAAAACATCTTTTATACATATTATAAATATTATTCACATATATTCCTATATTTGATATGTTCTTAGGGGTTCATTCCATTGGAGACATACAGCCCCTCTGTACGCCTGGTCTGAGACGGATGTACAGAGGAGTTCACAGCCCCGCATGATCAGAATTGTGAACAGGCCTGTACGTGCAGGCTGGGACTGTGATTCAGCCTGGCCTGCACATACAGGCCTGTTTCTGGCTAACTCAGTCAGGGCTCTACAATGGGGCCGCAGTGCCATGGCATCTGGTTGCTCTGGCAGTGCGGCTCCATTGTAAAGCCACAATCCCCGGCAGCAGCACAAAAAAATGCTTTCCCCGCAGCCCAACCCCCGATCCGGCCTTCCAAGGCCAGGGTCGGGCTGCAGGGAATTTCCTCCGCCCCCTGCCGCCTCTTTTGAGCTCCAGGCCGCCGTCCCCTGCAAGATCAGGGAACTTATTCCACCTAATAGGAATAGGTTCCCCATCTAAGCTGTTGGCCCTGGACGTACAGGGCTGACATTGGAATCGGCCCTGTACTTCCAAGGCCAACAACCGCCCACCTCCTGTCCTGGCTCTGCCCCGTTCCATCTCTTCCCTGCCCCCATTTAACCTCCCCTTACAACCGGCGGGGAAGTTAGATGCTGGGGGGAAGGGCATTAATAGCGGGGATGGATGTCCCATTGGGACGTCTATCCCTGCTGTTCATGGCACAGAATAACCCCCTTACTGTATATGTTTGTTGTTCATTTTTATTTTTATTTTTTGTTTCTTTAATTTTACATATATAGATTATTATTTGATAAGGTTATAATTGATTATATTGATTGATTGATTAATTCATTAATGCATGCATGCATAGTGCTTTTGGTGTTTGTTCTTTTAGATATACAGGGTGGCCCAAACAAATCTCGTAAATTAAAAGCTTAAATAGTTTACTTATTTACCTTTTTTAGCTATATAATGTCTTTATTTTGACAATGTCCGGTCGCCATCTTATTTTTAAAATTTGTCAATCATTTACATCTGTCTTTTTGAATTTTTAAATAACTTATATTCTACGAGATGTTCTCACTTTTTTTGAGCCACCCTGTATATAAATGTTTTATATATATAATTATTTTTTACAATTCTCTATATGATCCAATGATGTAAATATTTAACTATTAATTCCAGTTGTATATATTGGGATTAGATATTGAGAATATTGCATTCATTTTTAATTACATGAAAATTGTAGATGGCATCATCATCTTTTTGAATGTATTTCAATATCTTTTGGATCTTTTATGGTTTTAGATGAGTTATATATTTATTGTGTTTATAGTTTGTTTTCAGAGGTCAGTCACCCCTGAAGAAAGCAATTTGCTGAAACACGTGTAGGGTGACCTCTTTAGGAACCAATAAAACTCTTTCCTGTTCAAGCCATGGAGTGACCTGCTCATTCTTCTGCCCCTTTGGACTGCAGGTGGGATGGTTCCCCTGTGAGTTTATGGGTAAGTTTCCTACATCTTTTTCAGTAAAGGCTGAAGCAAACAATTCTTTCAGTCTCTCCGCTATGGCCTTGTCTTCTCTTTGTGCCTCCTTTACCCCTCTATCATCTAATGGTCCAACTGATTCTCTCACAGATGTATTTGTATGAATGTACTTGAAAAAAACATTTGATCAACTCTTGAGATTCCCAGTACTCCTCTCTGGTATTTTTTCAAGGAAAAGTAGGTTAAAAAAAACAGTAAAATCCTGCAAGTCGCCATGTTTGGACTTCAGCTTACGACTGTTCAGAAAACATATATATAGCAATATGATACTTAACTATATCTGAATGTGCATGCCAATTTTCAGTTTCTTTCCCCGATCTTCAATTCAAAGATGAAATCTTCAAAATCATCAGCATAGACTTTGAGATCCCACCTCATTGTCCTACAGGGAGTAAAGTGTGTGTGTGTGTGTGTGTGTGTGGTGGGGGTGGCAACTTAGATTGTGAGCCCTTTGGGGACAAGGGGATAAAAAGTACCTGTTAGTATATATGTGTAAACCGCTCTGATGCATAAGTAAAGGGCGGTATATCAAATGCCTAAACCATAAACCATAAACCATAAACTTAATATAGCCAAGCCACTGGACTGTATGTTCTGATTGTTGATTGTTTAGAAATAGGGAAGGAGAGGGTGTGAGGAGACTAGGAAGAAGTAGGGTAGGAAGATGATTAGCTGCTTACCTCGGTTGAGTCTTTGGTAGTAGAGAGAGCAGGAGTGTGCGTTTGAAAGTCTTGGGCTGTTCAGGCACCCTCCCTCCCTCCCATAGGCTATTGGTAAGTTTGTTGGGGTAAATTTGGGTCATTTTGTCACAGCTATGGGCAGAGTTTAGTTGAAAGTTTCATTTACAACACTGCTGGGCCATGATTGGCTTCAAGGAGAAGGACTGAAGAATGGTGATTACCACAGGGAATACTAGAGGACCTGGGTGCCATTACCATGTCCAGGGTAGAAGGGGGATTGGGGAGATGCTCAACATGTACAATGCTACCCTTCAGCCTGGCGTCACTGCAGATTGTAGGCTAAAGTAAAATTCAGCAGTTTGATGACATCTAGTCGAAGTATGGGATACCGATCATGAATGATAGTTTATGTATTCATGGTTGGTTGAGTTGAGATTGGTTAATAAAGCTGCAGCCTGGTTTTGCTACTGACTTGGAGTCTGGTGCTTTATTTTATTATGTGATTTCGGATTTAAATTTTGAATGAAGAAAGACTAAGGGTGCACGTGCTTATGTTAATCAATCCACAAAAAATCACAGTTCATTTACACTTTGTGTTTTATTTGCACTTTGATGAAAAAACAGCAGTCCTCTTTCTTTTCCTTTTCTGCAGGTTACAAATCACACAACCAACATCTGTTTAACCAATCCTTGTATCTTGGTTAAACAGATGTTTGGTGACCCCCCCCAGAGAAAGCATCTTGCAAACCATAGTTGGAGGTTGGTAGTTTTGAATAAGCCTGGTTGTGTGACATTTTAGTCAGCAGTTAAGAAAAAAAGCGAAGGGAATTGTCGTTTTTGATGAAGTACAAATAGAGCATGAAGTGTGATTGAACTGCAATTTTGTATTTAACTGTTTATGTATTTTATTGAAAACATTTATATTCTGCACAATCCCATGATATAGAAGTTAAAAAAACACAAAAAAATAAACTAAAAAAAAATCCATGCAAAACAAAAGGAAAAGGAAAGTACAAAAATTAGATAAAATAAAATACAATAATCAAAATATGAGATAACAATAAAATAGAACAAATAAAACAGAAAAATCATCTGTCTACAAAAACGCTCCACCTCACTGCTAGTGTGTAGCTAGTGTGTAGTGGGTCTGCAGTGTGTAATGTTTTTTCTCATTGTTTCCTGCATGCTTGTAGCATGCTGTAGACGACAGCAACAGCTTGGCCCTGTGTTCTGCCCATTTTGGATACTAACCCTCTAATAACAGTGCAGGTCAGTGCCCAGTGTCAATATGCTGATGCCATGGACAGCCACTGTAGTGGGGGTGTATAGGCTGGTGTGGGGCTATTGCTACTGTCCAGCCACAACCCCAGTGAGTAGGCCATGAACCACTGCTGCCCCAACCATTGAGGACCAGCAATCAACCACAGCACATGCAGTAAGATTGCCCTTGTTGCCCTTCACTGGGCTGTGTCAGCCATGCACAAACCAACTACAGTTGGTCCACTGGTCAGCACACATGGCATGTGCTTAGATTGATCATGAGCACCCTGCCTTAGGATATTCCCAGCATTTTGCTCAGTGACTGACATCCCCAGACAGAGATTGCATCCACATCACTGGAGTCAGACATTATAATATCCATGGTCACTTTTTGGTCATAGTGAGAGTGCCATCACAGCATGACATGCTGTGGCCACCCAGGCAATGCACGTGGCAGACAGGCACAATGACGTCTCAGCTATTGACCCTACCATTGCAGCAGACACATTCAGGCCAATCTGCGCTGTTTCAGGCGATACCCACAATCCTCTGCCTCGTGTTATTCACATTTTCAAACAAAGGCTGGGAACAACTCAGACAATATGAGCCAAAGTGAAGTGCAGAAAGCCACAGGACAAAGGAGAGCCATACACACATGCATACACTCTCATTCGCGCATTGTGCAAAAGTGGGGATGGTTGACATTCCTGCCTGCCATTCCTGTCTCCATGTCAGCTCAAGTGTGATAATGTGTGCAGGCATGGCCTCATTGCACATTGTTACTGCCTGCTCAGTATGCTATTAACCTCCAACAAACTGTGGATAGTGAAGCCTGTCTATGCTGCTTGTGGGTGTTAACACCCTTGCTGGCTGCCTCCTTGGGGGTTGAACATGCCGGAGCTCTGCCTGCATTGTTGGCTAAACTTTGTCCACAGGAACATGCAATACAGAATCCATAGTGAGGATCTGAACCTGTGACCCTCTGCACATCTACACACCAACCCTGTGGGTTGCACCACAGTGCTGCTATATGGGGGGTAACAGCCTTTCTTGCTGACATGCTCCCCTTCGACTGGCCTTTGGTGCATGCTGCAATGTGCATGGTGCACAGTACTAGGACAAAGCTTCTGTTTGTTGCAGGCTGCTGCTGCCGCCCAAGCAGCCACCACAACATGCAGACATGCCCACGCGCTGTCAGGGGTGGTGGTGCACAGTCTCAGCATGTTAAATATGTGGATTAGGCAGGCACCTTGGGTGCAAGGACCAGATTGAGGGGGGTCAGAGGTACACATAGATGGCCACACAGCCCCCCCCCACCAACTGACTATGTATTTAGCTGTGCTTATATACCACTTTTCACCCAGTCAAAGCAGTTTACAGATATATGCTAACAGGCACTATTTATCCCCTTGTCCCCGAAGGGCTCACAATCTAAGTGTACCTGAGGCAATGGAGGGTTAAGTGGCTTGCCCAAGGAGTGCTAGTGGGAACCAAACCCTGGTCTATTGATTCCCAAGCCAGTGCTATAACCATTAGACTGCTCCTCCACTCATATGCAAGGACCCCATTACTGCCTGCCACCAATATATCTCAGGGGAGTATGGCAGCCACTGCTGTGGTATTTCTCCAGACACCTGCATTTTCCAGCAACCTAGAGGGCTACAGCTGCAGGCACAATTGGCCCCTTCCTCCACAGTTGGGTTCAGCGACACCATGGGGGGACCTGCCGGGATATCTGCTTAGGGTGCCATGTCCCTTGGACTGCTGCATGTGGCACATCTCCTTTCCACAGCTGTCATACATATGTCCATGTTTCGCCAAGTCACTGCGTGATCATGACGGGCATCACAGATGGTGCAGATGATGTGATGCCCCTATGTGCAGAGGTTACAATGGTTAGGCCCCTTCAACCTGGAGGACAGACAGCTAAGGGGAGATATGCTGGGGTCTATGCATTATTGAATGGCGTGGAATGGATAAACATTGATTGGGGGACAGAGGATACGGGGCTTGAGGGACCGTGGTCTAACCCAATATGGCATATCTGTGGATCCTCTGTTCTTATGCCACTATGTACCTCCTGGGAAGCTGTCTGGTCTGCAATGTACACCTGCACCTACCATTGCTTTACCAACATGCCACCTCCTGTGATCCATTGGCAGCATCAGCTCGGTGCCCTTTCCTACTTATGCACCATGCTCCCCTTCGACTGGCCTTTGGCACATGCTGCAATGTGCATAATGCACAGGTCTAGAACAAGGCTTCTGTCTGCTGCAGGCTGCTGCCACTGCCCACACAACCACCACCACCACTACACCATGCAGACATGCCCACGCACTATCAGTGGTGGTGGTATGCAGTCCCAGCATATTTAGTCCAGTGCATTGGATGCAAGAAGCAGATTGAGGGGGTCAAAGGTACACATAGATGGCCATGAGCCCCCCCACCAACTGACTATACAGGGGCCCCATCACCCCCTGCCATCGATATATCTCAGTGGGAGGATGGCAGCCACTGCTGTGGTATTTCTGCAGACTCTGTATTTTCCAACTACAGCTGCAGACACTATCAACCTCTTCCTCCACAGTTGGGTTCAGCGGCACTATGGGGGGGGGGGGGACCTGCCAGGATCTCTGCCTAGGGTGCCATGTCCCTTGGACCACTCCATGTGGCAGATCTCCTTTCCACAGCTGCCATATGTCCATGTTTTGCCAAAGTCACTGTGTGATCATGATGGACATCACAGATGGTACAGATGGGGGGATGCCCCTATGTGCACAGGTTACAATGGTTAGGCCCCTTCAACCTGGAGGACAAACGGCTAAGGGGAGATAGGCTGGAGTCTATGCATTACTGAATGGCATGGAATGGATAAACATCGATTAGTTGTTTATGCCATCAAAATGTGGGGGGGACAAGGTGACAGGCAATGCCGCTACAGTGTAATGCATTCCAGACTGATGGGGCATATAGTTTGTCCGGTAATGCATAGGCAATCTCTGGCACTTCAGTCATGAAGATTCCAGGGGAACTGTCATTGCATCATTATACAGGGGGCACTGCAGATCCACAGCTTGCCCCACTACAGGCATCACCGAACATGGGTACATTTTAAGGACCCAGCTAGGTATTTGTGAGCATGATTGGCCACTGTGGGACAGAGTATACGGGGCTTGACTGACCATGGTCTAACACAATATGGCATATCTGTGGATCCTCTATTCTTATGCCACTGTGTGCTACCTGGGCAGCTGTCTGGTCCGCAATGTACACCTGCACCTATCACTGCTTGACCAGCATGCCACCACCTGTGCTCCATTGGCAGCATCAGCATGGCACCCTTTCCTACTTGTGCACCATGCTGCTGTTGCTAATGAAGCACTGCTATCACTGTCTTGGGCTCCCTTGTCATTTCATCACACTGCTCATGTTCAAATAGGTTCTCTCCCCTCTACAGACACCTTTTCCGCGAGGTTTCACATAGCGGTAGTTACAGGCGTAAAGGGGCTCTAAGGGTTATTGCACAAGAGGCGGCAAAGGAACACATGGTGTTACTGCCCACTTTCCACCCATTCTCCATCCCTTCTCACCTGCTATCCGCCTCCTGTTCCCTTTATGCTGCAGGAGCCTTTTAAGCACAGAAACTTGGCATTTTTGCGCCATTAAGGGGACATGTGTGCTGTTACCACATGTACTGTAACCGGCACACTTGCTCCCTTACCGCCATTTAATAAACATACCCTATAGATTGTGAGCCTTTCAGGGACAAGGGAAATATATACCATACCTGAATGTGCACTGCTTTGACCTGCAAAATAAATTTTTCTGAATAGTCTTGTTGAAATTCATGGGCTCTGTAACTTTTTGTGGAATACTGTCTACAATCAAATGAACCTGGGAGCAATGATGAAGTTCATTAGTGAAAGATGGCATTCATGCCTCTGACACCAATTTGGCTTAGAGCTTTCCCTTTCATTTTTTAAATTGAATTAGTTTCTCAAATGATCAAGTTAACCAATTTTTTCTTAATGGATTGTTGGATAAATTGTGTACTTGTGGGAAAGGGTTTTCGTTAACTTTTGAATTGATGCAGTGGCACGTCAGGTAGGAAAAACTCCCCTCTATTTGCTGGCAGGCTTTTTCAAAGATGCAAAAATTATTGGGAGATGTGAGAGGGCATTCTCCACCTCTCTGTATAACTGTTAGGTTGCCAAAACGAGCACTTTTCAGATGGTTATTTATTCCTACGACATGGATGTGTGTCCGCTGATATGTTGAGATGTGCAGCACCATTCTAAAATTGGAAGCACAAGTGTATCTCTTTTGCAATGCCCTGGACAGGCCTCCGCCATACCCCTGTGCAACATAGACGTGATCGCGCTGAACATGTGCAAATTCAGAGCTTTCTAAAATGGGATGTGGCTGTGATTTGCATATCTGAATGGGCATTTTCAGATGTGCAAATCATGAATAGATCTTCCAAAATGACGCTTTTCGTAAATAAGCACCGAAGAGATTTAAATGCTAAAGATTCTAAAACCCCTCAATGTGAACAGTATTTTTGATGACTTTGAAGTATGTGGTATGAAGGGCATCATCTGAGTGTGTCCCAAAAGAAAGAAGTGGGTTTATGGCAACAAAAAAAAAGGAAGTTTATACTGAGACTATTAAAGTCATCAAATCTCACTTGCTTAAGGTCAAAAAATCTTACAGAAGCCTGGAATAATGTAATAGTTGAAATGAGTCTGAGCAGCCCTTCGACTTTCCTGCTCTTGTCATGTTTATGCCTGAAGTCCTTTTATTTTATCATTTTTTCTATTAATGGTCTTGAACCACTGAACAAGTTAGCAAAAGCTGTGATATCTTTGCAACAAGAATAAAAGAGAAGAATAAAGTATATGGTCTGTAAAAAAGGGTTTTAAGGTGTAGTACATCATGCAAAGCAATTTGGCATAGTCTGTGTTGATTTATTGTAGTGGAAATAAAAGCTAGAGAAAAGCTATAAATACTGCCAAAATAAAATACAAGCCAAGGGGTGGCAGTTCCCCCATCCCAATCTGTCTTTTATGGCTGGGATAAAAAAAAAACACATTTTTTCCCTAAAGATAGGTTGGGAGAATAATTGGCACTCCCTCTGCTATCAAGAAGTTCCAGAAAGCTACAGTACCACGTTTCAGGTCAGAAGGCAGAGAATGTTTAATATTAATGTTGCAACGGTTTTAACAAGTTAACTCGGTGGTTTGACTGGATAACATCTTGCTCTAGTTTCTTAGTTCACATTCAAAGGTGATGTGGAATCCGCTGAAAAAACTTCATTAGGCGAATTGTTTAAACTTGTGCATGTATGGGCAATGCAATTTAGCATTTCATTTTTCAATGATATTATCCTCTGTAATTTTTACTGCATTCAACTCGGATGTAGGGGGCCAGCGGCAGCACCAAAATTCAAGTGACGGTGAAGGAATGAGAAGTGAGGTTATCTGGGAGACTCGGTTGCTGACTCCCCCTCTCCCCCTCTCTATTTGTATCTCTCCTGCCACAGGTCTGGGAAAGGAAGTGTCCATTGCTCTTCTCCTTGTTCCTACTACTGCAGAGACATAAGGAAAAGGTTTGAAGTAGAAAAACAGAAGAGCCTGTGCTTTTCGGCTGTTGGCAGAGTGAAAGAAGCAAGCAGCAGGGAGGAGTGAAGTGCAATAAGACTCTGGCCACTCTTTTTCTGGATCTTTCCCTCACACGCCACTGGCCAAATACTTGATCTCATCCTTTCTTCTTCAGGTTTGCCTCACCCCCTTTCCTCTATTGGCTCTGGACCCCCCCTGGTCTGACCACCAATATGTCTTTTTTACTCTGCAGGCTCCTTGGCCTTACAGCCTTTCCTTCCTCTGCCGCTGTCCTTCTGTCCTGTAGTATTACCCCACACACTCTTGAGTTTTTCCCACCCTTGGGCACTGTTCTTCCCAATCTTTATCTTTATCTTTATTTGCAAGATTTGATATACTGCCCTTGCCGGAGCGTCAGGGTGGTATACAATAAAACAATATATTGGCTACAGGAAAAATTGAAGGAAGAAAGGAACGCCAGCGGTAGACAGGAAAGGAATGAGAAAGAAAAAGCGTAGCAAAACAAGGTGGGGGGAGGGTTTGACATGGGGGACATGGGTATAAGGCCGGGAGAGAATAGTCTCTAATTGAATAGATGAAGGTATTCCTAAGTTACTGGTGTCTGAGGGCTTGGTGGGGGAGGGTCAGACGAGGGAGGGCCAGAGCCATCAGCGAGTGGAGGAAGATCATAAGCCTGACAGAATAGGTGCGTTTTAAGAAGCCCTTTGAAACATGGAAAGGATAATTTGATGCAAAGGGAGTGCGGGAGCGAATTCCACAAAGCGGGACTGAGAAAGAAGAAGGCAGAGTGATGGGTGAGCTCGAGGTGGGCCTGGGAGGGAGAAGGGAGGAAGAGATGGTTGCCGTGTGCAGAGCGGAGGAGATGAGGGACTGGTTGGAGGTGAATGATATCAGCCAGATATTGTGGAGTGCTGGTGTGTAGGACTTTATGGGTGATAGTAAGGAGTTTGTAGATGAATCTGACTTTAATTGGGAGCCAATGGAGGGAAAAAAGAGGGAGTGATATGGGCGGTGACAGGGGAATAGGTGATTAAGCGGGCGGCGGTATTTTGGACTAACTGGAGGCGACGTAATTGGTAGCGAGGAAGACCAGCGAAGACAGAATTACAGTAATCTAAATGGGTGATCACAAGGGACAAGACAAGGGTAGTGATAGCAGTAGGAGAAAGGAATGGCTGAATAGACCTGATTCTATGGAGATGGAAAAAGGAGGTGCGCACCACAGAGGAAATGTGCTGGTGAAACGAAAGAGAGGAGTCCAAAGTAACACCCAAGTACCGAAGGGTGGAAACAAGGGGAATAGGACGGGGAGACATAATAGGGGATAAATTGGGAGAAAGGTTATGAAAGGAAAGCCAGATGGCAGAAGGCTTGGATGGATTGACATGAAGGAAGTTTTGTCTGAAGCAGGAGGCGATAAGATCAAGGCAGTCATTGAATGGGGAGAGATCGGGTGCCGAGGAGAAAGTGTGATAGACCAAGAGAATATCATCGGTATAGATATAGGCAGCGATTCCAGCTTGTTGAATAAGCAAGGCAAGAGGGACAAGAAAAACATTAAAAAGAAGGGGATCAAGGATAGAACCCTGAGGTACACCGCATTGTAATGGAAGTGAAGGTGAAACATCAGGACCCATGTGAACAGCGAAAGAATGAGAGGAAAGGAAGGACTGAAACCACTGCAGAACTGTACCATAAACACTCAGGTCAGACAGGCGCGAGAGACGGGTACGATGATCGACAACATCAAAGGCGGAAGAAAGATCCAGTGATACAACAAGAGAAAGATCACCTCGATCGTGGGAATGGTGAATTTCAGAGAGAAGTGCCAAAAGGATAGTTTCAGTGTTGTGGCCGGCGCGAAATCCTGATTGGCGGGGGTGAAGAGAGAAGGTGGCATCGAGATGGGCAGAAAGCTGAGAGAAAGCAAGCTTTTCAAGAATCTTGGAAAGAAATGAGAGGTTAACAACCGGGCGCCAGTTACCAGGGACAGCCGGGTCTAAGGTGGGTTTCTTGAGAAGTGGCTGGACAATGGCATGTTTCCATCTAGTGGGAAAATGACCGGATGCAAGGCTAGAGTTCAGTATAGTTAGGGCGTATGGAATAAAGTGAAGCGAGGGATTAAGAAGCCAAGAAGAGGGGAAAGGGTCGAGAGGACAGGTGGTCTGATGGGAGGAGGATATAGCTTTAATGAGTTCGGCAGAGATAACAGGGCTAAAGGTGCACCAAGTGTGGGGAAAAGTATGAGAGGTGGGCGGGGAATCAATTACGGGAAGGGCAGGGGGGCGGGAGGGGGGAAAGGGGCGTAGGACAGGCCAAGAAGGACGAGCGAAGGGAATGGACCTTGTCTGAGAAGAAAGAAGCGAGAGTGGTTAGGCTGGGGGTGGAAGGGGTGAGAGGGGAGGAAGAGGGGGAGGTAGAAGAGGCAGAGAGAGACTTAAGAACCTGATATAAGCGCCTTGAAAAGTTCAAGGAGGAGGCTATGAGATGTGAATAGTAGGATTTCTTAGCAGAGGTGATGACGGAACGATAATGGTGGTGTGCCTGGCGGAACGCAGAGGCAGAAGTAGGAGAGGGCTTCTTCCGCCACTGGCGCTTGGCACGACGGAGATGTGTGCGGAGTAAATATAGGCCAGGATGGTACCAAGGGTGATGGGAGGAAGAGCAAAGGGAGATAGGATGGAGTGGGACTAGAGTGTCGAGCGCAGCAACGAAAGTGGTGGTCCATGAATCCACCTGCTGGTCTACCGTGAGGGAGGCAAAATCAGGGGGTAAAAGGGAATCTGCTGGGGGGAAGTGTTGGAGGGTAAGCGGGGTGAGATGACATTTAAGAGTCCGCGAGGGGGGGTCCATAATAGCAAGTGAAGGGGACTCTGGGGAAGGAAAACAGTAAGCAGTGATGATCAGACCAAGGGAGAGGAAGTGCTTGAATATTAGATGGTAGGAAGGGAGAAGACGTAGTGATGAGAATGAGGTCCAGAATATGGCCGGAGGTGTGTGTTGGACAGGTCATATGCTGAGTAAGGGAAAGATCGTCGAAAAGTGAGGCTAAGGCCTTGTCACGGGGCTTAGTTGGAGAACCGAAGTGAGCATTGAGGTTGCCCAAAACAACCAGATGGGGGGATAGGAGAGTGGAATCTAATAGGGAGAGAAGTAGGGAGTCCCAAAGGTCCAAGCGGAGTGAAGGAGGGGCGTAAAGGAGAAGGAAATACATGGGGTAGAGGACCCTAAACGAAGGAGAAGAGATTTGGGATAGTGTGGGGGAGGAGTGACCAGTGAGAAAGAGAGGGAGGACCTGTGAATGAGAGCTACATCCCCGCCTGTTCGGCGGAGGCGAGGCGTGTGCAGAGCAGAATAGCCTGGAGGGAGACAGCGGTGGAGTAGACCGTCTTCCCCCTCATGAAGCCAGGATTCAGTGATAAAAAGAGAATCCAAGGAGTGTTGAGTCAAAAGATCATGGACTAAGTGGATTTTTGCATGGAGGGAATGACTTCCTCACTCATCCAGTTGATACCCAGGTTGATCTATGGCACTCAACACCCTTGATAAGAGGAGAGAAGAGAATGCTGATAATGGGAAAGAGTAATAAAAGAGAGGAATGTTTGGAGAGGGTAAGAGATGAGAGAGGGAACACTTGGGGAGGCGAGAAGAGGAGGGAATGCTGGGGGTAAATCGAGTATTGATGGAGATAAGACAAGACAGTAGGAAGGGGAGAAAGTAAGAGGAGGTGAATGTTGGAGGAGAACAAGAGTAGAATTATTAATGTCAGGCCGAGAAAGGGGTGATACACAAAGATGGGTCAGTTCTGAAGTTAGCCTGTGTTCCAGGAGGAATAGATAGTCAAAATGAAGTGAGAGGGGGGAATGGATGCATAAAGGAGAAATTGTATATGCAAGAGCTATAAAAGAGAAGAAAGGATAGGAAAAATGAGAAAAGGAAAAGGTAGTGATGGGGCAGACATAAAGAGAAGCAAGATGGGGGGGGGGGGGGAGAGAGACAATGAGGAGGAAGAAACAGGAGAGATTATGTGAACATATAGAATATGCTGGAGCCAGAAGATTTTTGTGAACTGAGGATACATGGGCTTATCATTGTGTTTATTTTATTTTATTTTATTTTTATTTATTTAACAAACATTTATATACCGCATCTTCCTGAGATCAGTTGCGGTTCACAATAAACAACTAATTAACAAAGCAGCGTTTGTTTTACATGTAATGTCAAATAACAAAGAATATTATAAGTAAACAACAAATGTTAAGCTTGAGCAGAACATAACAGTAAAAACTATATACATTATATACAGATACAGCTTTTAGGGCTTTAGCATTGGGGTAGTACAGTTTCAGCTGGGATGCGATGTCTGTTTAGATCGTGGTCAACTAAGGTCAATACTGGTTAGCCTTTATCCAAGTCAAGTGAAGGATGATCTATATTGTTGTTCACAACCATTCTTTTCAGTTGTCAGATTATACTTCAAAGTTGTTGAAAAAATGTTTTGATGAAAAATACTCTTATTTATTTATTTAGCTGTATTTATATCCTGCTTTTCACTGGGTCAAAGTGGTCAATTGGGAGATACATTTAACATGAGGGGATATGAGACATATACGCTAATACTTACAGGGAACATGGGCAATGGAGGGTTAAGTGGCTTGCCCAAGACCACAAGGAGTACCTATAGGACTACAAATCCCAGTCCTTCCGGCCTGAGATTGCTGTCCCCAGGTGGGACTTGAACCCCTGGCCCTCTGGCCTGAAGTACCTTGTCCTAACCACTAGGCCACTCCTCCCCTTTTCCTAACCACTAGGCCACTCCTCCTCCTACTCTTGCGCACGAACCAAAAAGGAAGCAATCATCTGTAATGTTTTCAAACCTGATTCTACTGATTCCCTCAAGAGAGATCTTCTGAGACAAGTTTTTTAACAGTTTTTTGTGATTGCTCAAATCATGGAAGCATTAAAGTATGCTCTATTTTAGCAAGGAACTTTCTTCCTGAGAAAGAGGTTCAGGTAAAAGTTCTTCATGCCCATGAAGTTAAAGGCGAAACCTCAGACATTCTTTCCAAGTGAATTCTTGATACAGTTGAGTACAATGGGCTAAGATCCAAAGTTTTGGCATTGTGTGCTGACAATACCAATTGCAATTTTGGTGGGACCGCTAGGAGGTGTAGTAACAATATCTTTTACAAGCTGCAAAAAAGATTTAAGAAGTAATTTATTTGGTGCAAACTGTGCAGCTCAGATTGCTCACAATTGTATCAGCACTGCTGCCGAATGCCTGCCATTTGACATTGAAGTAATTGTTGACAAGGGGCCCGATTTTCAACAAGGCGCCAAGACCTACTATACCTGTAGAAAGTTACCTGTTCAGGAAAAGTTCTTGAATCGTGAGTTATGCGCCTCCAAAATGGGCAAGCAACGAAAATGCAGCACAAACCCAGCACAGCGGCAGGCGCCCATCACAGCATAGATGGGTAGGCACAGGGCCCAGAACCCGGGCTCTGTGCCTAAGGTTTACCCGTGATATCCATGTATGTGTCCAAACCAGCAGCCAGAGAAGCGGGATGGCAAGTATACATGAAACCATGTATCGCCTGTCCGGCGTACCCATGCACAGACGATGCCGTCATGCAGGCCCCATGAGCTGCCTGTGCAAGAGCCCCCTGTTGCTGGGTGGATAGACATCAGTGGCATGGCAGTAAGGAGGACCATGAATTTCAGCCCCGATGAGAGTGAGACCCTTGCCCGATCTGTGCTGCAGCATGAGTGTGTGCTATATCCCAGAGAGGGCCAGCGGCCGAACCTGCGGCTGTCTACAGAGATACAGAGGGGCATCCAACTCTGGCTGTGCAGGTAAATAAGCCTCAATGGATGGATGGGTGGGGAGGGGGGGGGGCTGAGCACCATGCTAGGCCACATACACCCTGACAGGTACAGCTGTGTGTCTGCACAGGGAGACAGGGTGTGGTGCCAAGCCACATGCTGGTTGCAGCCCCAATATATGCCAAACAGATGTTGGTGGGGGAAAGGGCCATGCATTGGTACAGGTGCCAGCCCTGGTTGCCTGCAGCAGGAGGTATACCCACACATAGCAGGTGGGGAGGCCGCTGCACCTCTGGTGGTGGTTGGCAGCAACACCACAGGGGATGCACAGCAATGGCAATGCCTGGTACAGGGAGAGGTATGGTCAGAGTGCCCATCCCAGGGGCCCCTGCTGGCCAATGCGGTTGCTCTGGACACCTGCCCCACCCCCAGATCACCAGACAGAAGCAGGATACAGATATGCACAACAGGCAATAAGGAAGCACCCAATTGAGCCCATGTGTGTGATCCCCTCTTTCTCCCACAGTGCATATGTGATGCAACCTCAAGGCCTTGTAGTGCCACTTTCACACACTGCGCCAGAAGAGACCAAACCAGTTCCAGTATCAGGGAGCAGCTGGTGGCTGAGGAGGGTCAGTGGGGTACACAGTGGAGACCAACAGATGCAAGGGATGGCAGTCATGTCTGCTGAACTGGAAAACTATCTGATGGTGGACTCTGTTTGTGTAATGATGGGAATGTGCTCTGGGCAGCCATGTGACCCACTGCTGCCACTATTTATTTAACCAGTTTTCTATACCACCTTATCTTTTAATCAAAGAGGTTTACATGATGTAATTACTACAAACAGGTATTGGATATATTCCCTTGTCCCCAAAGGGCTCACATTCTATGTGTACCTGAGGCAATGGAGGGTTAAGTGGCTTGTTCAAGGCCACAAGGAGTGCCTATAGGAATAGAATCCCCAGTCCCTCCAGCCTGAGATTGCTGTCCCCAGGTGGTACTTGAAGCCCTGGCCCTCTGGCCTGAGGTACCATGTCCTAACCACTAGGCCACTCCTCCCACCAGCCAGCCCACAATATGTGCAGCTGTGCACACATATGGCTGGGGTATGGAATGGATGGGTGGTATAGGGGCACACCCCCCAGCGGTGGCCCCAGGTGCACATTGCGCACCTGCCCACACTGCCCCCTGTGCATGCCCATTGCTCAGGGTACCGGCAAGCCATAGCAAGGTATGTGCGGGGGAGAACACAGCTGGATGGAGATGGGCAAAGGGGAGAGTGTGCAGTGTGCAATATGGGGGTAGCATGCCCCAGTAGGCTGAAGGTGGGTAGTGCACTGCATGTGTGAACCCCCAGAAGTGCACTAGTCCCACCCTAGGGCCATGACTGTGCGTACCAATAGCCCTCCTCCTCTCCCCCCACAGCTGGCTACAGGGAGGAACCAGACACCGCTGGCCCACCACCCTGGAGCAGCGGCACAGTGCCAGAAGAGCTGACCAGGGGTGCAGAGACCAGCAGTACCTCCAGCAGTGCTGGGGAGGTTGAGGCCAGTGACACTGCATTGGAGGACAGCAGAATGGAGGGGAAGGGCAGTGAGGGGGCCATGGCAAAGAGCAGGATGTGGAGTCAGAGGAGGAGGAGGAGGGGGAGGGATTGGAGAGCCAGGGGAAGGCGGGGAGTCAAAGGAGAAGGGGGAGGGAATGGAGGGGGTAGCAGGGGGGATGCAGGAACCACCCTCCAAGTGCCCCATGTATGGTGGTACAGTGCTGCACACAGCCAGCAGGCACTAGTGGGGGCTCTAGAGGAGGAGCTGCACCCCCCTGCTTTACCCCATAGCCCAAAGCCATGCCCACCTACAACCCTACCAGGGGGCCATGTGACCGTTGCATGGCTCAGCATGGGCCAGGTGCATCAGGCAGCAGTGCTGTGGGCCCCCACAACCACATCAGCACCCATGGGCATGCCATGGCTGTGCCACAGCATGTCCTTCTGCACCACCACCCCATCGTCTGTCTGGTGATTGTGCTCTGGCTGCCCTGGTGGCGGAGGTGTGGCTCCTCAGGGAGGAGGTGCACATCGTGGCATGGACAATCACAGAGCACATGGATGCCGTCATGGATGCAGTACAAGGGCACAAGCAGGGCCCTCCTTCACCATAGTCCATCCCCATGCCAGTGTATGTCCTGCAATAGACCTTAATGGGGCAGTCTGCAGTATGTACCACTGTTGATTATATTCTGCTGTTGCCACCAATGTAACATGCATGCCAGGTATGTTGATAAACAGTTCCTGTATTGCAAACATGCTATGTTGTCCATTTTGAGGGCAGGGCAGCGGGTCTGCATGGGTGGTGCAGGGGACTGGGGGAGGGGGTTCGGGGTTTATGGGCATGGGGGCATGTGCCCTGTGGGTACATCTATGTGCATGGATATGACACTGAGCCATTATATGCACAGAAGGGCCCTGGCACAGCTCTGCAGGTATGGCACCCCTGTGCCTTACCCACACAGAAGGGCACTGGCACAGCTCTACATGGATAGTGCCTCTGTGCTGTACCCACACAGAATGGGCAGCATGGGTTGGCACAGTGGTGCTACACATGCAGGGTGCCCCCTGCCCCGCAGAGGCGCACAGTCAAAGCAATGCCATGCGCCTGTCTGTAGGCCACGGTGGCCATTCCAGCATACTGACCTACCTGGGTAGTCCACACTGGACATCCCTGCATGCATATGTTGCCATCGTGCAATGCTGTGTGGCTGTGGCATCCTATGGCAGCTAGCTGTTTTGCAGATTTTCGAAGTTTCAGTGTTCAGGAGCCTACATGGGCACTGGATATGCCTTTGGACTGGGCATGGCGCCAATGCACATCATAACCACATATGTGTAAATGGAGCTACACGGGTAGCCTAACACAACCATAGCACATGAGCAACACAATAGCAGACATGGCGCTGAGAGCGGCAAAGCAAACATGGAAGGCAAATTTCACACCCTCCAAGACCGCTATGGCCCTGGGGCTCGTCCTGAAGCATCATGCTTCCCTCTTTGTGGCAGACAATGCCAGCACCTTGCTGACAGCATGGAATAATATCATCAGAAGGGCCAATGCCATCCACAACCACAACAGGGATGTGGAGGATATAAAGTAGAAGTGGCGGATGGTATGGCAAAGAAGAAAAGGATCAGTAACAGCAGGCTGCCGCCTATGCAGCAGTGCAGACTCACCTCTCTGGAGGAACAGGTGCTGCAGTTTGTGGAGGAGGTCACCATCTCATGGGTTGCAGGCTTTGACAGCTCCACCACAGGCACACAGGAGGGTGAGTACAGGTACCCCATGGCCTGGGTGGCATCGTGACAGCCATGTATGTTTCCCCACCATGGTTCTGTCCACCCAGGGCCTGCCTGTCTGTCTGTTGTTCCTTTGGTGTTGCGTAGGTTGGGGACAGTGCAGACCATACATCACCTGCCGGTTCCATAGTGGGCCTGGTGCCACCAAATAGGCTGACCTGGCTACCCATGTCACTATCCTCTGCCATTTTTGATCTCTCACAGACCTGCCAGGGACCCTACCCTTACAGCCTGGGTCAGATGCATCAGGGGAGTCTCACCAACCACCGCAGATGATGCCAGTGCGTAGCTGGGATGCAGCACAGCCATAGGAGCTGGTACACCAGTCAGGATACAGGAGCAGTCCAGTACACCAGCTAGGGCAGAGGAGCAGTCCAGTGTGCCAACCACGGCACAGAGGCAATCCAGTGCACCACCCAGAGCAGAGGAGCAGTCCAGTGCATCAGTCAGAGAAAAAATGGCTAAAGATGTTAAGGGTGGCAACAAAAATTTCTTCAGGTATATTCAGGAAAGGAAAAAGATCAGAGTTGGAATTGCAGGACTCAGAAGTGCTGGGAAAGGGCTCGTGGAAAGTGACACTGAAAAAGCGAAATTGCTAAACAATTACTTCTGCTCTGTGTTTACTAAAAAAGATCCTGGGGATGGACCAGCTGTGACTCCCAAATATAAAAATGGGAATGAAGTAGATACCACACCGTTCACAGAAGAAGAGGTGTTAGAACAACTTGCTAAACTGAAAGTGGACAAAGCCATGGGACCGGATGGGATACATCCCAGGATACTGAAAGAGCTCAGAGAGATTCTTGCAGGACCGTTAAAGGATGTCTTCAACAGATCCTTGGAAACAGGAGAGGTTCCTCAGGACTGGAGAATGGCTGATGTCGTACCTCTACACAAAAGTGGTGACAGGGAAGAAGTGTCAAACTACAGGCCCGTGAGCCTTACCTCGGTGGCGGGAAAAGTAATGGAGGCACTCCTGAAAGAGCGAATAGTGAACTTTCTGAAAACCAACAGGTTGCAAGACCCGAGGCAACATGATTTTACCGAAGGATGATCTTGCCAAACAAATCTGATTGAGTTCTTTGACCGCGTGACCAGGGAACTAGATCAGGGGCATGCGATGGATGTCATCTACCTGGATTTCAGCAAAGCCTTTGATACTGTTCCTCATATGAGGCTTGTCAACAAACTCAGTAGCTTGGGGATGGGTCCCAAGATGGTAAACTGGATTAGAAATTGGTTGACTGACAGACGACAGAAGGTGATTGTACATGGAGCTCACTCGGATGAGAGGAAGGTGATTAGCGGGGTGCCCCAGAGTTCTGTTGTTGTTCCTTTGGTGTTGCGTAGGTTGGGGACAGTGCAGACCATACATCACCTGCCGGTTCCATAGTGGGCCTGGTGCCACCAAATAGGCTGACCTGGCTACTCATGTCACTAACCTCTGCAATTTTTGATCTCTCACAGACCTGCCAGGGACCCTACCCTTACAGCCTGGGTCAGATGCATCAGGGGAGTCTCACCAACCACCGCAGATGATGCCAGTGCGTAGCTGGGATGCAGCACAGCCGTAGGACCTGGTACACCAGTCAGGATAGAGGAGCAGTCCAGTACACCAGCTAGGGCAGAGGAGCAGTCCAGTGTGCCAACCACGGCACAGGGGCAATCCAGTGCACCACCCAGAGCAGAGGAGCAGTCCAGTGCATCAGTCAGAGAAAAGATGGCTAAAGATGTTAAGGGTGGCAACAAAAATTTCTTCAGGTATATTCAGGAAAGGAAAAAGATCAGAGTTGGAATTGCAGGACTCAGAAGTGCTGGGAAAGGGCTCGTGGAAAGTGACACTGAAAAAGCGAAATTGCTAAACAATTACTTCTGCTCTGTGTTTACTAAAGAAGATCCTGGGGATGGACCAGCTGTGACTCCCAAATATAAAAATGGGAATGAAATAGATACCACACCGTTCACAGAAGAAGAGGTGTTAGAACAACTTGCTAATCTGAAAGTGGACAAAGCCATGGGACCGGATGGGATACATCCCAGGATACTGAAAGAGCTCAGAGAGGTTCTTGCAGGACCGTTAAAGGATGTCTTCAACAGATCCTTGGAAACAGGAGAGGTTCCTCAGGACTGGAGAATGGCTGATGTCGTACCTCTACACAAAAGTGGTGACAGGGAAGAAGTGTCAAACTACAGGCCCGTGAGCCTTACCTCAGTGGCGGGAAAAGTAATGGAGGCACTCCTGAAAGAGCGAATAGTGAACTTTCTGAAAACCAACAGGTTGCAAGACCCGAGGCAACATGATTTTACCGAAGGACGATCTTGCCAAACAAATCTGATCGAGTTCTTTGACTGCGTGACCAGGGAACTAGATCAGGGGCATGCAATGGATGTCATCTACCTGGATTTCAGCAAAGCCTTTGATACTGTTCCTCATAGGAGGCTTGTCAACAAACTCAGTAGCTTGGGGATGGGTCCCAAGATGGTAAACTGGATTAGAAATTGGTTGACTGACAGACGACAGAAGGTGATTGTACATGGAGCTCACTCGGATGAGAGGAAGGTGATTAGCGGGGTGCCCCAGGGTTCGGTCCTGGGCCCGGCACTGTTCAATGTATTTGTGAGTAATATTGCTGAAGGACTGAATGGAAAAGTCTGTCTTTTTGCAGACGACACAAAAATTTGCAACAGAGTGGACTCCCCCGAGGGAGTGGTTAACATGAAGAAAGATCTACAAAAGCTGGAAGACTGGTCTAATGCTTGGCAACTACGATTTAATGCAAAAAAGTGCAGTGTCATGCACTTGGGTAACAGAAATCCAAGAGAAATGTATGCGATAGGGGGCGAAAGGTTGGTATGCACAGTTCAGGAGAAAGACCTTGGTGTGATTATCTCTGCTGATCTCAAGGTGGCAAAACAGTGCGACAAGGCGGTGGCAAAAGCCAGGAGGATGTTGGGTTGCATACAAAGAGGGATTACCAGCAGAAAAGAAGAGGTACTTATGCCACTGTATAGGTCACTGGTGAGGCCTCACTTGGAATACTGTGTTCAGTTTTGGAGACCATATCTTGCAAAGGATGTAAAAAGACTGGAGACTGTTCAGAGGAAGGCGACCAAAATGATTTGGAGCCTGCATCAGAAGCCTTATGAGAAGAGACTTGAAGACCTAAATATGTACACTTTGGAGGAAAGGAGGGACAGGGGAGATATGATTCAGACCTTTAAATACTTAAAGAGAAATGATGAACAAACAAACCTCTTCCAAAGACGGGGAACCTGTAAAACTAGAGGGCATAACATGAAACTGCAAGGGGGTAAATTGAAAGGCAATGTCAGGAAATATTTTTTCACTGAAAGGGTGGTGGATGCTTGGAATGCCCTCCCGATGGAAGTGGTGGGGCGAACACGGTGACAGAATTCAAAAAGGCATGGGACAAACACAGAGGATCCCTTTACAGAAATAGGATAAAAACAAAATAAACGGTACCATCTAACTTCTGAACCATATAATGTCTCAACAAATAGGGGTGTCCTACATGGAGTGGTGGGTTTACCCCTGAACAAGGATATGGGGAGGGGTGGCCTGCGCGGTGCGACAGGTGCACCCACTCTTGCCATCTTGCTGGGCAGACTGGATGGACCATGCTGGTCTTTATCTGCCGTCAACTACTATGTTACTATGTCAGTGCAGAGGGGCAGTTGGGTTCACCACCCAGGGCAGATGAGCAGGCCAGTTTGTCTGCCAGTGCTGGGGAACTGGAGAAAGATGATGCCCCACTCGCTGAGCTACAATTATGTACACCTTAGAGGAAAGGCGGGATAGAGGTAATATGATTGAGACATTTAAATACCTCCATGGCATAAATGCACAGGAGAGCCTCTTTCGATTGAAAGCAAGCTCTGCTATGAGGGGACATGGGTGAGGGTGAAAGGGGATAGATTCAGGAGTGATATGCAGAAATATTTCTTTATGGAAAGAGTGGTGGATCCGTGGAATAGTCTTCCAGTGGAGGTGGTAGATTGATTATAAGAAAGCTTTTGACGGCATCCCATACCTTTGGATAATATATTGCCTTGAAATGTATAAAATAAATTCTGGTTTTATAGAGTACATTAAGTTCACTATGACAATGTGGCAATCCACACTGTTTTTGAGATATGAAGATGGATAGTGCATCATTCTTAACATTAAGATCCAGCAAGGAATATTTCAGGGAGATTCCTTGTTGCCACTTCTGTTTGTTTGGCACTTAATCCAATGAGTGCTCTCGTCAACTCTTTAGGGTATGGATTTAGCCTAAATTCTAAAGAGGGTAACAACCCAGAAACAACTTTCCATCTGCTATTTATAGATGACCTGAAGCTCTACAGTTCCAGCAAACAACAATGAGCAGAGCAACTTCATGTGGTGAAAAGCTTTTCTGATGACATGAGGATGACTTTTGGCCTTGACAAGTATGCTAAGGCAACCTTTTTTAGAGAAAAATTGAGCAAAGCCAAAAACATCTCCCTTGCTGGGGGCTATGGCATCAAGGACCTTGAACAGGAAGGTGTATATAAATATCTTGGAATAGAGGAAGGAATGCACTTCAGCAGAAACTATTGAGAGAGAAGAATATTACAGGAGATTAAAACTGTTATTAAAAAGTGCTTTAATATCACAAAATATGATACAAGCCATCAATCAGCTGGCAATTCCTGTACTCTCGTACAGTTTTGCGATTGTGAATTGGCTTCATAAAGATCTTGAAAAACTGGATGTGCGAACAAGAAAACTCCTCCATACTCATGAAATAATTTACAAGAATCAATGTATGCCAAGACTATACATTCCTAGAACTAAAGGAGGGCTAGGAATTATAGAGATTGACTACACCTACAGAGCTACTATCGTAAGCCTCTGAGTCTATCTGACAGCATCACTGGATCCAAATACGCAAAAAGTGCTGAAATATGAAAGTAAACGTCCAGAATCTATCTCCATCAAAAATCTTTGACAAGCGTTCCAACGATTAGAAGAAATGAGTGAGAATCCACAGGCATACATGGGAAAGGAAGTAACAGAATTTGCAAAACAAGAGAAAAAAACTCTTCAAAGAATTAGATCAGCAGGCAAGTTAAAACAAGTGGCAAATGCACAAATAGAATGGAAAATATAGAGTGTTACTCCAAGAACCTTTTGTAGATCAAGAATGGACTCATGAATGGTTGAGGAGAGGTGAACTGAAACCAAAGGATGAAAGATTGATAGTTGCAGCCTGGGACAGTGAATTACGGATGAGATAGTTTATGGCGAATATTGAAAAAACTGGTACAACAGACATATGCCGATTCTGTAAGAAAGAGCTGGAAACAGTGACTCACCTAATAGCAGGCTGTGAAGTTGTGATGGTAGAAAATTTCTATACAGAAAGGCACAACAAAGTAGCATGCCCCCTCCACTGGAAACTCTGTAAACACTACAACATCACTGTCTCTGAAAAGCACTGGGATCATGACCCTAAGAGAATAACAGAGAATGAAGAGATTATGATCACCTGGGACATTCCCATTCTGACGGATAAGAAACTGGATGCCAGGAAACCTGACATAGTGGTAAAGGAGAAGAATACCAGAACGGCATTCACTGGTCAACATTAAAATCGTTACTGACTTTAAAAGGCCCTAATCTGTAGTATCTTGGTGAGCTCAACACGAATATAACATTAAAAAATTGTATTGGCTCTCATTTTGAAGATATTGCATGTAGTTCATTTTTGACATTTCACCGTGTAAATTTATCCAGTAGGACATCAACAACATCCCAAATAAGCCTTGAATGATGTAATATTGCATCACATTGCATAATACCAGCATGCACACATCATCCAGAGTTGATTGCATCATTTTCTGATGCAATGCAATACTACTGCCAGACGGCTGCTGAAGCCATCTGACGTCAGCAGTGTACTATATGCAGTCGGAAAGGAAAGTAGTCTGGTATTCTGTTCCGATATTGAAAGCCTCATGAATGCCTTAAAAATCACTCATGACCCACAAGACTGGAGACTATAGACTCTTCGAAACTGAGTCTGAAGGCTGTGCTTTTGAACAATGGAAACCGTCTTCCGTCTATTCCAGTAGCGCATGCTGTCCACATGAAAGAGACATACGATAACTTAAAGCATCTACTGACTTCCATTAACTATAACAAGTACATCTGGCACCTCTGTGGTGACTTGAAGGTAGTTGCCCTTTTAATGGGACTGCAGCAGGGATATATAAAATACATGTGTTTCTTATGTGAGTGGGATAGCCGAGCAAGGGATTGGCACTACTTGCGGAAGGAATGGAATCACAGACAAAATGTAACAGTTGGAGAGAAGAATATCCAGCACCCAGTTCTGGTTGAGGCTCACAAAATCCTGCTACCACCCCTTCACATCAAACTGGGTTTGATGAAAAACTTTGTGAAAGCCATGGACCACACTTCGCCAGTTTTCCGATACATGCATGAAAAATTCCCTCGACTCAGCGAAGCAAAGATTAAAGAGGGAGTTTTTGTGGGTCCTCAGATTCGAGAGCTCTTCAAAGATGACCGGTTTAACAACTTGCTGCAGGGTGATGCGAAACAAGCATGGAATGCTTATCGCCTAGTGTCAACAAACTTTCTCAGGAATGTTAGGGCAGAAAACTACAAGGAACTAGTAGAAGACATGCTGATGCAGTATCAGAAACCTGGCTACAATATGTCTCTAAAGATCCATTTCTTTGATTCCCATCTTGATTTCTTTCCTGACAACTGTGGTATGGTTAGTGATGAACAGGGCAAACGTTTTCACCAGGATATCGCAACGATTGCAGAGCAGAGATGGCATCCATCTGTCCAAGAAAGGTCAGCGCGTCTTCAGTAGTAGACTAGCTAATCTACTGAAGAGGGCTTTAAACTAGATTCGTTGGGGATGGGTGAAGTAAGCCCCCAGGTAAGTGAAAGACCCAGGTAGGTGATACATTAAATAACTTTATGGAAATGGGTAACATATGGAAAGCAGTGTGTATAAATGTCCGTAGCATGGGAAATAAGATCCCTGATGTTGAAGCTTTGGTGGGAGTGGCTGACTTGGATTTAGTGGCAGTTACAGAAACATGGTTCACAGAAAACCATGATTGGGATGTAACTATACCTGGCTATACTTTATTCAGAAAGGACAGGGTAGGAAGTAAGGGAGGAGGAGTGGCACTATATGTAAAAAAGAGATAGAGAAGCTTTTAAACTAGAAAATAGGGGAAAGCCGACAGTCACCCAGGAGCGCATGGTTCGGACAAAGGTATCCTTGAAGGATACTACCAAAAACAGTGAGGTTCCAAAAGGGAGTATAGTAGCCCAAATGCCCTTGAGTAAGGAGCAGACAGAGCATAAAGATTCCCAATTACCCATGCCTACCAATAGCCAGATTAATATTAATAAAATTAATAAAATACAGTCACTAAAATGCTTGTATGCCAATGCTAGAAGTCTAAACAATAAGATGGGAGAATTAGAATATATAGCACTAAATGAGAGGTTAGATATGATTGCACTCTCAGAGACATGGTGGAAGGAGGATAACCAGTGGGACACTGTGATACCTGGATACAAACTATATCGTAATGATAGAGCTGAACAAATTGGTGGAGGGGTTGCGCTCTATGTTAAAGAGGGCATTGAGTCAGAAAGGATTAAAGTTTTGCAGGGAACACAATTTGCTGTAGAATCTCTATGGATTGAAATTCCATTTATGAAAGGGAAGGTGATGGCAGTGGGAGTATACTATCGACCGCCTGGCCAGAATGAACAAATGGATGATGAAATGCTCAAAGAAATCAAGGAAGCTAACAAAAGCCACAACAGAGTAGTAATAATGGGTGATTTCAATTACCCCGGTATCGACTGGGACAGTCTCACAGCAGGACAAGCTAAAGAGATAAAGTTTCTAGATGAAATAAATGACTGCTTCTTGGAGCAGCTGATTCATGAACCGACCAGAGGGGAAGCCATACTGGACCTAGTCCTTAGTGGAACGCCAGATCTGGTGCAAGAAATAAGGGTGTTGGGACCACTTGGCAATAGTGATCATAGTATGATCATGTTTGATTTAATCAGTGGAGGACAGATAGTAAAGGAATCCACAGTACTACCTTTTAACTTTCAAAAGGGAGACTATGATAGAATGAGGAATATAGTTCGGAAAAAACTAAAAGGAGCGGTTCCAAAGGTTAAAGACTTACAGCAAGCTTGGGTGTTATTTAAAAATACTATCCTCGAAGCCCAGACCAGCTGTATTCCACGCATTAAGAAAAGTGGAAGAAAGTCCAAAAAACTGCCAGCATGGTTTAAAGGTGAGGTCAGAGAGGCTGTTGCTGCCAAAAGAGCAACCTTCAGGACATGGAAAAAAGAGCCAAATGATGAAAACTGGAAACAACACAAGCACTGGCAAGTTAAATGCAAAGCATTGATAAGGCAGGCAAAGCGGGAATTTGAGAAGAAACTTGCTACGGAAGCAAAAACACGAAATAAAGACTTTTTCAAGTACATTCGTAGCAAAAGGCCTGTGAGAGAGTCAATTGGACCATTAGATGATAGAGGGGTAAAAGGGGCAGTAAGAGGGGACAAGGCTATAGCAGAGAGACTGAATGAATTCTTTGCTTCGGTCTTTACTGAGGAAGATGTAGGGATGTTACCCAAGACTGAAGTGGTATTTAAAGGTGATACTGCAGAGGAATTGAGAGAAATATCGCTACACCGGGAAGATATATTACAACTATTTGATAAACTGAATAGTAACAAATCACCTGGACCGGATGGTATACATCCCAGAGTGTTGAAAGAACTGAAATATGAGATTGCAGACCTGCTATTGGTAATCTGTGAACTTTCATTAAAATCATCTGTAATACCTGAAGATTGGAGGGTCGCCAACGTAACACCAATTTTTAAAAAGGGTTCCAGGGGTGACCCGGGAAATTACAGACCGGTGAGCCTGACGTCAGTACCAGGGAAAATGGTAGAAACCATCATAAAGAACAAAATTACACAGCATGTAGATAGCCATGGCCTAATGGGAGACAGCCAACATGGCTTTAGACAAGGAAGATCTTGTCTTACTAATCTGATCTGTTTTTTTGAAGGTGTGCATAAACAGGTAGACAAAGGTGAGTCGGTTGATATAGTGTATCTGGACTTTCAGAAAGCTTTTGACAAGGTCCCCCATCAGAGACTTTTGGCAAAGCTAAAAAGTCATGGGATAGGAGGCAGTGTACTATTGTGGATCGGGAACTGGTTAAAAGATAGAAAGCAGAGGGTAGGGCTAAATGGCCAATATTCCCAATGGAAAAAGGTGAATAGTGGAGTACCCCAGGGATCTGTACTGGGTCCCCTACTTTTTGACATATTCATAAATGACCTGGAAAAAGGAATAACTAGTGAGGTTATCAAATTTGCAGATGACACAAAACTGTTTAAAGTTGTTAAAACCCAAGAGGATTGTGGAAAACTGCAGGAGGATCTGGATAAATTGGAAGACTGGGCATCCAAATGGCAGATGAAATTTAATGTGGACAAGTGCAAAGTTATGCACCTAGGAAAGAACAACCCACACTATAGTTACACGATGCAAGGCTCCACATTAGAAACCACCACCCAGGAAAAAGATTTAGGAGTCATCGTGGATAACATGTTAAAACCCTCCGCCCAGTGTGCAGCGGCGGCCAAGAAAGCAAATAGAATGCTAGGTATCATAAGGAAAGGGATGGAGAATAAAACAAAGGATATTATAATGCCTCTGTATCGCTCCATGGTACGACCGCACCTTGAATATTGTGTGCAATTCTGGTCACCGTATCTTAAAAAGGACATAGAGTTATTAGAAAAAGTACAGAGAAGAGCCACCAAATTGGTGAAGGGGATGGAAGGCTACTCCTATGAAGAGAGGCTAAAAAGGTTAGGGCTCTTTAACCTGGAAAAGAGACGGCTGAGGGGAGATATGATAGAGGTCTATAAATTAATGAATGGAGTGGAACGGATAAACGTGGATCAATTGTTTACGCTATCAGAATATAGAAGGACTAGGGGACATGTAATGAAGCTACAGGGTAAACTATTTAAGACAAATAAGAGAAAATATTTCTTCACTCAACGTGTAATCAAACTCTGGAATCTGTTACCGGAGGATGTAGTAAGGGCTGTTAGTATAGCTGGGTTTAAAAAAGGTTTGGACAAGTTCCTGGAGGAAAGGTCCATAAACCACTATTAAAAAGGGACCCAGGATATCAATGCTTGACCTAGTACAAGCACTGCAGAACCTGTGTCTTTTGGGGAAACTGCTAGGTACGTATGACCTAGATTGGCCACTGTTGGAAACAGGATACTGGGCTTGGTGGACCTCGGTCTGACCCAGTATGGCATTTCTTATGTTCTTATGTTCTTACTATTAAAGCTTTGGAATTACAGAGCTTAAAAGGGAGAGGGGAGGCATTGTGGGTTAAACTAGAAAGAGGGAAAGAGAAATCTATTTGCATTGGTGTGATATACAGACCTCCCTCACAAGTGGAAGAGGTGGACAGAGAGTTAATTGAAGACATGCGCAGCATTGCTAGGAAAGGGGAAGTGCTACTGATAGGAGATTTCAATATGCCAGATGTTGATTGGCACATTCCTGCTGCAGTATCATCTAGAAATAAGGAGATCCTGGATTCTCTACAGGGAGAACTATTCAGGCAATGGGTAACAGACCCCTCACATGAAGGGGCCACACTGGACTTGGTGCTTACCAATGGTGAAAGTGTTTCTGATGTTGTAGTGGGAGATCATTTTGCATCCAGTGATCACCAGATGGTGTGGTTCAGTATTAGGACTAGGGCTGTTAGAATCCATTCAAAGGCGAAGTTCCTAGACTTTAGGAAGACTAACTTTGCGAAGATGGGCCAATACCTCAGGGAGTCGTTAGTTGGATGGGAACAGCTGAGGGATGTAGAAAAACAGTGGGAAAAACTGAAAGGGGATATTTTAAGGGCAACCAACCTTTTTGTTAAAATGGTAAATAAAGGTAAAAGGAAAAGGAGACCGCTATGGTTTTCGAAAGAAGTAGCTGAAAAAGTGAAGAAAAAGAGGAAGGCCTTCATGAAATACAAGAGATCACAGAGAGAGGAAGACAGGCATCTGTATCTGGAAAAACTTAGAGAAGCTAGCAAAGTAGTCAA
This sequence comes from Ichthyophis bannanicus, assembly GCA_033557465.1. Taxonomy (NCBI): domain Eukaryota; kingdom Metazoa; phylum Chordata; class Amphibia; order Gymnophiona; family Ichthyophiidae; genus Ichthyophis; species Ichthyophis bannanicus. The sequence continues at coordinate 964,218,059 of CM066034.1, read as the reverse complement.
GAAGGCAAAGATTCAAAAAGAGGAGGAAATAGCCAATGCAATAAAATGGGGGGATAAGACATTTTTCAGATATATTAGTGAGAAGAGGAAGGATAAGAGTGGTATTGTCAGACTCAAGGGTGCAGGGGAGGAATATGTAGAAGCTGATAAGGATAAAGCGGAATTGCTTAACAAATATTTTTGTTCTGTGTTCACAGATGAAGAACCAGGAGCAGGACCTCAGAAAACACCCACAAATAGGAACAGAAGCAAAGGACATCTTGAACAATTTTCAAAAGATTGTGTTCGTGAGAAACTATCTCAACTTAAAGTAGACAAAGCGATGGGACCGGATGGGATACACCCGAGAATACTGAGGGAACTTGGGGACGTTCTAGCAGCTCCACTGACTGACCTTTTCAATGCCTCATTGGAGTCGGGAGTGGTGCCAAAGGACTGGAGAGAGGCTCATGTGGTGCCTTTACACAAAAGCGGAAGTAAGGATGTGGTTGAAAACTACAGGCCGGTTAGTTTAACTTCGGTGGTGAGTAAATTATTGGAAACGCTGCTGAAAGAGAAAATAGTGAGGTTTCTGGAGTCCAGCGGATTACAGGATCCAAGGCAGCATGGATTCACCAGAGGCAGGTCTTGTCAGACAAATCTGATTGATTTCTTTGACTGGGTGACCAGGGAGTTGGACCGAGGGAGAGCCCTAGATGTGGTGTATTTAGATTTCAGTAAAGCCTTTGACACTGTTCCTCACAGGTGACTTATAAACAAACTGAGCACCCTAGGGATGGACCCTAAAGTTACTTCTTTGGTTAGAAATTGGTTGGGTGGGAGGCGACAAAGAGTACAAGTAAATGGCGCTCACTCTGAGGAGAAGGATGTTATCAGTGGTGTGCCCCAGGGATCTGTCCTTGGTCCGATTCTTTTTAACATCTTTGTTAGTGATATAGCGGAAGGGCTTTCCGGTAAGGTTTGCCTCTTTGCGGATGATACCAAAATCTGCAATAGAGTAGACACCCAGGAAGGGGTAGATAACATGAGGAGGGATCTAGCTAACCTTGAAGAATGGTCTAGAATTTGGCAGCTGGGATTTAATGTTAAAAAATGTAAGGTCATGCATTTGGGCTGCAGCAATCCAAGGGAGCAATATAGTATAGGGGGTGAAGTACTTTTGTCCACTAAAGAAGAGCGATACCTAGGCGTGGTTGTGTCTGATGATCTTAAATTAGCTAAACAGGTAGAAAAGGCGATGGCAAAAGCTAGAAGGATGCTTGGGTGCATACGGAGAGGAATGGCTAGCAGAAAAAAGGAGGTGATAATGCCTCTGTATAAGTCTTTGGTGCGACCTCATTTGGAGTATACTGTGCAATTCTGGAGACCGCACCTTCAAAAGAACGTAAACAGGATGGAGTCGGTGCAGAGGGTGGCTACTAAAATGATTAGTGGTCTTCATTATAAAGCATATGAGGACAGACTGAAGGATCTTAATATGTACACCTTAGAGGAAAGGCGGGATAGAGGTGATATGATTGAGATGTTTAAATACCTCTGTGGCATAAATGTTCAGGGAGAGAGCCTCTTTCAATTGAAAGCAAGTTCTGCTATGAGAGGACATGGGATGAGGGTGAAGGGAGACAGATTCAGGAGTGATATGCGGAAATATTTCTTTACGGAAAGAGTAGTGGATCCGTGGAATAGTCTCCCAGTGGAGGTGGTAGAGATGAGGACAGTAACTGAATTCAAAAAAGCATGGGACAAACACAGAGGATCTCTAAAGGTAAAAAGGGGACTGTTGTAGTTGTTATGGAAGGACAGACTAGATAGGCCATGTGGTCTTTTTCTGTCGTCATATTTCTATGTTTCTATGTTTCCCCACTGGAAGCGGCTCTTCAGCACCCCTATTGCCCTCTCCATAACCGTATGGTTTTACTGATGGGTGCCACTGTACTGCTCCTTCTGCCAGCTCATGGATGGCGCACTGGGGTCAGCAGCCAGGTCCTCAGGGGATATCCATGGTCACCTGTGGGGGCAATGTGAGATGGGAACATGAGCATGGGACATGCGTTGATTACAGTCTGCTACAGCCAAAATATAATACATCGTCTACTAGCAGGACAGGGTGCAATATCTAAGTCAGCGACACTGTGGCAGTGAGCGGTGTCATGAGGTGCAGCGGTCATTGCCCATGGAGATAGGGGATTCTGAACAAAACGGAGCTAACTTTGACAGCTCAGAGATACACATGGCCAAAGGTTGCCATAGGAACTATACACAAGCTATTTCACGTGGTGTAGGGGAACGCCCAGACTCAAAGCTAGCTCGTGGCTCATCAGGGGATGAGGGGCAGCTGACAAGGGGTGGAGCCAACATCACAAGCTACGCAGTTAAAAATCACTCACCTGAGAGTAGTGCAGAAGCGGCTAAAGAGCTAAAGCTGCAAAAGAGAGAACTGCTGAGGAGAGACGTGCTGGCAGGGAGAGAAGTCCCGATAGCAGGAGAACTCCAAGCAGGGAGAGAAGCTTGAGAGGCAGGAGAGAAGGATCTCCATGCTGGTTAAAACCAATTGCTGACCAAAGGAGACTACCAGGGAGGTGCAGTGTTGAGAAACCCAGGAAGGGCTGTTTGGAAGAGCAGTGCACAGCTGACCAGTGCTTCTGAGAACCTCGCTACAGAGGAAGCAGAGGTAGTAGCTCTGAGGCCAGGCTAAGGCAAGACCAGTCACCCAGCACAAGGTACCAAGCAGGAGAAAACCATTATCCTGAAGATAATTTGGTGCCAAGGAGAAGGCTCAAACAGACACGGAGTGAAAAGCCTTCCCACGAGCAGAGCTGTGCTCGAGGGAGGAACGTTGAAGGGAAACTGCTGAAAGGTAACCTTATTCTTCCTAATAGAAGAAGCTTAGACTATAGCAGTCAGCCCTGTACTTACCAAGAATTATGTGCCGCCTCTGAGAGAGACTATAGTGATTACGGTATTTACCCATCCACCTCTAAGCTGGTGGGGGAAGGGAACTCCCAAAGCTATAGAGAGGAACTCAGCAGTCAGAACAGAAGTTTCACTCATCGGGAAACTTACCCAGATATAGAAGAGATGCAATGTGATCTGTGTGAGGAGTCTAACGGTGATATTTACATGGAATGTACATATACCTTATCTGATAGCATATCTTCTCTATGCTGAAGAGCTGTAGGAGCTAATTCATAAAGAAAACCGACAGGAAGAGTTTTGTGAAGGAAATTGTTTTCTTTTACCATTTTTGCCTCCATTGTGAAAGCTGAAGATAAGCATATCCTTTGTTCAAATGTTTCTTTAACTTTGATACCAGATGTATGGTTTTTGTGTTGCCTTATTTCATTGTGTGAAAATCCAACCCTGGGAAGGGAATAAATCCTGTTTAAATCCTTATCACTCCGACTACAACTACTTTCTTTTTGCTAAAGTTGTGGAACTACAAATCCAAGAGGTCATTGCCAAGCCTCTCTACTATACTCCACAGCTATTAAAGAACTTACCCTGCTAATCCACCCATGCCTATGGCCTCTGGGGGGTGAGTGGGCGACAGCGGACACCAATATATGGCTTGTGTGGCAGTCAGGCATTTGGAGCGCGGCAATGGGGGAAGGTGGCATAGGCTGGCCCACTGGGAGGGGGCAGGGGCATGACACAGTGATGCGGTTGGAGGGTCTGTGGGCTGGGATGGGGGCAGACATGGATGTCCCCTATATGGATTGCTGCCATGTGGCTGCACTACATGGCACCAGCCTGTGCTCTTCCACATTACACATGCTGGTGTGTGCTGCCTGCTTTTGGCCATGGAGCTTCCCCTGGTTATCACCGCGATGTGCATTCTGGCCCACAGTGTGCATGGCTCTGCGGAACAGCTGAGCATGTACATGCAGTGGTCCTCGTGTGTTGTGATACATATGTAACACATATATTACCACCTGTTTTCATTACACATAGCATCATAGTACAGCAAGCGTATGTTGTGGGGCTGTCCTGGGGCTCACAATTGCACACTCACCTAGCAGCCACGCATCTCCAAGCTGATCCCCGACTGCTGCCTGTCCCAGGCTGGACTGGGTAAGGACAAATGCATCATGGCAGGATCCCAGGTAGCAAGTACACACATCAGTGAAGTTCATGTTGGCATCCACAATGACCTGCATGTTCATTGATGTGTATCCATGCCTGTTCTGGTATGGCCTCTGCTCCAGCCTTGGTACCTGCAGTGGAATGTGGGTGCAGTCTATATTTCCAAGCACCAATGGGAACCCAGCGACATTGTAGAAAGCCTGTATGGTTTCCTGCTGCATCTGCTGTGTCCGGGGGAAGGCTATGAGATGGTGCATCCTCCGCAGCAGAGCCCTGGTGAAGGTACCTATGCAGTGGTTAGCTGTAGACTGCGTGATTCCATCAGTCACCCCTATCACATGCTGGAAGCTGCTGGTTGCAAGATATCCCAGGGTGGTGGTTACCGTCATGGCTACTAGGAGGGCCTGGCTTCTGGAAGTGGAGGGCTCCAGGTCCATACTGAGTACGCCTCTCAATGCAGTTATCATTGACCCATCCAGTCTGTATCTCTGGTAGACCTCCTCCTCCATCAATTACAGGTAGCACACTCGAGTTGTTTGTACACATGGGGCATGGTACCTGCATCTCAGGTGCTGGGCTACAGCCTGCTGATGGGTACGTACTGCCTGCTGCATCCTCCCCTGTGCACAGGCATGGCGGGTGTGTCTCCACCTCTGGAACACCATGTGCATGGCCCACATAGCTTCTCTACCAGTCTTGCATCGTTTTACATCTGCACGGTTTGGGTACAGACCTGCACACACTCCCTCACTTTACTATGCACTGTTCCACCATTGCACAGGTTCGCTGATCACCATTTATTTTGTTTATTTATTTAGACAGTTTTGTATACCACCGTATCCTTCAATCAAAATGGTCACAACACAATTGGGGGATACATTTAACATGAGGGGATACGAGACACATACACTAATACAGGGAACATGGGCAATGGAGGGTTAAGTGGCTTGCCCAAGACCACAAGGAACACCTGTGGGACTAGAAACCCAAGTCCTTCTGGCCCAAGGTTGCTGTCCTCTAGTGGGATTTGAACCCCCGACCTTCCAGCCTGAGCGGTCATATGCACTGGGAAACATCGCTTAGGCTCACGCGGTTTGTGATGTCCAATGTCAGAGCACACAGGTTTCAGAAATCCACTTTACACAGGTTTCACAGTGGCATGCCCCCATTCTGCCCTGGGCCTTGGCACCTGGTGCTGTGTGGGTAGCTGGGCCTTAATGATTCAAGCTGCCTTGTTGAATATCTGGTTTACAAGGTTATGACGGTTTTACATGGATAAGGCTGGCTTTTACACGTGTATCATGCGCCTTGGGCTTTGTAAATCAGGCTCAAGATATCTAGACATTTTCACATTGATACAGAGAGAACTGAAGAACTTAAAAAGATGTGTGACTGTTGAGAGTATCAACAGCTCCTTGGATACAGTGACACTAGGTGGCTGGCTTTACTACCACCCATAGACAGGTTAATTAAAATGCCCAGTTATCATCAAAAACCTTTCTGAGAATGAATCAGCAGACATTTGGCTGTACTTTCTGCACAGTCAGGCAGTGATTTTGCAAAATGTGACTTTAAAAATTGAGTCTCAAGCAATCTCAATGATAGAAACAAGTTAGTAGCTAGGAAGAATGAAGCGTTTTTGCCTCTGACAAGCAGAAAGAAGATAAAAGATCTTGAAGAAGAGGGCAGCATCGATGAAGCAGATTTCAAGCAATCTCTGTCATCTTTCTACACCACTTGCATTGATCACTTGGATCAGTGGACCACCCACTTCCAGGAGACTGGGAAACAACAGTGGACTCTCCTTCAAAAACAACCAGAGTGGTGTGAGCTAGAGTCATCTTTAGAATAAGTTTTGTCTACAAGACCCGGCCTAGAGCCAGTAATAAATGATACTGAACTGTTTGATGAGTTCTCTTGCCTTAAGTCATTTGTTTCTGAAGAAAAAATTCAAGAATGGAAAAAAACAGACACACGGTTGATGAAAAATGGAAGGAGGTGTTTGGACACCTGAAAAGTAATGAGGTACCATATAAAAATATGTGCAAACTGGTTGAATTTTTTTTTTATTTTGCCAGGTTCCAATGCTCCAACTGAAAGGTGCTTTTCAATCATGAACAAAGTGTGGTCTACAGAAAAAACTCAACTGTATATAGAGAGTCTCAAATGTCTAATGACTGTAAAGTACAATTTTGAGTTGAGTTGCCCAGAATGTTTTAATGATCTTAGTAGAAATGTTGCTATTTTGAAGAAAATTTACTCTGTAGAGAAGCAAGAAACAAGGGAAGGAGGCCTTCCGCAAAGGAACAACAGCAATGCCGTGGTTGACTGCCCTCCGCTGCACCTGCGACTCTATAGAGAAGTACAAGTAGGCCTGATTGGCACATTTGTAAGTAAAGCTATAAACCTAGCCTACTGATTAACATTTTCGGTTAAAATTAAAATTGTAATTCTAAACATTTTTTATTTTTCTTACCTTTGAACTTCCCGGCTTGATTGTGTCCTGTATTTGAACTTAGAATAGATGGTCACATTCGGAAGAATGTATCTTTGAAGGATACTACCAAAAGCAGAGAGGTTCCATAAAAGAGTAAACTAGCCCAAATGCCCTCAAGTGTGGAGCAGACAGAGCTTAAAGATCCCAAATTGCCCATGTCTAACAATAGCCAAATTAATATGAATAAAATACATTCTCTAAAATGCTTGTATGCAAATGCTAGAAGTCTAAAAAATAAGATGGGAGAGTTAGAACATATAGCACTAAATGAAAGGTTAGATATGATTGGAATATCAGAGACATGGTGGAAGGAAGACAACCAGTGGGACACTGTGATACCTGGGTACAAACTATATCGTAATGATAGAGCTGATCAAATTGGTGGAGGGGTTGCTCTCTATGTTAGAGAGGGCAATGAGTCAGACAGGATTAAAGTTTTGCAGGAAACAAAATCTGCTGTAAAAGGGGGAAGGCGATGGCAGTGGGGGTGTACTATCGACCGCCTGGCCAGAATGACCAAATGGATGATAAAATGTTCAAAGAAATCAAGGAAGCTAACAAAAGTTACAGCGCAGTAATAATAATGGGTGATTTCAACTACCCCGGTATCGACTGGGTCAGTGTCACGTCAGGACATGCTAGGGAGATAAAGTTCCTATATGACATAAATGACTGCTTCTTGGAGCAGCTGGTTCATGAACCGACCAGAGGGGAAGCCATATTAGACCTAGTCCTTTGTGGAACACCAGATCTAGTGCAAGAGATAAGGTTGTTGGGGCCACTTGGCAATAGTGATCATAGCATGATTGCCTTTGATTTAATTAGTGGAGGAGGGATAGTAAGGAAATCCACAGTACTACCTTTTAACTTTCGAGAGGGAGACTATGATAAAATGAGGAAAACAGTTAAGTAAATACTAAAAGGAGCAGTTGCAAAGGTTAAAGACATACACCAGGCTTGGCTGTTGTTGAAAAATACTATCTTGGAAGCCCAGACCAGCTGTATTCCACGCTTTAAGAAAAGTAGGAGGAAGTCCAAAAAACTGCCAGCATGGTTTAAAGGTGAGGTCAGAGAGGCTGTTGTTGCCAAAAAAGCATCTTTCAGGAAATGGAAAAAAGAGCCAAACGCCAAAACCTGGAAACAGCACAAGCACTGGCAAGTCAAATGCAGGGCATTGATAAGGCAGGCAAAGGGAGAATTTGAGAAGAAGCTTGCTGCGGAAGCAAAAACGCGAAGTAAAGACCTTTTCAAGTACATTCGTAGCAAAAAACCTGTGAGAGAGTCAGTTGGTCCATTAGATGATAAAGGGGTTAAAGGAGCACTAAGAGGCGACAAGGCGATAGCGGAGAGACTGAATGAATTCTTTGCTTCGGTCTTTACTGAGGAAGATGTAGGGATGTTACCCATGACTTAAGTGGTATTTAAAGGTGCGGAAGAATTGAAGGAAATATCGATACATCGGGAAGATGTATTACAACTATTAGATAAACTGAAGCGTAGCAAATCACCTGGGCCAGATGGTATACATCCAAGGGTGTTGAAAGAACTGAAATATGAGATTGCAGACCTGCTATTAGTAATCTGTGAACTATCATTAAAATAATCTCTAATACCTGAAGATTGGAGGATCGCCAATGTAACACCAATTTTTAAAAAGGGTTCCAGGGGTGATCCGGGAAACTACAGACCGGTGAGCCTGACGTCAGTACCGGGAAAAATGATGGTACCATCATAAAGAATAAAATTACTCAGCATGTAGATAGTCATGACCTAATGGGAGACAGACAACATGGCTTTAGACAAGGAAGATCTTGTCTTACTAATCTGTTATGTTTTTTTGAAGGAGTGAATAATCAGGTGGACAAAGGTGAGTCGGTTGATATTGTGTATCTGGACTTTCAGAAAGCCTTTGACAAGGTCCCTCATGAGAGACTTTTGACAAAACTAAAGAGTCATGGGATAGGAGGCAGTGTACTATTGTGGATCAGGAACTGGTTAAAAGATAGAAAGCAGAGGGTAGGGCTAAATGGCCAATTTTCCCAATGGAGAAAGGTGAATAGTGGTGTACCCCAGGGATCTGTGCTGGGTCCGCTGCTTTTTGACATATTCATAAATGACCTGGAAAGTGGAATAACGAGTGAGGTTATCAAATTTGCAGATGACACAAAACTATTTAAAGTTGTTAAAACCCAAGAGGATTGTGGAAAATTGCAAGAGGATCTTGATAAATTGGAAGACTGGGCATCAAAATGGCAGATGAAATTTAATGTGGACAAGTGCAAGGTTATGCACCTAGGGAAGAACAACCCAAACTATGGTTACACGATGCAAGGTTCCACATTAGGAACTACCACCCAGGAAAAAGATTTAGGCGTCATTGTGGATACCATGTTAAAACCCTCGGCCCAGTGTGCAGCGGCGGCCAAGAGAGCAAATAGAATGCTAGGTATCATAAGGAAAGGAATGGAAAATAAAACAAAAGATATTATAATGCCTCTATATCATTCCATGGTGAGACCGCACCTTGAATATTGTGTGCAATTCTGGTCGCCGTATCTTAAAAAGGATATAGCAATTTTAGAAAAGGTTCAGAGAAGAGCCACCAAAATGGTAAAGGGGATGGAAGGATACTCCTATGAAGAAAGGCTAAAAAGGTTAGGGCTCTTTAACCTGGAAAAGAGACGGCTGAGGGGAGATATGATAGAAGTCTATAAATTAATGAACGGAGTGGAACGGGTAAACGTAGATCGATTGTTTACCTTATCAGAATATAGAAAGACTAGGGGACATGCAATGAAGCTACAGGGTAAACTATTTAAGACTAATAAAAGAAAATATTTTTTCACTCAACGTGTAATCATACTCTGGAATTTGTTACCGGAGGATGTAGTAAAGGCTGTTAGTGTAGCTGGGTTTAAAATAGGTTTGAACAAGTTCCTGGAGGAAAGGTCCATAAACCATTATTAAGAAGGGACCCAGGATATCAATGCTTGAACCAATACAAGCATTGTGGAACCTGTGTCCCTTTAACCTGTGTCCCTTTAACCTTTCCCAGCATTCGCGGCTTCACAGGAACAGCCGCCAGCGTGAAGGAAAAGGCTCTTCACGCTGGCGGCTGTTCAGAGGGAGCCGGGGCCTCGCGCGGGCTTCCCCGGCTCCCTCTAAAGCCTCAGACAGCCGCGGTTTTGGGGGGGGGGAGGCCAAGGACTGCCTGGGCTGTGATGGGGGGAGGGGGCCTGGACTGGAAAAGGGCTAGGAGGGGGGAATTTGACTGGAAATGGGTTGTGATGGGGGGGGGGGGGGGACCTGGACCGGAAAAGGGCTATGGGGGGGGGGGGCACTTGGACTGGAAAGAAATGGGCTGTGATGGGAGGGGACCTGGACGGTAAAAGGGCTATGGGGGGGGGGACATGGACTGGAAATTGTTTTTGATGGGGAGGGGGACCTGGACTGGAAAAGGGCTATGGGGGGGGGGGGAACTTGGACTGGAAGAGGGCTATGGGGGGGGGGAACATGGACCGGAAAAGAGCTATGGGGGGGGGGGACTTGGACTGGAAAGAAATGGGCTGTGATGGGAGGGGACCTGGACTGGAAAAGGGCTATGGGGGGGACATGGACTGGAAATGGGTTTTGATGGGGAGGGGGACCTGGACTGTAAAAGGGCTATGGGGGGGGGACATGGACTGGAAATGGGTTGTGATGGGGAGGGGGACCAGGACTGGAAAAGGGCTATGGGGGGGGGGGACTTGGACTGGAAGAGGGCTATGGGGGGGGAACTTGGACTGGAAATGGGCTATGGCGGAGGGAGGGGGAACTTGGACTGGAAATAGGCTGTGATTAGGGGGACTTGGACTGGAAATGGGTTGTGAAGGGGGGGGGGGACCTGGACTGGAAAAGGGCTATGGGGGGGGGAACTTGGACTGGAAGAGGGCTATGGGGGGGGGGGGGAACTTGGACTGGAAATGGGCTATGGCGGAGGGAGGGGGAACTTGGACTGGAAATAGGCTGTGATTAGGGGGGCTAGGACTGCAAATGGACTGTGATGGTGGGGGGGGGAGGGTAGGACTGCAAATGGGCTGTGATGATGCGGGGGGACTCCGACTGCAAATGGGATGTGATGGGGGGGGGGCCTAGGACTGGAAATAGGCTGTGATGGGGGACTTGGACTGGAAATGGGCTGTGATTGGGGGGGGGGGCTAGGACTGGAAATGGCCTGTGATGTGAAGGCTAGCACTGGAAATGGGCTGATGAAGAGCTGGAATAGGACTGGAAATGGGCTGATGTGGGGCATGGGAGAATGGGATTAGAAGGGAGTGGATGCTGGGTGGGTCTAGAACTATAAGGGAACTGATTTTGGGGGAGGACTAGAATAGATGGGGAATGAGTGGAGAGGGGAAAAATATTTTGTGTGGAAGAAAAGTCTATGATGGGCTGGGTATTGGGAGAGTGAGGGGCTTGAGAATGGAAGGGTGAAATTTAAATGGATGATAAAGGAATAAGGAAAGAATTGGGGGAAAGAGCAAAAGGGAAACAATCAGTATGTTAAAGCAGAAATAGAGAGAGAATGGAAAACATCTAAAAGAGAAGAAAGGACAAATGGATAGCTCGCAGAAGACACGAAGAAACCAGAAGAAAGTGACTGGAGCAATTGCAACTGAAAAATAAAACGCCCAAACAGAAGGTAGAAAAATACTTTTTATTTTGAATTTATTAGCTGGAATATGTTTGGTCTGGGAAGTGTGTATTTATAACATCTTTGCGTTTTTGTTTAGTGCAAGAGGAAATTACTTTATATTTTTATTTCTCCAGTGTTGTACATTTCATGTTTGGATTTTGGGGTTCCCAGTTTAATTATTATCTGACCAAGGAAGTTAGCCTACACGTATCCTCGGTAATTTTTGTGGGTGGGGCTGGGGGCGGGGCAGGGGTGGGACTAGGGGCGGAGAATGGGTGGAGCATGGCGAGCCACAGGTGTCGGGTTTTTCTCGGTGAAAAAGTTGGTAACCCTAGTTGCAGGAGAGATTTCAGGTGTAGAGAGGTAGGTCTGGGAGTCATTAGCATAAAGATGGTACTGAAGGCCATGGAAAGATATGAGTGCACCAAGGGACTGAGTATATATAGAGAAAAGGAGTGGACCCAAGACAGATCCTTGGGGTACACCAACTGAGAGAAGGATAGCAGTAGAGGAGGATCCATCAGAGGTTTACTGAAGATATAACACACACGTGAACTTGTATTGCAATATAATCCCAAATGGTTGGGATGTCCATTATAGGACATAGTTTAAAAAACAAAACAAACAAACTAGTTTTGTCAAGTTAGTTTCTTCTGGAATGAGTTTGCTTTCTTATCTGTTTTGGACCTTTTTTTGGATAGAACCACCAAAAGGCTTATTCTACTGTGAAAACTAAAATTAAGTCCTTTTTTAAAATTATATATTTATTAAATTTTTAAATACATTACACTAATAATCCAAAAAAGAAAAACTATTTCTTATAGGAGAAGAAACCCCCAAAGAAAAGTACAAACCATTCCCTAAGAAAATAAACAATAGCCCACAAACATGTTCCCTGTAAGTATTAGTGTGTGTCTCATATCCCCTCGTGTTAAATGTATCCCCAATTGTGTTGTGACCACTTTATTGAAGGATAAGGTGGTATACAAAACTGTCTTAATAAATAAATAAATAAGGAAAATTTTTCAATAATACAAAAAATAAGCAAATAATACAAGAGAAGCACCCACTAGGCCCACTACTCCAAGGGTCATAACAGTGGCGCTTGTGAAAGCGAATTCAAAGGATTACCCCCTCCCTCACAGACAAAAATTCCACAAGTGATTTAGGCTTGAAAAAGGCAAATGTTTTACCCTTATATCCTATAAGACAAATACAAGGAAATCGTAGCACAAAATGTAACCCCAAGGCCAAGGCTCTTGCCTTGGCGCCTCTTCTGCGTACTTCTAGAAAAATCAGGAAAAATACATATTACTGAGCCAAAAAAAGACTTATGCATAGATTGAAAATACAGTTTGAATACCACATTGCAGTCAAACTCCAAAGTGAATGTTACAACCAGAGCACACTTCTGAGTTACCACCTCCAGGGAGGATTCTAGAAAATTCGTTAGGATATCCCCAACAGATCCACTCTTCCCGCTGGGGGCAAGATATTGTGCCCTCACTATAGGGGGAAGATTTCCAGAGTCCATCCCCAGAGTCTCAGTTAGATATTTCTTCACCATATAAATAGCAGAGATTAAGGGAGATTTGGGGAAATTCAGCAAATACAGATTATTGCGTCTAACTTGGTTTTCAAGATACTCCATTCAACGATTTGTAACATTGCTGTCCTTCACAAACACGTCTCCCGTCAGCTGCACCGCATCCATTTTTAATTCTATAGCTTCCTTTCTCACAGCTAAAGAGTCCAATGCTTTGGCTTGACTGACTACAACTTGGGATACAACAGTCAAATCACCCATCATCTGATTAGATAGTTTGGAAAGAGGAATTAAATCCCTGGTTAACATCCCACAGTGACTCCATAGTCATAGCCTGTGGTCTCTACTCTTCACAAACACAAGCCCCAAAAGCTTCTCACCCCTCCGCAATATTCTCCACAATTCTCAAATGGAAAGCTGGTCCATCCTCTGATGTTCCAGCCAGTGCGGTGGATGATGCAGCTGCCGGTGTTCCTACCAAAAAGGGCTCCACGCCAACCACATTGGTCCACAGAGACTCCACAGCACCAGCCGCAAAAGCACTTCCGGGGTTGGGAGGCAGCATCCGCACACCGGGGATCAGAGATGCCCCTTCGCTGCTGCTGAGGTGATTCCCCTCTTGCAGACCGGGAGAGGATAGTACCAGCGAGACTGGAGGCATGCCAAAATCCACCATCATCATCTGGCCAAGGGACCAAAAGAGGTGCTCTCTAGGAGGATAAGCTTCCCCTTCCCTTTCTCTTGCCCATCACGCTGAAAATGCACACAGCTCAACAGAGTTGGAGAGAGGAAACAGCATGGCTGCCAGCACGCTCCTCTACAGCGCCATCTTGGATCACCTACACTATTAAATCCTTACCATGCAAGGTTTATTGATGTTTTAGGGCACACTGCACTATTTACGGTGATGCCGTTCTCTAGGTAGGGTCCTTGTGTGGGTTTTAGAAGTTAGTACTGGCATGGTAGATTTGATCTTGATCCCAAATGAATATTTTTTGTATGAATTCCAGGGCCGGCCCAAATATCAGACAACCTAGGCAATCGGCTTCTGAAGGTTGACAGGGAGTAGGGCATTCAAAGCTAAACAATAACGTCTGACAGCCAGGGTGGACATACAGGTTAAGATTTGCTTAGGGTGCCAATATTTTGAATCAGTTCTGGGACTGGCCATGATTAATTCACAATATGCTTAGTAATGAAAGACATGTTTTCTTTTATGTTAAGTTTTATGGGGAATATTCTAGCTCTGCTCTACACATATTGCTGGAGAAGGAGCTGGGGGCGGGGTTCAGTGGATGCAGAATATATGTTTGGATTTAATTGCATAGGGGAGAGCATATGTGTGTTAAAGGAGCCTGAGAAGGGGACCGTGACTGAATAGGTGCTGAAGAGTTCAACCTCTTGTACCCCCCTTGATATAGTCTGCAGACACTAAATCCTGCACTGTTGCCCTCTCTACAATTATTTTTATGGGTGGGGCAGTAGTCAGGGCAGGGGTGGGGCAGGGGGCAGGTATGGGTGGAACATTTATTTTATTTATTTAACAGGTACTTAATACCACTTTAGCATTTCAGTCAAAGCGGTTTGCATTGTAACTTAATCTTAGCAATGTACATTAAACAGGGACGTTGATAGCTGGTGGGTTTTTCTCTTTCAAAACGTTGGCAACCCTTGTGCTGGGTAAAAGAAGTTGTAAAATGGCTCTCAAAGCTTCGTTTGAGAGGTCCACAAGGACTAATTGTTGTGGAAAAAAAACACTATTTTTCAAGCACCGTGCAGAGTTAAACATGTTATCCACTTTCAGCTTATGGGCAGGGCCGTACCAAGGGCTGTGGAAGTGGTGCAGCCGCACAGGGCGCAAGCACAGAAGGGGGCGCTAATATCATCCTGGGCTGCCAGGAAGTTGAAAAATAATGCATTACTGCACGGGGCTGGGGAAGAGGAGGGCACCACATTTGTTAGTCGCACAGGGCGCATTTCTAGCTTGCTATGGTCCTGTTTGTGGGCACCGGGGTCAGGTGAGTAACATGTCTGCTGCAATGCATTATTGACATGTGAGTGAGAAGTGAGAGATTTGGGCAGAAATGCTCGAGGCCGCGGGCCAGGTCCCGCGGCCGACAGTAACCTGGGCCCGGGCCCGGGCCCGGCCTCGGCCTCCTGCACGTGACGGGGGTTGCGGGGGGGGTGAAGGCGAGTGAGGCTGTAGGAGTGCGGCATTTGAAATCGCTCCTTTGCGATGAAGGAGCGATTTCATTGGCCCATGCATGGGGGGGGGGGGCGGAGCAGTGTCGGCGCGGGGCCCCGGGGGGGTTACCATTTTTCCGCGGCTCCTCGTGAAGCGGACGCGTTCCCGCCCGCCCACCCCCCTTTGGAGGTAGTTTTTGGGATGTTGCAGCTGGCGGGGGCGGGGTAGAGAGCCAGCGCTCGCAGAAGCGGCGCGGGCTTGAACTAGTTTAGGAGCAGTGGGGGGCGAAGTGCTCCTTGGGGTGGGGGCGAGACAGCCCGGTTGGGGGTCTCAGCCCGGTAGCGGGGGTGTGGGAGCCGGCCTTTGCTACTAGTATGGCGAGGCAGGTGGCGGGGTTTGGGGGGAGGAGGATGCTCCGCCTTGCTACTAATATGGCGGGTGGGGGCATCGTCTGGCAAGGGGGTGTGGGGCTGGGTTATGTTTGAAAGTTGTATATTCAGGCCCGTGTTGGGCCGGTTGTTACAGGTTGTAAATAAAGCTGCGACCAAAGTTTGTACCAAATACTGTTGTTGGGTACTTTGTGGGGGGAAATTTATGTTGGGGTGCTAAGGCTTGTTGAGGGAGGCAAGGAGGGCCTCCGGGTTACCAGAGTTAACTGGAACTGTAAGTCTAACTAAAGAGAGCTGATTGTAAGAAAAGCCAAAGCTGCTTTTATGTGATTTTTCTGAGGAAAATCAGACTTAGGAAGGGCTTCTGTTTGTTGGGTGTGAAAAAGGTGTCATATAAAAATGATTGCAAGATGAGGGTTTCCTTCTAATGTAACCCTGAACTCTTTGAGAAGCTAAAATATTTCAAGCTGATTTCAAACTTCAGTTTTGGATAAAATCAGCACAAGTGAGAATAAGTGCGTGTGTTGACAGAACTGAAGATGTTTTTTGTCAGCAAAGAAATTGCTGTTGTGGGGCAGATTATATATTTCTGATGGTGGAAAAATTGAAGATCAGAACCAGGATTCATTTGGAAACAAAGCCTTGCCTGTTTGTGCTCATTTGCACTGGACTGGCAGTAAAAGTCAGAAAGGATTTTTCCTAGCGTATCTAAGCTTTCCTAGAGACATAGGTCTAGGTTGAATCAGAGTTTATTTAAGAATACCGACTGGGGCAAAGGTTTTGTCAGTCACATCAATAAAACATTACTGTGTGAGAGCACCTTAGACTTTGCTGCAAGGTTTTAAAAGTTATCCAAATCTTGTGCAGAGAGCCCCTCACTATAGTAGCCTAACCAGCTAAAACTGGCTGGCCTTCCAGGAAAAACACTGTGACTTGGGTATTTGTAAGTTTTTAGAGTTTTGGCAAATGATTTGGAAATAGGGTTGCCAACTGGCTCCAGATGCGCCCGACACGCTTGATCCAGTCCTAGGTTTACTCCACTGCATGCAGGGTCATGTAGTTCTAATTTTTCCATTGCACCCTATAATAAAAGCAAGACTACATGTCGCTGCATGCAATGGGGTAAACCCAGGACTGGATCAAGCCTGTCGGGCGCATCTGGAGCCAGTTGGCAACCCTATTTGGAAATAGGGTTTTGGACCAGTGAAAGGTCTGGTGGGGAAATAAGTTGTGACTGGGCAGAGGCGCCCTGCCTCAAGCACTACTGCCATTATACGGTATTTCCCCATAAACCTGAAGGAACATTTACATTTATGGTTCCTTAATTCAGGAATATTTTTTTTGTTTGGTGAAACCTCTAAGTGTTTGGACCAAAGAAATATTGAGTGAGTGTATGCCAGGTCTCAGAGAAAAAAAGAAAGAAAAAGTAGTTGTGTTGTATGAATGTGTAGTTAGGGACTTATAATTAGTCTTTTATTTTTATCTTAGATAGGGAAAGTGTTTAGGAAATCAAAAGGAGAAAACCAAATGTAGAAATTTAGAATTTAGAAGGACAGACCAGATCCTTGAAACAACAGCTTCACTTTATTACAAAGAACACAGAAATACAATAGACGGAGGCCGCAGGCGGGACTTTCAGTGTCAGCAAACTGCCCACTAAAAATCCTCCTGAGCACTCCTATGCAAGAGCTTATATAGTTGGCGGGCTTTCCCCATGTCATCATGACTCTCACCAATCCCTTCTGCTCTCACACTGTCTTTCAACATTCACCCCCCCTCTCCGCCCAAGCTCCCATACAAGGCAAAGCTCAAGTTTAACTCTTAGCCAATCACAGTGATATGTTAGTGTAACTCCCATATATGGCATCTGCATCACAGCTTAGCACATGCTCAGTAGAATCTGATTTATGATTTAATGCTCACTATCCTCACAGAAAACTTATAGTTCCTAAGTTAGAGTTTCTCTTTATTGGTTTAAGTACCCTTAAGGAGTAAGTCTGTTCCAGTGTTCAAGCTCCAATGCAGCGCAGACCTAGTCCAGAGGGAGAAGAGGATCTGGTTCTTAATCCTGATCCAGAACCAGAATCGGTACCAAAGGGCTCTGATGCAAGAAAGGCTGGAACTTGGAAGAAACAAAGAAAAGAGACTGATAATCCTTGAACACACACTGTAGGATTATTAATTTTTTTTGAGTGCACTCATAATTACTTACAATTATTTTTCATTTTTTCATATCTTGGGACTTACAGGCTTCCAAAGGAAAACTTTATTTTGAATATTAGGCTCCAAAATTCTGAAAGAGGAAGAAGTTAAGAGAGGAAAACGTACCTGTTTGAGTTTAAGTGGGTTGTTTACTTGAAAGCAAAGAGAAAATTCCTATTAGTTATTGCATATTTAAATAACTTGTAACGTCTTATTAAAGAGTTTAACTGTTTGACAATTCATGATTTCAATGTTTTAAGTATTATTTTGCTTCATTTTATTTAAGTGATCTTATATATCACTTTATCCGAAATCCAAGTGGTTTACATAGAACCAGCAAGAATTTACATGTAACAATGAGTCGGTGCTGCAACACGTGATAATACATATAACTCTAGTCTTATATAACTACTTACAGGTATCAGTAAACACGTGCAACAGATTGTTTATTTTTACAAGAAAGGTTTGATGAGAATAAAATAAGTTGTGTAATTTGGTTCTGTGCACTATGAGCTTTTGTTATATACATTAACTTTATCTTTATTATTTATTTATTTATTTTATTTTTTATTTATTACAGTTTCTTATATACCGCGCTATTTAGAATCAGCGCGGTTTACATCATAACATAACGACCATAACGACAAGCTGTCAGGTTTTACATCGAACAGGAGTACAAACTTGGATAACAGGGTTAACTATATACATAAGCTATTTACACTGCAGATAATACATGTAAGGGCCATTCTAGATTGGGTCATTTCTTGGGAGGGATATCTAGGTTCAATTGCTGTCTGGGAAGTATTGGAGGAAAAGGTGGGTTTTGAGAGCCTTCCTGAACTGATATAGATTGGTAATGGCCCTGATGTCAGGGGGAAGAGTGTTTCAGCATTTGGGGACATAAAAACTGAATGCCCTGTTTGTGGTTGTCGTGTTGGACTTTGTCGAAGCCTTTGGTGTTGCTAGCAAGTTTACAGCTGTTGTTCTTCTGGATCTGTTGGGGGGACAATGTGGATAAGATGCATTTTATATACCGCCCTTCACGACACCAGGGTGGTTTACAATTTAAAAAAAAAACCCAAAAAATAAAGAGCCGGCAGAGCCGAGAAAAGTTAAAAGCTCTACAGAGAATGATAGGACAGCATAGCAAACTCACACAGGGAGGAGGAAAAAGGTGAGGAATAGTAGGAAAGGAATTGAGTAGATTGAGACAGTGAGGTTGTACTTAAAGAGACGAGGTTACGAATGTTTTTATTATAAGGGTGGCCTAGTTAATAGTGAGTGATGGCTACATAACTAGGTTGATGTAGGGTTGATCAGAATTCTAATCAAGTTACTGACTCTTCAAAGTGTTCTTTGAATAAGAATGTCTTGAGGAGCTTGTGGAATAATTGTGGGTCTGTAGTGCTTCTTATATTTTCCGGGAGAGAGTTCCAAATTCCAGGTGCATAAAGCGAGTAGGCTCTTTTGCATGTGGAGGTATTGCACTTTGTGAATTCAGCAGGAATTGATAGTGTGTTTTTTGAGAAGCTCCTCCTTGCTCTTGTTTCTGGTGTGGTCTGTAAGAGGGATCTTAAGAAAGTAGCAGATTGATTTTGAAGTATTTCGAAGGTGATGAGTAGAATTTTGAATTTTCTTCTGCTGGCTACTGATAGCCACTGAAGTTGCTTCAATATTGGAGTGATACATTCGTATCTCAGAGTTTGAGTGATGATTCGGGCTGCTGTATGCTGTGCCATTTGTAGTTGGTGTATGGCTTGTTTTGGGAGGTCAGTTAGGATGCTGTTACAGAAATCGAGATGTGGGTATACCATTGCTTGCAGTGTTGTATGGAAGTCATTAGCAGATAGTGTGACGCCGCACCCCCGGCCGCACAGCACCCCCCTGGTGGCGGTGTAGTAGTTCCACCGGAGGGCTGGCGCCGGGGGGGGGGGGTGTGTCACTCCGTTCCAGGTTTTCGCGAGTCCAATCCAGCAAAATTGTCGGTTCCGTTCCGGATTTTCCACGTCCTTTTTTTTTTTTTTTCAAAAAAAAAATTCGCCTTTCCAATTTTACTGCTGTGGGTTAACTTGGCACGTCCGTTGCGTTGGCGTATATCCTTCCAACTACGCCACTTGTGACGCCGCACCGCCGGCCGCACAGCACCCCCTGGTGGCGGCGTAGTAGTTCCACCGGAGGGCTGGAGCCGGGGGGGATCACTAAGATGTTGTTAATCAGGGTTGGCCAGGTGCGAGGGTCGTGGGTCAGAGCCTTGTGTCAGCCTCGTTACCAACTCCTGAAGAGATTCAGACTTGCACAAAAGTGGTGGGAAAAAAAACAGGCTTTATTTTCCCCTTTAAGCACTAAGGGTTCAAAAACAAAGGATATACACTCCGGTACGTGGCAAAATAAGTCTTTACAGCAAATTTTTAAAGGTGAGAAATAAAATAACCAAACACTGTTAACTTCACAGTATTCAAATATGTAACAGCAAAAAGGCTTCCTTCGCTCAATGACTCTGGAAGGCCTCTATTTCACTTCCAGCACAGTATGTGCATTCCATGGGACTATCACTGTCTTCATACACAGATTCCACTTGCATGGCCTCCTCTGACTGCTCTGAGGTATCAGGGCAAGTGTCCTTCATGGGATTTAGTCTTACTGTTTCCCACGGCTTAGCAGTCTGTCTAGGCCCACGATTCAGCTTAGTGGCATACCAGAAAGGCACTGCTTGCTCAAGAGGTTTAAAAACATCATCTCTATGTTTTCCTCTAACAGTCCTTTTGTGGCACAAACTATCCTTTAACTTTTGCTTCTGCTCTTGTCTTCTATATGGAGAATCTCCTTCCCAGGATTCTTCTCTTAGCTTAAGTTCAGGTATACAATGACAAAGGTTAAAAGTTTTACCTTTTGCTTTGTGTTTGATTCTCTGGGGTGAGGCTGGAGGTGTACCGTGACTGCTGCCTTCAGTATCGGTGCTCTCTGGAATATACCTCCTGCTTTCCCAGTCTTTCCTTCTCTGGCCCTTAAGGCCTGTTCTCTTGTGGGCTTCTGGGCCCGGTCTAGCTTGGCTTCGGCCTTCTCGGCCTGTCCTCTCTCTCTCAGGACTGGTTCTCCTCTCCCAGCCTGTCCTTTTTCTCTCAGCTGATGAGGCTTTGGCAGCTGAGCTCCTTACAGGCAAGCCTCTTGACTCTTGCTGGTCTCCAGACTCTGGCTTGTCTCCAAACTCTGGCTTGCCTCCAGACTCTTGCTTGCCTGCTCTTAAATGTGAGCTTTTGGAAAAAGAGCCCTGCCCACTAGGGCGTGGTTCTGTGGTCTCTGTCTTAGCTCTCCTGCTCCCTCTAGGTAAGTTCTCTGGAAATTGCAGGCAATTTCTTTTTCTTTCAGAGTTTAAAACTTTTTTCCTCTCCAGCAGAGGGCCCGCTGCATCACAATAGGAGGGGTCATAGATGTTGCAGTGTTTTTAATTTTGTATAGATTGCTTTAGAGAAGGTATTGATATGGGTGATCAGGCTTAGTTGCTGGTCTACTGTATTTCCCAAGTATTTTACTTCATTTATAACTTTCAGAGCCACATCCTTTACCTTTAGTGTAAATGGAAGAATGAATGTTTTGTTGTTGTTGTTAAGCGCCGTTGAGTCGGAGTCAACTCATGGCGACCCTCTGGATAGCTATCCTAAATTGTGTTCGGTTTTCAGTCAGGCGGCTCATTGTTGACAGACTGGTACCCGTAGCTGCTGTTATTGTATCGATCCATCTCATTGCTGGCCTTCCTCTTTTGTGTTGACCTTCTATCTTGCCAAGCATGATGTCTTTCTCTAATGATCTCTCTCTTCGCATGATGTGTCCAAAGTATGAAAGTCGAAGTCTTGTCATCTGAGCTTCTAAAGAAAGCTTAGGTTTGATCTCCTCTAGTACCGACTGGTTTGTTTTTCAGGCAGTCCATGCTATACACAGTATTCGCTGCCAGCACCATAATTCAAAGGCATCAATTTTCTTCCTGTCTATCTTTTTCACTGTCCAGCTTTCACATCCATATGATGTTATTGAAAATACCATGGCTTGAACAAGTCGAATCTTTGTATGGAGAGAGACATCTCTGCTCTTGAGAATCTTATCTAGGTCTTTCATAGCCATTCTGCCAAGAGCAATGCATCATCTGATTTCTTGACTGCTTGTTGCTTCTTTATTGATAGTTGATCCAAGTAGGTTAAAGTTGTTCACGATTTCAATTTCTTCTCCTTCAAAGATGAACCTGTTGATTATGCCAGTTGTCATGATCTTTGTCTTCTTTACATTAAGGTACAGGCCCATTTTGAGACTATGTTCTTTGATTGTGAGAAGCAAATGTTTCAGATCATTTTCACTTTCAGCCAGTAATGTGGTATCATCAGCATAGCGAAGGTTGTTGATGAGTCTTCCACCAGTCTTCACACCTCTGTTGTCTTCATACAATCCTGCTTCTCTGATGATTTGTTCTGCATATAAATTAAACAGGTAGGGGGAAAGTATGAAGCCTTGTCTTACACCTTTGCTTATAAACCATTCTGTTTCTCCTTGTTCCATTCGAACTGTTGCTTCTTGATCAATGTACAGATTGTGCAAGAGTACGATCAGGTGTTTTGGTATACCCATGCTTCTTAATGTGGCCCAGAGTTTCTCATGGTTTACAGAGTCAAAAGCCTTGCTATAGTCGATAAAGCACAAATAGATATGCTTTTGGTATGCTTTAGTCTTTTCAAGGATCCATCTCACATCTGCAATGATGTCTCTCGTTCCTCACCCTTTCCTGAACCCTGCTTGCACTTCAGGTAGTTCTTGTTTCAGGTATGGTTGTAGTCTCTTTTGAATAATCTTCAGTAGAATCTTGCTGGCATGTGGGATCAGAGCGATTGTGCGATAATTTCCACAGTCAGTTGGATCACCTTTCTTTAGTATTGGTATAAACACAGATCTTTTCCAGTCAGTTGGCCATGATGTTGTCTTCCATATTTCTTGGCAGAGCCTTGTAAGTATGGTAACAGCTGCATCAAATTTCTGTAATACTTCTATGGGAATGCTATCAATGCTTGGTGCTTTGTTCTTTGATAAGGCTTTCAATGCTGCTTCAACTTCTTCTTTCATCACCAATGGCTCCCGATCATAAGGTACAGGTTGAAACGGCTGTTGGTCCACTTGATCTTTATCATATAAAATCTCTGTATATTCCTTCCACCTTTTCTTGATCTTCTCAGCATCATTCAACATAGAACCTTGAGCATCTTGTAACATTCCATTTGGAGGCTGGAACTTTTTCTTTAACTCTCGTAGCTTTAGGAAAGCCAATCTTGTTCTTCCTCTAATAGTTTCTGCTTCTATTTCCTTGCATGCGTCGTTGTAGTACTTTTCCTTGTCCTGTCTTGCTGCACGTTGGAAATCTCTGTTGAGTTCTGTGCTTGTCTTTCTTTCTCCTCTGGCTTTAGCTTCTCTGCGTTTCTGGGCAATTTTCAGAGTTTCTTCTGTCATCCATTTTGGCCATTTTTTCTTTTTCACCTTTTGTAGAGACTTCTCGCTTTCTTCCAACACAACTTTCTTGATGTCATTCCATAACTCTTCTGGAACTCTGTCATTTGTATCTAAAACAGCAAATCGATTTTGCAGGCAGTCTTTAAATTCCAGTGGTATATTCTCAAGGTCATATTTTGCTGCAGTCATGAGTGGTTTGCTCTTTTTCAACTTTAGCTTGAGTATGCATACTAGTAGTTGATGATCTGTACCACAGTCAGCTCCAGGTTTTGTCAGAAGCTGTAAAGATGGCTTGCACATTGGAACATGGAACGTACAAAGCATGAACCAAGGGAAGTTGAAGGTGGTCACGAATGAAATGGAACGTGTACAACTTGATCTGTTGGGTGTCAGCGAACTGAAATGGATTGGCATCGAGCACTTTGCATCAGATGATCACATGGTCTACTATGCTGGAAATGAAAGACAAAGAAGAAATGGTGTTGCATTTATAATAAAGAAGAAACTAGCAAGAACTGTAATGAAATACAATGCAGTCAGCGAACCTTAATCTCTATTCATCTACGAGGAATGCCTATCAACACAACTATAATTCAAGTATATGCCCCAACAACAGCTGCAGAAGAGAATGAAATTGAAGAGTTCTATGAACAAGTACAAGCTGAAATTGACAGAACAAGCAAACAGGATATTCTGATAGTCATGGGTGACTGGAACGCAAAAGTTGGCAACAAAGAAGAGGGGGGATACCATTACCCGAGGGGGGAAGATAGCATATTTACAATGATGTTATGTTATTCTTTTACATTATTGTCCTTCTCTTCAGTCATATTTGCATTTCAGTACTATTGACTTGATTGATCATTTCTTCATTTTGGGTTATGCTGATTCACAAATGAATTGGGGAGGCAATCATCCCATGAATTATTTTCTTTTTTCCAAACCTAGAACTTGTGTAGACAAGTCTTCCAGGCAGGTTTTACAAGTTTTAGCAGTAAAAACTTTTCTCTCCATTTTAAAACTGGGTGTTGTTGTTGTTAAGTGCCGTCAAGTCAGAGTCGACTCATGGCGACCCTCTGGATAGCTATCCTAAATTGTGTTCAGTCTTCAGTCAGGCAGCTCATTGTTAACAGACTGGTACCCGTAGCTGCTATTATTGTATCGATCCATCTCATTGCTAGCCTTCCTCTTTTGCGTTGACCTTTTATCTTGCCAAGCATGATGTCTTTCTCTAATGATCTTGTTCTTCCTCTAATAGTTTCTGCTTCTATTTCCTTGCATGCGTCGTTGTAGTACTTTTCCTTTGCTGTCTTGTTGCACGTTGGAAATCTCTGTTGAGTTCTGTGATTGTCTTTCTTTCTCCTCTGGCTTTAGCTTCTCTGCATTTCTGGGCAATTTTCAGAGTTTCTTCTGTCATCCATTTTGGCCGTTTTTTCTTTTTCACCTTTTGTAGTGACTTCTCGCTTTCTTCCAACACAACCTTCTTGATGTCATTCCATAACTCTTCTGGAGCTCTGTCATTTGTATCTAAAGCAGCAAATCGATTTTGCAGGCTGTCTTTAAATTCCAGAGGTATATTCTCAAGGTCATATTTTGCTGCATTCATGAGTAGTTTGCTCTTTTTCAACTTTAGCTTGAGTTTTCATACTAGTATTTGATGATCTGTACCACAGTCAGCTCCAGGTTTTGTCTTTGTTGATGTTATAGAGCTTTTCCATCGTTGACTTGCACAGATGTAGTCAATTTGATTTTTATACAATCCATTGGGTGAAGTCCATGTGTACAGTCACTGCTTGTGTTTGAGATGAACAGATCATTGGTCTTGCAGAATTCTATCAGTCTTTGTCCAGCTTCATTTCTGTTGCCAAGTCCATATTTTCCAGCTACTTTGCCTTCTTCTTTGTTGCCAACTTTTGCGTTCTAGTCACCCATGACTATCAGGATATCCTGTTTTCATTTTCTGTCAATTTCAGCTTGTACTTGTTCATAGAATTCTTCAATTTCATTCTCTTCTGCAACTGTTGTTGGGGCATATACTTGAATTATAGTTGTATTGATAGGCATTCCTCGTAGACGAATAGAGATTAAGCGTTCGCTGACTGCATTGTATTTCATTACAGTTCTTGCAAGTTTCTTCTTTATTATAAATGCAACACCATTTCTTCTTTGTCTTTCATTTCCAGCATAGTAGACCATGTGATCATCTGATGCAAAGTACCCGATGCCAGTCCATTTCAGTTCGCTGACACCCAACAAATCAAGTTGTACATGTTCCATTTCATTCTTCAACCTTCAACTTCCCTTGGTTCATGCTTCGTATGTTCCATGTTCCAATGTGTAAGACATCTTTACAGTTTCTGACTCTCATTTCATGCGCAGCTACATCAGCAGTCAGACGTCCCAAGGGCTTTGATCCAACCACATCATAAATGCTGACTTTACTCTGAAAAGTCTTCAGCTCTTCAACAGTAGCTAGTTGAGTGCCCTCCGACCTGGGGGTCTCATCTTCCAGTACTATAGCACAATTTGTTTTGTTGTAACTATCCACTGGGTTTTCATGGCAAGATACAGAAGTAGATTGCCAGGCCTTTCTTCCGCGCAGTTTAAGTTTGGTGTTGTTGCCGTTGTCACAGCAATGTGATCCTCCGCCATCAACACTATCCCATTCTGCTGCTGCCCAGATGGGTGGCTTGTCTTGGTTTGGCACCTCAGCTGAGACCTGTCCATCTTGAGAGACCCTGCCAGTAGTTAAAACTACCGATAGTTTAGCTCTCAGCATCACTGATGCACACAAGCCCTCACAGCACGACAAACTGGGTGCTCATTCAATATTTCGAATTTTCACAGTAATGGCATATAAACCCTTCCACTTCATTAAAGAGCGTGTAATAAAAGAGAGTCCTAACATAGCAAACTTCCAGGTTTATTGACAGTTTGTTTAACAGCTTGTGATACTTTGCACAGACCAAATAGGAATTGGCAGACAACCGCGTCTCCTCAAGCGAATTCTCTGGTTTTGCTTTCTCTTCTCTGAGCAATGCAGGAAAAAATAGATAGTTTAGAAGCCATCGCCTTAATCTTAATGATTTAATATTTAGTTTATAGTCAAATCACTCTTGTAGGGAATGATTTCATAACAGGATGCCCACGATAAATTTCTAAAAAAATCTGTTGTAAAGTTAACATAGGCGCCTTTGTACCTTTATAAACTAGACTCAGAATTATCCCAAATAGTGCACAAATTCTCTCAAACAAATTTACATCTGCTTGAAGGAGGCAGAAATGTGTGCACGCACGCTCTATAGAGGTCTTTTTAGAAGTCCTCTTCATGCCTTGAACATCCTAAAATGGGTTTAGGGAAGTCCGAAGCACAGAGATGTCTCCAGAGCCATTTTAGGAGTCAGTTCTGGGGATGTCCAAGTCTGAATAGGAGCATGGAGAAGGCATGACTAGGGTGTTCCCAGGATCCTGCACATCCCCAACTGATCACAGAAACATTGAGTGTCGTTTGCAACGTTAGACCTGCTCCAGGCATGAACAGTGCTAGTTTTAACTGAAAAACATCCAGAGCGTATCAAGAAGAAAGCATTCCAGCAACCCCAGTAGAATGTTATCAACAGCAGCAGGGAGATTTGACCCTTGGCTGCCATGTTTTTAACCCACTACACTAACCGTTAGGCTATCCTAAACAGCTAGACTGTGAAATGTGGTTCTGGGGACATCTATGCAGCCATCCACTTTGGGCATGTCCATGTTTGTGAAATCATGTCAGCACCTTGTCATTCCTTCCTTTTTTCAGAAGTTCCCGTTTTGATGTCCACGACTGCACTTGGACGGCTCTTCTAAAATTTGCTTCTATATGTGTCATGGGTAATTTATTAAATACATGCTTACACTGAAACTCTGCCTTAGCTCTTCTGAAACTACACCCATTTTTTGTCTGTGACATGCTTTATGAGGGCAATCGTATAAAATCGCCTAGATTAATGTACGCAAAGCATGCTGACTTTATAAATAAATGTGCGTGCCTACTTTTCTTTATAAAATAGGGGTGTAAGTCATAAGGTATGTGTGCCAAATCTATACACGAGCACTTAAGCCAGCCCTAGACTTGGTGTGAATGCATGCACCTAGATTTGAAAAGAAGATGCATAAGTTATAGTATTTTATAACTTAATGGGGAAATTTAGGCTCCGTTGATCCTCTGCTCAAGCTCCAATCTGTGCTCCCCCACTCTGAAAGTAGCTCAAAAAGTGGCGTTATCTTCCTGAAGGCCTGATAACATGGCAGAGCAGTCACTGTCGATCAGCAGTAGTCATCTGCCCTGGAGGCCATCAGGCCTTTCCCCCTTCAACAATATTTTCAGTACTTCAGTGTTGCAATCTGTGGCACTGATAATATGACAATACAATGGCCTTCCCCCCATCTGCAGCACTGATACCCCCCAGACAGCTTCCAGTCCCCATCAGGAACTGTCCAGGGGGGATCAGTGCACCCCCCTTGGCCAAACATATATCTTTGCTAGTCAGTCAGAAAATCCCCCCTCTGATTCCCAAAAGAGTCCCAGTTAGGTACCTTCACATCACAAAGAAAATATCCCGGCTAGCCAGCCATCAAATGGGTGGGGGGGGCATGGCTCCCCCAATCCCCAAATCCGCCCATAGTCATACCTCCTAAAATCCTGGTGGTCTAGCAGGAAGATGGGAGGGAGCGGCTCCTGCTCTTGCTTCTGTCATCAGGCCCATCCAAATGGCCATGATCATGGGATGCTTCCCCTTAGTCTCACACTATGGGGCAGCACCATGAGATTGCATCCTTATTGGTTAGTATTATGGAGGAAGGCAGGACTAGCTAGCCAGGACTCTTTTTGGGGGGATTGGGAGTAAGGAGGGAAGGGTTTTTTTTTTCAACTGGCTAGCCAGGATGTAAGTTTGGCCAGGGGGATGTACCGATCCTCTCCAGACAGTTCCCAATGTGGATTGGGAGCTGTCAAGGGGGGATCAGTGCTGCGTGTGGGGGGAAGGGGGTACGACACTTGTCATAGTGTAGGTGCCATGGATTGCAACACTGCGGCACTGACAATATAGTTAGGGGGAGGCCCGATCACTGCTTTTAAGGGGGGCATGATAGCGTTGAGGGCACAGAGCTACTGACAGCTCTGTGCATCTGATCACTACCATCCCTCCCCTTGGATTACCACGGGGACCCACGGTACCTGCTGAAGCAGGTAATGTGGGCCTCCATGGTAAATCTAGAACTACCATGATATCTGCAGGGGCTAACATGGGAATATCCCCTGTAGATACTTTGGGGGATTTTGATTTAGTGCACAGTTTTGACAGCTAATGCACCACAATAGCTGCCAAACGCTACTGCGTTTTAGTAGACAAGCCCCTTAGTGAGTTAATACTAAATCTTTGGAAAAGAGACTTGTTAATTAGCTTTCTCTAGTTTTTTAGAGTTTTTTTATTTAATTCATACTACCAAGAGAACAGATTTATTAAAGGTTTGTACTAGTGTAGGTCCAATGCAAAACTAGCACTCCATTTTAGCCCGATTCCGTTCCGGACGTAAAGGACCTCTGTACGTCTGGTCTGAACCAGATGTACAGAGGGCGTCAC
Organism: Ichthyophis bannanicus; assembly: GCA_033557465.1. NCBI lineage: Eukaryota > Metazoa > Chordata > Amphibia > Gymnophiona > Ichthyophiidae > Ichthyophis > Ichthyophis bannanicus. The sequence goes on along the minus strand of CM066034.1, from coordinate 964,189,377 downwards.
GATTCTGATCCCGCGGGGCACATCTAGCCCCATGGAATCAGAATCGCAAACAGTCCTGTACGTGCAGGCTTAGACTGCAATTCAGCCTGGCCTGCACGTACAGGACATGCCCGACTAACTCAGTCAGGGCTTTTAAACGGAGCCGCGGCACCATGGCATCCGGTTGCTATGGCACAGCGGCTCAATTTAAAAGCCGCAATCCCAGCCACCAGCTCCTGCAGCTAATTTCTCACAGCCAGAACCCCGATCCAGCCACCTACAGCCAGGGTTGGGCTGTGGGGAATGTCCTTGGCCCCCCTGCCCCATCTGCGTCCCGAGCCCGCCGATCCACTACTTCCCTGTACAAGTCGCCAGCCCTGGACGTACAGGGCCGACATTAGAATGTCCAGGGCCAGCGACCACCCACCGCCCGCTCTAACTCCACCCTTTATCTTTATCTTTATCTTTATTGACAACATTTGATATACCGCCTAGGCATGAGGCATTAAAGCGGTGAACAATGAAAAATTACGGGCTGCAGGAAGATACAGGGAGAAAGGAACGCCATTAACTTGATAGGAAAGCGATAGAAAAAGCAGGGAGAAAATTAGTGTAGGACAGAGGAGAAGGTTCAGACAGACACTACAGGAAGAAACACAAGGAAGGGAGTGGGTGAGTGGGAAAATCCATGATGATGGATGATAGAAATGGGCAAGTTATGAATGGCTGGAGGAAGGAGGAGGAAGATCAAAGGTTTGGCAGAAAAGGTGTGTTTTAAGGAGAGCTTTAAACCAGGGAAAGGATGCTTCAGTGCGAATAGAGCACGGGAGAGAATTCCAAAGGGCGGGACTTATAAAGAAAAAGGCAGCGTGTCGTGTCGATTCGAGGCGGGCCTGGGTGGGTGAGGGAAGGAAGAGGCGGTTGCCATATGACGAGCGGAGAATGCGAGGAGTGGGTTGAAGAAAGATGAGGTCAGCTAAATACTGGGGAGTGTTGGTATAGAGAGCCTTATGGGTGATAGTGAGCAACTTGTACACAGAGCGGACCTTAACGGGAAGCCAGTGGAGGGAGAGAAGGCATGGAGTGATGTGGTCCCGATGTGAAGAGAAAGTAAGAAGGCGTGCAGCTGTGTTCTGAATTAATTGCAATCTTCGAATTTGGTATTGGGGGAGACCGGAGAGTAGAGAATTACAATAATCGAGCCGCGTGATCACTAAAGAGAGAACAAGAGTGACAAGGGACGTGGGTGGGAGAAGAGAGCGAACAGACCTAATCTTGCGAAGATGGAAAAAGGAACTACGCACCACTCCCGAGATGTGCTGGTGAAACGAGAGTGAAGAATCCAAGGTAACACCAAGATAGCGAAGGGTTGAGACCAGTGGAATAGGTGAATTTGCCATAGATGGTGACAGGGTGGGTGAAGGAGCCCCAAAGGTGAACCAGATAGCGGCTGATTTAGAGGGGTTAACGATAAGGAAATTTTCACGGAACCAGGTGGCAATGGAAGTGAGACAATTGTTGAGGGGGGAGAGGTCGGGAGCTAGAGGTGATGTATGGTGAATCAGGAGGATATCATTAGCAAAAACGTAAGTGGATAGGCCGGATTGTTGAATTAATAATGCAAGGGGGGCAAGAAAAACATTGAAGAGGAGGGGTGCTAGAATGGAGCCCTGAGGGACGCCGCATTGTAAGGGGAGAGCGGCAGAGGAGGTGGTACCAGATTGAACAGTGAAGGTGCGGGAGAAGAGAAAGGATTGAAACCACTGGTGAACCGTACCGCGAATCCCAAAGTCGGATAATCGTGAGAGGAGAGTGCGGTGGTCTACAACATCAAATGCTGCAGAGAGGTCCAGGGAGACGGCGATGGAAAAATCACCCTGTCTAATTTCCCCTTACAACTGGTGGGGAAGTTAGATGCTGTTGGGGAGGCCCACGAATAGCAGGGCTGGACGTCCCGTTGGGACAGAATAACCCTCTTTATCAATGAACAAAATCCCACCATTTTTAACGGAGAATATACTGGCACAAATCTTTGATATACCAACCTGAAATATTTCTCAGACTCCTTACACGTTCGATTTTCTAACAAAAATCAAAATAAAATTAAAAAAAAATGAATACAGCATGCTTCCTAAATCCTTGTTTTCCCTCTCTCCTTCCAGGCTTCCTGCCATCACCTCGATTTCCTTCCTGTTGGGTCCCAGCCTTTGTATTCATTTTTAACAATTTTATGGAAAAAATGCTTATGTTTTTGCTTTGTCTGTCCAGCTGCCTGTGGTACTGAAGAGACAGGTAAGGAGTAAAGGCTGGCAGGCAGGCAAAAAAGAAATATTATCTCTGGCAGAGGAAGTAGGGTTGGGCGTTCTTGAGCACGCATTCAGTTCATTTGGATGCTCCAAGAATACGTCTGAGTGCAAGTCACTTGTGTGCTCGTATACCGATGAATTAATGAATTTGCATGCTTCAAACATTTTAGGGGCATGCATTCTAAAGTGCTGTAGGTTTTTGCATTTACTGCGCATTGAGTAAAAACTAATGCATCATAAGTGCAAAGGTCACATGCTAACTGTTGGGGACATGGCAGCAATGTCCCCCAAAGTTACCACACTGAAACGTTCATTACTGTGCATTAAGTTCATTACTGTGCATTAAGTTCACGGGTGCACTTGATACCTTTGCATAAGGAGCTGTTAAGTGAATCTGCTTTAACGGCAAAATTGGCAGTTACTGCATGCAAACTGGCACTTATGGCATGGCAACAGCAAAATGCAGTCCATACCCACTCTGCACCTATACCTTGCCCTATCCCTGTTCCACCATGTGCTAAGCAGTCAGTGCAAACTTTTTATTGCACTGGCTATTTTAAAGCATGGCAGTCATTACCATCCCTTAAAATGCCTGCTAACTGCTTAGCGCAATTTAATAAACTTGTCCATTAGTGCACATACAAGGTGCTCATTTAAAGCAAATGTGTGAAATTACGCAAAAGGTCTCCCATCAAAAATTGGAAATATTAAGAAACTATGAAAGTGAGCATTTATGTCGTTTTTGGCCATGTTCATCCCTAGGAGGAGCTGCAGCTTTCTGGAACATTTGGACTAGTGGGCACCACCAACAGAAGAAGGGTGTGAAAGCAATAGGAGTGGCGGGGTCTCTAGGCCTGCTAGCCTAAGAAGAAGTGGAACCATTGGTGACCAAAACAGTGGGGCAAGGCTAAGTGAGGCCTGTGAAACCACTAGAGAAGAAAAGGAAGAATCACCCCCATTCATTTACATCATTCTCCCACCCCCTTGTAACCTCAATGCCCATCCTTTCCACCCACACATCATCCACATTCCACTACCTATGCATACCCTCTCCACCCCACCCATCCTCTCTCAAGCATACTCACCCATGCACCATCCCATGACCACTTCTTCCCCTCACACAAACTCTTCTCCTACACCCAGAACCCTGTCCAATAGCTTTTTGTCTTGCCATGTCACAGTTTGGTTGCCCTGTGCACGGAATGCTGCAGATATTCTTGTTTTGTGTACTATTTGGTATTTTGATCATCAGTTCTTGAGAGTTTATTAAGACTGGTGTCAGGTTCCGGATGACAGAAGACTAAACGTGTTCAATATGAATGAGAAAGCCACGTTACACCACATTCTTATTTAAATTGCATGAAAATATACGATGTAGGGCACATAAGCAAAAGTAAGCACAGGGCCGTTCATTTTCATGTCACTTCTGTCTCTTTCAGTTCTGTGAGTCGGTAACATAAGATAGTGTTCAGGGAACAATAAACAACGCAGAACACTATCTCTCTCAGCGGGTATCTGTAATTAATTTCTGTAAATGATATTTTCACTAAGCTGGCAAAGAATCTTCAGCTTTGATACAGAAAGCTAATTTCCATTTCAAGGGAAAAAAATAAAAGATACAAGATGCTTCGCAATTGCTCTTTGAAACTCTTAGAATGATAAAAAATGTTTTTGACTTAAAACAGAGAAACAAAGAAAATGGCTATCCAAAGAACTACAATGCTCACCTAGCCTGTCCATTCTGGATGTAACATTGCAGAGCTTGTCCTGTCTAAGACTCACCCTCCCACCCTCTCATCTAAGCATTCACTGCACTTATTAACAGGACTGGCCTAATCACCAGGCAAACCAGGCAGTCACCTAGGATAGCAGCTTCTTGGGGGGAGAGGGAGTGTAAAGAGCAGGTATAAAGTAGAATAATAGGTCCTAACAACCACACACAGACTCATCAGTGCATACTTTTACCCACAGGAAGAATAGGCAATTTGGAAATAGTCTATTTATCCTTGGAAGTGACTTTAGGAAATCTCCCTCATTATGGGCCCTCAAGCTGACCAGGCTCGATTCCCCTCTTGTTCTCCCTGTACATCCTGAGCACAGTTATGGGGAGAGTTGGCGGGAGGGGGGATCTGTGCGGAGTTGTGGAGGACGGGGGCAGGCCAGCCCAGCAGGATATATAGGGCTGATTCAGGTCACGGCCCTGTACGTCCTGCTGGGTCAAAGAGGATGTGCCGCTTAATCCACCATGGGTTGGGTGACTGGGAAGGGGGGGGGGGGGGTCCTAAGCTGCAGGAGATGGCGGGCCATCCACGGGCCTGATTCTGTTCATCATGGGAACACTTTGTTCCTGTGGTCCAGAATCTGGTCCTAATGGACCCATCTTGCTCGGAGCCATCCAGATGGCTCGGATAAGCCCCTTCGTGCATTGGGCTCCATGTATATATTTGCAAAACAAAGTTTAATATTTAAAAGTATGATGGACCAGTTTGTTGTGTCTATGAAGCTGTTAGGCAGATGTGGCTCCTGGGGTATTGGAGAGCCCCATTGGAGGGAGGATCCTGACACCACCTTGTCTCCTGTTGTAGTACAGCACCTGCTGCAGCTTCCAGGGGAGCGTGCCCCCCTCCCGCTTGAGCAGAACCTCAAAGGACCGGAAGTCAGTGTGGTAGACGGTTCAGTGCAGGGTGACTCAGCAGGAGAGAGTTGAGCATTGTCTTCTTCGGTGGGATCTGGAAGCACCCCAGGATTGGCAGCGATGGTGTAGTACCCCAGACCAATGGCCCTGGTGCGGGTAACAGGCTTGGGATTCCAATTCTTGCCTTGACACTGATGGTTTTTCAGTTTCCTCACCCTAAGATTACTTTGGACAGTATATGGGGCCCAATAACGTCTTTGTCGGCGATGATTAGTCAGCAAATGTCAGGGCTATCCTTTCAGGTAGAGCAGAACAATTCAAAACATGAATCTTGTGTGCATTTGGTTGCAATTTTGGATGCTGAAGTTCAGGATAATTCTCAGAAGCTGGTTTCAGCCTTGGATTTGACACTGGCTCATTCAAAAGATAATACTGCCCTTCGGGCCATAGTTGAAATGTTGGAGAACTCAGTCCGCACTTCTAACCTCAGAGTTCTTAATTTTCCTAAGATTGATGGTTATGTCAGCAGTGGATATGTTTAAGCAATATATGTTGGAAATTCTTTTTGTTCCTCAAGATTTGGCTCCCCCAATTTCAAAAACATTTTATTTACCTCAAGGAAAGAAAGAGTCAATGTTTACGTTAATGTTTATGTTATGAATGTGTCTGAATTATTAGAATCATCTTTCTCAGATTCAGTTCAGATGTCTACTCTTTTGGTGACTTGTGCTCTGCCCTCAGATAGGGATTGGTTATTGAAGCTATATTATAAGAAGCGTTTATCACTGTTTTATGGGGTTAAAGTGTCCATATTACACGATGTGGCTAGGGAAATGCAAAAATGGCACAGCAATTCTTGTTATTGAAATCTGGGGTGACACATCTTGGAGGTTCATTTCAGCTGTGTTTTCCTTGTAAATGCCTTGTTTTATATAAAATGCAAAGATATATATTTTTTCAGCCCACGGATCTGTTAACCTTTATAAATACCAGGGTGTCTACTCCAACATGTGTTACGGGTCATAATAGTGGGGTATGGAAGGCTTGAGGCCCTCAAGGTATTCAGTTCATCTATATTTACTTCAGATTTTTCTTTGGTTTCAGTAGGATTTTCTCCTGGCCTACTAGGTAACTGTTACTCCTTCCTTCTACAAATTGTGGACTACAGGAATTTCATTGCTAGTTTTCTTTTGATATTTTCATGATGCAATTATTGCTTTTGATTTTCCTTTTCCGTTCAAGTTTATCTTAGTAAAATGATAAAACTTAATAAAAATGAAATATAAAAGTATGATATCCCAATAGGTGCTTTTATAGTATTTTTGGAGAAGGATGATGCTGAGAGTATTATGATTGAGTTTAATTATCAAAATCTTGGGGGTGAGGTGCTAAGGGTTCCAAGAGCGAATTGCAAGGGATCACAAGGCTGAAGGTTTACCTAGGGTGTCTAATAATCTTGCACTGGCCCTGATTATCCTACAAACTGGTTAGGCCTCCACCATAACTACTAGGCATTTGTTCCATGGATCCACTACTAGCTCTGTAAAGATATATTTTATTTGTAACTCTTGAATTTTTTCTGAGTCAGCTAATGATCAGTTTTATAGAACTTATTTTACACTGAAAAATGCTTCCCATATGTGTTCCTATGTCTTCACCATAAACTCTTCCCTGCATGTCTTCTCTGTATCTTTTTACAAGGGTAGGCAACCTTCAATCTCCAAGGATCCCAATCCATTTGGATTTTTGAAGATATTCATAATTGACACCTCTTCTTGATTTTCTCCGCATCATTCAACATGGATGCTTGAGTATCTTCTAGCATTCCAATTCGAGGATGGAATTTTTTCTTTAACTCTCGTAGCTTTAGTTTTATTCTTCTTCTAATAGTTTCTCATTCTATTTCCTTGCATGCATCAACTTAGTACTTCTCCTTGTCTTGTAACATAATAACATAAGAAATGCCATACTGGCTCCTGCACAACAACCTAGCCATAAACTACAACAAGACAGAAGCACTCATCATCACACGAAACACCAACTTCAGCCCCCCACCCTTCTTCAACATCAACAACACAACAATACCACTGAAAAATGAAGTGAAATACCTCGGAATAACACTTGGCAGAGAACTGAACCTACAATCACACATCAGAAAAACCACCAAGAACGCATACCACAAGATGAGAATAATCAGACGCCTCAAGCCACTACTCACACAAGACCACTTCCGCACAGTCTGCTAAGCACTAATAACTCCCATCCTTGACTTCTGCAACCCAATCTACAATGGCATGCCAAAACAATCACTCAGACCACTACAGATGGCTCAAAACACAGCAGCCAGAATAATCACCGGTTCATCAAAGCAGGACCACATCACCCCCATCCTGAAGGACCTCCACTGGCTCCCAATCAGCTAGCGCATCAAATACAAAATAATACTAAATATATTCAGAATCAAACACAAGAGCTCCGCCCTCAGCCTCCAACCCCTCATACTTCCTGACGCCAGCACTAGACCTAGAAGAAAGACCACAGCAGACACACTCAACACTCCAAGCAACTACACAAAAGCATGCAAATCCACCACACAAAGAGCCCTATCAATGGTGGCTCCAGCAATATGGAACACACTTCCAGATGAGCTACGGTCAACTGAAGATCCAAAGGACTTCCGAAAACACCTAAAGACATTGCTCTTCACTGAGCACTACGGCCCAAGCAGATAGCCAGTCTCTACAGACCAGGACCAAGCCCATAATAGAACATCAGACTCGGTCTCAAGATCAACCACAGTACGCTGCAGAGACAGCAAAACCCATGCATATAACTGTAAGAACCCATGTTGTAAATAGCTCACGCTAATCAGACAGGAAGAAAATTGATGCCTTTGAATTATGGTGCTGGCGGCGAATACTGTGTATACCATGGACTGCCCGAAGAACAAACCAGTCGGTACTAGAGGAGATCAAACCTAAGCTTTCTTTAGAAGCTCAGATGACAAGACTTCGACTTTCATACTTTGGACACATCATGCGAAGAGAGAGATCATTAGAGAAAGACATTATGCTTGGCAAGATAGAAGGTCAACGCAAAAGAGGAAGGCCAGCAATGAGATGGATCGATACAATAACAGCAGCTACGGGTACCAGTCTGTCAACAATGAGCCGCCTGACTGGAGACCGAACACAATTTAGGATAGCTATCCAGAGGGTCGCCATGAGTCGACTCCGACTCGACGGCACTTAACAACAACAATCAGCCCACCCACACTCATACACCTCAATGTACATAAACACATCAACACAAACACCAATGACACTGATTGTTTGCTGTGTACACCGCCTTGATTAAAGGATAAGGCGGGATAGAAATACCCTTTAAATAAAAAAAATTAATTAAATACTGGGTCAGACCAAGGTCCATTAAGCCCAGTATCCTGTTTCCAACAGTGGCCAAACTAGGTAATGCTTACCTAGCAGTTTCCCCAAAAGACACAGGTTCCACAATGCTTGTACTGGGTCAAACATTGATATCCTGGGTCCCTTCTTAATAATGGTTTATGGATCTTTCCTACAGGAACTTGTCCAAACCTTTTTTAAACCCAGCTACACTAACAGTCCTTACTACATCCTCTGGTAACAAATTCCAGAGTTTGATTACACATTGAGTGAAAAAATATTTTCTCTTATTAGTCTTAAATAGTTTACCCTGTAGCTTCATTGCATGTCCCCTAGTCTTTCTATATTCTGATAACGTAAACAATCGAACTATGTTTACCCGTTCCACTCCATTCATTAATTTATAGACTTCTATTATATCTCCCCTCAGCCGTCTCTTTTCCAGGTTAAAGAGCCCTAACCTTTTTAGTCTTTCTTCATAGGAGTATCCTTCCATTGCCTTTACCATTTTGGTGGCTTTTCTCTGAACCTTTTCTATTAACACTATATCCTTTTTAAGATATGGCAACCAGAATTGCACACAATATTCAAGGTGCGGTCTCACCATGGAACGATATAGAGGCATTATAATATCTTTTGTTTTATTTTCCATTCCTTTCCTTATGATACCTAGCATTCTATTTGCTCTCTTGGTCACCACTGCACATTGGGCCAAGGATTTTAACATTTTATCCACAATGACGCCTAAATCTTTTTCCTGGGTGGTGGTTCCTAATGTGGAACCTTGCATCGTGTAACTATAGTTTGGGTTGTTCTTCCCTAGGTGCATAACTTTGCACTTGTTCCACATTAAATTTCATCTGCCATTTTGATGCCCAGTCTTCCAATTTATCAAGATCCTCTTGCAATTTTCCACAATCTTCTTGGGTTTTAGCAACTTTAAATAGTTTTGGTGTCATCTGTAAATTTGATAACCTCACTCGTTATTCCCTTTTCCGGGTCATTTATGAATATGTCAAAAAGCAGCGGACCCAGCACAGATCCCTGGGGTACACCACTATTCACCTTTCTCCATTGGGAAAATTGGCCATTTAGCCCTACCCTCTGCTTTCTATCTCTTAACCAGTTCCTGATCCACAACCGTACACTGCCTCCTATCCCATGACTTCCTAGTTTTGCCAAATGTCTCTGATGAGGGACCTTGTCAAAGGCTTTCTGAAAGTCCAGATACACTATATCAACCGACTCACCTTTGTCCACCTGTTTATTCACACCTTCAAAAAAACAAAACAGATTAGTAAGACAAGATCTTCCTTGTCTAAAGCCATGATGGCTGTCTCCCATTAGGCCATGACTATCTTCATGCTAAGTAATTTTGTTCTTTATGATGGTTTCTACCATTTTTCCCGGTACTGACATCAGGCTCACCGGTCTGTAGTTTCCCGGATCACCCCTGGAACCCTTTTTAAAAATTGGCGTTACATTGGCGTTCATCCAATCTTCAGGTATTACAGATGTTTTTAATGAAAATTCACAGATTACTAATAGCAGGTATGCAATCTCATATTTCAGTTCTTTCAACACCCTTGGATGTATACCATCCAACCCAGGTGATTTGCTACTCTTAAGTTTATCTAATAGTTGTACTACATCTTCCCGATGTATTGATATTTCCTTCAATTCTTCCACACCTTTAAATACCACTTCTGTCATGGGTAACATTCCTACATCTTCCTCAGTAAAGACCGAAGCAAAGAATTCATTCAGTCTCTCCGTTATCACCTTGTCGCCTCTTAGTGCCCCTTTAACCCCTCTATCATCTAATGGACCATCTGACTCTCTCACAAGTTTTTTGCTACGAATGTACTTGAAAAAGTCTTTATTTTTTTTTGTTTCCGCAGCAAGCTTCTTCTCAAATTCTCCCTTTGCCTGCCTTATCAATGCCTTGCATTTGACTTGTCAGTGCTTGTGCTGTTTCCAGGTTTCGTCATTTGTCTCTTTTTTCCATTTCCTGAAAGATGCTTTTTTGGCAACAACAGCCTCTCTGACCTCACCTTTAAACCATGCTGGCAGTTTTTTGGACTTCCTTCCACTTTTCTTAAAGCGTGGAATACATCTGGTCTGGGCTTCCAAGATAGTATTTTTCAACAACACCCAAGCTTGATGTAAGTCTTTAACCTTTGCAACTGCTCCTTTTAGTTTTTTCTTAACTATTTTCCTGATTTTATCATAGTCTCCCTTTCGAAAGTTAAAAGGTAGTACTGTGGATTTCCTTACTATCCCTCTTCCAGTAATTAAATCAAATGTGATCATGCTATGATCACTATTGCCAAGTGGCCCCAACACCCTTATCTCTTGCACTAGATATGGTGTTCCACTAAGGACTAGGTCTAATATGGCTTCCCCTCTGGTTGATTCATGAACCAGCTGCTCCAAGAAGCAGTCATTTATTTCATCTAGGAACTTTATCTCCCTAACATGTCCTGCCATGACACCGACCCAGTCGATACTGGGGTAATTGAAATCACCCATTATTATTACTGTGCTGTAACTGTTGTTAGCTTCCTTGATTTCTTTGAGCATTTCATCATCCATTTGTTCATTCTGGCCAGGCGGTTGATAGTACACCCCCACTGCCTTCGCCTTCCCCTTTTTACATGGAATTTCAATCCATAAAAATTCTACAGCAAATTTTGTTTCCTGCAAGTCTTTAATCCTTTCTGACTCAATGCCCTCTCTAACATAGAGCACAACCCCTCCACCAATTTGATCAGCTCTATCATTATGATATAGTTTGTACCCAGGTATCACAGTGTCCCACTGGTTGTCCTCCTTCCACCATGTCTCTGATAATCCAATCATATCTAACCTCTCATTTAGTGCTATATATTCTAACTCTTCCATCTTATTTTTTAGACTTCTAGCATTTGCATACAAACATTTTAGAGACTGTATTTTATTCATATTAATGTGGCTATTGATAGGCATGGGTAATTTGAGATCTTTAAGCTCTGTCTGCTCCATACTCGAGGGCATTTGGGCTACTTTACTCTTTTTTGGAACCTCTCTGCTTTTGGTAGTATCCTTCAAGGATACATTCTTCCAAACCATGTGCTCTTGGGTGATTGTCGGCTTTCTCCTATTATCTAGTTTAAAAGCTGCTCTATCTCCTTTTTAAAGGTTAATGCCAGCAGCCTGGTTCCATCCCGGTTAAGGTGAAGCCCATCCCTTTGGAAGAGCCCCTCCTTTCCCCAGAATGTTCCCCAGTTCCTACCAAATCCAAAACCCTCATCTCTGAACCATTGTCTTATCCATGCATTGAGACTCCGGAGCTCTGCCTGCCTTTTTGGTCCTGCGCGTGGAACGGGAAGCATTTCGGAGAATGCTACCATGGAAGTTATGGATTTCAACTTCCTACCTAAAAGTCTAAATTTAGCCTACAGAACTTCCCTACCACATTTTCCTATGTCATTTGTACCGACATGTACCAAGACAGCAGACTCCTCCCCAGCACTATCTAAGACCTTATCTAGGTGGCGCGTGAGGTCCGCTACCTTCGCACCAGGCAGGCATGTTACCAGGCGATCCTCACATCCACAAGCCACCCAGCTATCTGCATGCCTAATGATCGAATCACCAACTATAACAGCTGTCCTAACCCTTCCCTCATGGGCACATGGCCCTGGAGAAACTTCCTCGGTGCGAGAGGGTTTTACATCACCTGGAGGACAGGTCCTAGTTACAGGATCACTTCCTGCCACACCAGGGTGATGCTCTCCTGTCACGTGACCTCTCTCGTCGATGGCAACAGGGATGCTGCCAGACTGGAGGTAGGACTTCAGGACTATATCCCTGTAGGTCTCATCTATGTACCTCTCTGTCTTTCTTATGTCTTCCAAGTCTGCTACCCTAGCCTCTAGAGAACGGACTCGTTCCCTGAGAGCAAAGTGCTCCTTGCACCTAGTGCACACGTAAGACCTCTCACCAACTGGGAGAAAATCATACATGTGACACTCAATGAAAAAGACTGGAAAGCCCCCATCTCGCTGATGGACTGCTGTCTGCATCTTAGTTTTAAGCTTGTGTTTAGATCTTTAAGGTCTTTACTTAATAAGGGTTGCTATGGATATTTATGCTAATAAAACTGTACCTAATACGTTTAATATACCTCGTTCACCTGAAACTTAATTAATCTCATGTCCTTAGTGTATGACTGATTTGGGTAACGAGCTTCACCTGAGAGCACCTCCTTTCCTTTAAGATGTGTAAGTACCTATAAAGGTATGATTATCCCAGGGGTGGGTGGGTGCTAGGTAGGGAGGGAGGGAGGGAGGGAAATAATACTTATTAAAAGAGGGCTGCTACACAGTACCCTGTCCTGTGCTGCTGAAGTAAGCTGTGACCAACTTCCTGGGTGATTAACAGTCCTTGCTTGCATAGAAACTGCTGCTACTATGCCCTGACTGATTTAACAAAAAACACTGGGTTCACAGATTAATTATCTTTAATACAAAGTAGTCCTTTCGGAAAATTCCCTGAAGTATATACTCACAATTGCAGATCTCTCTCCAGAAGTAGCAGTCCGTTTTTCTTCAAGACTGAGGATCACAGAGCTCTGGTTTAGCTATTTATGCCTGTGCTGCTGAGGTAAGCTGTGACTAACTTCCTGGGTGATTAACAGTCCTTGCTTGGATAGAAGGAGTCTTTCAAAATGGCCTTTTGACCTGCCACCTGGTGTTAACACCTATTGAAAAGGTTTCATGGGTCTCTTGCCCCCTAGGTAGAAGGTCTCTTTGTAAAGGTCTCTAGAAGACTTTATTTGTTGCTCAAAGAGTTCTGACCCTGTTTTGCATTTTATGCTAAGTTATATTCTGATTTGATTTAAATTACAGCTCTTGTCTGCTACTAGGCTCTGACTTATTATGAAATTTAAACTACAAGCTCTCTGCTGGGTTCTAAATTTAACCAGAAAGCTCTCTTCTGTGTTTTAAATTTAAATTTAAACTAAAAGTACTTTGCTGATACTAGGCCCCGAGTGAGTATGAAATTTAAAGTACAAGCTCTCTGCTGAGTTCCAGATTTAACCAGAAAGCTCTCTTCTGTGTTTTAAATTTAAACTAAAAGTACTTTGCTGATACTAGGCCCTGAGTGACTATTAAATTTAAACTACAAGCTCTCTGCTGGGTATGAAATGTTACCAGAACGTTTTCTTCTGTGTTTTAAATTTAAACTTAAACTGCTGCTACTAGGCCCTGACTGATTTAACAAAAAACACTGGGTTCACAGATTAATTAGCTTTAATACAAAGAAGTCCTTTCAGAAAATTCCCAGAAGTATATACTCACAATTGCAGATCTCTCTCCAGAAGTAGCAGTCCCTTTTTCTAGTCCATCAAGCCCAGTATCCTGTTTCCAACAGTGGTCAATCTAGGTCATATGTACCTAGCAGTTTCCCCAAAAGACACAGGTTCCACAATGCTTGTACTGGGTCAAACATTGATATCCTGGGTCCCTTCTTAATAATTGTCTTGCTACTTTTTGCTAATCTCTGTTGAGTTCTGAGATTGCCTCTCTTTCTCCTCTGGCTTTAGATTCTCTATATTTCTGGGCAATTTTCAGTTTCTTCTGTCATCCGTTTTGGCCGTTTTGATTTTTCACCTTTTCTAGAGACTTCTCACTCTCTTCCAACACAGCCTTCTTGATTTCATCCCATAACTCTTCTGGAGGTTTGTCATTTATATCTAAAGCAGCAAATCAATTTTGCAGGCAGACTTTAAATTCCGGTGGTATATTCTCAAGGTCATATTTTGCTACATGCATGAGTGGGTTGCTCTTTTTCCACTTTAGCTTGAGTTAAAGGTGGAAGGAATATACAGTTATTATATCATAAAGATCAAGTGGACCAACAGCTGTGTCAATCTGTGCCTTATGATCAGGAACCATTGGTAATGAAAGAAGAAGTTGAAGCAGCATTGAAAGCCTTATCAAAGAACAAAGCACTGGGCATTGATGGCATTCCCATTGAAGTATTACAGCAATCAGATGCAGCTCTTACCATACTTACAAGGCTCTGCTAGGAAATTTGGAAGACATCATCGTGGCCAACTTAATGGAAAAGATCTGTGTTTATACCAATACTAAACAAAGGTGATTCGTGGAAATTATCACACAATCGCTCTGATCCCACATGCCAGTAAGATTCCATTGAAGATTATTCAGCAGAGTCTACAACCATACCTGGAATGAGAACTGCTGGAAGTGCAAGCAGGGTTCAGGAAAGGGCGAGGAACAAGAGACATCATTGCGGATGTGAGATGGATCCTTGAAAAGACAAAAGAATACCAAAAAGATATCTATATGTGTTTTATTGACTAAAGCAAGGCTTTTGACTGTGTAAACCATGAGAAACTCTGGGCTACATTAAGAAGTATGTGTATACCAGAACACCTGATTGTTCTCTTCCACAACCTTTACTTTTCAAACAGTTCCATTTTGAACCGTTCGAAAGGAACAATGAGAAACAGAATGATTTAAATTCATCATAGATGTATAACAAGACTGCATACTTTCCCCCACCTGTTTAACTTATATGCAGAACAAATTATCAGAGAAGCAGAACTGTATGTAGACAACCGAGGTGTGAAGATTGGTGGAAGACTCATCAACAACCTTCGCTGTGCTGATGATGCAACATTATTGGCTGAAAGTAAAGACGATCTGAAACATTTGCTTCTCAAGGTCAAGGAATATAGGGCCTTATATTCAACAAGATGCTGAGGCTGGCCATACCCGCGGAAAGTTACCTGCTCAGGAAAAGTGCTTGAATCATGAGTCAGGTGCCGACAAAACAGGCAAGCAACAAAAATGCAGCACAATCCAAGCACAACGGCAGGCATCCACCACGGTAATGACGGATAAGTACAAGGTGCATAACCCAGGTACTGCGCCAAAGGCAGAGGTGATACCCATGAATGTGGCCACATCAACAGTGGCTAGAGATGCACGATGGACCGTGGTCAGCAACCTGTGTATTGCCTGACTGGCGTACCCGGGTATTGCCCGTCCGGAATACCCATGCATAGATGACACTATCATGCAGGCCCTGCAGGCTGCCTGTGCAAGAGCCCCCTATGGCTGGGAGGACATACACCAGCAGCATGGCGCCAAGGAGAAGTGTGAACTTTTCCCTGGATGAGAGTGAATGCCTCATCCGCTCTGTGCTGCAGCATGAGGAAGGAAAGGAATGGAATAAGGAAAGGAATGGAAAGGAAAGGATAAGGAAAGGAATGGAAAATAAAACAAAAGATATTATAATGCCTCTATATCGTTCCATGGTGAGACCGCACCTTGAATATTGTGTGCAATTCTGGTCGCCGTATCTTAAAAAGGATATAGCGATTTTAGAAAAGGTTCAGAGAAGAGCCACCAAAATGGTAAAGGGGATGGAAGGATACTCCTATGAAGAAAGGCTAAAAAGGTTAGGGCTCTTTAACCTGGAAAAGAGACGGCTGAGGGGAGATATGATAGAAGTCTATAAATTAATAAACGGAGTGGAACGGGTAAACATAGATCGATTGTTTATGTTATCAGAATATAGAAAGACTAGGGGACATGCAATGAAGCTACAGGGTAAACTATTTAAGACTAATAAAAGAAAATATTTTTTCACTCAACGTGTAATCAAACTCTGGAATTTGTTACCGGAGGATGTAGTAAAGGCTGTTAGTGTAGCTGGGTTTAAAAAAGGTTTGGACAAGTTCCTGGAGGAAAGGTCCATAAACCATTATTAAGAAGTGACCGAAGATATCAATGCTTGACCCAGTACATGCATTGTGGAACTTGTGTCTCTTGGGGAAACTGCTAGGTACATATGACCTAGATTGGCAACTGTTGGAAACAGAATACTGGGCTTGATGGACCTTGGTCTGACCCAGTATGGCATATCTTATGATCTTATGATCTTATGAGGGGGTCCTCTACCCCAGGGGGGGGGGGCCGTCGTCCAAACCTGAGGCTGGCAACAGCCCTATGGATGAGAATCCAACTCTGGCTGTGCAAGTAAGGAGGCTACAACAGGCAGGGGAGGGGGATGCTAAGCACCATGCTAGGCAGACATTCCCTGAAAGGCACAGCTGGGTGTCTGCACAGGGAGATAGGGCATGATGCCAACACGTATGCTGATGGCTGCCTCACTGTGTGCCGATCAGGAGGTGAGGGGGCGGGCCATGCATTTGTATAGGTGCCAGCCCCAAATGCCTGAAGCAGGGGTATACCCTCACATAGTAGGTTGTGAGGGTGCTGCACCCCCTGGTGGTGTTTGGAAGCAATGCCACAGGGCATGCACAGCAATGGAAAAGCCACGTATAGGGGGTGCTGTGGCAGGGCTGAGCACTGCAGGGAACACAGGCAGCCAGTTTAGATGCTCTGATCACCTGCCCCACCCCCTAGCCCCTGTGCATTGGTGCTGGGGTGCGAGGGAACCGGTGGCAGGAACCACACATGTGGTGCCTGTCTGTCCCTGTAAGCCACTCTGCCACCACAGCCTGGCCCCATGGTGTGCTGCTGCCCCTAGGAAGGGCATGGTGCCAGACCATTGCAGGATACAGGTATGCGCAACAGGCAAAATGGTAGTAGCCAACTGAACACATGTTCTCCCTCTCTTCCACAGGGAATGTGGAGTATGGCAGACACTGGAGGCTCTGAAATGCCACTTCAGGATGCTGCACCGGAGGCGACCCAACCAGCTCCAGAGGATCAGGGAGCGGTTGGTGGCTGAGGACAGTCAGTGGGGTACACAGTAGTGCCCAGCAGATGCAAGGGGCAGCAGCCATGGCTGCCAAACTGGTGCAGGCAGACCTCCTGGTGATGGATGCTCCCTATATGCAATGATGGGACTATGCTGGGTCAGCTGTGCCATCTCCCAGTGCCACCAGTCAATCTGTGCACCAGCCGGCACACACAAAATGTAGGTTGCATGAACCTGGCTGGGGCATGGCACATAAGGGCAGTACAGAGGCACACACTCCTAGTGGAGGCCATGCGGCACTTAGTGAATCTGCCCATGCTGCCACCCATGCATGCCCAGTGACTAGGGGGGCCAGCAGGGCACAGCATAGCATGTGAGGGGGGGGGAACAGAGCAGGCTGGAGGTGGGCAAAGGGAGGCACAGTGTGCACTGTGGGGAAGGCAGGCCCCTGTGGGCCAAAGGTGGGTGAGTGATGCATGTGTGAGCTCCCCCAGGGATGTGCCAGTCACACCCTAGGGTCACGCCAGTATGTACGAGTAACCTTCCTTCACCTTTCTCCACTGCTGGCCCACCATGTCAGCCACTCAGGAGTGGCGGGGCTGCGCCAGGCGAGCAGAGCAGCAGCAGCAGTACCACCAGTAGCGATGATGACGAGGAGGAGATGTCAATATCATCAGCGACCAGTGACACCGCACCAGAGGACACCACATCAGAGGAGGGGGGCAGCAAGTGGTCCATGGCACACTGGGAGAAGGGGTATCAGAGGAGGAGGAGGGATCACAGGACCAGGGGCAGGATGGGGATGGGGTCTTAGAGGAGGAGGGATCGGAGGACCAGGGGCAAGGGGGGAGGAAGAATCAGAGGAGGAGGAGGGCTGGGTGGACTGGGGAAAGGGTGGGGATGAGGGATCAGAGGAAGAGGAGGAGGAGGGCTGGGTGGACTGGGGAAAGGGTGGGGATGAGGGATCAGAGGAAGAGGAGGAGGAGGGCTGGGTGGACCAGGGGCAGGGTGGGGAGGAGGTGTCAGAGGAGGAGGAGGGCTGGGTGGACCAGCACAGTTTAGGACAACTAACCAGAGGATCTCTATGAGTCAGCACCGACTCAATGGCACTTAACAAGAACATAATGGACATGAATGTATAGATTTGTATAGGGCAGAACCAGTATGTATGTAAATCTTTCTCATGCACGAAAGCCTGAGAGGTTTTGTGTCCATGGGAACTGGAGGTTGCCTAACCCCTGCCTTTATGGATAAGATTTCCAGAGTAAGCCAGATGAGTTCTCACTAATTAGCTATCCAAATAAATTATTGTCTCCTTTTTTACCAGCTATACCTCTCTTCATAAGCCTTAGTATTATTCTGGCTCGTATTACTGCCTTGCTGCACTATTTTGCTACCTTGATCACATTAATTATGACCATCCTGATATCTCTTTGCGGTGTGATGCACATCAGTACCACACCCTCCATCAAGTGCATCTCTCTTGGATTTTTGCACCCCAAATGCACACCCGGCTGTCCTGTTTGCAGTAACGTTTAGCTTTCAAACCATGGTTTCTTATTGAGCTTTCCTAGATTATTCCTCAGTTTTAGAAAGAGTCATCATGATGCCATCCTCTTATGATACTAAGAGAGAATTCACAAGCAAATATAAATAACTAGAAGTGGGAGAAAAGAGGGACAGAGACTGCTGCTTATAGCTATAGCAACTGACCAGAGCACATTAATGGAAAGTTGTCTGCATCAATCAACTTGGCAGATGGATTTAATCTACTATGCTTGCAATTTCTGAAAAAGGATAGAAACTCACTTTCCAGATCTTTGCTGATTTGTTTACCACACCATATCTCCTTCCTAAAGTACCAGCACAAACAATTCTGCATGATTTTGGCAGAAAGCAAAATAATATTCTAAATGGGAAATCAAGTAAAAGCTGCTCTTTTTTGTGTTGGGATATATCATGGAATTTAAAATCATTTGGCAAACCTCTAGTCTTATTGTTTTGTTTTGTTTTTTTCATTTGGTTTGAGATCAAAGTTTTAGTGTTTGTATTGATCCCGCAGCAAAGTGTAGGCTGTGCTATCTTTTATTGGGTGAACAAAAGACACTGAGGTTCATGAGGTTTTAAGATGGCACGGCTCCCTTCCTTCAAGATCAGAAAGGCTGATGTGCCTACTTAGTCCGACTCTCAAATCTTTCATGCCTCTGGTCCCCAATTAAAAGCTCCTTCATATTTCTTTAGTTGAAAGACTGCTTGTTCTTTTGTCAATACCCTCAGTTTATCTTGACTCTCATAAATAACATTCCCATTTGCAGAATGAATATTAAGTTAGCATTGCTTCCATCTATTTAGCTGGTGGGGTTTTTTTTAGCACCAAAACTCACTGGTAAAATATAGATATTTTAAATGCGTGAGTAATCCTTATGCCAACAAGATATTTGATACTCCTCCAGGCAATCTTATTTTTGACAGAGTTTAAATATATAAAGCATCTTTTTCAGTAGACAAGCAAGACTGGTTGCATTTTGGTCCCACAGCAATTTCTCTGTTGCTGGAGGGAGTTCCGAGTAAGATAAAAGGAAACCAGATGCCCTTAAGAATAGAGCAGACAGAGCTGAAAGATTCCAAATTGCCCATGTCAGCTGATAACCAGATTGTTAATATGGATAAAATACAACCTCTAAAATGTCTGTATGCAAATGCTAGAAGTCTAAAAAGGTGAGAGAGCTAGAATATACAGTATAAGGCCTATTCACAAATGGACATCCAGCCCCTTGTGCAGCCGGGCAGAATCGGGGCGTACAGCAGTAGACCTGATTCTGATCTCATGGGGGCTAGATGCCGGCCCCGATTCTGATTGGCCGCATCCCAGTCGCATAGCCGGCTACTCAGCCTGGCTCTGTAATGGAGTCGCGGTGCCATAGCATCTCATTGTCATGACACCGCAGCTCCATTATTGAGCCGCAAATACCGCCTGCCACCGAGATTGTCCTTCCCCTGCACCAGACCCCCAACCTCAATCCTTTGTTCCCGCTGGCTGCCACTGCTACCCCACATCCAGGGGGACTTATTCCACCTCTGAGATGGAATAAGTCCCCCGTCTATCCAGCATATACCGGACATACAGGGCTGACCACAGAATCTGCCCTGTACTTCCAGGGTGACGGCCTGCCCACACACTGCTCTCGTTCTGCCTTCCGCTGCCACCTCCAGCCCCTGTCTAAGGCTCCATGTACAACTCTGCTGTTCATATAGGGAGTCTTGCACAAAGGACAGCAAGGGGGACAAATAGCAGGGATATATGTCCAAGCAGGGCATACATCTCCACTATTCGTGGCTTGGAATAGACCCCTATAGCACTAAATGAACATAAGAAATGCCTTACTGGATCAGACCAAAGTCAATCAAGCGCAGTATCCTGTTTCAAACAGTGGCCAATCCAGGCCACAAGTACCTGGCAGGTTCCCAAAGAAGCACTCATGTTCCACAAGCAGTGGATTTCCCAGGTCCTCTTTAATAAATTTTTAAGGACCTTTTCTCTAGGAACTTGTCCAAACCTTTTTCAAACCCAACTGCACTAACAGCTTTTACTACATCCTCCTGTAACGTATTCCAAAGTTTGATTGCGCGTTGAGTAAAAAGACATTTTCTCTTATTCAACCTTAAATGGGAGGAGTGGCCTAGTGGTTAGGACATGGTACTTCAGACCAGAAGGCCAGGGGTTCAAGTCCCAACTGGGGACAGCAATATGTGGCCTTGGGCAAGCTACTTAACCCTCCACCACCCCAGGTACACATAGATTGTGAGCCCTTTGGGGACAAGGGAATGTATCCAATACCTGTTTGTAGTGATTGCATAATATAAACCACTTTGATTAAAGAATAAGATGATATAGAAAATTAGTTAAATGAAATTATAGCTTCATTGTGTTTCCTCTAGTCTTCCTACTTTTTTATGGTGTAAACGACCGATCTACATTTACCCGTTCCACTCCATTCAATAATTTATAGATCTCTATCATATCCTCCTCAGCTGTCTCTTTTTCAACTTGAAGAGCCCCAACCTTTTCGGCCTCTCCTTATAGGGGTATCCTTCCATTCCCTTTATTATTTTTGTCGCTCTTCTTTCTACCTTTTCTAATTGAACTATATCCTTTTTATGATATGGGGACCAGAATTACACACAATATTCAGAGTGTGGTCACACCTTGGAATGACATAAAGGCATTATAATATCCTTTGTTTTATTCTCCATTCCTTTCCTAATGATTCCTGGCATTCTATTTGCTTTCTTGGCCACAGCTGCACTCTGGGCAGAAGGTTTCCACAATGACACCTAAATCTTTTTCCTGAGTGGTGGTGTCTAAGCTGGTACCTTGCATCATGTAAACGTGGTTTGGATTGTTCTTTCCTAGATGCATAACTTTGCACTTGTCCACATTAAATTTCATTGGCCATTTGGATTTCAACTGACAAATTCTAAATCATTCTTCAACCTTAGCTAGATCCCTCCTCATGTTATCTACACCTTCCTGGGTGTCTACTCTATTGCAGATTTTGGAATCATCCACAAACAAGCAAACCATACTCAACAGCCCTTTTGCAATTTTACTAACAAAGATGTTAAAAAGAATTGGACCAAGGTCAAATCCCTGCGGCACACCACTGGTAACCTCCTTCTCCTCAGAGTGAGCTCCATTTACCTGTACATGTTGTCACCTCCCTCTCAACCAATTTCTGACCTAAGCAGTAACTTTGGGGTCCATCCCTAGGGTGCTCAGTTTGTTTATAAGTCACCTGTGTGGAACAGTGTCAAAGGCTTTACTGAAATCTAAGTACACCACATCTAAGGCTCTCCCTTGGTCCAACTCCCTGGTCACCCAGTCAAACAAATCAATCAGATTTGTCTGAGAAGACCTGCCTGTGGTGAATCCATGCTGCTTCAGATCCTGTAATCCGCTGGACTCCAGAAACCTCACTATTCTTTCTTTTTGAAGCCTTTCCAATAATTTACTAACCACAGAGGTTAGACCAGGGGTTCTCAACCCTGTCCTTGGGACCCACCTAGCCAGTCGGGTTTTCAGGATAACCACAATGAATATGTATGAGAGAGATTTGCATACACTGCCTCTATTATATGCAAATCTCTCCCATGCATATTCATTGTGGTTGTCCTGAAAACCAGACTGGCTAGGTGGGTCCCGAGGACAGGGTTGAGAACCTCTGGGTTAGACTAACCGTTTTGTAATTCTAATTGTCATCCTTACATCTGCTTTTGTGTAAAGGGACCACATGTGCCTTTCTCCAATCCTCTGGGACCACTCCCAACTCCAAGGAAGCATTGAAAATTTCAGATAGTGGAGCCGCTAGAATGTCCCCAAGTTCCCTCAGTATTCTTGGATATATCCCATTTGGATCCATTGCTTTGTCTACTTTTAGTTTAGCTAATTTCTCACGAACACAAACTTCTGAATAGCATTTGAAATTCCCAGCACGTCTGTTCCCATTTGTATGTGTTTTCTGAGGTCCTGCTTCTGGCCCTTCATCTGTGAACACAGAACAGAAATATTTGTTAAGCAATTCCGCTCTATCCTCATCAGTTTCTATATATTCTTCCCCTGCTCCCTTGAGTCTGACAATACCACGTTTGCCCTTCCTCCTCTCACTAATATATCTGAAAAATATCTTATCCCCCCTATTTTATTGCATTGGCTATTTCTTCTTCTTTTTGTATCTTTGCTTTCCTGACTATTTTGCTAGCTTCTCTAAGTTTTTCCAAATATAGATGCATGTTTTCCTATCTCTGTGATCTCTTGTATTCCCTGAAGGCCTCTCTTTTTCTTTACCTTTTCAGTTTCTTCTTTTGAGAACCATGGTGGCCTTCTTTTCCTTTTACATTTATTTACTTTTTAACAAAACGTTTGTTGCCCTTAAAATATTCCCTTTCAGTTTTGCCCACTGTTTTTCTACATCCCCCAGCTGTTCCCATCCTGCTAACAACTCCTTGAGGTATTGTCTCATCTTGGCAAAGTTAATTTTCCTAAAGTCTAAGACCCTCACTTTTGAATGGATTTTATCAGCCCTAGTCCTAATACTGAACCATACCATCTGGTGATCACTGGGTGCGAGATGATCTCCCACTGTAACATCAGAGACACTTTCCCCATTGGTAAGCACTAAGTCCAGTATGGTCCCATCATGTGTAGGTTCTGAATAGTTTTCCCTGTAGAAAATCCAGAATTTCCTTACTTCTAGATGACAGGGATGTGCCAGTCCACATCCGGCATATTGAAATCACCTATCAGTAGCATGTCCCCTTTCATGGCAATACTGCATATGTCTTCTATTAAATCTTCATCCACTTCTACTCCCTGTGAGGGGATCTGTATATAACTTCAATGCAAATGGATTTCTCTTTCAATCTTTCTAGTTTAACCCACAGTGTCTCCTCTCTTCTTTTTAAGCCCTGAAATTCTATAGCTTTAATATTATTTTTTACATATAGTGTCACTCCACCTCCCCTTCTTCCTACCCCGTCCTTCCTGAATAAAGTATAGCCCGGTATAATTACATCCCAGTCATGGTTTTCCATGAACCATGTCTCCGTAACTGCCACTAAATCCCAGTTAACTTCTTTTATTAAAGCCTCAACCTTTGGGATCTTATTTCCCATGCTATGGGCATTTATACACACTGCTTTCCAGATGTTGCTCCTTTTACCCATTTCTGTAGAGGTATTTAATGTTTCACTTACCTGGAGGCTTTCTTCACTTACCTGGGGGTTTTCTTCACCCATCCCCTTTGAATCTAGTTTAAAGCCCTCTTCAGTGGGTTAGCCAGTCTGCTGCTGAAGACACTTTGGCCCTTCTTGGACAGATGGACATCATCTCTGCTCTGCAGCCCTTGGAACATTATCCCATGGTCCAGGAAACCAAAACACTCTTGATGACACATTCCAGGCAGCCATGCATTCATCTCCAGTTAGCATGCAATTGGGTGGGGAATGGATGGATTAGGGGCATAATGTCGGTGGTGATGGCACATAACTGTTGGCATGGGTGCACTTAATACCACCTCAATGGGTGGCATTAAGTATATCCACATGCCAGTTAGTGTGGTGCTACAGATTACCCTCACTTGGTTTGCAGCTTGTCGTGCTGTGAGGGCTTGTGTGCATCAGTGATGCTGAGAGCTAAACTATCGGTAGTTTAACTACTGGCAGGGTCTCCCAAGATGGACAGGTCTCAGCTGAGATGCCAGACCAAGACAAACCACCCATCTGGGCAGCAGCAGATTGGGATAATGTTGACGGCGGAGGATCACATTTCTGTGACAACGGCAACAACACCAAACTTAAACTGCGCGAAAGAAAGGCCCGGCAATCTACTTCTGTATCTTGCCATGAAAACCCAATGGATAGTTACAACAAAACAAATTATGCTGTAGTGATGGAAGATGAGACCCCCAGGTTGGAAGGCACTCAACTAGCTACTGGGGAAGAGCTGAAGACTTTTCAGAGTAAAGCCAGCATTTATGATGTGGTTGGATCAAAGCCCTCGGGACGTCTGACTGCTGATGTAGCTGCACATGAAATGAGAGTCAGAAGCTGTAAAGATGTCTTACACATTGGAACATGGAATGTACGAAGCATGAACCAAGGGAAGTTGGAGGTAGTCAAGAATGAAATGGAACGTGTACAACTTGATCTTTTGGGTGTCAGCGAACTGAAATGGACTGGCATTGGGAACTTTGCATCAGATGATCACATGGTCTACTATGCTGGAAATGAAAGACAAAGAAGAAATGGTGTTGCATTTATAATAAAGAAGAAACTTGCAAGAACTGTAATGAAATACAATGCAGTCAGCGAAAGCTTAATCTCTATTCGTCTACGAGGAATGTCTATCAACACAACTATAATTCAAGTATATGCCCCAACAACAGCTGCAGAAGAGAATGAAATTGAAGAGTTCTATGAACAAGTACAAGCTGAAATTGACAGAACATGCAAACAGGATATCCTCATAGTCATGGGTGATTGGAACGCAAAGGTTGGCAACAAAGAAGAAGACAAAGTAGTTGGAAAATATGGACTTGGCAACAGAAATGAAGCTGGAGAAAGACTGATAGAATTCTGCAAGACCAATGATCTATTCATCTCAAACACCTTCTTCCAGCAACACAAGCGGCGACTGTACACATGGACTTCACCCAATGGATTGTATAAAAATCAAATTGACTACATCTGTGGAAGTCAACGATGGAAAAGCTCTATAACATCAACAAAGACAAAACCTGGAGCTGACTGTGGTACAGATCATCAACTACTAGTATGCAAACTCAAGCTAAAGCTGAAAAAGAGCAAACCACTCATGAATGCAGCAAAATATGACCTTGAGAATATACCACTGGAATTTAAAGACTGCCTGCAAAATCGATTTGCTGCTTTAGATACAAATGATAGAGTTTCAGAAGAGTTATGGAATGACATCAAGAAGGTTGTGTTGGAAGAAAACGAGAAGTCTCTACAAAAGGTAAAAAAGAAAAAACGGCCAAAATGGATGACGGAAGAAAGAAACTCTGAAAATTGCCCAGAAACGCAGAGAAGCTAAAGCCAGAGGAGAAAGAAAGACAATCACAGAACTCAACAGAGATTTCCAACGTGCAGCAAGACAGGACAAGGAAAAGTACTACAATGATGCATGCAAGGAAATAGAAACAGAAACTATTAGAGGAAGAACAAGATCAGCTTTCCTAAAGTTACGAGAGTTAAAGAAAAAGTTCCAGCCTCGAATTGGAATGTTACAAGATGCTCAAGGTTCTATGTTGAATGAAGCTGAGAAGATCAAGAAAAGATGGAAGGAATATACAGAGTTTTTATATGATAAAGATCAAGTGGACCAACAGCCGTTTCAACCTGTACCTTATGATCTGGAACCATTGGTGATGAAAGAAGAAGTTGAAGCAGCATTGAAAGCCTTATCAAAGAACAAAGCACCAGGCATTGATTGCATTGCCATAGAACAGTGATGGCTAACCTTTTTGAGCCCGAGTGCCCAAACTGCCGCACAAAACCAAAGAATTTCCTCAAAGTGCCAGCACGTCAATTAAAGCCTCATTTGCATAAGGTGCCTCATTTGCATAAATATTTGCATAATGTTACCATACACTAACTTTTAGTAAACATGCCTCTTAATGAGTATATGGATAAAGAAAGACTAAAAGGTTTCTACATTACTATAATCCAGTACCAACCGCCAGGCACATTAGGAACTACTACAAACGCTGCCCATTTAGAACCCATAGCAAACCCGCCGTATCCTAACAGCACTACCAGGACTCACAAAGCACCATACCCTAATTATCAAAAGGCAACACTGCAAATATTAAACCAATACATTTCAGAGAACAACAATACATGACCTACTGGGGAAAGAACAAGTGGCAATGTCAAATAGGAATTATATAAACAGAATACCTCAGCTCAGTTACACATGCAGAACAGACCATCACCAAACAAGGAATCACAATTTAGAAACAGGAAGACAATAATTAAACTGGGAACCCCAAAAGCCAAACTTGGAATATACAACAACACTGTAGAAATAAAACTATAAATTAATTTCCTCTTGTACTAAACAAAGCGCAAAAATTAATGATGCACATTTCCCAGAGCTGACATATTCCAGTTAATAAATTCAAAATAAAGAGATATTTTTCTACCTTTTGTGCATTTTTTTTCAGTTGCAATTGTTCCAGCCACTTTCTTCTGGTTTCTTCGTGTCTTCTGCTAACTCTCCATCTGCTGTCCATTTGTCCTTTCTTCTGTCTTCTTGGGTTTTTTTTTCCATTCTCTCTCTACATCTGCTTTAACATACTAATCTTTCTCCTTTTGCTCTTTCCTCATTCCTATTTCATCTACTCAAAATTTACCCCTCCATCCTCAATCCCCACTTATTCTCCCAATACCTGGCCAATTGTAGATTTTTTATCCCTCCCACACAAAATATTTTTCCCCTCTCCATTTTACTCTCCCAGCCCCATCCCATTCTAATCCTCCCCCAACACCAGCTCCCTTCTAGTTCCAGCCTCACCCAGCATCCATTCCCTTCTAGTCCCTGCATCAGCCCATTTCCAGTCCTAGCAGCCCCCCAACCCATTTCCAGTCCTAGAAACCCCCCAACCCAATACCAGTCCTAGCCCCCCCTCATCAACCCACTTCCAGTCCTAACCCCCCCATCAGCCCACTTCCAGTCCTAACCCCCATCAACCCATTTCCAGTCAGCCCCCCATAGCCCATTGCCAGTCCTAACCCCCCCATCAGCCCACAGTCCAATACCAGTCCTAACCCCATCAGCCCACCTCAAGTCCTAACCCCTCCCCATCAGCCCATTTCCTGTCCTAGCCCCCCATAGTCCATTATCAGTCCTAATCCCCCATAGCCCATTACCAGACAGCCCCCATCAGCCAACAGCCCATTACCAGTCTTAACCCCCCCATAGCCCATTGCCAGTCCTAACCCCCCCATCAGCCCACAGCCCATTACCAGTCCTAACCCCATCAGCCCACCTCAAGTCCTAACCCCTCCCCATCAGCCCATTTCTTGTCCCAGCCCCCCCATAGCCCATTATCAGTCCTAAACCCCCCCATAGCCCATTACCAGTCCTAACCCCATCAGACCACCTCCAGTGTTAACCCCCCATCAGCCCATTTCCAGTCCTAACCCCACCCAAAAGCCCACCTCAAGTCCTAACCCCTCCCCATCAGCCCATTTCCTGTCCTAGCCCCCCATAGCCCATTACCAGTCCTAACCCCACCCAACAGCCCACCTCAAGTCCTAACCCCTCCCCATCAGCCCATTTCCTGTCCTAGCCCCCCATAGCCCATTACCAGTCCTAAGCCCCCATCAACCCACTTCCAGTCCTAATCCCATCAGCCCATATAGACTTAGCTCCCCCATAGCCCATAGCCCCCCCATAGCCCATCACCACTCCTAACCTCCCCCAGCCCATCACCACTCCTAACCCCCCATCAGCCCATTTCCTGTCCTAGCCCCCCATAGCCCAGTACCAGTCCTAGCCCCCCCCAACAGCCCACAGCCATTACCACTCCTAACCCCCCCAGCCCATCACCAGTCCTAACCCCCAACAGCCCACAGCCATTACCCCTCCTAACCCCCCCCCAGCCCATTACCACTCCTAACACCCCCAGCCCATCACCACTCCTATCCCCCCATCAGCCCATTTCCTGTCCTAGCCCCCCCCAGCCCATCACCAGTCCTAACCCCCCAACAGCCAACATCCATTACCACTCCTAACCCCCCCAGACCATCACCAGTCCTAACCCCCCCCAGCCATTACCACTCCTAACCCCCCATCAGCCCATTTCCTGTCCTAGCCCCCCCAGCCCATCACCAGTCCTAACCCCCCAACAGCCCACAGCCATTACCACTCCTAACCCCCCCAGCCCATCACCAGTCCTAACCCCCCCCCTGCCATCACCACTCCTAACCCCCCCCCAGCGATATTTTTTTTACAAAGAAAGCTGTCGCTGCCGGGGCCGGGGCCGCCGCGGCAGAATCGAGTGTGCCGCGGGGCCCCCCCGCCCAGCAGAGCCTGCCCTCCGTCCCCGGTATCACCTCTCTCAGCTGCCTCCAGTCACACGCGCCGGCTTTCAGAGCGCGAGGGAAGTTTCTCCCTCGCTGCTCTGTTAAGCCCGCGGGGGCTGATGGGAACTTCCCATCAGCCCCTGCGGGCATAACAGAGCAGCGAGGAAGAAACTCCACTCGCGCTCTGAAAGCAGGCGCGTTTGACTAGAGGCAGCTGAGAGAAGGTGATACCGGGGACGGAGGGCAGGCTCTGCTGGGCGGGGGGCCCCGCGGCACACTCGATTCTGCCGCGGCGGCCCCGGCAGCGGCAGCTTTTTATTTTATTTTTTTTTAATGCCGCATATTTTGATTGCGGACCTTCCCGCGTGCCAGCTGCAAGGCCTTCGCGTGCCACAGCTGGCACGCGTGCCATAGGTTCGCCATCGCTGCCATAGAAGTATTACAGCAATCTGATGCAGCTGTTACCGTACTTACAAGGCTCTGCCAAGAAATATGGAAGACAGCATCATGGCCAACTGACTGGAAAAGATCTGTGTTTATACCAGTACTAAAGAAAGGTGATCCAACTGACTGTGGAAATTATCGCACAATCGCTCTGATCCCACATGCCAGCAAAATTCTACTGAAGATTATTCAAAAGAGACTACAATCATACCTGGAACAAGAACTACCTGAAGTGCAAGCAGGGTTCAGAAAAGGGCGATGAACGAGAGACATCATTGCGGATGTGAGATGGATCCTTGAAAAGACTAAAGAATACCAAAAGGATATCTATTTGTGCTTTATCGACTATAGCAAAGCTTTTGACTGTGTAAACCATGAGAAACTCTGGGCCACATTAAGAAGCATGGGTATACCAGAACATCTGATTGTTCTCTTGCACAATCTGTACATTGATCAAGAAGCAACAGTTCGAATAGAACAAGGAGAAACAGAATGGTTTAAAATAAGCAAAGGTGTAAGACAAGGCTGCATACTTTCCCCCTACCTGTTTAATTTATATGCAGAACAAATCATCAGAGAAGCAGGATTGTATGAAGACAACAGAGGTGTGAAGATTGGTGGAAGGCTCATCAACAACCTTCGCTATGCTGATGATACCACATTACTGGCGGAAAGTGAAGATGATCTGAAACATTTGCTTCTCACAATCAAAGAACATCGTCTCAAAATGGGCCTGCACCTTAATGTAAAGAAGACAAAGATCATGACAACTGGCATAATCAACAGGTTCATCGTCGAAGGAGAAGAAATTGAAATCGTGAATAACTTGAACCTACTTGGATCAATAAAGAAGCAACAAGCAGTCAAGAAATCAGACGACGCATTGCTCTTGGCAGAATCGCTATGAAAGACCTAGATAAGATTCTCAAGGGCAGAGATGTCTCTCTTCATACAAAGATTCGACTTGTTCAAGCCATGGTATTTTCAATAACATCATATGGATGTGAAAGCTGGACAGTGAAAAAGATAGACAGGAAGAAAATTGATGCCTTTGAATTATGGTGCTGGCGGCGAATACTGTGTATACCATGGACTGCCCGAAGAACAAACCAGTCTGTACTAGAGGAGATCAAACCTAAGCTTTCTTTAGAAGCTCAGATGACAAGACTTCGACTTTCATACTTT
This sequence comes from Ichthyophis bannanicus, assembly GCA_033557465.1. Taxonomy (NCBI): domain Eukaryota; kingdom Metazoa; phylum Chordata; class Amphibia; order Gymnophiona; family Ichthyophiidae; genus Ichthyophis; species Ichthyophis bannanicus. The sequence continues at coordinate 964,159,072 of CM066034.1, read as the reverse complement.
GGACACATCATGCGGAGAGAGAGATCATTAGAGAAAGACATCATGCTTGGCAAGATAGAAGGTCAACGCAAAAGAAGAAGGCCAGCAATGAGATGGATTGATACAATAACAGCAGCTACGGGTACCAGTCTGTCAACAATGAGCCGCCTGACTGAAGATCGAACACAATTTAGGATAGCTATCCAGAGGGTCGCCATGAGTCGACTCCGACTCGACGGCACTTAACAACAAACAACAGATTATCAATACACTCAGGGGCGGCCCAAGGGGGGTGCGGGGCCATGTGCGGAGACTCGGTGTGGGGCCTCATTTGCATAAGTGGCCTTATTTGCATAAATATTTGCATAATGTTACTTTTAACTTATAGCTTTTAGTAAACATGTCTCTTAATGAGTGTATGGATAAAGAAAGACTAAAAGATTTCTACATTACTATAATCCAGTGCCAACCGCCAGGCACATTAGGAACTACTACAAACGCTGCCCATTTAGAACCCATAGCAAACCCGCCATATCCTGACAGCATTACCAGGACTCACAAAGCACCATACCCTACCTATCAAAAGGCAATACTGCAAATATTAAACCAATACATTTCAGAGAATACTGGGGAAAGAGAACAAGTGGCAACGTCAAATAGGAATTACATAAACAGAATACCTCAGCTCAGTTACACATGCAAAACATAGACCATCACCAAACAAGGAATCACAATTTAGAAACAGGAAGGCAATAATTAAACTGGGAACCCCAAAAGCCAAACTTGGAATGTACAACAACACTGTAGAAATAAAACTATAAATTAATTTCCTCTTGTACCAAACAAAGCGCAGACGTTAATGATGCACATTTCCCAGAGCTTTCATATTCCAGTTAATAAATTCAAAATAAAGAGATATCTTTCTACCTTTTGTGCATTTTTTTCAGTTGCAATTGGTCCAGCCACTTTCTTCTGGTTTCTTCATGTTTTCTGCTAACTCTCCATCGTCTGCTGTCCATTTGTCCTTTCTTCTCTCTTCTAGTTTTTTTTCCATTCTCTCTCTCTACATCTGCTTTAACATACTAATCTTTCTCCTTTTGCTCTTTCCTCATTCATATTTCATCCACACAAATTTTACCCCTCCATCCTCAATCCCCAATTACTCTCCCAATACCCGGCCAATTGTAGATTTTTCATCCCTCCTACACAAAATATTTTTCCCCTCTCCATTTTATTCTCCCAGCCCCATCCCATTCTAATCCTCCCCCAACATCAGCTCCCTTCTAGTTCCAGTCTCACCCAGCATCCATTCCCTTCTAGTCCCTGCATCAGCCCATTTCCAGTCCTAGCTCCCCCATCCATTTCCCGTCCAAGTCCCTTCATCAGCTCATTTCCAATCCTAGCCCCCCATCAGCCCATTTCTAGTCATTTCCTAGCCCCACCATCAGCCCATGTCAAATCATAGCTCCCCTCCACTCAGCCCAATTCCAGTCCAAGCCCCCCCATGAGCCTACTTCCAGTTCTAGCCCCTCCATGAGTCCATTTCAATTCAAGCCCCCACCACAGCCCATTTCCAATCTTAGTTCCCCCAACAGCCCATTTCCAGTCCTATCCTAGCTGCTCCATCAGCCCATTTTCAGTCCTAGCTCCCTTCCCTCACAGCCCATTTCCACTCCAAGCCCCCTCCCCATCAGCTATTTGCAGTTCAAGCCTCCCCTTCCACTCAGCCCATTTCCAGTCCTAGCAACCCCCAACCCATTACCAGTCCTAGCCCCCGTCAATCAACTTCCAGTCCTAACCCCCATCACCCCATTTTCAGTTTAAGCCCCCCCTATAACCCATTACCAGTCCTAACCCCCCATCTGCCCATTTCCAGTCAGCCCCCCATAGCCCATTGCCAGTCCTAAACCCCCCCTTCAGCCCACAGCGCATTACCAGTCCTAACCACATCAGCCCACCTCAAGTCCTAAACCCTCCCCATCAGCCCATTTCCTGTACTTGTACCCCAATAGCCCATTATCAGTCATACCCCCCCCCCCCCCATCAGCCCATTGCCAGTCTTAACCCCCCCATAGCCCATTGCCAGTCCTAACCCCCCATCACCCCATTTCCAGACAGCCCTCATCAGCCCACAGCCCATTGCCAGTCTTAACCCCCACATAGCCCATTGCCAGCCCTCATCAGCCCACAGCCCATTGCCAGTCTTAACCCCCCCAGCCCATTGCCAATCTTAACCCCCCCAGCCCATTCCCAGTCTTAACCCCCCCTCCTAGCCCATTGCCAGTCTTAACCCCCCCTAGCCCATTGCCAGTCTTAACCCCCTATAGCCCATTGCCAGTCTTAACCCCCCCTCCTAGCCCATTGCCAGTCTTAACCCCCCCCCATAGCCCATTGCCAGCCCTCACCAGCCCACAGCCCATTACCAGTCTTAACCCCCCGCATAGCCCATTGCCAGTCTTAACCCCCCCTCCTAGCCCATTGCCAATCTTAACCCCCCCATAGCCCATTGCCAGTCTTAACCACCCCATAGCCCATTGCCAGCCCTCATCATTCCACAGCCCATTGCCAGTCTTAACCCCCCCAGCCCATTGCCAGTCTTAACCCCTAGTCTTAACCCCCCCAGCCCATTGCCAGTCTTAACCCCCCCTCCTAGCCCATTGCCATTCTTAACCCCCCCTAGCCCATTGCCAGTCTTAACCCCCCCATAGCCCATTGCCAGCCCTCATCTGCCCACAGCCCATTGCCAGTCTTTACCCCCCCCCATAGCCCACTGCCAGTCTTAACCACCCCCCCTTGCCCATTGCCAGTCTTTACCCCCCCTCCCCAGCCCACTGCCAGTCTTAACCCCCCCACTGCCAGTCTTAACCCCCCCTCCCCAGCCCACTGCCAGTCTTAACCCCCCTCCATAGCCCACTGCCAGTCTTAACCCGCCCTGCCTAGCCCATTGCCAGTCTTAACCCCCCCTCCCCAGCCCACTGCCAGTCTTAACCCCCCCCATAGCCTACTGCCAGTCTTAACACCCCCTCCCCAGCCCATTGCCAGTCTTAACCCCCCCCCCATAGCCTACTGCCAGTCTTAACCCCCCTCCCTAGCCCATTGCCAGTCTTAACCCCCCCAGCCCATTGCCAGTCTTAACCCCCCCATAGCCCATTGCCAGTCCTACCCGCCCCCCCCCCCTCGGCTCATGGCAATTTAAAAAATAAAACAAAAAAAGCTGGCCGCCGCCACTGCGGCGGCATGGAGTGTCCCGCGGGGCTCCCTCTGCCCGGCGGAACTCTCCCGGTGCGGCTGAAGCCCTCTGCTCCGGCTTGCAGATACACGAAGGGAGAGTGTCTCCCTCGTGTCTCTGTTAAGCCCGCAGGGGCTGATGGGAAGCAGGGGCTGATGGGTAACAAATTCCAGAGTTTGATTACACGTTGAGTGAAAAAATATTTTCTTTTATTAGTCTGAAATAGTTTAACCTGTAGCTTCATTGCATGTCCCTTAGTCTTTCTATGTTCTGATAACGTAAACAATTGATCTACGTTTACTCATTCCACTCCGTTAATTAATTTATAGACTTCTATCATATCTCCCCTCAGCTGTCTCTTTTCCAGGTTAAAGAGCCCTAACCTTTTTAGCCATTCTTCAGAGGAGTATCCTTCCATCCCCTTTACCATTTTGGTGGCTCTTCTCTGAACCTTTTCTAATAACGCTATATCCTTTTTAAGAAACGGCGACCAGAATTGCACACAATATTCAAGGTGCGGTCTCACCATGGAACGATACGGAGGCATTATAATATCTTTTGTTTTATTTTCCATTCCTTTCCTTATGATACCTAGCATTCTATTTGCTCTCTTGGCCACCGCGGCACACTGGGCCGAGGGTTTTAACATGTTATTCACAATAACGCCTAAATCTTTTTCCTGGGTGGTGGTTCTTAATGTGGAACCTTGTATCGTGTAACCATAGTTTGGTTGTTCTTCCCTAGGTGCATAACTTTGCACTTGTCCACATTAAATTTCATCTGCCATTTTGATGCCCAGTCTTCCAATTTATCAAGATCCTCTTGCAATTTTCCACAATCCTCTTGGGTTTTAACAACTTTAAATAGTTTTGTGTCATCTGCAAATTTGATAACCTCACTCGTTATTCCACTTTCCAGGTCATTTATGAATATGTCAAACAGCAGCGGACCCAGCACAGATCCCTGCGGTACACCACTTTTCACCTTTCCATTGGGAAAATTGGCCATTTAGCCCTACCCACTGCTTTCTATCTTTTAACCAATTCCTGATCCACAATAGTACACTGCCTCCTATCCCATGACTCTTTAGTTTTGTGAAAAGTCTCTGATGAGGGACCTTGTCAAAGGCTTTCTGAAAGTCCAGATACACTATATCAACCGACTCACCTTTGTCTACCTGTTTATTCATACCTTCAAAAAAACATAACAGATTAGTAAGACAAGATCTTCCTTATCTAAAGCCATGTTGGCTGTCTCCCATTAGGCCATGACTATCTACATGCTGAGTAATTTTATTCTTTATGATGGTTTCTACCATTTTTCCCGGTACTGACGTGAGGCTCACCGGTCTGTAGTTTCCCAGATCACCCCTGGAACCCTTTTTAAAAATTGGCGTTACATTGGCGATCCTCCAATCTTCAGGTATTACAGAGGATTTTAATGAAAATTCACAGATTACTAATAGCAGGTCTGCAATCTCATATTTAAGTTCTTTCAACACCCTTGGATGTATACCATCCGGCCCAGGTGATTTGCTATTCTTCAGTTTATCTAATAGTTGTAATATATCTTTAACCTTTGCAACTGCTCCTTTTGAAGGTCAGTAGGAGAGGCTTGCAGTGCATGTAGAAACAGAGCTAATGAAGCCACTTGAGAAGAAGGGTTAGGTTAGGAGGGCATAGTGACGTTGGTGGAACAGTTTTTAATAGACTGCAGAGGAGAGAGATAGTTCAGCGGGAGACCAGCGAAGAGCAGATCACAGTAGTCTAAGCAGAAAGTGCAGAAAGTGCAAGAGTGAATAATTACTAGATAATCCTATTACAATGATGGACATTATACTCTGTCTGGGGTCATTACTGAAACCCAGCTATCTTTTGAGCAGCAAGTCTCATCAATGATAAAATCTTCCTTCTTTGGTCTTTGTAAAGTAAAACCTTTCAAACATTATTTGGAACTCCCTACCCAGCATATTTTGATGCATTTTCTAGTAATTATGCAAATGGAATACTAAAACTTGGTCTTCTATGGGGCACAGTTATAGGAAATGAACAAATTTCAGGAAACAAAAACAGTGCAATGCTTCCAAATATACCCATGTCACTCATTTCTGTGACTATCATTGGCTTCTGGTGTCATATCATGACCAAGTGAAGGTCTTATTTTTGGATCACAACAGGGCCAGCCCATCAATTGAGCAAGAAGTTGTTTGCACAGGGCCTCGCGTTTCAGGGGGCCCCACGCAAACAACATCCTGAAAACTGGCAGCCGGCAGGGAGACTTTAGAGGGAGCTGGAGAGGCCCCAGCTCCTTCTAACAGCTGCCGAAGTGAAGCTAGTCTTTTCCCTTCACTTTGGCAGCTTTACTGACGTTTAGAACGCTGACCTCAGTGCGGCAGCGTTCTAAATGTCAGTACAGCTACCAAAGTAAATGGAAAAGGTGTGCTTCACTTTGGCAGCTGTAGAGGTGAGCCGGGGCCTCTCCAGCTCCCTCTTAGCTAGCTGCGGGGCTCTTTGGGAGGGGAGGGGAGTGCTTGGACTGAAAATGGGTTGGGGGGGCTGCTAGTACTGGATATGGGCTGCGGGGGGGGGGGTTACTAGGACTGGAAATGGGCTGGGGGGTTGCTAGTATTGAAAATAGGCTGGGGGGTTACTAGGACTGGATATGGGCTGGGGGGATTGCTAGGACTGAAAATGGGCTGGGGGCAATGTTCCCTCTAATTTTCTGTAGGCTGTGTGCGCATAAAATATCAGCTGTGCAGCTTTTGAAGGAAGGGTAAATTTTTGTGCGCCACATAACGACACTCGGAGTTATATACTTTAAAATTTGACTACACGTCAGAATACAGTATGTACACCACATTGATTGCACTAGAAAATATTGTAGAACTTGTGAATACCGTAAATACACAACAACTTTTAAATTTTAAGACGTCTGTGTTGTTTTCTATCAGAATCAGAACCGTAATTTTTGTGCGCTCTGTTGTAAAGTATGTGCGCTCACTCGGCAAGGTGTGTGCGCGCGCACACGCGCACAGCTTAGAGGGAACAGTGGCTGGGGGGTTTACTAGGACTGGAAATGGGCTGTGGGGGGTTGCTAGGACTAAAAATGGGCTGTGGGAGGAGGGTTATTAGGACTGGAAATGGGCTGGGGGGTTACTAGGACTGGAAATGAGCTGAGTGGAGAGGGGGCTTGAACTGCAAATAGCTGATGGGGAGGGGGCTTGGAATGAAAATGGACTTAGTGGAGTGGAGCTAGGATTGGAAATGGGCTAATGGTGGGGCTAGAAAAAGGACTAGAAATGGGCTGATGGGGGGGTGGGATTGGAAAGGAGCTGATGGAGGGGCTCAGATAGGACTGGAAATGGATGGGAGAGCTAGGACTGGAAATGGGCTGATGGTGAGGCTAGGATAGGATTAAAATGGGCTGACTGGGGGCTAGGACTGGAAATGAGCTGATTCTAGGACTAGAAGGGAGCGGATGCTAGGTGGAGCTGGAATTAGAAGGGAGCTGATGTTGGGGGAGGATTAGATTGGGATGGGGCTGGGAGAGTGAAATGGAGAGGGGAAAATATTTTGTGTGGGAGGGAAGAAAAATCTACAATTGGCCGGGTATTGGTAGAGTAAGTGGGGATTGAGGATGGAGGGGTAAAATTTGAGTGGATGAAAAAGGATTAAAGAAAGAGATGGAGGAATGAGCAAAAGGAGGAAGATTAGTATGTTAAAGCAGATGTAGAGAGAGAATGCAAAAAAACTAGAAGAGAGAAGAAAGGACAAATGGACAGCAGACAATGGAGAGTTAGCAGAAGACACGAAGAAACCAGAAGAAAGTGGCTGGAGCAATTGCAACTGAAAAAAAAATGCACAAAAGGTAGAAAAATATCTCTTTATTTTGAATTTATTAACTGGAATATGTCAGCTCTGGGAAATGTGCATCATTAATGACTGCGCTTTGTTTAGTACAAGAGGGAATTAATTTATAGTTTTATTTCTACGGTGTTGTTGTACATTCCAAGTTTGGCTTTTGGGGTTCCCAGTTTAATTATTGTCTTCCTATTTCTAAATTGTGATTCCTTGTTCTTTGTTTGGTGTTGGTCTATGTTCTGCATGTGTAACTGAGCTGAGGTATTCTGTTTATGTAGTTTCTATTTGACATTGCCACTTGCTCTCTTTCCCCAGTAGATCATGTATTGTTGTTCTCTGAAATGTATTGGTTTAATATTTGCAGTGTTGCCTTTTGATAGGTAGAGTATGGTGCTTTGTGAGTCCTGGTAGTGCTGTTACGATACGGTGGGTTTGCTATGGGTTCTAAATGGGCAGCGTTTGTAGTAGTTCCTAATGTTCCTGACGGTTGGCACTGGATTATAGTAATGTAGGAATCTTTCAGTCTTTTTCTATCCATACACGAACTTTTAGTAAACATGCCTCTTAATGAATGTCATTATGCAAATATTTATGCAAATGAGGCCCTTATGCAAATGAGGCCCTGCCCCGAGTCTCTGCAGATGGCCCTGCACCCCCCTTGGGCCGCCCCTGGATCACAAAGCCTATTATACCGGGCTAGCCACCTACTTATCCTACTTACTTAAATCTGTATATGATCTCTGGTTGCAGCATAAGATGCTGCTCACCATCTCTTCTGTATGACACTCTAGATTAGAATCAACTCATGCTCAGTTGTGTTTGATGTAAACCGCCTTGATACCACTGAAAGACGGTATATGTGAAATGCTAAATAAATAAATAAATTAAATAAATACATTCTGTGCTGCTGATGGAGACCTTTGCTTTATCCTTTCCATCTTGACTAGACTATAGGCTCTGATGAGCAGGGACCGTCTTTTACATGTGTCTGTGCAGCACTGCATACAGGGGCAGCTCAAGGCAATCTGCTGCCTGAGGCGAAGAATGAGATGGGCCCCGCCCCTGTAGAGGAGGCAGGACCTTTTCAAAACTCCAATCAGGGACTGAGCCAAACAAAAAAGCGGATTAGATTATGTGAAGGAAATGCAAGATGTTTGAACACCAAGGAACTAAAAGAGAGCAAGAACCACAGCACAGTTTATAAAACTAAATTAAAACTCATTTTTATTTTGTTGTTATAAACTGCGTCATGGTTATTGCTTTTTCTTTTTCAACATATATTTTGCATTCACAGAACCCCCTTCAACAGTGGTTGCGGAGTAAAACCAGGAATTCACCCACAGAACTCAATATCTTAAAAAAAGAATGTGATTCTGATCATCTCACTAACAACAACAAATATTCTCCAGTACCAGGCATATTGTGAACTAATACTAAACCCTACAACAAAGTCACTGAGTATCTATAGAGTAAATCTACCATACCATACCATACCATATCAGCACCAACTTCCAAAACTCACATAAGGAGCCCACCAAAAAAAGCATCACTTTATATACTACAGTGGGCCCTGGAACATCCATACACCTATTTGAAAAGCTGAACAAGTCAAATTACTACAGTACAGTATAGATCTTTATGTACAAACTCCATGTTAACAGAACACCTAGTCTCAGTCACACACTCAGAACACAGACTCTCATCAAGTACAAAATAAGTGACTTACAATCTAAAGTAAAAATTAAAATATGTAGACAAAATTTAAACTGAAACCCCAAGAAGCCAGACTCTTCAAGCAGTGCAACATCAGATAAATATGATATGCAGTTCCCCCATACAGTATGAAATATAAAGATAACACAAAGTCCAATCACAAACATGAAATAAAATTATTTTTTTCTACATTTGTTGTCTGACTATTTTATTCTCTGATCATGCTGGTCCTGATCTGAGGCTTCTGCTTTCCCGTCATCTCTTAGCTCTCTTTCTGTGGTCTATGGTCCATCTGACATTTCTTATCTCTTCTTTTGTTTTCTTTACTACTTTCCATCAGCCTATTTCCAGTCCCAGTAACCCTTCCCAGTATCAGCCCCTTTCCAGTCCTCCCTCCCAGTACCTTCCAATGTCAACTTGCATTCCCATGACTGCCACTGGTATCCATTCCCTTCCAGTCCCCCTCCTTCTCCACTGTCCAAATACCATGGCAGCCCCTCTCAGCAGCCATACAATTCCAGTTCCATTCTCCCATCCCCTCGCATCAGCCCATTTGTAGCCCTAGCCCCAAGTTTTCTTCCAGGGCCAGCAGCTCTATCCTCCCCTCCCCACCATCAGCCCATTCCCAGTCGAAGCCCCCCCCAATCAGTTCCAGTGCTAGTCCCCCCTCATCCCCTTTACCAGTGTTAGCCTCCCCTAATCAGCCCATTACCAGTTCTACCCCCCATCAGCCCATTTCCAATGCTAGCCCCCATCAGTCCATTGCCAGTTCTACCCCACCCCATCAGCCCATTACCAGTCCTAGCTTCCCCTAAACAGTTCATTTTCAGTGGTAGTCCCCCCTCAGCCCATTACCAGTGCTAGCTCCCCTAATCAGTCCATTACCAGTCCAAGCCCCCCCCTCGATCAGACCATTCCAGTCCTAGCCTTTCTTAATCAACCCATTACCAGTCCTAGCCCCCTCTGATCTGCCCATTATCAGTGTTAGCCCCCCATCAGCCCATTATAATCCTAACCCGCACTGTCTCTCCCCTTTGTCCACGAGTTCTCCCCTGTCTGTCCAGTATGTCCCCCTGTCTCTCCCCTTTGCCCAGCATTTGCCCCCTGTCTCTCCCCTTGTCTACTACTTATCCCCCTGTCTCCCCCCTTTGTCCAGCATGTCCCCATCTCCCCTTTTGTCCAGCATCATGTCCTCTGTCTTCCCCTTTGTTCAGCATGTTCCCTGTCTCCCCCTTTGTCCAGCATGTCCCCATCTCCCCCTTTGTCCAGCATGTCCCCTGTCTCCCCCTTTGTCCAGCATGTCCCCATCTCCCCCTTTGTCCCTCCTGTCACTCACCATTGTCTCTCCTTGTTGTCCTCCTCCTGTCCCCATTCCCACCTGCATCTCTCATCTGGCAGCTGCGGGGGTACTCCGGCTGTTTTCATTTTAGATTTTATCGCCTCTGCCCTACCTCTGCCTTCCCGCCACATTTTTTTCTCCAAGAAATGCTTGCAGCGAAAAAAAATAGTGGGGGGGGGGGGGGGGGAATCAGAGGCAGGCCAGAGGCTGCAAAATCTAAAATTAAAACAGATCCGGAGTGCCGCCGGCGTCGGGAGTCCGCCCCCATCGGAGTGCCGCCTGAGACGATCGCCTCAGACAGCCTAATGGAAGAATCGCCCCTGGCTGCGTACATCTTGCAGCGCTATAAAAGTGTTCAGTAGTAGTAGGAGCAGTCAGTAGCAATTAGGATGCTAGCGGCCTGTGAGCAGCATGCAGGGCACATGGCCTGCTACTGATTCTCTTGCTTTCTGACAAATAGTTGCTTTTTCTATTCTTTCGATAACTTGCATTGTATGGAGTTCCTTTCTCTTGATTCACGAAAAATAGTATAGCAAAAGGAAATAAACAAAAACATAAACACCTATATTAAGCTTAATTTTAGATTTTTACTTGGTTATTTGTTTTACATTTTTTAAATAAAATCAAATCACTAAGAGGTTTAAGCTAGAAGTCTTATTCATGATTTCCATGTGTATAATGAGGCACATAAACATAGAAGCATAACGGCAGAAAAAGACCACATGGCCTATCTAGTCTGCCCTTCCATATCAGCCACTACAACAGTCCTCTTTTTTCCGTTAGAGATCCTCTGTGTTTGTCCCATGCTTTTTTGAATTCAGATACTGTCCTCATCTCTATCACCTCCATTGGGAGACTATTCCATGCATCTACCACTCTTTCTATAAAGAAATATTTCCGTATATCACTCCTGAGCCTATCCCCTTTCACCCTCATATGTCCTCTCGTAGCAGAACTTGCTTTCCATCGAAAGAGGCTCTCCTCCTATGCATTTATGACATGGAGGTATTTAAACATCTCAATCATATCACCTCTAACCCATCTTTCCTCTAAAGAATACATATTAAGATTCGCTTGTCTGTCCTCATATGCTTTATAATGAAGACCACTAACCATTTTAGTAGCCACCCTCTGTACAGACTCCAACCTTTTTACATCCTTTTGAAGGTGCGCTCTCCAGCATTGCATACCATACTCCAAGTGAGGTCACCTCTCATAGTAAAGAATGCCATTCTATTTTCATGTTTAATCCATCCAGTATTTAGGGAATATATCCAGAACTGTTTTTGTAATTCAACCATGCTTCTCTATCTCCAATCTGTGGAGATCACATTAATAACTCTTCATTGGAGCTGTTCAAATGCATCTTCCTTCTCAAAGCCTAGTTGCTGGATGCTACTAAGGAGAAGGTCTGACAAAAACCATTTTCTATGTGTAATATCTTACATACAATGGGCCCAATTTTTATTTAGGTCGGCGCAGAGCCTGCCCACCAACCCCCTTAACTCAGATTTTCATTTCCGCCATGAAGAAAGTGAAAATGCGGGTTTGGCTGGATGTGCCTGAAAAACAGGTGAGGAAAAGTCTCGCCTATCTTCAAGGTGCAGAGGTCTAAGTGGGTAGCATCAAAAATCGCTTCACCTCGCTTAGCCCTTTCCTCCACCCCGAAATGCCCCCCAACACACCCCGATGCTAACCGCATAGCATCTGGGAGCAATAGGGACTTACCCAGGATTTTCCAAAGCCACTACTCATGTAGGTGCCTTTGGAAAATCCCAGATAAGGCATTTACATGGGTAACTAGGGCCGTTACCTGTGTAAATGCCTTCAAACATGCCGCCCAATCTGAATTACTGGATTTAACAAGAGCGAGGATTGGTGAGAAGACCGTTTATCCCTATTTGTGATCTGTTAGGGTACGTTTTTCATTTTATAAGAGCCATTTTTCACATATAAATCAGTTAAATTACCTCCTTAGGGCAGTCTTACTAAAATGTAACCAATCAGCGGGCCCCGTATTTGAAGATGAACTATTTATCTGGTTAACTCCCAAGTTAATTTCATTTATTTCAATATTTAGTCCACCCTACTGAAAACATCCAGGGCAGGCTACACAAAAAGGCATAAAAATGCAATTAAATCATGAATAACACCAATCAATTTCAAAAGTAATGGACTGTAGCAGCAGAAATACAAGTCAGCGCCCATAAAGGATGTCATGGTCCTGACAATAATAATCATCACCTCACAACTACATTTTAATTAGCAATAAAAAAATGAGTTTTTATAGCACACCTCTACTGGATGAAATCATCTGTTAAGTATAAACACATCAGAAGTGTATTCCACAACATTGAGAAGGCATAGGAGAAAGCACAATTGTATGCTTAAGATAACTTCACAGATCTTACAAGGGGAAGTCCTAACAGTCTTAGTACTTCGGCATGCAAAGCATGTACTAACAGATAGCAAAGCAAATTTTCCCTGATATAAGAAGGACCCATTTTGGGGCCAATTCGATATCGGGTACATGGAGAGTTATGCGTGGAAGTCCCTAATCTAAAGACATGCACGTGTGAATTGGCACTTACGTACTTTGGTTGGCCACTTCTGCAAGCACACGCGTGTCTCTGTGCGTTCAGTTGTGATCAACATTATTGGTACCCTTAATGTCCAATATCTCCTAAAAAAAGTGGCCAGTTAAATGGCTTTGGACAACATATGCACACATATTGACACATAAAAGAATGAAATAAAACAAAACCAATTAAAAATTGAAATAGTAGGAAATAGTATAACAACTAGGACATTGCTATTGGCACTCTTATAAACAATTCAAATCAGTTTGAACAGAAGAACTATATTCCCATTGCAGTAAAATTAGACGTACCCGTGATCAGTTATCAATACACACATGACTTGAATCAACCAAAGAATAATGACTCAAATGTTTAAAATGGCCACATTCACTCCTTGTTCCATTTTCACAATGGTGGAGACAAAAAAAGCCATTATTACCAAGCATCAAATGTCAAAGCGGTACAAGACCATCTCCAAAGACCTAGGGATTCCTGTGTCTACAGTTTGCAATTTTATTAAGAAGTTTTCTGCTCATGGAATTGCCAAGAACCTCCCAAGACATGCAGGGCCGGCCCGTCCCGTCCATTGAGCGAGAATGTTTTTTGCACAGGGCCCCGCGTTTCAGAGGGCCCCGCGTAAAGAACATTCCGCTTTAAAAGTAAATTAAAAAAAAAAAAGCTGGCTGCTGCCTCTGAGAAAACAATTTTGGTCTTGTATCATCTTCAAAGTCAGAACTTGATTCGCCATCTGGTTCAGGTATGACTTCACCTTCATCGGTGCTAGGTATCTCTTCCAAGGTAGCAGGGGGCTTGGGTACTGGTATATCTGTGCCATGGGGGATGGGACGAATTGCTGAGTGAAGATTGGGGTATGAAATGGAATGCTTCCATTTGGAATTAAACCCTTTCACATCGCATCAACAAAAGTAACAGTCGTCACTATGGTTCTTTTGCTCTCGCCATACCATAGAAATCCTATAACGGAAAGATTTTTTCTTACCCTTGAACCAGTTTCGGAGGTCCTCAACACACCGTTTGCACACTTTGAGGCACCCAGACTTTATCTTGATCTCCAATTTTTTGTCCAAATATGCAAAGTATACTTTTTTCACAAAGTCTGTAATATTCTGCTGTTGCTTCAACACTGTATATTCACTACAGATGAAACAGAAACTGTCTGGCGAATTAATACACTTTTGCGGAGCCATAACATAACGGTTGAAGAATGACGAGCTAACACGAATTGCAATGAAAAAGTGTGAACAGCCTAGAACCAAGAACCTGATGATGATTTGTGCACAAGTGTTGTACTATTACAAGATATCAGTCGGTCGGTTTTCAGAGTAATAAGAATGATCAAAATTTAAAAAATTACTCACATTCTCACCACCGATTCTCACCACCACCAAAAAGTTGTCTAATAGACAATATTTTGGTGGTGGGGAGAAGTGAGGAGGAATGTGACACATTCTATCTAACCTTTTTGATGTCTTGGACATCTGCACCTTGCCCACTCACAATCTTAAATGACAGAGGTGTAAGGCAGGGGTCTCCAAATGCAGCCCTGGAGGGCCACAAACCAGTCAAGTTGGCAGGATATCTCTAATGCATATATATCTCATGCATATTCATTAGGGATATCCCAAAAACCTGACTGGTCTGCGGCTCTCCAGGACCAGGGTTCCCTACCTCTGCTTTAATGCATATATATCTCATGCATATTCATTAGGACTATCCTGAACACCTGACTGGCCTAGGGGTTCAAGGAGGATTGGTTAAGAACCACTGCCTTAGAGCATCGACCAACAGGTCCACAAACACCCACACCCACACCCTCATGGAGAGTCAGGCCGTTACCACCAAAGCACTACTACTAGCACCTGCGTACCTTAGCAATGCCTGCACTGTGCTCAGGACCAGTGTGGCAGGCAGGGCTGCCAACCACCCCTATCTTTGCGCAATGCTGAAATAGGAGTGGGAGTGTGTGTATGTCTATCGATTGTTTTGTGGCTGCCAACCCCTCACTGGACCCACAATGCTTACACTGTTTCCAGTGTTAGCCTGCCAATGTGCATAATGAGGAGCAAGGTATTGTGGGCATGGCCTGGACAGGGCGGACTGTGCAGGATGCATCTGCACAGGGTGTGGGGCAATGGCTGGGACATTGTAGTGCCTGACCACCACCTGCATGGACAGGGTGGCTACAGCATGTTATGCTGGGAGGTCACTCTCACTCTGACTGAGCAGTGACCATGGCATGTCTAGGTTCCCACATAGTGTTATAGAATGGTCTTCTCAAGTGATTTCTGTGTGTTTCCTGTTTTGGGGCCCAATCACTGAGATGCATGCTTGGTGTTTGTGATTATATCCCACTTCTGGGTGCACATGGTTTCTCTGGGAACATGTGCTATGGAGTGTCTAGTGGACTGTTTGCAGTTAGCATGTGTATTGCTGAAACACTGGGCAGGAGGTGCAGACTGACTGTGCCTTCTGCTGGAGAATATTAGATCATGGTGGGGGACAGTTGAGCTTTCCCAGGCCTTCTGCCAGTGCCCGTGTGACAGGTAAAGAGCTGCATCAACTTCCCTAGATGGTGCCCTTTTGCCAGCAGGACTGGGGTTGTTGGTCCCACAGCCCTTCATCATGTCCCTCTACTGCCTCCCTTGCAAAGATGTAGGGTGTGGGTCTGTTGGGGGTGGATCCTGTCTACCACCTTGACCCAGAGGGGATGGTTTGGTAGATGGTGCTACATAATCGCATGTGAGTCCAGACCTCCCCTCCCTTCCTCTGCTCTTATAACAGGTGACCATGGCAACCACAGTGGATATGCACTACTCTGGGTGCATCATGGTCTACAAGGGCTAGACGTGACTGGGGAATACAGATGGACACAATATTATCCTAGGTGTGTCTGCAAGGTATACCTATCACACACTGGCACTGATGGGGACCTGCAGCAAGGCTTATCTCAACCAACCCGGGTACTACGGACCTGGTGCTGGGCGCCCCACCTCATCCTCAGGCTGAACACAGATTCCGCACAAAAGCATGGTCTGTAGCTACTCTGTGCCAGTAACACACATGGTCAGTTCCCCCTACAAAGCTGAGGTGCTGTAGAGGTGCATACCCCATCTGGTGATCAGATGTGGTATGCTGTTCTGCATGTGCATTGCATCATGGGTACAGGTGGGTTTACCTTATGCTGGTAACCACAGCAGACATGTTGTGCAGTGACCTGCTGTGATAAGAGCCATAGAGGTGTAGCCCACTAGTATATACAATGACTTCCTAGACAGAGGTCATGGGTTCAATTTCTCTTTGTTCTCCTTTTTTAATGCCTGTCCTATACAACAACACCATTACTCAGGTGAGGGAAGCATCTTGATAGCTTTTTCTGTTCTGTGCTACTCTAAGCCCCTGAGGAAGCCAGTGGTTGGCAAAACAAAAGCTTTTGTAGGGTATGAGTTGATAGAATTGTAGGAATGTCTGAATGAAGACTGTGAGAGGATACTCCCGCCTTATTTTGATATTGAAGATATTCGTGCTTTGTTCGATATTGGACCATTTCGATGTGGGATGCTGATCACGGATTTCTAAAGCTAAGTAACTGTAGACCTATTCAGGCGCATTGACTACTGTTTATATCTATTAATCTTTACTTCTGTTGTTTTACAGGAGGTGGCAGATATGTCTGTGAATGCTCCGTTGACTTTTTAAGAAGGCGCTATTTATATTGTGTTTATGTTTGGTGCTATAGCATATTATAAGTAATTTGAATCTCCAAAAGTACTCTTGTGGAATTAAATGATATAGTTAAAAATTAAAAAAATTTTAATAAAAGATTTCTTGGAAGCTGTAATGACCAGTGATGTGAGCGTCAGCTGTTCCCTATAGTGAAAATTTCACTAAATGTAGGGCATAAGCCATCCTGAGGTCATATTTGCCTTTTGTAAAGAAGATTTAAATTGCATTAATTACTTTTTGGAAGAGAAATTTGTTTGATTATTTAAGTCTTGGATTAAGAGCTATTTAGTTTGTAGTTTAGTGCAGCTCTTATACAGTTATATGTGTTGAACAATCATGATGGTGCCATGGGTGTGCTCATATGAGGCCACGCCAGCAGCCCTTCCTGACCAGATTTCAAGCTCAGGTTCCTGCTCCAGTTGAGAGAGAAAGCCAGCTTGAAATGGCAGCTTCACACACATTATCTGAAGAGATGCATGCCACTGGATGATCACTTATAGATTCTTATGGTGATGGATGCCAGTCTTATGTATGGGGAAGCCCTTGTCAAGAATGCACAGTCCAGAGCTGTTGGAGCCTCAGGCAGGCGGTGTGATCCATCAACCATCTCAAATCAAGGGCTCTGGCTGGCTCTCTTGCATTTTCCCGCCCTTGTTCAAAGACAGGGTGATGCGAGTGTTCTTGTATAATGCTACGACAGTGACATATATCAATCGCCAAGGCAGCACGAGGTGTGCAGGAGTGGCCCTGGACACCTGTCAGTTTGGCACTTTGCTGATGTGGTCAATGTGGAAGCAGTCTTCTTCCATCATCACTCTCTTGATCCCTGAGAGTGTGAGTTGAGTCAGGAGGTGTTCCAGATCTTCTCCGCCATTGGGGTCACCCCGTGATGGAATTGATGGTGCCCACTCCAATGACAAAGTGTGCCGTTGCTTCACTCACCACGTGGAAACTGGGTTCAAGAATATTGTTGCTCTGATTCAGTCCTGGCCATGGCAGCGTCTACTGTATGTGCTTCCTCCATGGCTGCTGTTGTGGCATGTGCTTCAGTGCATAGAACGCCATTCAGGCTGGATTTTTCTGGTGGTGCTGGATTGGATGAGGAGAGCATGGCTTAGGGACCTGATGTGATTCCTGCAGGTTCCTCCTCTCAATCTGCCCCATTTTGGAGCCAGTTGCATCATGGGCCATTTATCCTGAATGACACGCTCTCTTACCTTCTCTCTTACGGCTTGGCTCTTGAAGGGAGTCAGCTGATGCTAAGCGCTATTCTCCTGCAGTAGTTTTCACTCTGCTCAAAGCCCTGAGGTGTCTTCAAGCCTTGCATACATGCACATCTGCTTCCTCTTTGAGCATGGGTGCAGCACATGACAACTTGTTCCTAAATCTGCCAAGGTGCTGGTTTTGTTGAGTTTCTGAAGGATGGTTTGGAAAAGTGCATTCCTTTACCTCCCTGAAAGCCCAGGTGGCAGCCTTGTCCTGTTTCGGAGGTCTGGTGGCTGGGAAGTCTTCAGTCTTGCACCCAGATGTTTCACGTTTTCTTTAAAGGGTTCAGCATCTGTGTCCTCCCCTCTGGTCATTTGTTTCTTCCTGGGATCTCTGCCTGGTGCTTAGAGCTCTGGTGTCAGAACCCTTTGAGCCTTTGAAACATGCTACTCTGAAGGCTTGACTCTCAAGACTTTTTGTGGTTGTGATTTACTACTATTACTACTAATTTGTATAATGCTACATGGGGTACTCAGTGCTGTACATATTGACTGAGGGATAGCCATAGATGCGGTGTACTTAGATTTCAGTAAAGCGTTTGACACCATTCCACACAGGTGACTTACAAACAAACTGAGCACCCTAGGGATGGACCCTAAAGTGACTGACTGGGTTAGAAATTGGTTGAGTGGGAGGCAACAAAGGGTCCAGGTGAATGGACAAGTAGCCTAATGGTTAGAACACTGGCTTGGGAACCAAGAGACCACAATTCAATTCCCATTAGCACTCTTTGTGGCCTTGGGCAAGTCACTTAACCCTCCGTTGCCTCAGAAAAGTCTAAGCTTTTATTGTCCCTGTTTAATGTACACTGTAAAGTTTAAGTTACAATGTTACCGCTTTGACTGAAATAATAATGTGGTATAAAAACACCTGTTAAATAGTAATTAAATAAATACACTATGAGGAGAAGGAGGATACCAGTGCTGTGCCGCAGGGATCTGTCCTTGGTCTGTTTCTTTTTAACATCTTTGTTAGTGATATTGTGGAAGGGCTGTTGAGTAAGGTTTGCCTCTTAGTGGATGATACTAAAATCTGCAATAGAGTAGACACCTAGGAAGTAGATAACATGAGGAGGGATCTAGCTAAGCATGAAGAATAGTCAAGAATTTTGCAGCTAAGATTTAATGCTGAAAACTGCAAGGTCATGCATTTGGGCTGCAAAAATCCAAGAGAGTGGTACAGTGTAGGGGGCAAAGTACTTTTGTCCACAAAAGAAGAGCGGGACTTGGGCATGATTGTTTCTGATGCCTCCCTAGCTCATCTCCCTGCATCAGTGCTTAAACCTAATTTGAATCACGGTAACAAAGCAACACACTTAAGATCAAGAATGGTGCTAGGAATATTTAAATGTAATCTAAATTTACAGGCACTTACAAAAACCATTAAAGATTTGCATATACAGTATTAGGCTGCAGTGCTAACCATTTATATATTCTCCTTGGCTTGATTATGTGGCATTGAAAGGAAGTCATTTGGATGGAATTGGTGGTGAATTGGTGGCTTGTTTGGAATACCAACGAAGGAGAGTTTGGATTACACAGGATGAAGATTTAATTAAGATGTGCAACATCTGATAAACTGTAAAAAACAAACATGAATTAAGAATGACAACCAGGAATTCAAACATAATTCAAAGTTAATTTGAGAATTTTCTAAACTAAGAAGACTCTTCAGTAGATGGCTAAATAGCTAATGACATCAGTGTTTACTTATAACGAGCTGGTGTTCAATCACGACTAGCAAAAACATTTTTAAATTGTTTTCTTGACAGTCGAAGCAAACAAAATTGTTCTCTTTATCATCTTTTAGCAAAATTTTAATTACTTCCTGGAACGCAGAGTTTACATTTTTCCCATCTCCTGCTTCTTATTCACATCCATCATTGTAAACCAAAATAAATCAGGATATTGATGGTTTGCTGCTAATCATGATAATAAATGCAGAGGAAGTTTAGTATGAATAAATGTTCTGATCATGTCTCTGCCTTCATTCCAGCTGGGATCCAGTTCCTAGGGTCTCACTCAGTTTAGCACATTCCAATGAGGGGGTCATACTCATAAAATCAGCTTGGTGAGTCTCCATAAACATGGGTGCTAGTCTTTTAAATGAAAACTACAATGGAAAAAAAAACCCTTTGCCATACTAGGCTGCTAAGTGAGGTCATAGAGCCCTAACTGTAGGGCTTGACTACCTTTGCCCAAGCAAAATATGACAACTTTTTGGTGAAATCATACTACAACAATAATCAGAACATTCTAGATATATGCATACATTAGAGACTTAAAGGGATATTTTAGAAGACTTAGATGAATGTTTACTAAAGTGTCGCGAGTAGCATGAAGTTAATGTGTGAATAGCTTGAAATTTATAAAGCACCAGGGCATAACGGCCACAGTAGATGCAGGGGAGTGTGGCCACAGAAGTTGCAAATGTGTGGCCATAGCACATGCACAGTCAACATGCTCGACATGCACATCCTGCAATCCTAAGCAACAAATGCATTATTATGGTAGCAGTAGGCTACTGAACCACTGAAGACAGTAAGAACTGTTCCCCTGCCCCTACCTACAGGACAGTAGTAACAGGCAAGTGCAGATTAGAGATGGATGACTGGGAATAGACATAAGTGGCTGCACAGTTCAGAGCAATGGGGTTATGTACAAGCAAGGAGAGGGGGGAGACATGCAAATCAGAAAGCAAACAGGGCTGGCCCTAGGCATGTGCGAGCTTGTTGTTGGCACAGGGCACCACTGTACAGCAGGCTCCGCATCAACCTCGTCTGCACACATACTGCCTTTGCCTATCCCGCTGCTGAGTTGACTCTTCCAGGATCTTTGCAGCCAATGAACACAGCTGAGGGAACATTTATCTTTGCTCTTGCGGCTGTGCTGCCATAAAAACCGTGGGGCCACTCCTTTTCTTGAGCGCTGCTTTTAGAAATGCTGTGGTCTAGCAGCTTTTAAAGCAGCACAGCCCTGGGAGTAAAGAAAAATGCTCCCATGACTGTGTTCATCAGCTGTAAGATTAGGAGGTGACTGACTTTGAGGAAGTAGGGCTGGGACTACAGCTGATACATGGGAGGGGGAGGGAGAGGGGGGCAGGCTGGGACTGAAGGGAGCTGAACTGGGTATAGTACTGAGATTGAAAGGGGACTGGACAGTAGGGAGGACTGGGACTATATGGGAACCAACATTGGGATGGTACTGGAACTGGAAGAGGGCTAGATGGAGGGAGGACTGGGACTGAAGAGGTATTGGGACTGGAATAGGGTTAGACTCTGGAGGAAGAGTTAAGGGAGGTGACACTGGGGATGATACTGGAACTGGAAGGGGGATAGACAGTGGGGAGGACTGAGACTGTAAGGGAACCAACACTGGGATGGTACTGGATCTGGAAGGGGGTTAAATGGAGGGGGGACTGGGAGTGGAACAGAAGGGAGCTGACACTGGGGATGATACTATGACTGGAAGGGGGATACACTGCGGGGAGGACTGGGACTGTAAGGGAACCAACACTGGGATGGTACTGGATCTGGAAGGGGGTTAGATGGAGGGGGGACTGGGACTGGAACAGAAGGGAGCTGACACTGGGGATGATACTATGACTGGAAGGGGGATACACTGCGAGGAGGACTGGGACTGTAAGGGAACCAACACTGGGGTTGTACTGGAACTGAAAGGGGCCTAGATGGGGAAGGGACTGGGACTTAAAGGAGCTGACCCGCGATGGCACTGAGACTGGAAGGGGGCCAAAAGTATGGGACTATAAGGGACAGCACTGCAGGATGCAGGCAGTAAGGAATGTGGGGGAAAGCAAGGGAAGAATGAAGATTCGGGGACTTGGAGGGAAGGAGAATGCAAAGGAAGAACCTGATAATTGTAGAAGAAAGCATATGCTTGGATTGGGTGAAAGAGTGGAAAGAGGAGGAGGCAATGCAAGAAACAAAAGATGGGAGACGATGAAGAGCTTGAGTAGAAATTTGGAAAGGACAGCACTTAGTAATTGATAGATATGAGGGAGGGTATGAGATGGAGGTAAGGGAATATGGAAGAAAGGTTGGGAGAGGTTGAGACCTGATATGAATGATTTTGGAGGATTAGAGAGCGGGTGAGAGATGTGAAAAGGGATGGATCTCTGAAGAAGGAGAGAGAGAGAGAGAGAGATGAAATGTGGCTGTGGAGATGGTGAAAGAGGGTAAAAGGAAATTGAGTAGGGAGTGAGAGACTGAAGAATGACCTGGAGTCCAGGAAACAATGAATGACAGGGAAAGGGTTAGAGCTGGTGATGGGATCAGAGGCAGAAGATGGCAGATGAAGGTTGAGCGGATGACAATAGGTAGAGATAGGGAGCTAGGAAGTGGGTGAAAGATAGAGAGTATAAGAAGCAGAGGAAGGAGAAGCAATAGGAGTGCTAGAGATGGGATAAGAATGGGAGATAGGAAGCTGGTAGATAATTCACTCCTAAGGAGTAGAAGATGAAAGAAAATGAGAATGAAGAGGAAATTCTGGGTGGATAGAGTCTGAGGAGAGAGAAATGGGGAAAAAAGAGATAAAAACATAAGATATGCCATATTGGGTCAGACCAATGGTCCATCAAGCCCAATATTTTGTTTCCAACAATGGCCAATCCAGGTCACAAGTATCTAGCAGGTTCCCCAAAAGTAGACAGATTCCATGCTGCTTATCCTAGGGGTAAACAGTGGATTTCTCCAGTCAACTTTATTAATGCTTTATCGGCTTCTCCTGGAACGTGTCTAAACCTTTTATAAACCCAATTACACTGACAGCTTTTACTACATCCTCTGGCAATGAATTCCAAAGTTTGATTATTTCATTTCATTTCATTTATTAAAATTTGATGTACTGCTCTTTGAGGGGACATCACAGCGGTTTACTATAAAATTATATAACATTTAGAAAAAGAAAGGGAACGCCAATAAAATACAAGAAAGTAAAATAGGACACATGGACAACAAGGAACAGAATTGCTGAAAGGGATGCACACAAAAGGTAGGGGAATAGGTTGGAGTAAAGATGGGGGTGGGGGGGTGGGATTAGGGGAAGTCAGGGCAGGAGGTCAAAGGCTCGAAGGCCTTATGGAACAGATGGGTTTTGAGTTGTGACTTAAATTTGGGAAAAATATTTTCTTTGATTAGTCTTAATTGTGCTACATTGTACGTTCTTTGCGTATCCCCTAGTCTTTCTACTTCTTAAAGGAGTAAACAATCGATCTACATTTACCTGTCCAGTCATTTTATAGACCTTTATCATATCTCTCTTCAGCCGTCTCTTTTCCAAGCTGAAGAGCCCTAACCTTTTATGCCTTTCCTCATAGGGTATCCTTCAATCCACTTTATTATTTTGGTTGCCCTACTCTGTACCGTTTCTAATTCTGCTATATCCTTTTTAAGATATAGCAACCAGAACTGCATACGATATTCAAGGTGTGGTTGCACCATGGAGCGATTCAGAAAGACTTGTAGAGAAGGAGAAAAAGAGACGGAGAGAGAAGAAATGGAAAAGAGATGAAGAGAAGGCAGATAAAGGAATATGGAAAAGAGATTGGAACCAGTTCAGTCACAAAAATAACATGGCCAGGCAACAAAGGTAGAAAAAAAAATAATTTTTAATTAAGTGTTTGGTACAAAAGGGGAGACTAATAAGACTCGGCCTTGTAACAAAACAGAAAGCTAGGGACAAACTTCATTTCCAGAGATCCAAATGATTTCTCTGCTGTTTTGTTTTATTAGGTTTTATTTCATTTTATCTGCAGAGAAATCATTTGGATCTCCAGTACTGAAGTATCCCTGTAGCTTTCTGTTTCATTACAAGGCCACAGACTTATCAGTCTCCCCTCGGTTATGTCATTTTTTTAATTAACGTGCTGTCTTGGGGTTTCAGTTTAATTTGAGCAAGTCCCCTTACCCTCTATTGCTTTGGAAGAAAAGGCCTGGCAATCATAAGAATATAAGATATAAAATACTGGGTCAGACCAAGGTCCATCAAGCCTAGTATCCTGTTTCCAACAGTGGCCAATCTAGGTCACAAGTACCTAGCAGTTTCCCCAAAAGACACAGGTTCCACAATGCTTGTATTGGGTCAAGCAGGGGATATTCTGGGTCCACTTTAATAATGGTTTATGGACCTTTCCTACCGGAGCTTGTACAAACCTTTTTTAAACTTGGCTACACTAACAGCTTTTACTAAATCCTCTGCTAGCAAATTCCAGAGTTTGATTACGCGTTGAGTGAAAAAATAGTTTCTCTTATTAGTCTTAAATAGGTTACCCTGTAGCTTCATTGCATGTCCCCTAGTCTTTCTATATTTTGATGGCGTAAACCAGGGGTCCCCAAACCTGTCCTGGAGGGCCACAATCCTGGCAGGTTTTTGGGATAGCCCTAATGAATATGCATGAGATATATATGCATTAGAGATATCCTCCCAACCTGACTGGTTTGTGGCCCTCCAGTACTGGATTGGGAGACCCCTGCCTTACACCTCTGTCATTTAAGATTGTGAGTGCGTAAGGTACAGATGTCCTAGACATCAAAAGGGTAGATAGACTTTGTCACATTCCTCCTCGCTTCTCACCACCACCAAAATGTTGTCTATTAGACAGGTTTGGGGACCCCTGGCGTAAACAATTGATCTATGTTTACCCGTTCCACTCCATTCATTAATTTACAGACCTCTATCATATCTCCCCTCAGCCGTCTCTTTTCCAGGTTGAAGAGCCCCAACCTTTTTAGCCTTTCTTCATTCCCTTTACCATTTTGATGGCTCTTCTCTGTACCTTTTCTAATAACACTATGGGGTATGTTTACTAAACTGCGGTAATCATGAATAACGCGCGTTATGTAACGTTAACGATCGTAAGCGCAGCATAACGCGTGTTATGTAACGTTAACGATCGTAAGCGCAGCATAACGCGTGTTATGCTGCGCTTACGATCGTTAACGTTACATAACGCGCGTTATGATGCGCTAACGATCATAAAGCCCCGCGGCGCGGTAAAACAACGCAGAAGGTGGAGAGAGGGCGGAGAGAAGGGGTCAGTGGGCGTAGAGTGGGCGGGGAGAGGCTCCCCTCACACTAACGCGCTGATTTTCAGGGCTGAATTCCAACGCGAATGAAAACCTGCCGTTAAAGGCACATTACAGGGGAGAGAAAACATTTCAGTGTCAGCAATGTACAGCCCAGGCAGGGAAACCAAAAAGAGTGATAAGTGTGATACATGTACACAGAACAAAAGGGCACAGAAACACTGAAAATGACCCCAACAAACTGGCAAAAAACAATAACCAAGCTGGCCAATAGTGGTATCAATGAGAAACATCAACCCCTCCCCCCCCCCCAAGTAAGCTCCATAGAACAGATATAAATCGCGGAAGGGCCTATACTCCGTCCCCATACAAAGTGAATGGGCCCACAGTGAAATAGCGCTGCTCAGGGTTTTCCCCACCATCGGACAGGGTTCCTATGGCGTGCACATGTCCCGCAACATCAGGGCGGGCATGTCGGAACGGCAACTGGACAGATGCCGGAGAAGGGGATACAGAGGGCCGCAGGCGGCACATGCGGTGGTGGAGCTGGGCCACAGTGCGGACTAGGGTGATGCCTAGATGGCCCATACGAATGCTGAAACAGCGGAGCAGCCAGACAGCAACTGCAGAAGGCCCAACATGGGCACGAGTGTGTTTCCCAAAGTGTCACAGGGGATAGTACCCAACAGCTACCCCCAAGGGCATGGAACATTGGCAGGCAGGGCTGGGGGGGAGCGTGGACGTCGATAAAGACACCCCTACCCCAGCACCTGCACCATAGGCAGCCGCCTACCTGCACACTGGATGGCCTGAGACTGCGCACCACCAGCTCCACCAGCAGAAGGGCATGTCAGCATGGTGGCTGAGGGATACTGGTGGTGGAGGGGGCAGTGGCAGCTGCCCAGAGCAGACTGTGGCCTAGCCCTGTGTAGGTGGGTGCCATGCACTGCAACAGACAGGCCCTGTCTGACCAACAGTCATGGTATCACCAGGGAATGCACCATCTCTGTGATAACATGGTGGTGCAGTGCACAAAACCAGTGTATTCAGAAGCAGAAGGTCACAGGTTCAAGTTCCAGCTGTGGTTTCCGCCAACCCAGTCCTCATATTTTACCCACTACTATAACGTGCTAATACAGACAGAACCTTTCTTGCAGATGACGTAAACATTCCCAAAACACCTACATTTTACCCTACAGAGCACAGACACCATAAACATGCGCATTACCTAGAACAGAGCCTCCCAAATGCAGTCCTGGAGGGCCAAACACCATTCCGGTTCCATGCTGCCTCTGATAAAGATGCCTGTGCTGCATTTCTATGCGCCACCCCCATGGTATGCAGATGTATCTCATGCATATTCATGAGGGACAGCATGAAAACCCGAACAGTGTTTGGCACCGCAGGACTGGAGTTGGGAACCTCTGCCGTAAAGCAGCAGCCAACAGGGGCAGACACACCCGCACCCACAGGCCCCATTATCCAAAGCCTCCTGGAGAGGCAGGACTTTGGGCTCTGCGTGCATCTCCCAATACTAGCACTTGCATACCTTAGTAATGCCACCCTAAACCTGGGAATATGGTACACATCTTTAAAGAGGTTGCTATGATTACTGGCAGATAGTAAGTCCTAGGTTAAGTACAATTATCTGAGTGAGCTGCATCATAGCAACCCTCCTGATGTCTGTGGAGTGTGCTATAGGTCTTGTGTCTGACAGTGTTTACCAACCTGGGGAGTGACTCCTACAGAATTGCGTACCATAGCCATGTCTGCACTGTGCCCAGGACTTGTGTGGTGGCCTGGGCTGCCCAACACCTCTATAGTTGCACAATGCTGGCATAGGTGTGGGGAGTGTGTGTCTGTCTATCCAGTGTGTGGTGGCTGCCAACACCCTCCACAGCCCACACTGCTAGCACTGTTGCCAGTATTGGCCTGCCAATGTGCATAATGAGGAGCAAGGTACCGTGGGAATAGCCTGGATAGGGTGGCTTGGCCTGGATGCATCTGCACACGGCATAGGGAAATGGCAATTGTAGTGCCTGGCCACCACCTGCACGGACAGGGTGGCCATAGCATGTCCTGCTGGGAGGTCACTCTCACCCTGACTGAGCAGTGACCATGGCATGGCTAGGTTCCCCCATAGTGCTTTATAGTATTTTTCTCATGTGATATTTATGGGCTTTCTTTTGGGGCCCAATCAGTGACTTATCTGCTTGGTGTGTATGCTGACATCCTTGTTCTGGGTACATGCATCTCCTCCAGGACCATGCACTATGGACTAGCTGGCAGACTGTCTGCAGCTAGTATGTGTCTTGCTGGAACACCTTGCAGGGTGCAGCGGCTGGAGGCTTGCTGCTGGAGAATATCAGATAAGGGTGGGGGGCAGCTGAGCATTTCCAGGCCTGCCATCTGTCTGCTATTGCGTTATGGCTGTGTACCGCTCTGTCTGTTCCCCAGCAGGACTGGGGTTGCTGGTCCCCTCTACTGCTGCCATTGCAGGGAGGTAGACTGTGGATCTATTGGTGGGTGATCCTGTTTCACACCCTGTGCCCCAGAGGGTGGGTTGTGTGGTGGTACATGATCTGCCCATGGGTCCATACACCCCCCCTTCACCGACAGCAGGTAACCATGGCACCAACACAGGATATGCACTATTCTGGGTGCATCATCGCCCATAAGGACTAGACATGACCGGGACAGACAGCAGGGCACAGATGTATCCTAGGTGTGTCTAACGGAACTACCTATCACACACTGATGGGGACCTGCAGCATGGCGTAGTTCAGCCATGAATGGTGCTGTGGACCTGGTGCTGGGCGCCCCACCTCAACCTTAGGGTGGGCACAGTACCCGCACAATGTGACTGTCTGTGGCTACTCTGTGGCAGTACCACACACGGTCTGTTCCCCCTACCTGGCCGAGGTGCTGTGGAGGTGCATACCCAATCTTGTGCCCATCTGTCGACTGCTGATTTGCATGTGCAGTGCATAATGGGTACGGGTGGGTTAACCCTATCCTGGTAACCACAGAATACAGTTTGTGTGGTGACGTGCAGTCCTGCAGCCAGCCAGGGCTTTTTTCACAGTCTTATAAGGTGTCCTATAGGGGACATTATAGGGTGCCTTGGCGGACAGTACACTTTATAATGTGCCCTATGGAGTGCGTTATGGGGTGCCTTATGCGGCACCTTAGGTTCTGCCACCGTGAGGGTGTGTTTGCTGGCAGCACAAATTAAAATACATGTCAAATGCCTCACCAATCACACCTTAACTGTAAAGGGTGCTGCCTCAGCCAGCCTTATACATTAGGCTCACTGGGGAATCGAACCCATGACCCCTGTACCATCAGTCAGTGTTGTAACCATTGTGCTACAGCTCTGTTGCTATGATTGCATGCCTGCGCGCCTTCTTAAGATTAACACGCAGTAACGTGCCCTGTAGCGCTCGTTCATTTATGGCGCCTTGTAACACGCGTTCTCGGCAACCATGTACCGCCCATGTCCTTATTTGGGATTTCTGTCTCTAATGCAGCTCCTAACGCGAATCGCACTAACGCAGTTTAGTAAACATACCCCTATATCCTTTTCAAGATACGGTGACCAGAACTGCACACAATATTCAAGGTGCAGTCGCACCATGGAACATACAGAGGCATAATATCCTTTGTTTTATTCTCCATTCCTTTCCTCATGATACCTGGCATTCTATTAGATCTCATGGCTACTGCTGCACACAGGCATGAGGGTTTTAACATTTTATCCATGATGACACCTAAATCTTTTTCCTGAATGGTGGTTCCTAATGTGGACCTTTGCATTGTGTAACCATAGTTTGGGTTTTTCTTTTCTAGGTGCATAACCTTTGCACTTGTCCACATTAAATTTCATCTGCCATTTGGATGCCCAGTCTTCCAATTTATCAAGATCCTCTTGCAATTTTCCACAATCCTCAGGGGTTTTAACAACTTAGGGATATTTTTACTAAACAGTCTAAATGTTACCGGCGCTAGTTGCAGCGTTAATGTGAAGAATGCCATATAAGGTAGTGGGCGGTCCGGAGGTAAGGTTGCAAGGAAACAGTATCGTGCGATAGAGGGTGACTTGGGTCATTAACGCATGGTAACCTTAAGTCCATGCCAGTGCTGTGCTAGAAGTTATAGAGATGTAGCCCACTGATTATGACAATGACTGTGGTAGCAAAGGTCATGAGTTCAATCCCACAGTGTTGCTATTTAATAAGGATGTCTGAGGGATTTCCTTTTAATTTGAATCAGTGCTGCCAGCAAAAACACCCTCACAGTACCATAACCTAAGGGGCCTCATAAGGCACCCTATAGGGCACCCCATAGGGCACATTATACAGTGCCCTGTCCGCCAAGGCACCTTATAATGTGCCCTATAGGGCGCTTATAGGGCACCTTAAGGTTATGACACTGTGAGTGTGGTTTTGCTGGCAGCACTGATGTAAGTGAAAAGGAATCCCCTCAGAGAACCTTATTAAAGAACACCACTGTGGGATTAAACCCATGACCTCTGCCTCCACAGTCATTGTAATAACCAGTGGGCTACATCTCTATAGCATCCAACACAGTGCTGGCTGGCTACAGAAAGACTGCAGATCACCGCACAAACTGTCTGCTGTGGTTACCAGGATAGGGTATACTCATCCGTACCCATGATGCACTGCACATGCAGATCAGCAGTCTACATCTGATCACAAGATGGGGTATGCGCCTCCACAGCACCTCGGACTGGTAGGGGGAACTGACCGTGTGTGTTACTGGCAAAGAGTATCTACAGACCGTGACATTGTGCGGTTCCTATGCTCACCCTGAGGGTGAGGTGGGGCGCCCAGCATCAGGTCCACAGCTCCTGGATTGGCTGAGATAGGCTGTGCTGCAGGTCCTTATCAGTGCCAGTGTGTGACAGTTAGTCTTTGCAGACACACCTATAATACATCTCTGTCCATCTGTATTTCCCAGTCACATCTAGCCCTTGTGGACTATGATGCACTCAGAATAGTCCACAGTGCATAACCTGTGTGATTGCCATGGTCACATATTATAAAAGAAGGGTATTGTGTGGATCCAAAAGCAGATTACGTAGCACCGCCCTCTCTGGGTCAGGGTGGGGGACAGAATCTCCCACCAACAGATCCATATGCTACATCGGAGGCATTAGAGGGGAACACCACCCCAGTCCTGCTGGGGAATAGGCACCCACCAGGGCAGTCAATGTAGATCTGTATGTATTTCATAGGACACTGGCAGACAAGCAGTAGGCCAGGAAAAGCTCAGCTGCTACCCACCACAATCTGACATTCACCAGCAGAGAGCAAAGTCAGTCTCCACCCATTGCACTCTGTAAGGTGTTCCAGTCATACACAGACTAACTGCAGAGAGTCTGCTAGCTAATACATAGTGCATGTTCCTGGAGAAACTGTGTGCCCACAAAGGTGGGATGGACACACACACACACCAAGCAGGTATGTCAGTGATTGGGCCCCCAAAACAGGAGACTCATAGATATTACTTGAGAGAAACCCAGTATAGCACTATGTGGGAACCTGGCCATGCCATGGTTGCAGCTCAGTCAGGGTGAGCATGACCTCCCAGCATGACATGCTGTGGTCACCCTGTCTATGCAGGTGGTGGTTGGGCACTGCAATCTCCCAGCAATTGCCATATGCCCTGTGCAGATGCATCCTGCCCAGACCGACATGTCCGGCCGATACACACAATACCTTGCTCCTCAATATGCACATTGGCAGGCTAACACTGGAAACAGTGCAAGCATTGGGGGCTCAGTAAGGTGTAGGCAGCCACAAAACACTGGATAGACATACACACACTCCCACATCTATTTCAGCATTGTGCAAAGCTATGGGTGGTTGGCAGCCTTGGCCGCTGTACCAGTCCTGAGCACAGTGCAGGCATTGCTAAGGTATGCAGGTGCTAGTATTGGTAGCTGCTGCTCCGTGCAGGGCCCAAGAGCCTGACTCTCCATGAGGCTTTGGATAGTGGAGCCTGTGGCTGTGGGTGTCTGTGCCCTTGTTGGCCGGTGCTCTAGGGAATGCACATGTTTATGGTGCATGTGCTCTGTAGGGTAAAATATAGGACCATTGTCTGCAGGGGCCACAGCTGGGACTTGAACCTGTGACCTTCTGCCCCTGAACACACTGGCTGTGTATACTGCACCAAACTGTTGCCACAGAGGTAGGTCAGTCCCTGGGGATACCATTACTGTTCTTCAGACAGCCCTTGTCTGTTGCACTGCATGCCACCCACCTAAACAGGGCTTGACCTTGGTCTGCTGTGGGCAGCTGCCACTGCCCCCTCCACCACCAGCACCCCTTCCCCACCATGCTGACATGCCCTTATGCCGGTGGTGCTGGTGGTGTGCAGTCCCAGGCCATCCAGTGTGCCTGTAGGCGGCTGCCTATGGTTTGGGATCTGGGGTAGGGGTGCCTACATAGACATCTATGCTTCCCCCCGACACCGCCTGTCAATGTTATGTGCCCTTTGGGGTACCTGCTGGTTACTGTCCCCTGGGACACTGTGGGGCACACACTTGTGGGCATGTTTGACCGTAGTCAGTTGCTGGCTTGCTGATTTGCAGTTTCTGTGTTCCTATGTGCCACCTAGGCATCTGACTAGTACACCCTGTGCCCCATATGCCCCACTGCATGTCCCGCCTGCAGCCCCCTGTACCCCATTTGCAGCCTCACCGTAGTGCCCTTTCGTACTTGGGCACTATGCTGTTGCCACATGTATCACTACTATCACTTTTCATGGTTTCTCTGCCTTTGCTGTACATTGCTGACTGAACTGGTTTCTCTCTCCTGCAAATGTGCCTCTAGCGCGAGGTTTTCATTTGTGGTGATGTTCAGCCCTTCAGTTCTCTGTTTTAGTGTAGCAGGAGCCTCTCCCTGCCCACTCTCCACCCATTGACCCCTTCTCTTCGCCCTCTGGGGAGCCTTACTCCACCCTCTGTGTGCCTTAACGCTGCAGGAGACGTGTTCACGTGAAACGTCATGCTATCGCGTGATAATGTTATTTTATCGCGCGCAAACTGCGCCGCTGCAACATTATCGCTGTTTAGTAAACATACCCCTTAGAATAGTTTTGTGTCGTCTGCAAATTTGATAACCTCACTCTTTATTCCCATTTCCAGGTCTTTTATGAATATGTTAAAAAGCAGCGGACCTAGCACACATCCCTGGGGTACTCCATTATTCACCTTTCTCCATTGGGAAAATTGGCCATTTAGCCCTACCCTCTGCCTTCTATCTCTTAACCAGTTCCTGATCCACAATAGTACATTGCCTCCTATCCCATGACTTTTTAATTTTGCCAAAAGTCTCTGATGAGGGACCTTGTCAAAGGCTTTCTGAAAGTCGAGATACACTATATCAACTGACTCACCTTTGTCTACCTATTTATTCACACCTTCAAAAAAACATAACAGATTAGTAAAACAAGACCTTCCTTGGCTAAAGCCATGTTGGCTGTCTCCCATTAAGCCATGACTATCTACATGTTCAGTAATTTTGTTCTCTATGATGGTTTCTACCATTTTTCCTGGTACTGATGTCAGGTTCACCAGTCTGTAGTTTCCCGGATCACCCATGGAACCATTTTTAAAAATTGGTGTTACATTGGCGATCCTCCAATCTTCAGGTATTACAGATAATTTTAATGATAGTTCACAGATTACTAATAGTAGGTCTGCAATCTCATATTTCAGTTCTTTCATCACACTTGTATGTATACCATCTGGTCCAGGTGATTTGCTACTCTTCAGTTTATCAAATAGTTGTAATACATCTTCCCAGTGTATTGATATTTCTTTCAATTCTTCCACAGCATCTCCTTTAAATACCATTTCAATCATGGGTAACATTCCTACATCTCCTCAGTAAAGACCGAAGCAATGAATTCATTCAGTCTCTCCACTATGGCCTTGTCCCCTCTTAGTCTTCCTTTTGAAAGTTAAAAGATAGTACCATGGATTTTCTTACCCTCCCTCCTCCATGTATTAAATCAACACGATCATGCTATGATCACTATTGCCAAAGGGCCCCAACACTCTTATCTCTTGAACCATATCTTGTGTTCCACTAAGGACTAGGTCCAAAATGGCTTCCCCTCTGGTCGATTCATGAACCTGCTGCTCCAGGAAGCAGTCATTTATATTACCTAGAAACTTTGGGGGATCTTTACTAAAGTGCGGTAATCGTGATTAACGCGCGTAAAGTACGTTTAACGATCGTTAGCACGTCCGAACATGCGTTCTGACGTGCTAACGATCGTTAAACGTACTTTACGCGCGTTAACCGCAGTTAACGATCGTAAACCTCCGCGGCGCGTTAAAACAGCGCAGAAGGTGGAGAGTGGGCGGAGAGAAGGGGTCAATGGGCGGAGAGTGGGCGGGGAGAGGCTCCCCTCATACTAACACGCTGAATTTCTGAGCTCAATTCCAACGCGAATGAAAACCTGTCGTTAAAGGCATTTAAAGGGAAGAGAAACCATTTCCGTCAGCAATATACAGAAAAACCGGGGAAACCCACAAAACGTGAGCAGTGTGATACATGTGCACAGAACAACATTTCACATAAAACGTTAAAAATGACCACAAGAAACATTTTAAAAAGCATAATTCAGCTGGGCAACAGTGATAGCAATGGGCAACAAGGAACAACACTCCCTGGAAAGCACCAAATAAAAAAGAAATGATGTGTGGAAGGGTCTACGCTCCGCAGACCCTTTCAAAGATCATTTCATTGTAATGAAGCTGTCCTGGGAGTGTTGTGTAATGTTGCCCAATGATATCATTGTTTCCCAGCTTGGTTATGGGTGTGTGCCCCTTTTCTGAGGTCTTTTCTGAGGTTTATGTGCACCTTTGTCTGCATACAAGGCAAATGTGGCCACAGTAAACCTGTTGCAGAGCAGGGTTTCTGACTCGTCAGGCCGGTTTAACTAACGCCAGGGACTACACTGTCTCTGTGGCCACAGTGTGGTGCAACAGACACAGCCAGTGCCTGTAAGACCAGAGGATCAACAGGTTCAAATCCCAGCTGGGGCTCCTGCCAACCCAGTCCCCATAATTTTACCCACCACTAAACAGTGATAGTAAAGACACTCTTTTATTGCAGAGAACATACGCATGGCCTATATTTTACTACACCAAACACAGACACCAGAAACAGGCACATTACCTAAAGCAGAGTCCCGCAAATGCAGTCCTGGAGGGCCCCCACACCATTCCGGCTTCATGCTGCCTCTAATAAAGATGCCTGTGCTGCATAGCTATGCACCACCCCCATGGTATGCAGATGTAGCTCATGCATATTTATGAGGGACAGCATGAAAACCCGAACAGTGTTTGGAACACCAGGACTGGAGTTGGGGAACTCTGCCGTAAAGCAGCAGCCAACAGGGCCACACACCCACCCACAGGCCCCATTGGCCAATGCCTCCTGGAGAGGCAAGACATTGGGCCATGCCTGTATCTCCCAATACTAGCAGTTGCATACCTTAGCAATGCCACCCTACACCTGGGTATATGGTACAGAGCTATCAAACGTTCCCTATGATAACTGGCAGATATCAATTCCTACGTTAAGCACATTTTGCTCATTGAGCTCCACCATAACAATCATTCTGATGTCTGACAGTGTTCACCACCCTGGGGAGTGACCCCCCAACAGCCTTGTGTACCATATCCATGCCTGTACTATGCCCATGACTGGTGTGGTGGGTATGGCTGCTGACCACCTCTATAGTAGCACAATGCTGGCATAGGTGTGGGGGTGGCTGTCTGTCTATCCAGTGTGTGGTGGCTGCAAACACCTTCCACAGTCCACACTGCCAGCAATGTCGCCAGTATTGGGCTGCCAATGTGCATAATGAGGAGCAAGGTACTATGGGTATAGGCCGGACAGGGTGGCCTGGCCAGGGTGCATCTGCACAGGGCATAGGGCAGTGACAGGCACATTGTAGTGCCCGGCCACCACCTACACAGACAGGGTGACCTCAGTATATCCTGCTGAGAGATCACTCTCACCCTGACTGTGCAGTGACCACAGCATGGCTAGGCACTCCCATGGTGCTGTCTAGTATTTCTTTCATATGATAAATATGGGTTTCCTTTTGGGGCCTAGTCACTGATGTATCTGCTTGCTGTGTCTGTTGACATCCCAGTTCTGGGTGCAGGTATCTCCACTGGGCACTACCAGACTGTTTGCAGCTGGTAGGTGCAGTGGCTGATGGCTTGCACCAGGGGAATATCAGATAGTGGTGGGGTGCAGCATACCATATCCAGGCCTAATGTCTGTCTGCTATTGTGTTATGGATGTGTACAGAGCTGCATTTGACTGCCCTGTGGGGTGTCTGTTCCTCAGCAGGACTGGGGTTGATGTTCCCCTCTACTGCTACCTTTGCAGGGAGGTAGACTGTGGATCTTTTGATAGGAGACCCTGTTTGCCACCCTCAGCCATGGGGGAGGGGGGGGGGGGCTACACCTGACTGATATAGACAGAGATGTCCTACAGAACCTACCTATCTCACACAGTAACACTGCTTTGGACCTGGTGCTGGGCGCCTCACTGCACCCTCAGGGTGAGCACAGTACCCGCACAATGTGACGGTGTGTAACTACTCTGTGCCAGTACAACACACGGTCAGTACCCCCTACCAGGCCGAGGTGCCGTGGGGGTGCACATGGTCACTTCCCCCTACCAGGCCGAGGTGCTGTGGGGGTGCATTCCCCATGGTGTGTATCTGTGGATGCTGATTTGCATGTGCAGTGCATCATGGGTGTGACTGGCACAATCCAACCCTGTGAAACCCCAGCACCTGCTCACAGGCTCTGATAAACCATAGGCCATCACACGTACATCTGCTAGCATAATGCATAGGTGCAAGACAGCCTACAGAGTCTGTAAAATAAGATGCCCACACTGGTAAAAACACACGTACCCACGCACGTAAAAACACACGTACCTACGCACGTAACATCACATGTACCCACGCACGATTGTACGCGCGCAGCTACGCACGGGGCTACGCACGTACCAACGTACGTGGCTAGGCACACTCCGAGGGTGTTTTTCTGACACCAATACTCAGCGTAACGAAAAACATGCCTCCTCTTTCCCTCTGTAATGTACAGGGTGATGCCTGAGACAGCCTTCTGCATTAGGCACACTGGGGACTCGAACCCATGCTGCCTGTAACAGCGCTCAGTACCGTAACCATTGTGCTACAGCTCTGTTTCAGTGCTTTGTGTCTGTACGTCTTACGTTTAACGCGCAGTGATGTGCCACGGCGCCCGGTAACGCTCGTTAATTTTTTTAACGCGCGTTAGTGGTGACGATGTACCGCCCATGTCCTTATTTGGGGTTTCTGTTACTACCGCGGCTCCTAACGCGAATTGCACTAACGCAGTTTAGTAAACATACCCCTTTATCTCCCTAGCATGTCCTGCCATGACACTGACCCATTCGATACCGGGGTAATTGAAATCACCCTTTATTATTACTGTGCTGTAATTTTTGTTAGCATCCCTGATTTATTTGAGCATTTCATCATCCATTTGTTCATTTTGACCCAGCAGTTGATAGTACACCCCCGCTGCCATCGCCTACTCCTTCTCCTTTTTACATGGAATTTCAATCCATAGAGATTCTACAGTGAATTTTCTTTCCTGAAAAACTTTAATCCTTTGTCACTATAAAACCCCCATCTTGCTGCTGGACTGCTGTCTGTATCTTAGTTTTAAGGCTGTGTTTAGGTATTTAATTTCTTTACTTACTAAGGGTTGCTGGGGATACTTATACTAATAAAACTATACCTAATACGTTGAATGTACTTTGTTCACCTGAGGCTTAATTAATCTCAGGTCCTTAATGTATGCCTGATGAGGATAAACATCTGCACCTGAGAGTGAATATGGCACCTCCTTTCCTTAAAGAGGTGTAAGCACGTATAAAGCTACGATTATCCCAGGGGTTGGTGGGTGTCAGGGAGGGAGGGAGGGACGTAAAGAAGACTTATTAAAAACTGGCTGCTGCACAGTACCCTGTCCTGTGCTTCTAAGGTAATCTGTGACCACTTTCCTGGGTGATTCACACAACCCTTGCTTGGATTGAGGGAGTCTTGGGTTTTAATTTTAACCAGAAAGCTCTCAGCTGTGTTTTAAATTTAAACTGAAAGCTCTTTGCTGCTACTAGGTCCTGACTGAGTATTACATTTAAACTAGAAGCTCTCTGCTGGGTTTTAAACTTAAACTGAAAGCTACCTTTTGTGTTTTTAATTTAACTAATAGCTCTTTGCTAATACTAGGCCCTGACTGATTTAACAAATACACTGGATTTACAGATTAATCAGCTTTAATCTAAAGAATTCATTTTGCACCAAGATTTAGAAAAAATCCCAGACGTATATACTTACAATTGCAGATCTCTCTCCAGAAGTAGCAGTCCCTTTTTGTAGTCCTTCAAGACTTCTGGTCATACCTTGCCAAGAAAACCCAAGGGCTGCTGGGTCACCAGGAGTCACAGAACTATAGAAACATGATGGCAGAAAAAGACCACATGGCCTGTCTAGTCTGCCTTCCATATCAACCACTGCAACAGTCCCCTTTATTCCTTTAGAGATCCTCTTTGTTTGTCCCATGACTTTTTGAATTCAGACACTGTACTCATCTCTACCTCCTCCATTGAGAGACTATTCCACAGATCTACCACTCTTTCCATAAAGAAATATTTCCACATATTACTCCTGAATCTATTCCCTTTCACCCTCATCCTATGTCCCTTCATAGCAGAGCTTGCTTTCGGTCTAAAGAGGCTCTCCTCCTTTGCATTTATGCCACAGAGTTATTTAAACGTCTCAATCATATCACCTCTATCCCAACTTTCCATTAAAGTATACATATTAAGATCCTTAGGTCTGTCCTCATATGCTTTATAGTGAAGACCACTAACCATTTTAGTAGTCACCCTCTGTACTGACTCCAACCTGTTTATATCCTTTGAAGGTGCAGTCTCCAGAATTGCACACAATACTCCAAATGAGAACATAAGAACATAAGACATGCCATACTGCGTCAAACCGAGGTCCATCAAGCCCAGTATCCTGTTTCCAACAGTGGCCAATCTAGGTTATACGTACCTAGCAATATCCCCAAAAGACACAGGTTCCACAATGCTTGTACTGGGTCAAGCATTGATATCCTGGGTCCCTTTTTAATAGTGGTTTATGGACCTTTCCTCCAGGAACTTGTCCAAACCTTTTTTAAACCCAGCTATACTAACAGCCCTTACTGGTCACAAAGTCTTATACAGAGGCACTATCACCTCCTTTCTTCTGCTGGCCATTCCTCTCCCTATGTACCCAAGCATCCTTCTAGCCTTTGCTGTTGCCGTTTCTACCTGTTTAGCTACTTTAAGATCATCAGACACAATCACGCCTAGATCCCGCTATTCTTTTGTGGACAGAAGTACTTTACCCCCTATAGTATATCACTCCCTTGGATTGCTGCAGCCCAAATGCATGACCTTGCATTTTTTAACATTAAATCTCAGCTGCCAAGTTCTAGACCATTCTTCAAACTTACCTATATCCCTCATCATGTTATCTACACCTTCCTGAGTGTCTACTCTATTGCAGATTTTGGTATCATCCACAAAGAGGCAAACCTTACCCCACAGCTCTTCCGCAATATCACTAACAAAGATGTTAAAAAGAATCCAACCAAGGACAGGTTCCTGGGGCATACCACTAGTAACCTCCTTCTCCTCAGATTGATCCCCATTTACTGGTACCCTTTGTGGCCTCCCACACTACCAGTTTCTAACCCAAGCAGTAATTTTAGGGTCCATCCCTAGGGTGTTCATTTTGTTTATAAGTCGCCTGTGCAGAACGGTGTCAAAGGCTTTACGGAAATCAAAATATACCACATCTAGGGCTCTCCCTTGGTCTAACTCCCTTGTCATCAGTTAAAGAAATCAATCAGATTTGTCTGACAAGACCTGCCTCTGGTGAATCCATGCTGCCTCGGATCCTGTAATGGACTCCAGAAATCTCACTATTTTCTTTTCAGCAGCGCTTCCAATAATTTACTCACCACCGAAGTTAAACTAACTGGCCTGTAGTTTTCAACTACATCCTTACTTCAGTTTTTGTGTAAAGGGATCACATGTGCCTCTCCCCAGTCCTTTGGCACCACTTCCGACTCCGAGGCATTGAAAATGTCAGTCAGTGGAGCTGCAAGAACGTCCCCAAGTTCCATCAGTATTCTAGGGTGTATCCCATCCAGTCCCATCGCTTTGTCTACTTTAAGTTTAGCTAGTTTCTCATGAATACTGTCTTCTGAAAATTGTTCATGATGCCCCTTGCTTCTGTTCCTGTTTGTGTGTGTTTTCTGAGGTCCTGCTCCTGGTTCTTCATCTGTGAACACAGAACAGAAATATTTGTTAAGCAATTCTGCTTTATCCTCATCAGCTTCTGCATATTCCTCCCCTTCACCTTTCAGTGTGACAATACCACTTTTGCCCTTCCTCTTCTCACTAACATATCTGAAATATATCTTATCCCCCCATTTGTGCCAAGTCAGCATTGACTTGATGACACTTAAAAAAATTCTCTTTCCTACTACTACTACTGAACATTTTATAGCGCTATAAGATGAATGCAGTGCTGCACAGACACATGTAAAAGATCGTCCTGGCTCATCAGAGCTTAGAGTTTAGTAAGAGAGACAACACAATAGCTGTAGACATTGGGATACATCTAGGGGGAATGGTAAGGAAACACAAAGGAGATCAGATGAGTCAAGATCCGAAAACAGCAGCGAAGAGGTGATTTTTCAGCTTGGATTTGAAAAGGATCGGAGAAGGCACCTGACATACAGACTCAGGTAATTTGTTCCAGGCATAAGGGGCAGCAAGGTGAAAGGAGAAAATTCTGGAGTTAGCAGTAGAAGATAAGGGCACAGATAGAAGTGATTTGCCAGAAGAGCGGAGTTCCCGAGGAGGGGGGTAGAGAGAGATAAGAGAAGAAAGGTAGTGAGAAACTGCAGAGTGAATGCACATAGGTCAGCAGTTGGTGGTCCTTTTTTCTGTACTCGGTGATAGTCTATCTATGCTCAAGATGTGTGACTGAGGCCAAATATTCTGTAAGCAATGAGTTTCTATATAAGAATCTGTAGTAATCTGGCTTGTTTAGTGTTCTGATAGGTTTACAAATTTTCTAGGACTCAAAGCAATATTTATCGTGCTGCCCTTTTCTAGATGGATTCCTTGTGGGAGCTTTGGACTTTAGTGCTGTTATGGAATGATAGATTTGCTCTATAGACCCTGTCTGTGGATATCACTTTTTCTTTTTGTTTCCTATGTGGCGTCAACAGTCAGATGATGGAGAGGGTACTGGAATATGGATAATCTTTTAAGTTTGCAGTTTTGTGTTCTCAGTGCTGTAGATTGGTCTTAAATTTCAAATATTTTCTCGGCTCAGATTCAAGGAAATCTCAAACGTTAAGGGAACATCTCAGTTTAAATTTCTCTTGTGGCCTGACAGCTTCACTGTTGCTGATTTCTGGGCTTTTCCAATGCTGCCAAATTCAAATATGGGGTGTGCTCAGGAGCCATCACCACACAGCCGGCCCGATCAGAGAAGCAGAAGGTAGCGGAAAAGGTGAGCTCCTCCCTGTTCCCCACTGCCAGACCAATCAAGCTGCTGCCATTGCCAAATTCAAGTACAGGGCATGCTCAGATGCACCTTGTCAGACGGCTGCCTGGGTGAGAATGTTCACAGTCTTGGCAAAAGCATATCTCTATATGATTTGCAAGGATTTGTGGGTAATGTAGTCCATTCATTCCAGACACAGCCGTGAACAATAATTAATTATACTTGCTCAAGGGTAAAGCAAATAAGGTTTTTATTTATGAGGTTTTCTCCCAACACAGATAATGCTTGGTAGCACAGAACTCAGGATACTTGCTTGCAGTTTTAAAGTTAGGAAAACAAAATCAGGAAAAAAACAACATCTGAACTGGTCAGGTAATTAAAGCAAAGGATTAAAGACCTGGTTGGCAACAAACTGGTCTTTCTTGTAGGCTTTAGCAAATAATGTCTTAGCAATGCAGTAAGCAACCAAATAAACCCACAAAGTAGGAAAACTGTTCTTTTCTTCAGGTTAACTTCTTATATCTTTACATATAACTTCAGAAGTGATTCCCTTAGAGCACACAAGCAATTAGGTAAGCTCAATTGCTAGCAATCACCCAGCTGAAACCCCTTAGCTGGCTTGCTTTCACTGTGTAGCTCAAAATCTTACTCAGGAGGTTTTCTGAGTAGATTAAAGAACGTTGGTATTTCTTTGTGATGGTTGTTGTACTTTATAACAGAAAACTACCATTTGAGTTTAGACAGAGAGCAGTCCATATATTCACATTCTGGTTCTAAGACCTCTCCCCTTTCTTCAATAATCATGGGTTCAATATCTTGGCTTGGCACAAAGGAATTTCTCAATGGAGCACTACCAGGAGAATAATCATTTCCCTGCTTCCTTTCAAAGCAATAGCTAGGGCATAGATCAGTGTTCATACCTGAGCTTCCGTTGCTGTTAGAGTTCCCCTTTAAATAGCCCGGCCAATATGTAGTCCAGTTTCTGTGTCCAGCCTTCCAATCTAGATCCCTGGACACTGGATCTCTCTTCACATACCTTCTGGCATGGGTCTCAGGGTCCCTTCCACGTGCAGCTGTTTCCCTCACAGGTGCCGTCTGGAGATTCCTGGCTCTGCAATACCACTCCTCTGGTTTCCCCCAGTCCAATGGTGTATGCTGACCTCTTGTCTGTCTCCCAGTATACGTACTGTGCTGGACTCCTGTAGACTTCCCAGAGGCTTTTCTCTTCCTTCTTTTAAAGGGCTTCTTGCTCTCTCTGTCCGTCCGTTCTGACCTCTGCTTCTGATGAGAATGAAGATCAGGATCCCGTGGATGATCAAGATACCAATGATCATGACATCCCAGCTCTGGATGATTCTCTGTAGAATAGACTCTATCTTTATTCTGCCTTGATGAGTGCTCCACCTTAGCACAGCACAGCTGTGCTGAATCAGGCCTTGCCCTTTGAGATGAGTGTTCCATCCTAGCACAGCGCAGCTGTGCTGAATCAAGCCCTGCCCTTTGCAATGAGTGCTTGGGGATTACCTCATAGCCCTTTTGATTGAACACACGTTTTCTCACTTCAGCTCCTCTCATGGCTGTTGGAAACCTGGTGCATTCTGGGACTGGTAGTCTTTTATGGCAAAATTCTGTTTTCTCATTTCTACCAGCACTGACAGGTTGCTTGTTCAGAGACACTTCACCTTTTCTATAGCCCCTTCCTGAGCTATGATAAGCTTCCTTATCACAACCTGCACCTGAAGGCCTCACCAGAGAGCCCTATGGCATGGCCCTTAGGCATGGACCAGAACAACACAACCCTAACAAAGACCTCCTGATCACAGCTGAAGACCCCTGCAGCAACCACTGTGTCCCAAAATCTGCCACTGAGGATGCTACAACCTAGGACTTCTGTCTTTTCAACTGAAGAATTAAAATTAACAGCAGACACAGCATCACAAACCCCGGTAAGCTGATAAAGCACCACAACCAACACTTCACCAGTTAGCAGCCTCAACAGTCACCTATAACCAATCTCAAACAGCACAAATAGGGAACTTCCCTTCCAGTAGCTTCCAAGAAGTAAGCCTCTGCAAACTCAGCTTACAACCCTCACCACTTTCAACCAACCACACTAGATCCGATCCAATATACACACCACAGGATATCCCACAACAGCCTTCTCTCACTCTATCCCAACATGCCTAGGCTCCCTGCACTTCTTGGCATCCTCATCCTTACTCTACACACTCCTACACACTTTTTCACATTTACCACTCCTTCCTTCATTCCCATCATACACCAACCATACCACAATCAACATCTAGCCAGTTTCCATTCATGCCATCCCACCAGACCCCAACCACACACTTCCTACTCAAACACACAAATATGCCCTCATCAACACACATTCTATCCGCAACAAGATCCCCATCCTGGTTAACTACATCAAAAACAACTGCCCAGGCATATTGTGAATCATGGAATCTTGGTTAGACAAATGCGATACAGTCCTTCTAAACCAACTGGCCATCCCATCCTACCAACTCTTTAGCCACCCTAGGGCTTCCAAAAGAGGTGGAGGTGTACTCATAATCACCAAACAGGACCTCAAATTCAAAACCATCAACTCTGGCTCCACCAATGAAATGGACCTCATCACTACTCCAATACCCACCTGTCAATCTGCCTCACATACAGATCCTCAACAGCAAATACCTACAACCTCTCTCCCATCATCAAGGAACAAATGGTTCATACTTCTGGGAGACATCAACTTACCCTCCTTACCCAGTAAACTCTCATCACCTT
Source organism: Ichthyophis bannanicus (assembly GCA_033557465.1). NCBI lineage: Eukaryota > Metazoa > Chordata > Amphibia > Gymnophiona > Ichthyophiidae > Ichthyophis > Ichthyophis bannanicus. Next base: position 964,115,841 of record CM066034.1, on the reverse strand, counting down.
TCCTACAAGAAATGGAAGCTCTCAACTCAAGCAAATAATCTCACAATCAACTCACTCCAGAGAAGGAACCCTTGACTTAATCTTCACTTTGGCCACACCAGCATCTATAACACAGAATACACCAGTGCCCTAGTCTGATCATAATCTGCTTACATTTTTCCTGCCAAGCCTCCCTAACTCGGCCATCCAATGCACATTCTCATCACACCCACACAGATTTTGAACCTACAACAAAGAGACATTCACCACTTCCATTCTACCTAATCAACATAATGAACCAGACAACATCAACTACTTAATAAATGAATGGAGCCACTGCATCTCCTCGTACGCCACCATGACCAAAGGTACAACCAGGACTCTAAGATCCAACCAAACTCAAACTCAAGGCTCTCAAGTACAAGCTTAGATGACTCAAACATAAGTAGAGGCATCACAAGGATGCACTTTCCCACCATGCATACACCTCTGCACAGTCAGAATACTGCTTCTCACCAACCTGAAGAAGAAGGAATACCACACCAATCTGATCAGATCCTTCTTCAACAAACCTAGAGAGCTCTTCAGTACAGGAAAGCATTGGTGGTTCAGTGGTAGCATTCTTGCCTGCCCCATGGGAGGCCCAGGTTTGATTCCCAGTCAATGCCGCCCATTTAGGAAAAGTCCATAAACCACTATTAAAGGGGACCCAGGAATCCACTGCTTGCTCCACTACAAGCATTGTGGAACCTGTGTCTTTTGGGGACGCTGCTAGGTACTTGTGACCTAGATTGGCCACTGTTGGAACCAGGATACTGGGCTTGATGGACCTTGGTCTGACCTAGTATGGCATATCTTATGTTCTTATAGCATTACAGCTCCTGAAAGACCCCAACACAACCAAATCGGATGCACTCTTTCCCCAGCGGACATGGCACGATTCCTTCAGTCTAAGCAATCCTCCACCACCAGAACTTCCTGGGTCATCAAAGATGCATCCAAAGACACAAGTCCTCTTTCAGTCTGTTCTCACTATCCCAAGTTGAAGACATCATCACAAACCTCAACTGCACCACTTCCCCTCTTGACCCCTGCCCCTTCTCCTGGATCAAAATGTCCAAGAAAGTGCTCTCACCAACCATTCTGTGCATTACCCAAAACTCACTATCCTCGGGTTATATGCCAATCACCCTTAATCATGCTTCCATCAGACCCCATCTAAAAAACCCTACAGCCAACCACTCTCACCAGCTTCTTACAGACCTATCTCCAGTATCCCCTCTCTCACCAAAATGGATTTCAAAATGGCCAGTAGGATGGAGCCAGCCTTAAAGAAGTGTTGTACTCCTAAACAGGTTGAAAATGGGCTGAATTTTAAAATGTTTAATTAAAGATTTAAAGTGAATAAACAAATTGGTCAATGATTGGGAAGCCCTGTAAGGGCATTTTTTAAACTTTAGAGTGTAAAATCTGAGTTCTGCAGCCTTTTGTGGAAAGGGGGCCTAGCTTCAGCTAAAAAATTGGCCGTGGCCATTTTGAAATCCTCCAGTTGCCTGCCCTCTCTCTATCTAGAGCTTTTTATTTACCTGGGTTATCAAGGAAAGAGGTGGAAGGAGTAGTATTTGAACAGATGACATTCAAAATTTCAGAGCTGATTGTCTTTCTGGAAGGTTCAGTCACGGGACAGATTCCCACTGCTACCCTTTTGATTACTTCTGCCTTAGACTGAGATAGGGACTGGCTGATGAACATGTTCTTTAGAGCAAGGCAGAACCAGTTTATAGACTGTTTTGGCTTTTGATAGTGGGATTCAGGTGAGGGAAGTCTGCCAACCCCGAACATATACTTCATTGGATTTAAAAAAGTTTATTTATCCTGCAAATAGCAGTGATTTCCCTGAAGGGTGCTGCACTCTAGAAACTGGGGAAAGGCATCAGAGCATGAGATGGTTTAAAACATAAGTAATCCTGTGTTCTAAGGCTTTAGCCAGTCTGTTTTAAGGTTAAAATCTAAGCAATCAATGTCCCTGTTTAATGTATAATACCAAGTTTAAGTTACAATGTAAACCGCTATGTCTGAAATGATAAAGTAGTATTAAAAACTGTTAAATAAATAAATAAAAAGTGCAGTTTTAATGAAAAGCTAGTCCCGGCTCTATAGCTAGTCCCAACTCCACTTCTGCTATCTATCAACAGAAAGCACCGAAGAAGTTGACATCCTCACCATCACCAATAAACAGCTTCCATTTGCCTGACCTACAGAACCCCAACCACTTCCACTACTGATCTATCTAACCTTATAGAAAAAATCATAGAAAACACCAGCTCAGCAAAAGACATCCTTATCCTAGGGGATTTCAACTTACCATCAGCACAACCTGGACATGCCACAGTCTTCCTAGATGTCATGACAGCAATTGACTTCAAACAGCTCGTCCAATCCCCCATACACAACAAAGGCAACAGACTAGACCTCATCTTCACCAACACCCAAACAAAGAATGTAAGAACTCCACATACAATACAATATCACCCTATGCCCTGGTCAGATCACAACCTGATCACATTCTCCCTACCCATCAACATCCCAAGCAACCCTGCTGCCCAGCAACCAACAAGCAGAAGATTCAAGAGTTTTCACAAAGAAACCTTCCTTAAGGAAATACTCCCTTCATTGGAAACTGAAACAAAGGACCCAAACACATTAATAACCAAATGTAATAACACCATTGGAAGAGCTGTGATAATAAAAAGTTATACAACAAGCAAGCCACAGAAGTTGTCTGATACACCCCCAAACTCAGAAGAATCAAAACATAACTCAGAAAACTAGAATGGAAATGGGCAAATCCACCCTCACAACTGACAAAGACCTGTATATGGGCCTGATGGACACCTAGCAAAGAGAAACAGACAATACCAAGAGGGCATACCACACAAAGCTTATCATTAACTCCATGAAGAGAACCATTTGATATCATTAACCAACTAACCAAACTCCTCTCCAGTGCCTCCATGGACCTTAACATAAGCCCGCGGCAACTAGCAAGCCAATACAAACAACTCCAGCCACGGCCTAACCTCACCCCCACCACACACTCTCCCAACCAACTCCCCCACACCACACCATGGCAGTTTTGACCCCAATAGCAAGGACAACATCAACACCATCATTACTTCACTCAATACCACAACATCCCCCCTTGATCCATGCCCAGTCACCTGGATGAAATCTACAAAACAGGATCTAAGCCTAATACTCACAAAACTGACCCAATCCATACTACAAAAGGGAAAAATGCCCAATGACCTGAAACTGTCCTCAATTTGTCCCACCTTCAAAAGATCAGACCTCGACCTGATGGACCCAGCCTCCTATAGACCCATTGCTAGCCTTCCATTCCTTATGAAAATTTTTGAAAAAGCCATCTAGCAACAGCTTCAAGAACCTATCATCAAGAACTCCCTCCTTGACTCCCAGCAACATGGATTCTGTACCCTCCATGGTGTAGAACCCTCCTGATCACACTCATCAATAACTTGGTACAAGGGATCCAGGACAAGTCACAAGGATACATCATGATATTCCTGGATACATCTGCAGCTTTTGATTCAGTTAACCATGACATCCTCTTGCAATGCCTACAATCCAACAGCATTCAGAACACCATGCTATCATGGTTCCAATTCTACTAACCAACAGGAAACAACAAATAAAACTGGGAACCAAAACATCTAACCCCTATTACCAAACCCAAGGAGTACCTCAAGGATCCACCCTATTCTCTCTCCTCTTCAACATCTACATTCAGCCCCTCTGCAAAATCATCAGAGCTCACAACATCAACTTTCGCATACATGCAGATGACATCATGCTCTATGGACCATTCATCCCAAAGCACCCTACATACACAAACCTCGACAGATGTTTCACAGAAGTCACACAATGGCTAATAAACAACAACCTGGCAATAAATTACATGAAGACAGAAGTCCTATTCGTCACAAAGGACAAGACCTTCACACCCCCAACCTTTCTCACCCTTGACAACACCCAAATAAAGGTACAACCAGAAATCAAATACTTGGGAATCACATTGGATCGGCATCTTTCCTTCAAATCCTTAAAAATGCTTCATAAGACCATAAAAGTAACCTTCTTTAAAGCCTGAACACTACAACGCCTACAACCCCTCCTGGAACCAATGGACTTCTGATCTGCATTACAAGCTATAATCGTCCCACATATAGACAATCAAAACTCTTTTTACCAAGGCCTCCCACAATCCACCATGCTTCCCCTATGCACTGCTCTGCACACCGCAGCACATACCTTAACAGGAGCAACAAAATGTGACCATATTACACCCACACTTAAACACCTACACTGGTTACCTCTAACCAGCCATATCAAATATATAACATTCCTCCTAACCCACAAATCCATTAACGCCGACTCTACATCTCATCTACACACCCTACTCCAAAAACCACAACACAACAGAACCAGAAGACAATCCAGAAAGAACACCCTAATCATCCCCCATGCATAACCAAAATCTATGCAACAAGCATGCATGTGCTCATTTGAGCTATATGTCCCATCCATTTGGAACACACTCCCAGACATCATAAGAAACATCTCGGACCTGCCCACCTTCCGTAAACTCCTAAAGATCTACCTATTCACCGAACACTTTGGCACCTCTGACTAATCCTCCCCTCCCCACCAGAAGAAGGACGCTCCACCACACCTGACCTACCTACAAGCAAAAACCAACAAAACTGGTTCCACTGTATATATTGTATATAAGTCTTGCACTTGAGGGAACTCAACAACCACTATATATAAGTTAGTTATATGTATTTAAGTTGAAAACTGTTCTAATGTAACAATATCTAACCTTGTTCAATGTAAACCGCTTTGACCCATTGAAAAGCGGTATATAAACAATGATAAATAAATAAAATAAATGATAAATAAGTAAAATAAATATGGAAGTCTTGAGAGTGATGGGGGGAAAAGAGGGATCTCCCTAGAGAGCATCATTTCAGGTGGGAAAATATAGACTCTGATGTTGTAAAGTAACTGCTTCAGTTACTTAAAAGAAACAGCAAAGAAGATTTAGACATAAATCCAACAAAGGAAGAATCCTACCGCCCAATCTCCAGCATTCCCTATCTAGCCAAGATACTTGAAAAGGAAACTCAGAGGCAGATCCAACACCACATTGATACAGCAGCCCTGTTGGACCCATGCCAACACGGATTCCGAGAAGCTCACGGAACAGAAACACTCATGACTTCACTACTTAACAAACTCATTTGTGGGATTGACAACATTCACATGGCCATTGCAATGATTTTTCTGGACATATCAGCGGCATTCGACTCAGTCGACCATAAGATCATGCTAGCTAGACTCCACGAAAAAGGCATCCGCAACCAAGCCTGGAACTGGTGCAAATCTTACTTAGATGAGCGCTGGCAACAGGTCCGTACAGGCAACATTACTTCTGAACCCTTCAAACAGAAACAGGGAGTACCTCAAGGCTCATCTCTATCTGCATTGCTTTTTAATATATACATGCAGCCTATCTGCCAAATCACCAGAGATTTCGGTATATCTTGCCTATTGTACGCAGATGACGTGCTAATATTCACACCGATCAATATATCAAATCCCGACTACTCTCCACTAATCAACTGTTTCAATGCAATAACTGACTGGCTCCTCAATCAAAACATGAGAATAAACTTCAAGAAAACCGAAGTACTCATAGCAACAAGAAACAAGCAATTTGCTCCGCCAACCACCCTCACAGTAAGAGACGCAGAACTCCCAATCAAGGCCTCCATAAAGTACCTCGGTGTGATACTTGATCAACAACTCAATCTTAAAGAGCACATAAAGAACACAGTAAAATCAATTTACTACAAACTAAAAACACTGCGCCACCTGAAACCAATGATGGAGACCAAGGACTTCCGTACAGTTTTCCAAGCAATAGTCACACCGCATTTCGACTATGCAAATATCATCCTTCATGGTCTCCCCAAGAACACACTAAATCCACTTCAACTGGCGATGAACGCAGCAGCCCGCATCCTATCTGGAGCTTCTATAAGAGATCATATAACACCAATACTGATCGATCTGCACTGGCTTCCGATAAATTGCAGAATAACATACAAAACCCTCCTTATCACATTCAAGGCTATTAATAATTTATCTCCTGCATCGATCTCAAATCTCATCACCCACACACCAAACAACAGACCCAGGAGACTAGTAGCAGAAAACACACTAGTTACTCCTAGTACCTCCACAAAATGGACACAACAAACTACTAACAGAGCTTTTGTGTCCTATGCTCCCCAGTGCTGGAACAGACTACCTCCAAACATCAGATCAATCAGGGATATCACTCAATTTAGAAAGTCCATCAAGCACTATTTATTCACTTTACACTTCAAGCTACCATACACACAATAAAACCGGCTTACTCAGAAAACTACTACACATAACAACAACCCAGAACAAAAGATCAAAATGTGAAAACACTGTATTCTTATCAAATATCAAATCTTGTTGTAACCTATTCAATGTATATATAATTATGTATAATTATTTAGATAGTTATTCCCCAGTTCACACCCAGTTGATTTTCCCTGTTATCTGTAAACCTAGATCAGTCATGTACTGACAGGTATGTTGTTGTTCAATGTAAACCGCACTGATGATGAATAGTGCGGTATATAAAAAATGTTAAATAAATAAATAAATAAAATATTCTGATCTGTTAGGGAGTAGATCGCTGAACCAGAGGAATCCTGAGTTCCAGAGGCACCAGATATCCTGGAATACTAGGCAAGAAACTGGGCTCCTCTGCAAGAGAGTTTCTGGGAAGAAAGGTACATGTACACCAACATCCTGGGAGAAAAAAATAAATACATTTATGAGCTCATATTTTACATTATAAATGGAAACAAACACATAGGGGATTATTCTGTGCCACGAATAGTGGGGATGGACGTGTCCTTTTTTAAATGCCGGGGCGTGAATGGGACAGGGGGGCCTTCACCTGGCCGCTACTAACTTCCCCGCTGGTTGTGTGGGGAAGTTAGAGGGGGCGGGTAAGTGGCGGCTCAGGGTCGGAGTCTGGATGGTTGCCAGACCTGGACATACAGGCCTAATTCTAATGTAGGCCCTGTACGTCCAGGGTCAGCGACATGTGCAAGGAAGTTATTCCACCTCCGAGATGGAATAACTTCCCTGGACATGTCCTTTTTTAAATGCCGGGGTGTGGATGGGGCAGGGGGGACTGAAGGACATTCCCTGCAGCCCGACCCTGGCCATAGGAGGCCAGATCGGGGGTCGGACGGCAGGGAATTAGCTTTAATCTCCGGCGGCTGTCATCGCGGCTCTTCAATGGAGCCGCGGTGCCATGGAAACATGGCGCCATGGCTCCATTGAAGAGCCTTGACTGTGTTAGCTTGGGACAGTCCTGCACATGAAGGCTGGACTGAATCACAGCCGCAGCCTACATTTGCAGGACTGTTCGTGATTCTGATCACGCGGGGCTAGATGTCCCCAGCGGGATTAGAATTGCAATCATCTCTGTGTGTCCGGTTCAGACCGGACGTACGGAGGGGATGGACGTCCGGGATGGAATCGGGACCAATGTGTTCTGAAAAAACGAAAAGAACTTACTTGTTAAAAGGTAAAAGTTCTATCACAAGAAATAAATAGTCATTAGTAAGAACTTCTCTGGAGAGATTAGAAGGAAAATACAGTAAACTAATGCGGTTTCAAAATAATTCTACTTACCTGAGTCCACTATAAAGAATACTGAAACACTTGAGCTCATTGTTTGGGAAGAATACTATGAACACAAGAGAAACACTGACTAAATGGTAAGTAATTTCTAAGTCTTAAGATGCAACTGTGTAGAAATATTGTTTTGATTTAACTTGGTGAAACTAACTGTTAAAAGTTTCGGGATCCTTCTTTAAGATGGTTTAATAAGTTATATGGGCTTTAATAAATTTATCTGAAAAATTCTATTCTTAGACACTAATGTGTTATTTGTTCCATTCTTGCAGAAGTCCTACCCTATCACAATAATTGTAACATCACCTTGGTAGGGGCTTATCCAAATTAGTTTATTTTCCTCTCATCCTTTGTTCACCTAGTGGGGCAGCTGGATGAGAAGAGGTTGGTGAACTCTGTAAGCTTCTACTGTTGGAGACGTCAGACTCTGAGGTACCCACTTGGTCTGCTGGACTACATTATAACATCCATCCTCTTTACCATTTTGGTGGCTCTTCGCTGTACCTTTTCTAATAACGCTATATCCTTTTTAAGATACAGCAACCAGAATTGCACACAATATTCAAGGTACAGTCGCACCATAGAACAATACAGAGACATTATAATATCCTTTGTTTTATTCTCCATTCCTTTCCTTATGACTCCTAGCATTCTATTTGCTCTCTTAGCCGCTGCTGTACACTGGGTGGAGGGTTTCAACATGTTATCCACGACGATGCCTAAATCTTTTTCCTGGGTTGTGGTTCCTAATGTGGAACCTTGTATCGTGTAACCATATTTTGGGTTGTTCTTTCCTAGGTGCATAACTTTGTACTTGTCCACATTAAATTTCATCTGCCATTTGGATGCCCAGTCTTCCAATTTATCAAGGTCCTCTTGCACTTTTTCACACCCCTCATGGGTTTTAACAACTGAATAATTTTATGTTATCTGAAAATTTGATTACCTCACTCGTTATTCCCATTTCCAGGTCATTTACAAATACGTTAAAAAGCAGCGGACCCAGCACAGATCTCAGGGAAATCTTATTTGGCTTCAGTTACATTTTCCCTTTACACTCATGAGGCATTATACAGGTAACTCAAATACTTTAGGAGACATTTCACAGTGGCTGCTCTAGAGGTATTTTGGAATCCACAGAACAGAAAACTTATCTTTCAAAATCCAAATGAGCTATTCATCACAGTCTTATAATTCTTTCTTCTGACTTTGCCCAAGGTTTTGCAAATAAACTGCTTCATCAAAGAAATCGCTTCACAAAATCCATAATGACCCCTAAATAACACAACAAACTCTTTTATCAGGTTATAATACAAATTAATTACAATAAATTCAATCATTATCTGGAAATCAGTTATGGTTGAGCACTCTTATCAATGTTATATCACTCTCCCAGGCAAAGAAACACCAACATGCCAATACAGAACAAGACTTTAAACCAATTCAAGACTACAAAAACTTAAAGGACATAAAAACCTCTTAGAGGAGTGCCTGCCACCCGATCTACTAGTTTAAACCTACAGGAGCCACAGTTTGCCACCTAAAAGTATATTGCTGCTCCCTCTGAAGATTACCTCCATGTTTCAAATTATATTTCTGAATAACAATATATTTCAGATTGAATAATTCATGTGCAGCAGAAATACAATGGGTAATTAGTGGAACAAACTCATTTTGAGTCCTGATAGATGAATGATATTTTTATTTATTTATTTAGCTGCATTTATATCCTGCTTTTCACTGGGTCAAAGCGGTTGGGGGATACATTTAACATGAGGGGATATGAGACACAAACACTAATACTTTCAGGGAACATGGGCAATGGAGGGTTAAGTGGCTTGCCCAAGACCACAAGGAGCACCTGCGGGACTAGAAACCCCAGTCCTTCCGGCCCAAGGCTGCTGTCCTCTAGTGGGATTTGAACCACTGACCTTATGGCCTGTAGTACCTTGCCCCAACCACTAGGCCACTCCTCCCTGGTGTTCAATAATCCCAATCTTAACTTTATACATAAAGTTGCATTTTAGAAAGGGTGTCCAAGTACAATCTGGGACATCCAGGACAAAATATGCAGGTAAATACTGGGGACATCTGTGTTTTGGCTTGATTTTAGAAGCATAGACTTTCCTGACTTGGATGTCTGCACCGGCATTAACACAGACATCCGCAATGGAACAATTTGGAGTGGAGATGTCTATCCCATGCTATTTTGCATGCAGGGATATCCACTGGCATTGTCAATGTGAAAAATGTAAGGAAAGCACAGTTACTTACCTGCAACAGGTGATCTCTGGGAACAGCAGGAATAAGTCTTCACATATGGGTATCGTCGGTACTGACGGAGCCTGCGCGGGAACGCTCCCCAGCGTCCAAAAGGAAAGCTTTTGGGAGCATCCCACAGCGCCTGCGCACTGCCTTCCTGCCTTTCCCAACCGCCTCTCTCCAGTTCGCGTTTTAAGCTGAGACAAAGAGAGAGAGAGAGGAAAGGAAAGATAGATAGAGAGATACAACTCCTAGTGGAGGTGGGTGGGTTGTGAAGACTTATTCCTGCTGTTCCCAGAGATCACCTGTTACAGGTAAGTAACTGTGCTATCTCCAGGAACAAGCAGGAATGAGTCTTCACATATGGGGACTCCCCAGCTAGAGATGCCAGGGAGATCCCCAAGGTTGTGAGTCACTGAGAAGGGCTCTACCTCCCTCCATGGTTCTCGGGCATCCAACCAGGGATGGGGGGTAGGAGTTGTTTAAGCATGGAACAGGTGTTTGAGAACAGCCTGACCAAACAAGGCATCCCGGCGGGAGTCCTTGTCCAAGCAGTAATGGGCTGTAAAGGTATGAACCGAGGCCCAGGTGGCTGCTCGACAGATTTGGTCGATTGACACAGAGTTTAGATGAGCCATAGAGGCTGCCATGGCCCTCACATTGTGAGCTGTGACATGGCCCTCTAGAGAAAGGTTCTTACTCTGGTTGGCGAAAGAAATACACTGAGCAATCCAATTGGACAGAGTTCTCTTAGAGACTGGAAGTCCTAAATGAGAGATATCAAAAGCAACAAAGAGTTGAGAGGACTTTATATGTTGCTGTGTCCTTTGTAAGTAAAAAGCGAGCGCTCTTTTACAATCCAGGGTATGGAGATTCCTCTCTGCACTTGATGCATGAGGTCCTGGAAAAAAGACAGGTAAATACACTTCCTGATTCAGATGAAAAGGTGAAACCACTTTAGGCATAAAGTGTGGATTGGTCCTGAGGACTACCTTGTCATGATGGAACCTTGTATAAGGAGGATTAGCCACCAAGGCTTGCAGCTCACTGATGCGGCGAGCTGAAGTGACTGCAATGAGAAAAATAACCTTCCAGGAAAGCAATTTCAAGGAGGTAGTGGCTAAGGGTTCAAAGGGTGGCTTCATAAGCTGGCCAAGAACCAGATTCCAGTCCCATGCCACTGGAGGTGGTCTAATGGGAGGTTTAGTCAAAAGAAGGCCTCTCATGAATCTTGCTATAAGAGGATGAGAGGAAATAGGCTGTCCATTGAGAGGCTTAAGGGATGCTGCAATAGCACTCAAATGGACTCTTACTGAATTCGTTTTAAGGCCTGCATGGGATAAATGCAGCAAATACATCTAGCTTCTCACAGAGAGTCAGTCACGGCTAAAATGAAGCAATTCCATACTGACACACTCAAAAGATCACTAAATAAGCCACGCGATCTTTTCAATTTAGTCAAGACCTTATCAAAGGAACCATCGTCTGAACAACCCGAAGTAATTCACCCACAAGATTTCGCTGACTATCTACAATCTAAGCTGCTACAAACAGACAATATCGCAACAATCACTGCCCAAGGCACCACCTGCCTATGGAACCTATCTATGTTCTCCACACCATCTAAGAAATATGTTGAGGACACCATCGCTGCACTCAATACCACTACGGCACAAACCGACCCCTGCCCCACCTATTGGATAAAGGAGCTACGCTGCGATCTCAGCCCTGTAATCACAAGAATGATGAACCTATCTTTTACAACTGGATCCTTCCCAATAGCGCTCAAGAAAACATCCATTAGACCCCTCCTGAAAAACCCCAAGCTCGACCCACAAAAGGTCGAATCTTATAGACCCATAGCTAGTATACCCCTCCTAGCTAAAATAATTGAAAAGGAAGCACAAAGGCAAATACGCCCCCTAATGCACTTACAGGATTTTCAACGAATCATACAAGCAATCATAACCCCACATTTTGACTTCGCAAATCAAATCCTACTTGGTGTAACTAAGGAAACCTTAAAAAAACTCCAATTAGCACAAAACGCAGCAGCAAGGACCATTACGAAGGCCCCACCTTTCCAACACATAACCCCGATTTTAGAATACTTACACTGGCTCCCAATTCAAAGCCGTATAGAATATAAAACTATCTTAACCACCTACAAAGCCATAATTAAAACAGCACCCCTGTCCATAAATAACCTCATCAAAATAGAACCTACCTATAATCTCCAAAGGAGAGACCAGCTAAATAAATTAACCCCACCAAAAAAATTCATCAGGACCAATAAATCCACAAACAAGAAAGCCTTCTCCCACGCAGCCCCCATCTTGTGGAACTCAATCCCACTAGAATTAAGACAATTACCTGATATAATGGAGTTCAGAAAAAAACTCAAAACACACTTATTTACAAAGCATTATGGAACTATGACCAGCTCATCTCTCACCCCTCAGCTAGATAAAGGATAATCCTACCCCAGGTAATACATTATTCAATAAAGGAATGAAGTGCTGTAGCCCTAAGACAAAGTGATTAAGAAATATGAAAAACAAAAACCTATGTATATAGTTTATTTTCTGTTCAATTGTAAATAGTTCACCAATTGTTAATTGTTAACTGTATTTACCTAGCTACAAACTGTTATATGTAAAAACAGCTCACCCTGTTTATTGTTGTTATATGGAAACCGCACCTGATCAATGGAAGGAGCGGTATATAAAAAATCTGTTAATTAAAATTAATTAAATTAAAATACAAAATCACATTGATACCGCCTCCCCTCTAGATCACTGCCAGCATGGCTTCAGGGAGTCCCACGGTGTGGAAACCCTCCTTACCACCCTCTGCAACAACATTATCACAGGTATCGACAACATCCGCCAAGGCTTTGTTCTGATCTTCTTAGACATTGCTGCAGCTTTTGACTCGGTACATCACGATCTTCTATTAGGGCGACTAAAAGAAAAGGGCATCAACGAGATTGCTCTCGACTGGTGCAGGTCATACCTAGACGAGAGATGGCAATATGTAACTTCAGGAGCAGCAGCTTCTACACCTTTCCATCAGAGGCAGGGCGTTCCACAAGGGTCTTCCTTATCATCACTCTTGTTCAACATATACATACAACCCATCTGCAGTATCATCAGGTCCTTCAAGGTAGACTGTTTGATATACGCAGATGACATCCTTCTCTACATGCCTTTCTCCACAGTTCATATGGACCTTTCAACACTGACCAAATGTTTCGATGCAGTGTCTGAATGGCTTCAGTCTCAAAACCTCCGTATTCAACACAAGAAAACCAAGGTACTCTTCATCACAAGGGACTCTAATTTCACTCCCCCACCCCAAATAAAGGTGAAAGAAGCCGAGCTCCAAACAAAATCCTCAATTTGATACCTTGGAGTTACGTTTGACCAACGCCTGGATATGAAGTTACATATATCCAACTTAGTTAGAGCGATATACTTCAAGATCCGGACTCTACGTCACCTTCGCTCCTTGCTTGATCCAGGCGACTTCCGGACTATATACCAGGCATTAATCTTACCGCACTTTGATTATGCTAATGCCATTCTTCAAGGCCTCCCACAGTCTACCTTAAACCCTTTACAACTTGCCATGAACACCGCTGCCAGAGTCCTCTACGGAGCATCAAGGAGAGACCACGTAACACCTATTTTAAAGCAGCTCCACTTGCTCCCCATACATGGAAGACTGTTGTTCAAGACCTTGTTACTCACCTTCAAGGCCATAAAAGGCATCACCTCCTCCTCATTAACAGACCTCATTCAGACTGTTCCACCCAACAGATCTAGAAGAACCACATCTACAAACGCTCTAATAATCCCCAAGGCAGCAACAAGATGCACACTAACAACATCTAACAGGGCTTTCAGCTTCTATGCCCCAAAATGCTGGAACACCTTGCCACCGGAGATTCGTGCTGTCAACGATCTAACTCTATTCAGAAAGGCACTCAAATTCCACCTATTCTCCCACTACTACCAGGTCAACCAGACAACGACCTAACCACACCTCCTCCAATTCAACCACCTGTACCACAGGACCCTATTCACACCCAGAGCATAAAGCATACTATATATATGTAAATACTATACTATATATATGTAAATAGTTCAGTTAACAATTCCCTATGTTATCCAAGTTATCATACCTGTTCTCTGTAAAACCAAACATTATTTTGTTCTGGTCTTTGTGTTTTATGCAAACCGCGCTGATGCTAAATAGTGCGGTATATAAGAGCTTGTAATAAATAAATAAATAAATAAATACTCTAGTAAAAAATTCAGAGGTATTGCAAGAGGGTTAAGACCCTTCTCTGCACACCAAATGGTAAACCTCTTCCATTTAAAAGCATAGGAACGTCTGGTGGAAGGCTTTCTGGAAGCATGAAGGATATCCTTCACTTGCTGAGAAAGATGCAAATCTTGAAGGTCTAGGCCTTCAGCAACCAGGCCCTGAGATGAAGAGACTGGGGATTTGGGTGCCACAATGTTCCCTCCTCCTGGGATAGGAGGTCTGGAGCAGATCCCAAGTCCAGGGAGGGAGCTTGAGAGAGATGCAGAAGTAGAGGGTACCACACTTGGCGTGGCCAACGTGGTGCTATGAGGATCATAGACCCCTTGTTTCTCTGAAGCTTGAACAGTGTCTTGGGAATTAGGGGAATGGGTGGAAAGGCATAGAGGAAGTCTTGCCCCCAATGAAGGAGGAAGGCATCCTTGGCCTGAACTCCCTGACACGTAATCCTGGAACAGAACCGGGGAAGTTTGGCATTCCACGGACTTGCAAACAGGTCTATGTCTGGGGTTCCCCAAATTTGAAAGATCCTGGTTATCTTGTCCCCATGGAGGGACCATTCGTGTGGAAGCAGAACTCGACTGAGTCTGTCTGCCCAAGAGTTTTGAACCCCTGGAAGATACACTGCCATGAGATGAATTTGATGCTCTCTGGCGAAGGCCCACAATCTCAGAGCTTCATTGCAAAGCGACAGAGAGCCAGTTCCCCCCTGCTTGTTCACGTAGAACATGGCTACTTGGTTGTCCGTGTGGATGAGGACTGTCTTGTAGCTGAGCAGGGTGTGGAAGACTCTGAGAGCTAGAAAAATTGCTCTGAGCTCTAAGAGGTTGATATGTAGAGATGTCTCCTGTGGAGACCAGATGCCCTGGGTGGAGAGATCTTGTAGATGAGCCCCCCAACCCTTTGGGGAGGCATCTGTTATAAGGGTTGCTTGGGGTAACACCTGTTGAAAGGGGGACCCCAGCAACAGATTTTGGGTGGACCTCCACCACTGGAGAGAGCAAAAAAGGCGACTGGAGGTTGCTATTTTGTCTGACAGGCACCCTGATGCCTGGGTCCATTGGGTGGACAAAGTCCATTGAGCTGCCCTCATGTGAAGGCGAGCATAAGGGACCACATGCACAGTGGATGCCATGTGGCCTAACAGTTGTAACATCTCTCAAGCAGTTAAATGGGACTTTATCTGAATCTGGGAGGCTAACTGCACCAAGCGTAGGCAACGGGCCTGGGGAAGATAGGCCCTTGCAGTGGTGGTATCCAGTAAGGCCCCTATGAACTCCAGAGATTGAGTAGGGGTGAGATGGGATTTTGGGATGTTTATTACAAGTCCCAGATACTGAAGGATACGGCTTGTGCAGGCCAGGGAAGCCTGGGCCTCTGACTGGGATGGAGCTCGGATGAGCCAGTCGTCCAGATATGGGAATACAAATATTCCTAGAGTGCGTAGAAATGCAGCTACTACTGCCATGCATTTTGTGAACACCCTTGGTGCAGAGGCCAGACCGAAGGGAAGCACTCTGTATTGATAGTGCTTTCCTTGGAAAAGGAACCGAAGGAATCTTCTGTGTGTTGGATGGATGAGGACATGGGTGTACGCATCCTTGAGATCTAGAGAACAAAGCCAGTCCTGACTCTGGAGGTATGGAAGGAGAGTACCGAGAGAAGTCATCTTGAATTTCTCCTTGCATAGAAACTTGTTCAATTCTCTGAGATCTAATATGGGTCTGTAGCCCCCTGTTTTCTTTGGGATGAGAAAGTAGGGGGAGTAGAACCCTGAGCCCTGTTGAAGAAGGGGTACTTCTTCTATTGCCCCTTGGGCAAGAAGGGTAGCAATCTCCTGACCCAGAAGGTCGAGGAGAGATGTTGGAGAATTGAACTGTCTTACCATGGTGTGAGGGGGAAGGATTAAGAAATGAAGCTTGTACCCTTCCCTTATGATGGAGAGGGTCCATTGCTCTGCTGTGATTTGTTTCCATCTGGGAGCAAAGTGAGCTAACCTTCCTGGAATGGTGAGAGGCTCTGGATGTTCTAGAGCCAGAAAGGCTAAGTTCTCTAGTTGTAAGTCAAAGGCCCTGAGGAGGCTGAGGCTGTTGGGCCGTAGCAGTCCTAGCAGCCTTAGTCTTGGCCTGTTTCGGTTGTTGCTGTCTCTTTGTAGCAAAACGACCTGCAGAAGATGCCTGCTGAGCATAAGCAGAATAATATTTCCCTTTTTTTGGAAAAATCCCTTTTTGAACAACCTTTTCTTAAAAGGAGCAGAAGTAGACTTTGAAAGTCTATCTAAAGCAGAATTTTCAGCATCCAATCTGGGTGGCCTTTGCTTGCCAATCTTTGTATAAGGAAGGTTTCCTAGTCCATCCTGAACCCAGGGTTCCAAATCAGAAGCTTGTAACCAAGCAACTCTGCGTGCACCTATGGCAATAGCCGAGGCTCTGCTGGCACCTTCAAAAGAGTCAAAGGCTGCACGGTTGGAAAACTTGGAAACATCCTGGGCATGTTTGAGCCAGGTAAGAAACTCTTCCCTTTTATCTTCTGAAATAAAAGGAGACAAAGTTTGCAGATGATCTGTAACTTCTTTTAGAAACATCCCCATATAGAGATTATGGGAGTTGATTCTGGCAACAAGCATATTGGCCTGGAAAATTCTCCTGCCAAAGGCATCTAAGGTTCTGCATTCTCTTCCTGGAGGAGTAGAAGAGTGCCTTTTTGTACTCTTGATCTTTTTCATAGCAGACTCCACCACAATGGAGGAAGCTGAGTCTTATGAAAGCCAGGACAAGGAGGAACACGATACATTGTGTCCAACCTACGAAAATGAGGGGAGGTGGTGAGAGGAGTCTCCCATATGCCCAACATGTGATCATAAAGAATTTCATGTATTGGTAAAGTGGCTGCCTCTTTAGGAGCCTTAGGATATTGTAAAATATCTAATTTTTTGGCTCTAGGCTCTGTCTCAGGGGCCACTGAGATGGAAAGGCCCCTGGCCACTTCCCTAATGAAGTCTTGAAAAGACAAGTCTTCTGGAGGAGACATTCTCCTTTTTGGAGAAGAGGGCTCCTGAGGAAGGATCACCGATGCTTCGATAGAGGCCTCTGATTCATCAGAGTCTTCAGAGGAATCGAAGTATCGCCTATCTGGATGCTCCTGCAGAGCCCGATATGCATACCGGGTGGTATCGACATCGGGAGTGATCGGTACCGATTCGGTACCGATGGGCATCACAGAACAGTGTACCGCTGCAGTCGACACCGAAGCCGATGTCGATGCAATCGGTACCAGCACCGGAACCGATATCGGTGCCGGTGCCGGAGTCGGTACCGACAACGGAGTTTGTTGCGGTACCGAAGGCGTCGCAGCTTGTATGAATGCCGTGATGGTACGCTGCATGGTCAGAATATTCTGATCCATCGACGCCACCAATGTCTGGATGTCGGTACCAGCGGGAACCACCGGTACCCCAGAACATGGCAACAGGTGATCAGTCGAGGCCGAGCCATCGATGTCAACCTGTGACCCCATACATAAAGCTTTGGAAGCCAGAGCCTCCCACCGGGGTAATTTTGCTGGTGCGGATTCCTTGAGAGCAAGCCCGGAGGCATCTCGATACTTAGAGGGAGATCTACCCTTCGAGGACCGGCTGGACTTAAGTTTGGTAACCTGAGATCCATGGGAGGAAGAAGAAGCCCTGGAAGACGTCGATGCCACCGAAGCTGCATCAGAGGGAAACAGGGTACTGAGCTTGGCTGCTCGATTCTGTAGACCTATTTTAGACATTATGGAACAGGACTCACAATCCATAATGGAATGGTCAGGACCTAAACATTTTAGACACCAGTCATGGGTGTCGGTGATAGAAATAGTGCTGCTGCACTTCGTGCACTTTTTAAACCCGGAGGCGGGCTTTTCCATGAGGAACATTTTTCGTAGGCCTAAGGCCAAAGAAAGAAAAAAAAGCACTGAAGTGAGAAAAACAGTAGTTATTTTTTTTTTTTTAGAATAAAGAAAGAAAAGACTGGCGGTACCGGTCCGGCGTTGAGAAGGCAGACACGCGACCAAAGAAATAAAAGAAAATAAAGAAATTCTTCAGCGGTGACAGGAACACGACCTGCTGGCTCCGCGGAAAAGAAGAACTGGAGAGAGGTGGTTTGGAAAGGCAAGAAGGCAGCACGCAGGCGCTGTGGGATGCTCCCAAAAGCTTTCCTTTTGGACGCTGGGGAGCGTTCCCGCGCAGGCTCCGTCAGTACCGACGATACCCATATGTGAAGACTCATTCCTGCTTGTTCCTGGAGATTATGAGAATACCTTCTTCTCCACAGCCTCTGTTTTTTTGGATGACAAAATGAGCACTTTGCCGAAGCCTATTTGTGCCTTTGTCTTTATTTGGAAATTTGATATACCGCTTAGCCGAAGCAACAAGCGGTGTACAATAAAAAACAAGGCTACTTGGAAACAGAAAGGAATGCCAATAAATGATAGGAAAGAGGAGAACAGCAGGATAGATGGAAGAGAAAGATAGAATAAGAGTCGAAGGAAACAGTCAGAGGGCAATAGCAGGAGGGTCAAAGGCCAGGTGGAAAAGGTGAGTCTTTAAAGCAGTTTTGAACCTAGCATAGGAAGGCTCAGCATGGAAGGAAAGAGGCAGCAAATTCCACAGGGAGGGACCAAGGAAGAAGAAAGCAGAGGAACGAGTACATTCTAGATGGGCTTGGGTGAGGGAGGGAAGGAATGGGCAGAAATTGTGAAAAGAGCGGAGGAGGCGGTGGGGGTTATGATAATGGAGGAGATCGTCAAGATACTGAGGTGTGGCTGAATGAATTACACGATGAACAAACATGAGTATTTTGAACTGAATCTGAACGTGTACAGGTAACCAATGGAGGCCAGCCAGGAGAGGAGAAACATGGTCATAATGG
Source organism: Ichthyophis bannanicus (assembly GCA_033557465.1). NCBI lineage: Eukaryota > Metazoa > Chordata > Amphibia > Gymnophiona > Ichthyophiidae > Ichthyophis > Ichthyophis bannanicus. The sequence continues at coordinate 964,096,528 of CM066034.1, read as the reverse complement.
GTATTGTGAAGGAGCTGAAGCCTGTGAAGCTGGTATTGCGGGAGCCCGGCAAAGGAAATATTGCAATAGTCCAGTCTGGAAATAATAAAAGAGAGAAGGAGGATGGTCAGTGAAGTGGGGGACAGAAAGGGGTGGACTGTGCGAACCTGCCAAAGATGGTAAAATGCCTGACTGGAAACTGAGGAGATGTGGTTGGAGAATGAGAGGTCAGACTCAAGTGTAACTCTAAGGTATTTGAAGGACACCACAGGAATAGGCATGGAGGTATAAACTTTGATGCAGCTCAGGACATGCCTAAGATTGCCCTTTTATTTTAGTGCCATTGAGTAAGTGTTGACTCATAGCAACCCAGCTACCTCAGGGTTTTCTTGGCAATGTATCACCAGAAGTAGATTGCCAGCCTTTTCTTCTGAGGCAATGGAGGGTAAAGTGACTTGCCCAAAGTCACAAGGAGTGCCAGTGGGAATTGAACCCTTGATCTTCTGGGTACTAGGCAGTTGCTCTAACCACTAGGCTATTCCTCCACTCTGAGAAAGCCCTTGACCTCTCCCCCATTCTGATTTGGTCATCCTCATAGTGGGGACATCTTTGAAACCACTTTTTAAAATGGTTCCGATGACCTCTCCATGCTTTGGATATCTGTATGCCCATTTTTGGGTGTCCAAAGCACGAATAGGGATTCTAAAATAACCCCGGTAGTTTGACAATATATAGTTTTGACAAGGGCAAATTATCCCATAAGTAAAAGCACTCATATTACAATTAGTGTGGGAGGTTAACTGTCATGTGAAAAGACATTGTGGATGAACAAACTCAAATAATTCTAAAACATTAAATCAATCCCTTTATAATTAGAATCAGCCAATTGATTCTGTAGACTCCTCCGCTTCTAGAAAGCAAATTGAGGGGAAATCATAAAAAGTGAATGGACTTGTAGCATTCCCCAATGATGCAAAATAATCTTCTTAACATTATATATTTGCAGTGAGTATGGGAGAACAGAAAAGTGGAATCCTCTTTCTTAGAGGGTGGCATCAAAATGTCCCTATTAACATGCAAAGCTCTCGTATAAGCTTTCCAAATAACAGTCAAAGGAGATCCCTTAGAAAGACATCTGGCTTGCCTTACCTTTGCCTGCAATTTGAATTCATCATAAGAAGAGCAGAGGTGTCACAGATAGAGAAATTGCCCTACCGGGATATTTTATTGAAGTGATCTTGGATGGAAACTAATATAATGTAGCAAAGTATTGCAATCAGTCTCTAAAGCCCTTCTAAAATTTATAAATTATAATATCCAAGAAGAGGAATATGTTCTTTGACCAATGTAAATGAAGATTTTGGCAATTGATCCATCGTAGGAATTCTTGTTATGTACCAGATGAACCTTGCCTTATAATGACTATATCATTAGTATATCAAGTCCAATAAATAATTTGTTGCCAATAAATTGATAAGTAGATAAATGCTGCTTCAAAAAGTGACATATATATTGTGATGGTGAAAGCATAGTAGAAAGCATGGATATGGATGAAATTCCTGAAAGCCCCATTGAAGTCAATGACGGTGCACATGTGCAAGGGAATTTCAGCCTACGTCAGAGGAAAGCTCAGCTCCCTACAAGGGGTGGAACACGCCCTAGCTCAGGGGTGGAGACAAGCCACCCTCCTGATTGGTCAGAGGAGGGCGGAGCACAGGGAAGGCCCAGCAGGAAGCAGTGGTTAAAAACCTCGTGTAGCAGACAAGGAAGGGGACAAGGAAGGAGCCAAGGAAAGAGACAAGCACAGAGTCAAGCTCAAGGACAGAGACGGAGAGATGAAGGGAGACTCCAGGGAGTGAGAGTCAGCGAGAGACCTGCTGGAGTGAATGCCAGAGGAGAGTGGCTGAAGCCAGACAGAGAGAGAGAAGTCTGGGTGAGAGAAGGAGCCAGAGAGAAGGCTCAAACTCAGGCAGCAGCAGCTCACCGAGAGGCAGTGGCAGTCTCAGGCCAAAGCCCGTCTACCGTTTCAGACCAGGAAGAAAGAGATATTGTGCCAGCATTTAAAAGCAGAAGTACAAGTAACTGGAGGAGAAGTGCACGTCAGGCCAGCAACCGGGACAACGGTGATAGCTGGAGAGGTGGAAAAGGTATCAGTGCTGACATACAGAAACAGCCTCAAGGTAAAGCCGATAATTTCTTTCCTGACAATGTGGCAAGAGGCCTAAGGGCTGGTTTAAAAGGGCAGGAACTGAAACCTTCACCTTCCACCATTGATCAGTGGATTGAAAGCTTAGCCAGTGTTGGAATCCCCAGTGCAGATAACAGAGAAGCTTTTGAGTCCTCTAAATTAGGGGCTTTGCAAGGGATACACTCTAATGAGAGGAATTCTATCTCCAATGCAAAAATCCCTACGAGGGCTGACTTGCTGTGGGACCAGTTTCAGCAGTTTCTAAGAGAGGGGAAACTTAAAGAAACTCCACAATATGAGAGAGACTCTGTTGGTACAAATGATTTTGAAGAAATGCAAATAGAGACATGTGTGCCTAATGAAGTCTGTTGCCCAGTTCCTATGGATTGTTCTCTGGCTCAAAGGAAAGCTACAGTTGTGAGATAAGAAAGGAAGAAATGTAAAAACCCTATAGTAAGGGTAGTGCTTACCACGAGAGTTGTAAGAAGCATTCAATGTTTGTTTGTTCACTGACGGAGAGCAACGGAGCTGTGAGGGAACGTTGCATTACAAAGTGAGAACAGCTGTGATAGAGTTCTGCTGCAGTTCATTGTGTGACCACACGGGGCAGTGCAGAGTGTGAGGACACAGAGCAGCAGTAAGGCTGAGAAAAGAAAAGTTTATTTGATTTGTTTCTCCTGGTTTTCCTGAGTTCATCTTTTCTGTTTGGAGATGTTATCCTTCTGCCTTGGTTGTAATTGAACCCCAGCGTGCTTTTGGAAACCCCCATAAAAGAAAATAAAAATCTTGCAAAGCCTTACCACCGACTCAACTACAAATTTATTGCCTGAGGAGTAAAAGAACTTTATTCTAAAGGACATCAAGGCCGCCTACCAGCTGTCAGCCTCTTGGCCCAGCCGGTGGGTGTCGCAATATAGGGAAATTCTACAGTGGCGCCCATAGCTGTCTCCTTTGCTTGAAGCAAAAAATAATCTTTGAATCTAAAGAAAGGACAAAAGTGTCAATTCCATCAAAAAATACTTTAAACATGCTCAAAGTAATAGTAGATATATAGGGGTCTATTCTGTCCTGCTATTTGTCCCCTTTTTCCGTCCCAGACTAAGCTCCCCGTACAAACAGGAATTTGTACAGGGAAGCTAGATGGGGGCGGGAAGGAGTCGGAGCGGAGGCAGGGTTAGGGTGGGCAGTGGGTGGTCTGTGGCTTGGATGTACAGGGCTGATTCTGATGTCAGCCCTGTACGTCTGGGGCTGGCAGAGTAGACGGGGAACTTATTCCACCTCTGAGGTGTAATACGTTCCCCTAGGCGGTGGGGGAAGGCAGGCTTGGGGCAGGAGATTCCCCACAGCCCAACCCTGTCCTTGGGAGGCCAGATCGGGGGTCGGGCTGCGAGGAATGAATGAAATCATTAGTGGCCGGGGATCGTGGCTCCTGAATGGAGTCAAGGTACCATGGCAACCGGACGCCATGGCGTCATGGCTCCATGCAGGAGCCTTGACTGAATTAGCTGGGCAGGTATAGGCTTAGACGGGATCAGAATCCTGTCTACTTCTGTGCATCTGGTTCCAAAGGATGCCGATGCACATCTTAGAATATGCCTCATAATGTTCCCCGCTTCCAATGCCTCATTATAAGGTTTGTGGCTATAAAGAGCTATAATATCCATTGTAACCAATACTTGGTCATCTAAAACTGCTGAAAGATGACAACAGTTGTAGAAGAGATATAGCATCTTGTGCCACTAATGGAGGTGAAACATGATCCCAGCAACAATGAGGCGTCCTGGAGATTTTACCAGGGCCTTATGAATCTTAGGAAGAGTATGAAAAACTGGAATGACTGGATGCTTTTCCAACCAAAAAAGCATTGTATCATTAATGAGATTCTTAAACAATGCTTCAAGAAAATCTTTAATCTCACTTGCAATAAAGCAGTAGGATCGGATGGCAATTTCCTGTAGAACAGAATAATTTAATTGCATTTAGACCTCATTCTCATAATTCTGTTCATTCATAACAACCATCCCCTTTTCCAGCAGGATACGATCAAAATCTTGAGAAAATTAATGAGTGCACTGTATCTGCTTCATATCATACTGATAAACCTACTATAGTTCTACAGCCAAAATGCTTCAGAAATAAATTCAGTCACACGTTACTAAGTCTGGGCAGCTGAATATTGCTGCGGCTTGGTTAGCTTCGTTGCTATCTGAGCAATCTGAATATTCAATGCCGGGACACGGTTATAGCCCCGGCATTAAATATTCAGGTCTAATGTTCAGCTACGGCAGCTTTAGCAATGATAGCCACTGCTGCCGCAGAATATCAGGCCCTGCACTCCTAAATTTCGGCCTGCCATTCATTTGCCTAGATTTATGAGCCTAATTTAGATGTCTAGTGCTGAAAATCAGTACTAAGCACTTAACCTCTTTTCGCTACCCTACCTCTGCCCCTGTTACCATCTACTTTTTATGCTTCTAAATTTAGTTTAATGAAATTTTAAGAAAACATTTAGTCACTTAGCCCTAGTAAATTTTCAAAGAAGCCAATTTAGCATAACTCTCAAAGTTAGGAGTATAAATCCATTGAATATTCTTTGTATATCCTGCATTACTTCAGAGGTGTTTTCAGAAACTAGTAACATCAAATCACATGCATTCGTTCAGATTAGTATTCCATTGTGTAATGAAGCTCTCATTGACTACGTACATCCTAAGTTCCTTATATATTCTCAGTCCTTTGGGAATACACTTAACCCTGCAGTATTCTTTCATCGATTCAGCATGAAGATCAGCACAAATAAGCGGTGTAAATACCGCCCAAGCAGGGGCCGGGAAGGAAAGGAGCCCACACGGCAGCACGGCAAAGTTACATTTGTTTGCCGCAGTGCCTCCGTTCCGGGCCCAGCTGCTAGCTCACGGGCTGAAGTCTCGTGATAACAGCCTTACTGCAAGACTTCGACTCAAGAGGAACACCTCTGGGTCTGGAATGGAGGCACCGTGGCAAATAAATATGAACAGGTTTGCTGCACGGGGCCTCCACTACTGATGGAGAGGGGAGAGGGGTGTTTCATGCTGCCGCCGGAGAGCAGGGGGGGGGGGGGTTCCTGCCACCACTGGAGTGAGGGAGGCACCACGGGATGGGAGGACCAAAAAAAAGAGGGCCGTTAGCCAAATTTTACTTGGGGGCCCTCCACTGGAACTTTCGCCACTGGCACCAATCAGTCTCTTATTTATCTGTTAACAGTACAAAATGGGACTACGTTATACATGATATCATATTTAAATGCACCAAAATCAATCTATACTTAAAGCCAATATTGAATAGTGTCCCTGCAAAGTTGTGAAATTGAAGAACATACAAGTCTGGCTTGTGGGTTATAGTGAGGGCCTCAGATAAGGGAACCTGGCCTCTGCTCAGTGTTATATGTTGATAAGTACAGTTATAAGAACAGGTGAAAAGCCCCCACGTATATCATTTATCAAGCCTTGCTTAGCATTTTTTATATTTTGAAATGCATTTAAAATGAAAAAGCACTTAGCCAACAGCTTTCCTGAAACCTCTACGCGCCAATCAAGTAAATGTTAGCAGTGGAGAGCAGTGATTTTCAGCACTACTATCTTGAAAATCCACATAACTTAGTTCAGCAAAAGACGCTCTCGTATTTATTATTTTTATTTAGGCAATTTATTATACCATTAATGGCATCATAGTAGTTTAGAACCAAAATAAAAACAGTAAGACCAAAACAAAAAACCTACAAATAACCCAACCATGTATACGAGTTGGCCATTGAAAAGAAAGAAAAAATAATAAAAGTCAACCAAAAAAGTAACATTAGGGCAGGGAATGAATAAGACAACAAGATCTTCCAGCTACAATTGCATTAACCATAATAATACAGGCCACATAAGTAGGAGGAACAGCAAAGGACTATCAAGAATTCTCTATACATAAGCTGTTTTTTTTTTTAAATTTCTTATAAGAATTTCTTTAGGCTATCTGCATAGCACTATCTGGGTAGTGTCTGAATATTGTTGCTATTGTCATGAAGAAGTCCCTTCTGAGCCTATAAAGATAGGGCAAGATGAGGATGTGCTTTCAGAAACTGACAGGCAGTCTGAGCACATGGCTCAGTGTTTGCAAAGAAGAAGTAAACAAAGAGAGTCACGAGCTGGAGAGACACGCCCCTGCAGTGACGTATGCCCTAGCTCAGGAGGTAATGAGGTTCACCTGTTTCAGGGTAGGGCACAGCTAAGCCCTGAGAGTTACAATGATAAAAACTGGTCATTAGCTTGGACCAGGCAGAGCCAGAACGAGAAGCAGATGCAGAACGAGAGCCAGAGGGGGAACTGGAGTCAGAGCCAGAAAGGAAGCCAGCAAAGGAGCACGCTGACTAGAAGGAGTCAAGGAGGAGTGAGAACCAAGGGAGCCATATTCCTGAGGCCAGAAGGAAGCAACCCAGGACAGGGGTTGTCTGGTAAAGGCAGGAGAGAGAAGAATCTTCCTGAGAGGCAGGCTTGGCAAAGCTCACACACTCCTAAGAGAGAGACATGCTGGCAGGAGAATGCCGGTACATCTGAGGGGAAAGTTAATAGGCTGAGAGGCAAGCAAACACAAGCCGTGTTTGAGAACCAGTCTAACCCTGCAGAGTGGAGAGTTCCTTCTCTTTCAAAGCCAAAAGGTAGGCTTAATAATTCATACAAGTTTGAACCTAGCTATAAAGCAGTTCCCTATAGTTACCAGAAAGTAGCAAACTCCCTGGACAAAAACTACAGCATATATGGTAGTTTACAACCCTGCTCAGGAGAGTGTTACAGAGAGAAACCACGTGAGGTCAGAGAAACCGTTTGTTTCAAAGATCAGAATAGCAGCTTACTGCCACGCCCCCCGCTAGTCCTGATGCTGAGGAAATGCAGATAGACTCTGACCATAATGAAATAGTGGATGATCGGATGGACTGTACATTATCTTTGGCTGACCATGTGAATTCCCTATGCTGAATAGTGTCTGTGAAAGACGGTAAAAGCAGCAGAAGAAAAGGGAACATTTTCTTTGCTAATTGAAGCTGTTGTGATTTGTTTTGTATCAAGCATTGCACGTTTAAAGCCTGAAGCTGACAAGGCTAACTTACCTGAGTTTATGTATAATTTCCTCAAGCCAATTGTATGGCATGTTTTGTCCTGGGTTATTCATTTGCATTTAATCCGCCGCGAAGGGGAAAATAAATTCTTGTCATTGCCTGAAACCACTCGACTGCAACTCATCTGTGCTCAAGGAGTAAAGGGACTTACATTCCCAGAAGGCCTTGCATAGTTAAAGCAAGCCCACGCTCTCTGAGGCAGGAACACCACAGGCAGACCAAGTCTCAGCGCCCTAGGCGTTGGGCTGGCCACCGTGAGGGTGACACTATCTGCTCGCTGAATCCTAATATTCACTGTCGCCCAGTATCCCAGATACCAATGCTGACTAGTTGGATTATATATAGCTGCAGTGAACAGTGTTTTAAAAAACCTACCGACCAATGTGGTTAAATCTCATCCAGGAATGTTTTGCAGGAAGGCCTTAGTGCACACATTCAATACCAACCTAAGCATGTAACTTACCAAGAACATGCTAAATAATAAGCAGGCTACACCGAGCATGCTCAGTTATCTTTTACTTTTGGCTCCTCATTCTGGCTTTGAAGAGGCACACAAATAAGCCTGGGCCAAAAGGTTTACTTGTCAGTTCAGAGGGAAAGAATGGTGAGAAACCTACTATGCTCCATGAGAGATGGTCCAATGTGTGTACAGTATATATATGGATAAGAATATGGTCCTTTGTTGATTAGGGTGAGGGTGGCCCTAGAGAATCTACAAAAGAAATTTTCTCTGTCATGAAAGTACCTTCACTACTTGTGGAGCACAAATAAAAAGGTCTTGGTGGATAGAGTGAGATTTCTCATTTAAGAGTAAGAGAAAAAAGTGGCATGGACACCCAGGACCAATAAAGCTTACGGTTAATTGGCAACTCTCCACAAACAATATGTACAAAGTGAAAAAAGGTATGGCTCCCACATCCTCTCCTCTTACTTTTTTAAAATTTATTTGCATTTAAACATTTACAGTTCAAATAAGAACAAAGGAAACAAATTCCCATTCAAAGAAAAATAGCAATTCCAAAAAATAAAAAAGGGAAAATTAGCCCACATCACGTGGAGCATCTAACCCCCCCTCCAAAAAAACCATAGATAATAATTTAACAAAGCAATCAAGCAACATAAACCACACAATTACTACCATAAAACTCTACTCCAATACAGTGCCAAAGCATATGGCACTATTTACCTCCTAGACTTTGATCCTAAGGGGCGGTAGACTCTTGATCATTCAAAAGCTTCTCCAGGTGGGATGGATTTTGGAAAACACATCTAACCCCATTCAATATAATCACACATTTGGAGGGGAATGTAAGGTAAAAGGTACCAGCAAGAGCTAATACTCGAGATTTGAAAGAAAGAAAAGTCTTCCTTCTCACTTGGGTGGCTTTAGAAATACCAGGAGACAATTGTATTCTAGCATCACAAAAAAGGGAGTCCTTAAACTTAAAATAACTTTTTAGAATTAACATCTTATCAGTGTTTTTGGCAAAGGAAACCATTAACATGGCTCTAGTGCCAATGACATCCTGGGAATCTTCTAGGAAGGCAGAGAGACTCAGATCAGGTCTCTCGACCAGAAAGCCCTCTCCCTCCCAGCCAGAAGATGTCCTTACCACTTCATCAGGAACATAATACAATTTAGATAGTAAAATGTCATCACTATTATGTAAACATAAAATTTCCTTGAAGTATTTACGTACAAGAATATCTGATGAAAGCAAACGAGTAATGAGGAAATGCAAAAACCTCAAATTTTTAGTACAAAGAGAATTTTCAAAGGATTCCAATTTGTGGAGCATCATAAAAGTGTCCTTAAGAGAGGACATGCCTTCTGCACTCAGAGAGGTCACATGGGTGTTCAGTATGGAGACCTTTTTTCCCCAGTGTCTCTAATTGAACATCCACCTATTTAAACTTTGTAACAGCTTCCTGGGAGAAATCGTAGAGTTGAGAAACAGTAGTAGACAAAAACTTCTCAGTATGCAACACAATTTGCCATATTTCTTGTAAAGAAACCTGAACTGTAGGAGGCTGAATAACAGCCTTATCTAAAGGGCACACTACAGGTTTAGGACAAACAGCAATACTCTCAGACTGTGTTGTTACAGGGCCTGACTCTACAATGACTTCCAAAGGACTAGGTAACAAAGATGGACAAGGTACAGGAGGTGGAGTCCATTCAAAGGAGCTTAATGATGGTCCTTATAAGGACGTCTGCATCTTATCTATATCTGGCACACTGTTCTGAGGCACCAAATGCTTGTCCATAGGACCCACACCTGTAGCTGTTTGTTTAGTACCCTTTGACTTCCTCTTCTTGGCATCTTACAGCCAAACCACATACTTGTTCACCACACCTCAGTCCTTGGCTTCTAAGGGGCTCACATTGGGCAGATCATGCCCCTTAGTGCATGCCCCCATCTGCGCGCCAACAGCCTCATCATGTGGATGGACAAGAGATTTATAGGGCCCTCAGGTGGAGTCCAGCTGACCACAGCAGTGCCAGAGTAGCAGGCAGGCAGATGACACACCTTCACACAACAGGTATTAAGTAAAGCAGTTCGCCTCCTCTTACTTTTTTCCCTGCTTACACTGGAAACATTTATGCCACAGAGGTATTTAAACATCTCAATCATATCACCTCTATCCCGCCTTTCCTCTAAGGTGTACATATTAAGATCCTTAGGTCTGTCCTCATATGCTTTATAATGAAGACCACTAACCATTTTAGTAGCCACCCTCTGCACCGACACCATCCTGTTCGCATCCTTTTGAAGGTGTGGTCTCCAGAATTGCACACTATACTCCAAATGAGGTCACACCAAAGACTTATACAGAGGCACTATCACCTCCTTTTTTCTGCTAGTCATTCCTCTCCTTATGCACCCAAGCATCCTTCTAGATTTTACCGTCACCTTTTCTACCTGTTTAGCTACTTTAAGATCATCAGACACAACCACACCCAAGTCTCGCTCTTCTTTAGTGGACAAACGTACTTCACCTCCCTATATATGAGGACAGACTTAAGGATCTTAATATGTACACCTTAGAGGAAAGGCGGGATAGAGGTGATATGATTGAGATGTTTAAATACTTCCGTGGCATAAATGTTCAGGGAGAGAGCCTCTTTCAATTGAAAGCAAGTTCTGCTACGAGGGGACATGGGATGAGGGTGACGGGAGATAGATTCAGGAGTGATATGCGGAAATATTTCTTTACGGAAAGAGTAGTGGAACCATGGAATAGTCTCCCAGTGGAGGTGATAGAGATGAGGACAGTAACTGAATTCAAAAAAGCATGGGACCAACACAGAGGATCTCTAAAGGTAAAAAGTGGACTGTTGTAGTTGTTGATATGGAAGGACAGACTAGATAGGCCATGTGGTCTTTTTCTGTCATCATGTTTCTATGTTTCTATACTATATTTCTACCTTGGATTGCTGCAGTTACATTTTTTAACATTAAATCCCAGCTGACAGATTCTAGACCATTCCTCAAGCTTAAATAGATCCCTCCTCATGTTATCTACACCTTCCTGGATGTCTACTCTATTGCAGATTCTGGTATCATCTGCAAAAAGGCAAACCTTACCTGACAGCCCTTCCGCTATATCACTAACAAAGATGTTAAAAAGAATCGTACCAAGGACAGATCCCTGGGGCACACCACTGGTAACATCCTTCTCCTCAGAGTGAGCCCCATTTACCTGTACTCTTTGTCACCTCTCACCCAACCAATTTCTAACCCAAGCAGTAACTTTAGGGTCCATCCCTAGGGTGCTCAGTTTGTTTATAAGTCGCCTGTGAGGAACAGTGTCAAAGGCTTTACTGAAATCTAAATACACCACATCTAGGGCTCTCCCTCAGTCCAACTCCCTGGTCACCCAGTCAAAGAAATCAATCATATTTGTCTGACAAGACCTGCCTCTGGTGAATCCTTGCTGCCTCGGATCCTATAATCCGCTGGATTCCAGAAACCTCACTATTTTCTCTTTCAGCAGCGTTTCCAATAATTTACTCACCACCAAAGTTAAACTAACTGGCCTGTAGTTTTCAACCACATCCTTACTTCCGCTTTTGTGTAAGGGCACCACATGAGCCTCTCTCCAGTCCTTTGGCACCACTCCTGACTCCAACGAGGCATTGAAAAGGTCAGTCAGTGAAGCTGCTAGAACATCCCCAAGTTTCCTCAGTATTCTAGGGTGTATCCCATCCGGTCCCATCGCTTTGTCTACTTTAAGTTGAGCAAGTTTCTCACGAACACAGTCTTCTGAAAATTGTTCAAGATGTCTCTTGCTTCTATTCCTGTTTGTGGGTGTTTTCTGAGGTCCTGTTCCTGGTTCTTCATCTGTGAACACAGAACAGAAATATTTGTTAAGCAATTCCGCTTTATCCTCATCAGCTTCTACATATTCCTCTCCTTCACCCTTGAGTCTGACAATACCACTTTTGCCCTTCCTCTTCTCACTAACTTATCTGAAAAATGTCTTATCCCCCATTTTATTGCATTTGCTATTTCATCCTCTTTTTGAATATTTGCTTTCCTGACTACTTTGCTAGCTTCTCTAAGTTTTTCCAAATATAGATGCCTGTCTTCCTCTCTCTGTGATCTGTTGTATTTCATGAAGGCCTCCCTCTTTTTCTTCAGTTTTTCAGCTACCTCTTTCAAAAGCCATAGCGGTCTCCTTTTCCTTTTACCTTTATTTACCATGTTAACAAAATGGTTGGTTGCCCTTAAAATATCTCCTTTCAGTTTTGCCCACTGTTTTTCTACATCACCCAACTGTTCCCATCTCGCTAATGACTCCCTGAAGTATTGGCCCATCTTGGCAAAGTTAGTCTTTCTAAAGTCTAAGACCCTCACCTTTGAATGGATTCTAACAGCCTTAGTCCTAATACTGAACCACACCATCTGGTGATCACTGGATGCAAAATGATCTCCCACTATAACATCAGAAACACTTTCACCATTGGTAAGCACCAAGTCCAGTATGGCCCCTTCACGTGTGGGATCTGTTATCAATTGCTTGAATAGTTCTCCCTGTAGAGAATCTAGGATCTCTTTACTTCTAGATGATACTGCAGCAGGAATGTGCCAATCAACATCTGCCAATCAACATATTGAAATCCCCTATCAGTAGCACTTCCCCTTTCCTAGCAATGCTGTGTATGTCTTCAATTAACTCTCTGTCCACCTCTTCCTCTTGTGAGGGAGGTCTGTATATCACGCCAATGCAAATAGATTTCTCTTTCCATCTTTCTAGTTTAACCCACAATGCCTCCTCTCTCCCTTTTAAGCTCTGTAATTCCAAAGCTTTAATAGTATTTTTTACATATAGCGCCACTCCTCCTCCCCTTGTTCAATGTTACTTTAAAACAAAAGAAAGATAAGAGCTCAGCCCTCAGATGGTAGAAGCCTACAACATCCAGAGCAAGCAGAAACTGAAGTTCTCTTTCATTTCTTCCAGCGGGGTTTTCCTGAGTCACGGTGAGTACTCAACGATTTACTTTATTCTCTTCAGGTCGTCGGTCTTTTCTTTCTGTTGCATTTTCGTCAGTGCTGCTGGCAGAGTCTCTCTGCCTTGCATGTGGAGGGCATCAAGGCTCGGCAGCAGTGGTGGGAGCTCTGCAGATCTTGCATAAGAGAGGGGAAGTCTGCAGAGGTAGTTTTTTCCATGGAGAGCAATTCGGGGGCAATGGAGCACGATTCTCCACAGCCAGCGGTTCCTGCAGTTTTGATGGTAACCATGGTCATTTTCCCTCCTTCAGCCATTTTGCCTGCAGATGCAGGAAGAGCTAATACAAAGCAGTCAAGTCAGATTTCTTCAGTTAATCCCTCAGATTCGGTGGCTACGAGCTCTCTAGTAACTCCTCCGGTTTTTGTTTTGTTGCTGCACCAGGCTTACTGTTTAAAACAGAAGCTGGGCAGCAGTTCTGGGCATAAGGCAACTTTTAAGAGCACACTGGATACTCCCTAGTCTGGGGACCATCTCAGAAGAAAAAGTGTGTTGAGGAAGATCTCTGGACTGTGCAAGGGCCTCCTTGGGTGGCTGACTCAGAAGATCCCTTAGAGAGGCCGTTGGATCTCTGGAGAGACGCGATGGCACCATATTTGGAGGAGGGAAAGATCCCTCAAGGAGAAGACCCTAATGTCGTGCGTGTTTTTCACCGAGAGGAGCTGGCCTCTCTCATCACAGCACTCAACATCACACAGGTGCCTCCAGTAACAGAGGAACCATTGGAATACCCTATGCTTCAGGGGTTTAAATGTTCTCAGACCTCATTCCCAGTCCATCAGTTCATTAAACAAATGATATAGGCAGAGTAGGAGGTGCTCAAGGCAGGGTTGAGAGTTGGTAGAGCTATGAGTCACTTGTACCCTATTCCACAGGAGGAGAAGGACCTCCTAAAGATGCCTAAGATGGACGCTCTGGTCTTAGCAGTGACCAAGAAGACTACGATCTCTGTGGAAGGTGGGGCGGCATTAAAAAATGTGCAAGACTGCAAGCTTGAGACTCTATTGAAGCAATTGTTCGATACTAGTGCCCTGACCCTTCATTAGTCCCAAGGGTTGCCGGGAGCAGAACTGGACTCTGATCATCCTTCTCCGGAATCAGCTAAGCTGTAGTTGGCTTCTGCTTATCTCGCTGATGCCTTCTAAGACTTAGTGCAAGCTTATCTGCTGTCTGATGCTTTCATGCTGTCGCCCTGCAAAGCATCCACAAAGGGATGGATGGTTCAGGACACTCTACAATGTTTGTTGCACCTGAAGAAAGTAATACTGTTTCCATGTGACCAATTAGGGTTAGGTCGATACTCCATTTATTTTGTGGTGCCCAAAAAGGAGAGCTCCTTCTGCCCTATTCTGGACCTCAAGCATGTGAACAGAGCTTTGAGAGTGCCTCACTTCCTCATTCTGGCCATAAGGCAGGGAGAATTTCTTTTGGCTCTGTATCTTACGGAGGTGTACCTACATATTCCCATGTGTCCAGAGCACCAAAGGTTTCTAAGGTTTGCAGTGCCGATGGGACACTTCCAGTTCCGAATGCTACCGTTTGGCCTTGCCACCATGCCAAGAACCTTCACCAAGGTGCTGATAGTAGTAGTGGTTGCACTGCAGCAGAAAGAAATCCTGGTACATCCCTATTTGGATGATTGGCTGATATGCGCAAAGTCGGAAGCCAAGAGTGTCACTGCCACTTGCTAAGTGATGGCCTTCCTCCAGAGACTCAGATGGGTAGACAATCTGACCAAAAGCAAGCTCGATTCTACTCAGAATCTGGTCTATCTGGGACTGTGTTTCAATGCTAGAGCAGGGTTGGTTTTCCTGCCTACCAATTCAGCTCTGAAGAGTCAAATGCAAATAAGGCATTTCCTCACCATGTGGGTGCATTTGGCATGGTATTACCTCCACTTCTAGGTTCCATGATGGCCTCTCTGAGGTTGGTAACAGGCAAACATAAAGCCTCTGCAACAAGTTCTTCTCTCTCAGTGGTCCCTGCAAAATCATCCATTGTCGAGGAGGTGATCTGCCCTCTGGACATGAGGATGCAGCTCCAGTGGTGGCTATATCCAGAGCATCTAGCAGTAGGAGTGCCCCTGGAGCCACCAGATTGGATTCTCATAATGACTGATGTCAGCCTCACAGTATGGGGAGCTCATGCTGAGCCACAGGTGACACAGGGTGCTGGTCACAAGCAGAGAATACATGGTGGATGAGTGGCCAAGTGGTTGGGGCAAGGTACTTCAGGCTGGAAGGTCAGGGGTTCAAATCTCACTAGAGAACAGCAACCTTGGGCTGGAAGGACTGGTGTTTCTAGTCCCACAGGTGCTCCTTGTGGTCTTGGGCAAGCCACTTAACCCTCCATAGACCATGTTCCCTGTAAAATAGTTATCTCCAAGTTATAATGCCCTGTTCAATGTAATTTCAGTTTGTTCAATGTAAACCACACTGATGCAGAATAGCACGGTATATAAGAGAATATATTAAAAAAAAAAAGGGTCCATCAATTAGTTGGAGATGAAGACTATGTTTCTGGCGCTCCAGTTTTTTCGTTCTCTGATTTACAAAAAAGCAGTGAAGATATGCTCTGACAATGCGACCACGGTGGCATACATAAATCACCAAAGCAGCATGGGCAGTGTATCCCTGTCAGAAGAGATCCAATCCCTGCTACTCTGGGCAGAGGAGAATCTGTTGGCTCTCTCAGCAGTCTGGAGAGTGTTTGAGGATTGGTGTGCGTACAAGGTGCTTCAGGCCTTTTCATCCTCCCTCTCAGATATTCTGGCCTTCTTGGATGTGGGTTTGGACAAAGGGTTGGCTCTAAACTCCTTGCGGGTTCAGTTGGTGACCCTCATATGCTATCGATCTTGAGTACAGGGTCTCTCTATAGCAGCACACCCGGATGTGGTCCAGTTTCTCAGGGGAGTGAAACAGGCTTGTCCGCTGATATGGACAGTAATCCCTCCATGGGATCTTAATCTGGTTTTCTCGATGCTGATGGCAACGCCTTCGAACCTCTGTCACAGGCTACCCTGAAGGATCTTATGCTTAAGACTGTCTTTTTAGTTGCCCTCTGTTCAGCCCGGAGGATTTCAGAGCTGCAGGCTCTGTCTTGCACAGAACCTTTCTTGTTTATGTCCAAGGAGAAGGCAGTGTTGAGCCCAAAGTGGTTTTGAGTTTTCATCTAAATCAGGCAGTGACACTCCCATTTTTCCCTCCTCAGCAGAGGCTTCAGGGGATCATCAGCTGCGCTTGCTAGATGTGTGTAAAATTTTATGGCACTAACTCAAGCGGACCGAGTCTTTCCACAAAACAGATTATCTTTTTGTCTTATTTGGGGGACGTGCAAAGAAGGTGTGGAATCCAAGGCTTTGGTGGCTCATTGAGTAAAGGAGGCCATCACTTCGGCCTACTTGTTGAAAAGAAAGCCCACTCTGGATGGGTTGAGGGTGCATTCAACCAGGTCTCAAGCGGCATCCTGGGCTGAATTTGGTCTGCTTCCGCCGGTCAAAATTTGCAGAGCCACGACTTGATCATTGCTACATATTTTCACGCGTCATTACTGTTTGGATGTGCAAGCATCCAGGGATGCAAGGTTTGGGGCCAGTGTGCTTCAGGCTGGGCTCTCAGGTCCATCCCATAATTGAGTACTGTTCTGGTACATTCCATACATCTGGACTAGACTAAAAGGACGATAAGGAAGGTGAAATTAGGCCTTATCTGCTAAATTGTCTTTACTTGAGTCCTTCCAGTCTAGACCAGGACCCTCCCATTTCAGATTCCTGTCTATTTCTCATGCCTTAAGCATGAAGGTGAGCTCAAGCACTTGCTTGATTTGCAATTAAGAATAAGATCAAATGTCTGCAGTTGGCCTGTGGTTGGAAATCTCCTAGGTTCTTCTCTGGGCAGTTGTCGGTGCAGTGGTGGCCATGGCATTGCTTTTTTTTAGTTCATCTTGGGATTGTGCATAGTCTTGAAGTACTACCAAAAGGGACTACTACAAGAAAATAGATCTACACCTGGGAGTATTAATCTTCTGAAATACAGTAAACTCTAAATCTTGGAAGAAAAAGGAAATTCTTGGGTTAAAACTGATAGATCTGTGTATTTTGGAATTCAGTGTTTTTGCTGAGTCAGTCAGGTCTTAGTACCACCATAGAGCTTTGTATTTAAGTCAAAGCAGAGTATAACTTAGCAGAGAAAGTAAATTAAGAGTAAATAGACTAAGAACATAAGATATGCCATACTGGGTCAGGCCAAAGTCTATCAAGTCCAGTATCCTGTTTCCAACAGTGGCCAATCCAGGTCACAAGTACCTAGCAGCTTCCCCAAAAGACACAGGTTCCACAATGCTTGTATTGAGTCAAGCAGTGATATCCCGGGTCCCTTTTAATAATGGTTTATGGACCTTTCCTCCCGGAACTTGTCCAAACCATCAGTACCGGGAAAAATGTTAGATACCTGCTGGCTGTGCACTGCTCTGCACCACTATACCTGAGGCACTAGGATGGTGGTGCCTGCATCCCCCTGCTACCCCCTCTAATCCCTCCTCCCCTTCTGACTTCCCACCCAGCCCCGGCCCTCTGATCCCTCTTTCTCCTCACTCCCCATCCCGATGCTGCACCATGGCTCCCTCACTGCCCTCCCCCTCCGTTGTGCTGTCCTCCAATGCAGTGTCGCTAGACTCCTCCTCCCCATTACTGCTGGAGGTAACGTTGGACTATGCACCTCAGGTGCAGGTGCTCCTGGGTGGTACCTGTGGTGGCCAGCAGTTTCCAGGCCTTCCCTGGAATCAGCTGTGGGGAAAGAGGGAGGGGAGATTAATGGTCCATACTGGCATGGCCCTGGGGTGTGACTGGTGCACCTTTGGGCATCCACACATGCATTACATACTCATCTTTGGGCCACGGGGGCATGCTACCCCACAATGCACATTGCACACCCTCCCCTTGCCCACCTCCAGCAAGCTCTGTTCTCCCCTTCACATGCCCAGCTGTGTCTTGCCGGCCCTCCCGGGTGATGGACACCCACAGAGGGCAATGTAAGCAGGTACACAGTGTGTACCCAGGGGTCACCATTGTTGGTATATTCCACTGTACAACCCATCCGTGCCATGCCCTGGCCATGTGTGTGCACACCTGCACATATTGGATGCCGGCTGGTGCACACATGGGATAGTGGCACTGGGGGATGGCACGGCTGCACTAAGCACATCCCCATCATTGCGTACGGGGGATCTGCCACCTGGTGGTCTGTCTGCACCTGTCTGGTAGCCAAGGTTGTCAGCCCCTGCATCTCCTAGGCTTTATTGTGCATCCCACTAAATTTCCTTGGTCGCCAGCTGCTTCCTGATGTGCTGAAGCTGGTTCGGTTGCTTCTAGCCAGTGTCCAATAGTGGCACTTCAGGGCCTCCAGGTTCCATCATATACCATAGTCACTGTGGAAGAGATGGGGAGGAGACACGCATGGTTCAGTTGTGTGCTTCCATATGGCCTGTTGCGCATACCTGTATCCTGCCTCAGCCTGGTGGCCTGCCCATCCTGGGGGCAGGGGCATACCCATGGGTAGCATGTGTGGAGTGCATCTGATGGTACACCTTTGGCATCTGGCACCAGATTCCTATCCACCACTCACCTGGACTTTGACACATGCCCTGTGTCACCAACAATAGTGCCATCCTGGCCACTGATTCACCTGGGTCACACCTCTGGCCCCTTGGCCACCTCTGCAGACCTCTCTCCTTCCCTTGCTCCCATCTGTTGCACATAGGCTTACCTTGGCACATTGGTACATTTTTGTGGGCCATGTGTGGTCTTGGCTGTGGGCACATGTCATGCCAGGGGGCATCCACTGCCTCAGGGGCTACATCACTGCATGATTTATTAGGCGCTGTGCAGGACAGGGTGTTGTGGTTTGTGCATACTCACCATTACACATCCATCAGGTTCTGTGGCATCACATTATCGACATGCTGCCACAACCAGACAGGAGGTGGTGGCAGATCCACTTGCAGGGGCAGACAGACAGTACATATATGGATTCTGCCACTGGCCCCCTCAGACCCCTGGGCTGGGGTTTCAGGGGCTGGAGAGTGTGACACATGCCCAGGGCATCTTCACTGGCCAGCAGTGTCACCTGGGGTGGGCAGCCCAACCACAGCTCCCCATGTACCAGGCATTGCCATTGATGTGCTTGCCCTGTGGTGTTGCTGACAACTGCCACCAGGGGGTGCATCAGCCTCCCCACCTGCTGTGTCTGGATATGCCTCCTGCTACGGGCAGCCAGGGATGGCACCTTTACCAATGCATGGCCCATCCCACCGCTGACACCTGTTCTGCAAACAATGGGGCTGCCACCAGCATGTGGCTTGGCACCCCAGTCCTGTCTCCCTGTGCAGACCCACAGCTGTGCCTTTCAGGGTGTGTATGGCCTAGCATGGTGCTTAGCCCACTCCCCATCCTCAGCCCATTCAGGCCTCCTTACCTGTGTAGGTGGAGTTGGATGGCCCTCCATATGGCCAAGGCCAGCCACAGGTTCAGCCGCCAGCCCCCCCTGGGGTATAGCACCCCCTTGTACTGCAGCACAGATCGGGCAAGGGTCTGGCCAAGGCCAGCCACAGGTTCAGCCTCCAGCCTCCCATGGGGCATAGCACCCCCTCGTACTGCAGCACAGATCGGGCAAGGGTCTCAGACTCATCAGTGATGAAGTTTGCAGTCCTCCTTGCTGCCATGCTGCTGGTGTCTATCCGCCCAGCTACAGGGAGTTCTTGCACAAGCAGCCTGCGGGACCTGCGTGACAGAGTCATCAATGCATGGGTACGCTGGATGGGCGATGCACTGGTTCATGCATACTTGCTGTCCTGCTTCTGTGGCTGCTGTTTGGACACATACATGGGTATTGTGGGCTAATCTTAGGCGTCAAGCCTGGATTCCGTACCCTGCGCCTACCCATCTATGCTGTGCTGGGCGCCTGCTGCTGTGCTTGGCTTGTGCTGAATTTTTAATGCTTGGCCGTTTTAAAGACAAATGACTCATGATTCAAGCACTTTTTCTGAGTGGGTATCTTTCTGCAAGTATGGCATGCATATATATATATAAAAGATAAGAATTGATGTTAATCTTCATTTTGAATTTTCTACTCTTTTTGGAGTCTGTTTTGTCGGTAGGATACTGGTTCTGAAGTTAGGGGAAGGAGCTCTTCTACTGTGACATCACAAAATGTCATGCTCAGTCTCCAGTTGCTGGTGAAGGGAGATAACTCATACATCTGAACTGGACTGGAGGGACTGAAGAAAAGACAATTAGCAAGTAAGGCCTAATTTCATCTTCTTACATTCTGGGTATATAGAAAAAGGGGGGATATTCAAAGGCATTTACATAGTTTACAGACCTGTAAACTGGGTATATGTCACTTAGTTAGTGCCGCTGAAAATCCACAGATTCCGCCTCTACACGCCAGATGGTGTGGTTCAATATTAGGACTAAGGCTGATAAAATCCATTCAAAAGTGAGGGTCTTAAACGTTAGGAAATCTAACTTTGCCAAGATGGGCCAATTCCTCAAGGAGTCGTTAGCGGGATGGGAACAGCTGGGGGATGCAGAAAAATAGTGGGCAAAACTGAAAGGGGATATTTTAAGGGTAACCAATCTTTTTGTTAGAAAGATAAATAAAGGTAAAAGTAAAAGGAGGCCATTATGGTTCTCAAAAGATATCACAGAGATAAGAAGACAGACATCTATATTTGGAAAATCTTAGAGAGTAAAGATTCAAAAAGAAGAGGAAATGTAATTAAATGGGGGATAAGACATTTGTCAGAGGTATTGTCAGACTCAAGGGTGAAGAGGAGGAATATGTAGAAGCTGATGAGGATAGAGCGGAATTGCTTAACAAATACTTCTGTTCTGTGTTCACAGATGAAGGACCAGGAGCAGGACCTCAAAAAACACCCATAAACAGAAAAAGAAGTGAGGGAATCTCGAACGATTTTCAGAAGACTGTTCGTGAGGATCTAGCTAAACTAAAAGTAGGCAAAGCGAAGGGACTAGATTGGATACATCTGAGAATACTGAGGAAACTTGAGGACGTTCTAGAAGCTCCACTGACCGACCTTTTCAATACCTCTTTGGAGTCGGGAGTGGTGCCAGAGGACTGAAGAGAGGCACATGTGGTCCCTTTACACAAAAGTGGAAGTAAGGATGTAGTTGAAAACTACAGACTGGTTAGTTTAACTTCTGTGGTAAGTAAATTATTGGAAGCGCTGCTGAAAGAGAAAATAGTGAGGTTTTTGGAGTCCAACAAATTAGTGGATCTGAGGCAGCATGCATTCACCAGAGGCAGGTTTTGTCAGACAAATATGATTGATTTGTTTGACTGGGTGACCAAGGAGTTGGACCGAGGGAGAGCCCTAGATGAGGTGGATTTAGATTTCACTAATGCCTTGGACAGTTCAAAAAACTGAGCAACCGAGGGATTGATACTAAAGTTACTGCTTGGGTAAGAAATTTGTTGAGTGGGAGGCAACAAAGGATACAGGTAAATGGAGTTCATTCTGAGGAGAACGGGGTTACTAGTGGAGTGCCGCAGGGATCTGTCCTTGGTCCAATTCTTTTTAACATCTTTGTTAGTAATATTGTGGAAGGACTATCACGTAGGATTTGCCTGTTTGTGGATGATACCAAAATCTGCAATAGAGTAGACACCTAGGAAGGTGTACAGTAGATAACATGAGGAAGGATCTAACTAGGCTTGAATAATGGGTTAGAATTGGGCAGTTGAGATTTAATGCTAAAAATTGCAGGGTCATGCATTTGGGCTGCATCAATCCAAGGGAGTGATACAGTATAGGGGGTGAAGTACTTCTGTCCACAAAAAAAGAGCGGGACCTAGGCATGATTGTGTCTGATGATCTTAAAGTAGCTAAACAGGTATAAAAGGCGATGGTGAAAGCTAGAAGGATGCTTGGGTGCATAGGGAAAGGAATGGCCAGCAGAAGAAAGGGGGTGATAGTGTCTCTGTATAAATCTTTGGTGTGACCTCATTTGGAGTATTGTGTGTAATTCTGGAGACCACATCTTCAAGAGGATATAAACAGGTTGGAGTCAGTGCAGATGGTGGCTACTAAAATGGTTAGTGGTCTTTGTTAGAAAGCATATGAGGACAGACTTTAGAGGAAAGGCGGGATAGAGGTGATATGACTGAGACGTTTATATACCTCTGTGGCATAAATGCATAGGAGGAGAGCCTCTTTTGATTGAAAGCAAGCTCTGCTACACGGGGCCATAGGATGAGGATGAAATTGGATAGACTCAGGAGTAATATGCGGAAATATTTCTCTACAGAAAGAGTGGTAGATGCGTGGAATAGTCTCCCAGTAGTGGTGGTAGAGATGTCAGTATCTGAATTCAAAAAAGCATGGGACATGCCCAGAGGATCACTAAAGGAAAAAAGGGGACTGTTGTAGTGGCAGACTCGATAGGCCATGTGGCCTTTTTCTGTCCTCATGTGTCTATGTTTCTATGTGTTATGGGCATTCCGGGGCAGAGTAGAGGCTGCACCTTTCGCTAAACAGGCAGCTGCAATATTGAACTGCTGCCTAGTTAGTAACCTGTGGATAAAGATAGACGCAGGAAAAGCTGGCCTGTCTTTACCTGAGGAAGTTAACTAGGCAGTGGCTCAGTATTGCTGCTGCCCATTTAGCTTCCGTGCCATGTGGTGCCGTGCGCCAGACCCTAATATTCAATGCTGGGGGCTGGATTTGGCCCCAGTATTGAATATCCAAGGTTAGTATTCAACGGCGATGGCTATGTGCTTTAGAAGCACTAGCCACCGCCACTGAATATCCCCCCCCCCACACACACACACAGAATGCCCTATGTATCTGGACAGCATTGCACCCCAAAAAATACTGTAAGGAAAATCATGTTAATGAAAAGCATTGCATACCAACTATATTGCATGATAACAAACAACACTGAATGAAAGATATCTTGCTACAAAAATGGTCTCTTGTGCAGTAATGTAGCACATTATTATAATAAGCTGTATTAGATATACAATAATATAATTTTTCAGCTGGGAAGGATCAATATAGGCTGAATGAAGATAATGCAGATGGCTTAGATAAAAGAAGATTTAATTCTGCATAATCAATAAGGGCCTTCCAGATGCAATATAAACCCTGTGTTATATGGAATAATTTTCCTATTACTAAAATCTGCCAGACCATTTTAATCCAATCCAAAAGTCTAGCGGGATGGATATTTTTTTAATGAGGAAACATTTGTTAGCCTCAGAGCTGAAAGGGAAAAAAAGTGCTTAAGCATATTTTTAATTAAAATTTTAAGTGAGGATACCCTGTTTACTATCATCCCAAGGCTGAGGCAACTACCACAGAACGGCTATTGTTGTGATGTGGCGAACTCTCTCCAATGCCCCTGGTCATAGAAGCCATCCTGCAAGATCTTGTTGTTCTCCCTTACCCACTGCTGTTACTTATGCCACTCACCTTGCTTCAGGAGTGCTGTTTCTGTTCACTCATCTAAATATTGCCTCTAGTACTGCTTCTTGTCCTTTAAATAGCTAAAACAAATCATTAAATTCAGATACAGACAACAGTCCAGCAGCAAGATGGGGGCTATCCAGTCTTTTGCACTGAGTGTCACATGTATGATTGTCTCTCAGTTGGTGAGAGGCCTTATTTGTGCACTAGATGCCAAGAGCTCCTTGCTCTCAGGGAATGAGTCCGATTTCCGGAGGCTAGAGTAGCAGACTTGGAGGAGCTGAGGCAGACAGAGGGGTATATAGGTGAGACCTACAGGGACATAGTAGAGAAGTCTCACTTCCAGGCTGGCAGCCTCTCTGCTACCATGGAGGAAAGAGGTCATGTCAAAGGAGAACATCAGCTTGGTGTGGCAGAAAATGATCCTGTAGCTACGACCTGCCCTCCAGCTGATTTAATATCTTCTCACACTAAGGGGGTGTCTCCAGGGCCATGTGCACATAAGGGAAGTGTTAGGATGGTTGTTTTAATTGGTGATTCAATCATTAGGCATGTAGATAGGTGGGTGGCTGGTGGACATGAGGATCATCTGGTAACTTAACTCTCTGGTGCAAAGGTGGCAGACTTCATGTATCACCTAGATAAGGTCCTAGACCAGAGGTTCCCAAATCCAGTCCTGGAGGGCCAAACACCATTCAGGTTTTCAGGCTGTCCCTAATGAATATGCATGAAATACATTTGAATACGATGGGGGCAGTGCATGCAAATGCATCTCATGCATATTTATTAGGGACAGCCTGAAAACCTGAATGGTGTTTGACCCTCCAGGACTGGAGTTGGGAACCTCTCTGTTCTAGACAGTGCCGGGGAGGCGCCTGCTGTCTTGGTGCATGTTAGTACCAATGCCATATGAATGTGTTGAAGGGAGGACCTAAAAGCCAAATTTAAGCTTTTAGGTAGATGTTTGAAATCCAGAACTTTCAGGGTAGAATTCTCAGAAATGCTTCCTATTCCATGTGCAGGACCCAAGAGACAGGTGGGGTACTGGAGTCTCAATGCATGGATGAAGCAATGGTGCAAGGAAGAGGATTTTAGATTTATTAGGAACTGGAGAAGATTCTGAGGAAGGGGGAGGTGCATTTCCGAAAGGATGGACGTCACCTTAACCAGGGTGGAACCAGGCTGCTGGCATTAACCTTTAAAAAGGAAAGAGAGCAGTTTTTAAACTAGAAAATGGGGGAGATCTAATAGTGGTCCAAGAAAGCATCTAACAAAGGCAGAAGTAACCAGATGCTTTTAAGTAATGAGCAGATGGAGTTGAAGGATTCCAAATTACCCCCGTCAGCTGTAATCAGATTGTTACAAATTGTGACACGGCTGTATGCAAATGTAAGACGTCTATAAAGTAAGATGGGAGAGTTAGAATATATAGCACTAATGAAAAGTTAAATCTAATTGGCATCTCAGAGTCCTCGTGAAAGGAGGACAACCAATGGGACAGTGATGCCTGGGCACAAATTATTGTAACCCGAGGGGAGAATAAAATTAATTTTTTTATTACCTGAGGGGGGTCCGGCACTGCGACAGGACTGCAATGTGCACAACTCAGAGTTTATTTTTCTTTTCTCTTCCCTATATTTGGGAGGCAATAGCGGAGAGACAGTGGAATTTTTTTAAAAGAGTGAAAAAAAGGAGGAAACCTAGGGATTGTTTGTGGCTCTGGCATTTCGGTAGCCATATGTTTTTATTGATGGGGCTGCTGGAGGGCTGCGGTTTGTGTGCAGGTTGTAGGCTGCGTTTCCTGCGGTATACTCAGACAGGCCGGTGTTTTTTTGGGGGAGCTGCAGTCACGGCACTCACGGCACTCACGGCTTCTCCTGATCGCAGCAAGTGGCTGTCCCCAGTGCTGAGAGGGAAGGCCCAAGATGACAGAGGGCTTTGGAAAAAAAGGTTTGGGTGCTAGAGAGGCCAGAAGCCAGACCAGAGGGCTCAGGAGTGAGTGAGCAATTGGGCGATTAGTCTGGCCCTGCTGGGAAGTTGGGCCACTGGAGCAGGAGCACCTGTTTCCAGGCCAGGAGGGCTCAGAGTAGTTGAATGAGACTTAGGCCTATTGGAGGCCTACTTAAATGGAAGTGGAGCAGGCCCTAAAGGGGCTGTGTAGCTCATTAGAAGGCCGAAAATGGCTGAAATTAAAAAATTAAAATTAAAAGGTTTTGAAGGTCATGGAGATCTGTACAAGGGTTGGGAAGACCCAATACCTGGTTACTTTCATTTTTAAAGATAAAATCTCTCTGTTTTGCAACGTTTCTGGTAAAGGTGGTGTGACCTTGATCTGAAAACAGGCCGAGAGTAAAAGTTGCTATTTTTAACTTTGTAAATGTGGGGGCCGGCGGGGGTGGGGGTTGAGGGGGGTATAGGGATGCTCCTGAGCTTATTAATGATATTTTGGGATTTTTTAAAGCAATATAAAGCAATCATTTGCTTTGGTTCAAAAGGTGTGCATCCAAGCAATGCTATATTTTAAAGTTTTTTCCACCAGAACCACTGGGGATCCCAACAGAGAGGGATCTCAGCATAGCAGCAACATCGTCAGGCCAGAATAGACTGCACAAGGGGAAGGTAAGCCTGTTCCATGTGGCACCTACCCCGCCTCCGAATGATGTCACTGCTGGCCTACCCAGGACATTTAAAAAGTCAGTTCTTCAGGCTTGCCCATACCTAGTGGGCCCATGCCTAAGGGCCCTTAGTTGTGGCCACTGTGTGTGGACTGCAGTGAGGATCACTGAAGAAAACACCAACCTCTAGAAGTTAGATAAGCTAACCACCACCAGGTTGAGTTCTCACCTAGTGTACCCTAACACCTCCTCTGTAGTCCTCTCGACAAAATATCAACTCATTCAATGTGGAGGTAAGCTCCCCCACATCCGTCGCATCAACCTTTAGCCAACATTTTAATTCCAAGTGTCTTGACAGGAACAACCACATTGCAAGGCCCATTTGGCACTCCCGCAGCCTCTCTCCATACTATCTCACCAACCAGCCCAAACACAAACATTCCACCTAACCACAACTCGCTTCAGAACTCATCAATCAGTCCCAGAGAAACAAGCTACTACCAAAACAAAAATGACGTGGATATCCACAGGATCAATTGTGTTACTTGCTCTCACACTGAGGTTCTCCAGTCCAACATCTATCCGGTGTGGTTTGATTCCAGTCATATATAGACAGAGAGAGCTATCGACTGGGAACCCCCCCCCCATATGCATAACTCCACAAAGGACAGCACAGGCTTATAAACTTTAACCGAAGCACACCCACAATGCTCCAACAGGCACATATACAGCCCACTCAGTTCATGAAATGTGGTCTGGTTAATGCTCGTTCTGCACAAAATAAAATCCACATCATATCTGACTGTATTAAGGAGCACAATCTTGACAGCATGTTTGCCACTGAATCATGGTTTACTGAGACTGATAACATCTTAACAAACCACCTCATCACCCTAGCACTGGCTCTCCACAACTGTCCAAGATTAAATAAAAGAGGTAGAGATATATTCATTCTCTCTGGCAAACACCCCAACTTCAACTTCATCACTGCCACTGACAAGTAGAAAATAAACACTTCACATACATAAGTTGTAACAGATGACCTATCTTCACTAATCTGTATGCTCCCACTCATCTTACTAGGTGACCTCAACCTCAACTAGTGCCCACAACACAGGTCATCTCTTTCCTTGAAGCTATGGACTCAATGGAACTATCACAAATCATAGCAGTCCGCACACACATGGAGGGGTAATACACTGGGTCTCCTATTCGTACCCAAAACGTTTCACTCTGACACCTCCTCCATCCCTTACCAGATCACTGCCATCCCCTGGTAAGACCACCACATGGTCACCTTTGATTTACCCCTTCTCCACCACAACAGTGCAAAGCAAACACATCCTCAAAGAACTTGTAGATTCAAAGAATTCGACAAGCAATTCCTATTGGACCATATCATACCAAGATTGGACTCAGCTTCATCTGACCTCATAACAATGGTGGATAACTGGAATAACACAATAGCACCACTAGCTTCTCAGAGAAGGACGTTTACATGAAAAGACAAAGTACCGTGGTACTCCTGGGAAATAAAAAAAGCCAAACATAAATTGAGACAAATAGAACAATGATGGAGATGAACCAGGGACCCACTACATCACAAAGAATACTCTGTCAAACAAGAATACAACAACCTAATCCACAAGCAAAAAAGAGAGTATCATACAAACCTCATCCTCAAATCATTGAATCATCCCAGAAAATTATTTGAAATAGCCAAATCACTCACACAGGCTCCACCAATACAGAAAGCCTCTGCATTGCATTCGGATGACTTTGCCACTTATCTGAAGAACAAACTTAGGTCCTTTAGTGACACCACAATAATAGAACAGCCACCCCTCAATACCATAGGAAACACTCAGTTGTGGACCTCATTTGAACCAATGTCAAGTGAATATCTAGAACAAATCTTATTCAGGCTAAACACTGTCATCTCCCCTCTTGACGCATGTCTCGTCTCATGGATAAAAATGGCCAGAAATGAACTATCACACTGCTTAAAAAAATAAACCTATCCCTCACTCAAGGGGGCTTGTTTACAAAGCCGCGGTAGCGGTTTCCGATCGTTATTGGAGCCGCGGCCCCATTGAAATCAATGGGGCCGCGGCTCCGATAACGATCGGAAACCGCAACCGCAGCTTTGTAAACAAGCCCCAAGGACACATATCTGCCAATTTAAAAACTACCTCAATAAGACCCATCTTAAAAAGAAAACTCTTCAGCTGATAACAACGTACTGAAATCATGCAGACCCATATCCAGCATCCTCTTAGCCAAAATAATAGAAAAAGTGGTACAACTCATATTCGCACCCCTCGACATTCAACAACACAGATTCAGACCTAATCATAGTGTTGAAACACTGCTCACTTCCCTTATAAACATCCTACTCAAAGGAATTGAACAGACTAAACAAGGATTCATCCTTATATTTCTTGACATATTGGCCACCTTTGACTCCATAAACCATAATAAACTCATAGAACGTCTGATGGACATAGGTGTAAGCAACTCCCTGCTATCCTGATTCTGGTCCTGCAGCAAATTAAGATAAAGGATAAAACATCTGAACCATTCAATGAGGAATACCCAAAGAATCCTCCTTCTCGGCTCTACTAGTCAACTTATACCTTCAATCAATCTGTAACATCATCCAGAACCACAAAATAAAGTACCACATATATTTTGACGATCTAATGCTATATGCCTCTTTCACCACAAACAACCCAGAATAAATACACCCTTATACAATCCTGCTTTAAGGTGGTGGCAGGCTGGCTAAACAACCAGTAGAGGAGTAGCCTAATGGTTAGAGCACTGACATGGCAACCAAAAAAACAGAATTTGATTCCCACTAGCACTCCTTGTGGCCTTGGGCAAGCCACTTAGCCCTACATTGCCTCAGAAAAATGCAAGTTATAAATGTCTCTGTTTAATGTACATTACCAAGTTTAAGGGGTATGTTTACTAAACCGCACGATTGTGCAGGGCGCACTTGAGCGTGCACTAAGGTACCTTAGCGCATGCTAATAGTGCATTTTTAGTGCCCCGCACAAGTGCGTGCCGCCCGCACAACTGCGCAGCGCGCTGATGTGCAATAGAGGCGTGGAAAGGCATTCCGAGGGCAGAGGAAGGCTCCCGAGGGGCGGGGGGACGGGGTCAATGGGTGGAGAGTGGGAGGGGAGAGGCTTCCCGCACAGGAGCGGGGCTGAATTTTGGTCAAAAAATTACCGCGAGTGAAAACCTCGCGTTAGAGCCGATTTAAAGGGAAGAGAAACCATTTCCATCAGCAATGTACAGCAAAACTGGGGAAACCTACAAAACGTGAGCAGTGTGATACATGTGCACAGAACAAAATTGCAAATAAAAAGTGAAAATGACCACAACAAATTGCTAAAAAATTATAATCCATCTGGGCAACATTGATATCAATGGGCAACAATAAAAAATACTCCCAGGAAAGCCCCCAAAAAGAGAAATGATTTTTGGAAGGGTCTACGCTCCGTAGACTCTTTCAAAAATCATTCCATTTTATTGGAGCTTTCCTGGGAGTGTTTGTTATGTTGCCCATTGCTATCACTGTTGCCCAGCTTGGTTTTGGGTTTTTTTCCCCTTTTTTCGAGGTCATTTTTGAGGTTTATTTGCACTTTTGTCCCCATACAAGGTAAATGAGCCCACAGTAAAATTGTGCAGAGCAGGGTTTCTGACGCGTCCGGCCAGGTTTCCTATCTCCAGGGACTGCACTGTTTCTGTGGCCACAGTGTGGTGCAGCAGACACAGCCAGTGCCTATAGAACCAAAGGGTCATAGGTTCAAATCCCAGCTGGGGCTCCTGCCAACCCAATCCCCATAGTTTTACCCACCACTAAACATTGATAGTACAGACACTCCTTTATTGCAGAGAACATAAGCATGGTTCAAACACCTATATTTTACCCTACACCGCACACAAACCATAACAATGGGCATTACCTACAGCCGAGTCCCCCAAATTCAGTCCTGGAGTGCCACAACTCAATCAGGTCATATGCTTTTTCCAAGATAAGGACATGTCTGCATGTTCGCGGAAGGGTACAGGTGGTGGAGGGGGCAGTGGCTGCAAACCACAGCAGACAGTGGCCTAGGCCTGTGCAGGCTGGCACCGTCCACCGCAACAGACAGGCTCTGTTGGATGTACAGTCATGGACTCCCCAGGGAATGCAGCCTATCTGTGGCAACACAGTGGTGCAGTGCACACAGACAGTGTATGCAAGAACAAAAGATCACAGGTTCAAAGGCCAGCTGGGGCTACTGCCAATCCTGTCCACATATTTTTCCCACCACTAAACCGTGATAGTAAGGACAAACCTTTATTGCTGGGAACATACGCATGGTTAATACGCCTATATTTTCCACACCAAACACAGACACCATAAACAGGCGCATTACCTAGAGCAGAGTCTCCCAAATGCAGTCTTGGAGGGCCCCACACCATTCAGGTTCCATGCTCCCTCTAATAAAGATGGCTTTGCTGCATATCTATGCACCACCCCCATGGTATGCTGATGTAGCTCATGCATATTTATGAGGGACAGCATGAAAACCCGAACAGTGTTTGGAACACCAGGACTGGAGTTGGGAAACTCTGCCATAAAGCAGCAGCCAACAGGGCCAGACACACCCACACACCCCCCCACAGGCCCCATTGGCCAATGCCTCCTGGAGAGGCAGGACATTGGGCCCTGCCTGTATCTCCCAATACTAGCAGTTGCATACCTTAGCAATGCCACCCCACACCTGGGTATATGGTACACAGCTATCAAACGTTTCCTATGATAACTGGCAGATAGCAATTCCTACGTTAAGCACATTTTGCTCATTGAACTCCACCATAACAATCATTCTGATGTCTGCGGTGTGTTCTGCAGGTCTGGTCTCTGACAGTGTTTACCACCCTGGGGAGTGACCCCCAACAGTATTGCGTACCATATCCATGCCTGTACTGTGCCCAGGACTGGTGTGGTGGGTATGGCTGCTGAACTCCTCTATAGTAGCACAATGCTGGCATAGGTGTGGGGGTGGCTGTCTGTCTGTCCAGTGTGTGGTGGCTGCAAACACCTTCCACAGCCCACACTGCCAGCAATGTTGCCAGTATTGGGCTGCCAATGTGCATAATGAGGAGCAAGGTACCATGAGTATAGGCCAGACAGGGTGGCCTGGCCAGGGTGCATCTGCACAGGACATAGGGCACTGACTGGGACATTTTAGTGCCTGGCCACCACCTACACAGACAGGGTGACCTCAGTATGTCCTGCTAAGAGATCACTCTCACCCTGACTGTGCAGTGACCACAGCATGGCTAGGCACCCCCATAGTGCTACATAGTATTTCTCTCATGTGATAGATATGGGTTTCCTTTTGGGGCCTGGTCACTGACTTATCTCCTTGCTGTGTATGCTGACATCCCAGTTCTGGGTGCATGCATCTCCACTGGGAACATGCACTATGGACTAACTAGCAGACTGTTTGCAGCTGGTATGTGTCTTGATGGAGTGTCTTGCAGGGTGCAGTGACTGATGGCTTGCTGTAGGAGAATATCAGATAGTGGTGGGGTGCAGCTTACCATATCCAGGCCTAATGTCTGTCTGCTATTGTGTTATGGATGTGTATAGAGCTGCATTGACTGCCCTGTGGGGTGTCTGTTTCTCAGCAAGACTGGGGTTGATGGTCCCCTCTACTGCCACCTTTGTAGTGAGGTAGAATGTGGATCTATTGATAGAGGACCCTGTTTGCCACCCTCAGCCCTGGAGAGGGGGTGGTGGTGGTACATGGGCCACCTAGGGGTGCATGGGGGCTACACCTGACTAAAACAGACAAAGATATTCAAGGTGTTTGTGCAGAAACCACCTATCTCACACATTAACACTGCTTTGGATCTCTGACTTGGCCTCTTTCAGCCATGGAAGGTGTTGTGGACCTGGTCCTGGGCGCCTCATCGCACCCTCAGGGTGAGCACAGTACCAGCACAATGTGACAGTGTGTAGCTACTCTGTGCCAGTAAAACACACGGTCAGTACCCCCTACCAGGCCGAGGTGCTGTGGGGGTGCATTTCCCATCTTGTGTTCATCTGTGGACAGCTGATTTGCATGTGCAGTGCATCATGGGTAAGGGTGGGCTAACCCTATCCTGGTGACCACAGCAGACTGTCTGTGTGGTGACATGCAGGCTCTCTGCAGCCAGCCAGGGGCTTGCTAGTAGCTTTAGAGCTGTAGCCCAATGGTTACTGCCCTGTCTGTGAAGCCAGAGGTCATGGGTTCAAACCCACCAGTGGGGTTGTTTGATAGGGTTGTCCAACACATTATCTTTTGTTAATGTACATATTTTGATGCCAGCAAAAACACCCTCAGCGTACTGTACCCATAAGGTGCCTCTGAGGGTGCTTTATAGGGCGCCCTATAGGGCACTTTATGGTTCCCGTCAATATAAGGTGCACTATACATTATCCTGTGACGCAACTTATAGTGTGCCCTATAGGGGACATTTTAGGGTGCTGTGGCGGACAGTGCACTTTATAATGTGCCCTATGGAGTGCCTTATAGGGTGCCTTATACGGCACCTTCAATTACGGCACGTGAGGGCGTGTTTGCTGGCAGCAATTAATAAAATAAAAATAAAGTGCTGCAGGAAAAAATATGTACATTGCAAAGCTGATGCCACAGCCAGCCTTATGTATTAGGCACCCTGGGTAGCAAACTCATGACCCCTGTATCAGCAGTCAGTGCCTTAACCATTGTGCTCCACTTCTGTTCCTCCTTGCCTGTCAGCGCACCTACTTATGCTTTTCATTCCTTAAACTGCACAGTGCTGCCATCAAAAACAGTACTCTGACCTTGCGGTACCTCATACGGCACCCTCTAAAGCGCCCTATAAGCAACATTCTAGGGTGCCTTGGCGGAGAGTGCACTTTAAAATGTGCCTTATAGGGCGCCTTATGTTAACACGCTTTGAGAGTGCGTTTGCTAGTAGTGATAATTAAAATAAACATAAAATGACTCCAAAAGCAACCTTCCCCATAATATGTAATGCCTCAGCCAGCCTTGTTCATTGGGCACTGTGGGGGATTGAACCCTTGATCCCTGCACCATTGGTCAGGGTTTTACCCATTGTGCTGTGGTTCTGTTTCTGTGCTTGCACATCAGCGCGCCGCCTTATGCCGCCCAGTATTAAAATGCCTCATAAATTAACACCTCAGCCAGCCATCTTCATTGGGCACTGTGGGGGATTGAACCCTTGATCCCTGCACCATTGGTCAGGGTTTTACCCATTGTGCTGTGGTTCTGTTTCTGTGCTTGTACATCAGCGCGCCGCCTTATGCCGCCCAGTATTAAAATGCCTCATAAATTAACACCTCAGCCAGCCATCTTCATTGGGCATTGTGGGGGATTGAACCCCTGATCCCTGCATCATTGGTCAGTGTCTTAACCATTGTGCTGTGGCTCTGCTTTTCTGTGTATACATCAGCGCGCCACTTATGCCGCCCAGTATTAAAATGCCTCATAAATTAACACCTCAGCCAGCTGTCTTTATTGAGCACTGTGGGGGATTGAACTCCTGATCCCTGCACCATTGGTCAGTGTCTTAACCATTGTGCTGTGGCTCTGCTTTTCTGCTTGCATATCAGCGCACCACTTATGCCTCCCGCGCAGCTATCTCATGCGCTAATGTGCGGGGCGCACATGGGCGCCGCGCACCTTAGCGCATATGCAAATTCCGGATTTTCTTTTTCAGCACAAAACGCCCACTCCTTATATGGCATCCGCACACTACCGCGGCCCGCACATTAGCGGGGTTTTAGTAAACATGCCCCTAAGTTGCAATGTAAACTGCTTTGATGTTAAAGTGGTATACGTGCACCTACTCTTTCCGCCTTGCTGGGCAGAGTAGATGGACCATACTGGTCTTTATCTGCTGTCACAGTTTAAAAAAAAAACCCTCTTAATCAAGTGTAACGAGACCGAAGTCCTAATCATAACCAGAGATCTTTCCTACTCATCCCCAAAAACAATCAAGATCAACATCATCTTCACTGTAAAACTGGATGTCAAATATGTCAGAGTTAGCTTAGACCAGCGACTAAACCTACAAATGCATATCAAGAAAACTACAACCTCTGCTTACTACAAAATGAAGATCCTACACAACTTCAACCACTTCCATACTGTATGCCAAGCCATAATCACCCCACACCTGGATTACTACAACTCAATCTTCCAAGGCCTCCCAAAATATGTCCTCTACCTCCTGCAATTAGCCTAAAACACTGCAGCCCAACTGAACACAAGGACACCGAGGCATGAACACATCACTTTGGTACTCAGAAATCGACACTGGCTTTCCATGCTAGCACGCATCAAATATAAAGCCATCATGATAACCTTCAAGATTAGACATAATCAAGTTGCAGACTGCCTATGCAGGCTTATATGGCAGACCCCAAACACCAGATAAAGAAGACAACAGAATCAAACCTCCTCAACATTCCAACTGATAAAGTAAAAGGTTTCCAAGCAACATGTCAAAGGGCATTCTTTATCTATGGACCATCATTATGGAACACATTTCCAAGTATTCTGAGCCATCAGAGTCATAACAGACCTCAGAAAAAAGCTAAAAACCCACCTCTTCCAAGAATTTGCTGGATCAGGTACTTAACCCTTTCCTTCATTCCCTGAGTCACCCACAACAATATATCCAAACAACCATCTAAAAATGTTAATCTTTTTGTAAATAAAGTTATAGAATCCATACCTCCCTATCCCATAGTTAAATGTAACCACTAAGTTCTTGTTGAATGTATAACTGTAGCAGCTGATAAGCATGCAATAAATAATACCCCGGCCAACGCACCAAGAAATGTAGCAGCAAACTGCAGTCAATAAATAAGTCCAGGAGTCAATTGACAGGGTCCAAATCAGTTTAATGTGCACATGGCTCAATTAGTCATAGCTTCCAAAGGAACTGAGCGGAGCTCTCCATAAAGACATAACTTTTTATAGCACTTTTCCAGCTTGATACATGAAAACTTTCCATTGGTTCTAGCTCAATACATTTGATACATGCAAACCTTTCATTGGATATACATTCTCTCCAATTATCCAATTAGAAATCCCTCCGGAGCCTAGCAACCGGCCCCCTCCCTCGGGACCGTTCTAACAATGGTCCAGTTCTCAGCTTTACTTCAAGGCTAACCTTGGCTCCTGGAATGTATATTTTGAAACATTTCTGTTCTTTCACACACAAGAGAATAATAGAAGACTTATGAATTCATGAAAACTTCTTATTAAGCAAGTTAAAACAGTATTCTTATTTTTCACAGATTCTTGGTTCTTTTCTAGCTATAATGGGGGTTGGAATCCAGGCCTGAGTTACAGGCCTTTCATAGCAGGCCATGCTAGGCCATAGGCTACCACACCAGGAGTCAGTTCAAAGATCCAAGCCAATTTATTGTGCACATGGCTCAGTTAGTCAAAGCTTCAAAAAGGACTGAGCAAAGTTCTTATAGAAACATATTAATTTTATACATTCCTTTTCAGTTTGATACATGCAGACTTTCTATTGGTCCCAACGCCCCCTGCACTTGTCCAATCAGGGATCCTTTCTGGGCCTAGCTCCCTGCTCCCCCTTCCCAAACTGTTCTAACAAAGGTACAGTTTCTAGGCATTGATACTATCCTGCTCCGAGGTCGTTCTGGCTCTAGGAATGGATGTATTGAAACATTTCTATCTTCACAGCACAAGAGAATAATGAAAGATTTATGCATTCATGAAAACTTCTTATTAAGCAGTTTTAAAACAGTTTTCTCAAACTTTTACAGACTTTGGTTCTTTACTGAGATGGGGGTTGGAATCAGGGCCTAACTTACAGGCCTTTCATATTTGCAGACTATTATAGGCCATAGCCTGCCACATTCCCCCCTTTGAGTATTCTCACCTGCAAGTGAGAAAGGGTGAGAATTAAATCACATATTATACTTGCTTGAAAGCATCATTTTGGGGTATAGGGTAGCTAATACTTTTCATAACTGCCTTCCTTTCTACAATGCTATCAATGGCTGCTGACTTTACTCGACTGTGATGAATCCAGAGTTCGAGTTACCCTGGCTTGTTGGGCACTTCACTGGCTCCCTATCCCTATCCGTTTCTGCATCCAGTTCAAACTGATTCCTACTAGCACTCCTTGTGGCCTTGGGCAAGTCACTTAACCCTCCATTGCCTCGGAAAAAAATCAAAGTTATCAGTGTCCCTGTTTAATGTACATTATCAAGTTTAAGGGGTATGTTAATGTTACTGGCGCTAGTTGCAGTGTTAATGTGAAGAATGCCATATAAGTTAGTGGGTGTTCCGACAGCAAGGTAGCAAGAATCTGTATCACGCGATAGAGGGTGTCTTGGATCATTAACGCGCGGTAACCTTAAGTCCATGCCAGCTCTGTGCTAGAAGCTATAGAGATGTAGCCCACTGGTTATTACAATGACTGTAGAGGCAGAGGTCATGAGTTCAGTCCCACAGTGGTGCTATTTAATAAGGCTGACTAAGGGATATCCTCTTAATTTAAAGCAGTGCTGCCAGCAAAAACACCCTCACAGTGCCGCCATCTATGATGCCTCATAAGGCGCCCTATAGGGCACATTATAAAGTGCCCTGTCCGCCAAGGCACCTTATAATGTGCTTTATAGGGATCCTTATGAGGCACAATAAGGTTATGGCACTGTGAGGGTAGTTTTGCTGGCAGCACTGATTTAAATAAAAGGAAATCCCTCAGAGAGCCTTATTAAAGAAGGCCACTGCAGGATTGAACCCATGAACTCTGTCTCCATAGTCATTGCAGTAACCAGTGGACTACATCTCTACAGCTTCTAATACAGTGTTGGCTGGCTACAGAAAGACTGCAGGTCACTGCACAAACTGCTGCGGTTACCAGGATAGGGTATATCCACCCATACCCATGATGCACTGCACATGCATATCAGCAGTCTACAGCTGATCACAAGATGGGGTATGTGCCTCCACAGCACCTCGGCCTGGTAGGGGGAACTGACCGTGTGTGTTACTGGCACAGAGTAGCTACAGACAGTGACATTGTGTGATTCATGTGCTCACCCTGAGGGGGAGGTGGGGCACCCAGCACCAGGTCCGCAGCACCTGGTGTGGCTGAGGTAGGCTGTTCTGCAGGTCCCCATCAGTGCCAGTGTGTGTTAGGTAGTCTTTGTAAACACACCTAGTATGCACCTGTGTCCATCTGTATGTCCCAGTCACATCTAGCCCTTGTGG
Organism: Ichthyophis bannanicus; assembly: GCA_033557465.1. Lineage (NCBI taxonomy): Eukaryota > Metazoa > Chordata > Amphibia > Gymnophiona > Ichthyophiidae > Ichthyophis > Ichthyophis bannanicus. Next base: position 964,059,292 of record CM066034.1, on the reverse strand, counting down.
ACTATGATGCACCCAGAATAGTGCATAACCTGTGTGGTTGCCATGGTCACATGTTATAGGAGAAGGGGTGTTGTGTGGAACCAAAAGCAGATTATGTAGCACCACACAACCTGCCCTCACTGTGTCAGGGTGGTGGACAATATCTCCCACCAACAGAGCCACACTCTACGTCGGAGGCAGTAGAGGGGACCACCACCCCAACCCTGCTGGGGAATAGGCACCCTCCAGGGGAGTAGGCCTGGAAAAGCTCTGCTACTCCTCACCAGAATCTGACATTCACCAGTAGAGGGCACAGCCAGTCTCCACCCTGCAAGGTGTTTCAGCCATACACATTCTAGCTGCAGACAGTTTACTAGCTAGTGCATGCTTCTGGAGAAACTGTGTGCAACACACCCACACCGGTTTGTCAGTGGCTGGGCCCCAGAAAAGGAGACCCATAGATATTACTTAAAAGAAATGCTATAGAGCACTATGTGGAAACCTAGCCATGACATGGTCACTACTCAGTCAGGGTGAGAGTGACCTCCCAGCATGACATGCTGTGGCCACCCTGTCTGTGCACTACAATATCCCAGCACTACAGGCACTACAATATCCCAGCCATTGCCCTATGCCCTGTGCAGATGCGTCCTGCCCAGACTGCCGTGTCTGGCCAATACCCACAATACCTTGCTCCTCATTATGCACATTGGCAGGCTAATGCTGGAAACAGTGCAAGCATTGGGGGCTCAGTATGGTATAGGCAGCTACAAAACACTGGATAGACATACACACACTCCCACACCTATTTCAGCATTGTGCAAAGATAGAGGTGGTTGGCAGCCTTGGCCGCTGCACCAGTCCTGAGCACAGTGCAGGCATTGCTAAGGTATGCATGTGTTAGTATTGGTAGCTGCTGCTCCGTGCAGGTCCCAACAGCCTGACTCTCCATGAGGCTTTGGATAGTGGGGTCTGTGGGTGTGGGTGTTTGTGCCCCTGTTGGCTGATGCTCTAGGGACTGCACATGTTTATGGTGTATGTGCACTGTAGGGTAAAATATAGGGCCATTGTCTGCAGGGGCCCCAGCTGGGACTTGAATCTGTGACCTTCTGCCCCTGAACACACTGGATGTGTGTACTGCACCAAACTGTTGTCACATAGGCAGGTCAGTCCCTGGGGATACCATTACTGTTCTTCAGACAGCCCTTGTCTGTTGCACTGCATGCTGCCCACCTAAACAGGGCATGGCCTTGGTCTGCTGTGGGCAGCTGCCACTGCCCCCTCCACCACCAGCACCCCTCCCCCACCATGCTGACATGCCCTTATGCCGGTGGTGCTGGTGGTGCGCAGTCCCAGGCCATCCAGTGTGCCTGTAGGTGGCTGCCTATGGTGTGGGATCTGGGGTAGGGGATCCTACATAGACATCCTTTTATAGGCACCGCCTGTCAATGTTATGTGCCTTTGGGGTACCTGCTGGGTACTGTCCCCTGGGATACTGTGGTACACACACTTGTGGGCATGTTTGACCCTGTACCCCATTTGCAGCCTCACCGTAGTGCCCTTTTGTACTTGGGCACTATGCTGTTGCTGCACATGTATCACTACTTTCACTTTTCTTGGTTTCCCTGCCTTTGCTGTACATTGCTGACTGAACTGGTTTCTCTCTCCTGCAAGTGTGCCTCTAGCGCGAGGTTTTCACTGGCGCTAATTTTCAGACCTTTATTTCACAGCGTTAGTGTGCATGGAGCCTCTCCCCGCCCACTCTCTGCCCATTGACCCCTTCTCTCCGCACTCTGGGGAGCCTTACTCCACCCTCTCTGTGCCTTAACACCGCAGGAGACGTGTTTGCGCGAAACCGCATGCTATCGCGCGATAATTTTACTTTATCGCGCGCTAACGTTACATATCGCATGCAAACAGCGCCACTGCAACGTTATCGCTGTTTAGTAAACATGCCCCTAAGTTTCAATGTAAACCACTTTGATTAAAATGATAAAGCGGTATATAAAACCTGATAAATAAATAAACGTCTCCTACTGACCTACAAGTGCATTTATTCTGTAGCTCCTCACTACTTTTCCTCTCTTATCTTACTCTATATCCCTCTTTGGGTACTCTGCTCTTCTGGCAGATCCCTTTTTATCTGTGCTTTTCTCTGCCACTGCCAACTCCCAAGTTTCTTCAGTATTCTTGGATGTATTCCATCTGGTCTCATCACTTTGTCTATCTTGAATTTAGCTAGCTTCCCATGAATACTATCTTCTGAAAATCATTTGAGATCCCCATCACTTCTATTCCTATTTGTGGGTGTTTTCTGGGGTCCTTCTCCTGCCCCTTCATCTTTGAACACATAGCAGAAATATTTGTTAAACAATTCGGCTTTATCCTCATCAGTTTCTACATATTCCTCCCCTTCACCCTTCAGTCTAACAATACCACTTTTGCCCTTCTTCCTCTCACTAACATATCTGAAAAATGTCTTATTCCCCCATTTTATTGCATTATCTATATCTACTTCTTTTTGTATCTTTGCTTTCCTGATTACTTTGCTAGCCTCTCTAAGTTTTTCCAAATATAGATGCTTGTCTTCATTTCTCTGTGATCTCTTATATTTCCTGAAGGCCTCCATCTTTTTCTTCACCTTTTCAGCAACCTCCTTTTCCTTTTAACTTTATTTACCTTTCTAACAAAAAGGTTTGTTGCCTTAAAATATCCCCTTTCAGTTTTGCCCACTGTTTTTCTACATCCCCCAGCTGTTCCCATCCTGCTAACTATTCCTTGAGGCATTGTCCCATCTTAGCAAAGTTAGTTTTCCTAAAGTCTAAGACCCTCACTTTTGAATGGATTTTATCAGCCCTAGTCCTAATACTGAACCACACCATCTCGTCATTACTGAATGTGAGATGATCTCCCACTATAACATCAGAAACACTTTCCCCATTGGTAAGCATCAAGTCCAGTATGGCCCCTTCACGTGTGGGTTCGGTTACCAGTTGTCTGAATAGTTCTCCCAATAGAGAATTCAGGATCTCCTTACTTCTAGATGATACTGCAGCAGGAATGTGCCAATCAACATCTGGGATATTGAAATCACCTATAAGTAGCATTTCTCCTTTTATGGCAATGCTGCGTATGTCTTCTATTAAATGTCCACTTCTTCTCCCTATGATGGGGTTCTATATATCATGCCAGTACAAATGGATTTCTCTTTCCCTCTTTCTAGTTTAACTCACAGTGCCTCCTTTCTCCCCCTTTAATATTATTTTTCACATACAGTGCCACTCCTTTTCCCCCTTTTTCCTACCGTATCCTTCCTGAATAAAGTATAGCCTGGTATAATTACATACCACTTATGGCTGTCTGTGAACCATGTCTCCATGACCACCACTAAATCCAAGTCAGCCTCTTCCATTAAAACCTCAACATCTACATTTCTCATGGTACAGGCATTTATACACACCACTTTCCAGATGTTGCCCTTTTTACCCATTTCAATAGAGGTATTTAATGCTTCACTTACCTGGGGGCTTTTGTCATCCATCCCCAGCAAGTCTAGTTTAAAGACCTCTTCAGTAGGTTAGCCAGTCTGCTATTAAATACATGTCGACCCTTCTTGGACAGATGGATGCCATCTCTGCTCTGCAGCCCTTGGAACATCATTCCATGGTCCAGGAAACCAAAACATTCTTGATGACACCATCCACGCAGCCATGTATTTATTTGTAGGATGCAAGCTTCTCTGCCTCAGCCTTTACCCTCAACAAGGAAGTTTGAGGAGAACACCACCTGCAAGCTAATTAAGGACCACTAACACCTGATGAGGTCAGTGGCTTCAAAGAGCTAGCAGTGAATGGTAGCAGGAACAAAAATCAATGAATTCTGACAGAGCTTTGCCCAATGCCACAAAAAAATCTCCCCTTTGCAGTATAGTAAAAAAAGAATTAACTTTTACAAATGAAAGCCAAAACCTCTTGAAGAATTTTCAGGCAGAAAGATTGTAGTTAAAAGCCACACAGTTTTACCTTGCTTGCAACTGAGTCCCTGTTAGGAATGTCAGTCCTTGGAAGGCTCTGTAGACTTTTATACAGTACTCAGATGCCCAGCTCCTTTGCAAACTAATTAAGAACCTCTAATACCTGATGAGGTCAGTGGCTTCAAAGAGCTAGCAGTGAATGAGTAGCTGGAACAAAAAACAATAAACAATAAACTTGCGTAATACCACAAAAAATTCCCCCTTTGTAGTATAGAAAAAAATAATTAGCTTTTACAAATGAAAACCAAAACCCCTTCAAGAGCTTTCAGGCAGAGAGATTGTAGTTAAAAGTCACCTCACAACCAAGTCCTTGGAAGGCCATGTCCAGGTCTGGTGACCATGCAATCTGTTTGGGACCTCTCTTCCGGAGGAGATATGGCTCCGCCACCTCTTCAAAATTAGGGATAAACCATCAATAATAGCCAAACAATCCAAGGAAAGCACAAACCTCTTTCTTTGATTTCAGGTTGGGGACCTGAGAAATGGCATCCACCTTCTATAGTTGAGGTCATATCTGCCCATTTCTGAATAAATATCCCAGGTATTGAACATCCCAATCTCCCAGAAAACATTTCTTGAGGTTGGCCATCAACCTGGCCCTCTGCAGGCTGGTCAACATGGCTTGTATTTGGGTTAGATGCAGCTGCATACTTCTTGTGTGGTATCTGTAGGTGGTCAACTAGGCATTGAAATGTCACAGGAGTCCTGTGTAATCCAAAAGACAGTACCATAAATTGGAATAGACTTTGTGCTGTTGAAAAAACAGTCTTCTCCTTGGCAGCCAGAGTCAAGGGCACCTGCCAGTATCCCTTGGTTAAATCAAAGACTGATATAAAGCATGCTCTACCAAGTTGCTCGATTAGCTCATCTACTCTGGGCATGGGATACACTTCCAGTTTAGAGGTTTGTGATAAGGAAGCTTATCATAGCTCAGGAAGGAGCTATAGGAAAGGTGAAGTGACTCTGAACAAGCAACCTGTCAGTTCTGGTAGAAATAAGAAAACAGAATTTTCCCATAAAAGACTACCAGTCCCAGAATGCACCAGGTTTCCAACAGCCATTAGAGGAGCTGAAGTGGGAAACGTGTGTTCAATCAGGAGGGCTATGAGCTAATCCCTAAGCACTCATCTCAAAGGGCAGGGCCTGATTCAGCACAGCTACGCTGTGTTAGGGAGGAGCACTCATCTAAGCAGAATAAAGGTAGAGTTTATTCTACAGAGAATCAGCTTGAGCTTGATCATCTTCATCATCAGGAGGATCATCAGAAGCAGAAGCCAAACCGGACGGACAGAGAGGGAAAGAAACCCTTTGGAAGAAAGAGGAGAAAAGCCTTTGAGAGGTCTAGAAGAGTCCAGAGCAGTATGTATACTGGGAGGCATTCCAAGGGCCAGCATACACCATTGGACTGGGGAAAGCCAGAGGAATGGCGCTGCAGAGCTAGGAATCTCCAGACGGTACCTGTGAGGGAGACGGCTGCACGTGGAAGGGACCCTAAGACCCATGCCAGAAGGTATGTGAAGAGAGATCCAGTGTCCAGGGATCTGGATTGGAAGGCTGGACATAAGAACTGGACTACATACTGGCCAGGCTATATAGAGAGGAACTCTAACAGCAATGGAAGCTCAGGTATGAACACTGATCTATGCCCTAGCTATAACCTTGAAAGACAGCAGGGAAACAAGTATTCTCCTGAAAGTGCTCCATTGGGAGATTCATCTGTGCCAATCCATGATATTGAACCCATGCTTGTTGAAGAAGAGGGGGTGATAGCAGATGAAGAATCTGTTTACATGGACTGCTCTCTGTCTAAACTCCTTTGGTGATTTTCTGTTATAAAGTACAGCAACCATCACAAAGAAATACAAACTTGTTCTTTAATCTACTCAGAAAAGCTCCTGTGTAGGATTTCTAGCCACGCAGTAGAAAGCAAGCCAGCTAAGGGGTTTCAGATGGATAACTGCTAGCAATTGAGCCTTACCTAATTGCTTGTGGGCTCTGAGAGAATCACTTCTGAATCTATGTGGGAATATATAAGAAGTTTACCTGAAAAGAACAGTTTTTTTCTTTCTTTGTGGCTTTTGGTTTGTTGTTTGACATTGCTAAGAGAATATTAGCTAAAGCCTACAGAAAAGACCAGTTTGTTGCCAACCAGGTCTTATTTCTTTTGCTTTGATTGCCTGATAAGTTAAAATGTTGTTTTCCTGATTTTGTTTTTTTCAAGTTTAACACTGAAAGCAAGTAACCTGATTTATGTGCTACCAAGCATATCTGTGTTGGGAGAAATAACCCCATAAATAAATATCTTATTAGCTTTACCCAAAAGCACAACTAATTATTGTGAGCAGCTGTGTCTGGTGTGAATGAACTGCATTGCCCACAATCCCTTGCAAATCATATAAATATATGCACTTGCCAAGACTGTGAAGATTCTCACCCAGGCAGCCGTCTGACAAGTTGCATTGACCATCTGAATGTCAATGCAGAATCTGATGCATCCATTGGGTTTACGAACAATGGGGGAAGACGAGTCACTCATAGACTGTTTTACAACTCCCAGGTTAAGCATCTTTTCCAGTTTCTTGGCGATGGCCTGTAGCTGGGCCTTCAGGATCCATTGCCAGATAATCAACCCAGGGTCAGTAACGATATCATGACAAATGAGAGGGGTTCTTCCCGGGTGGGTGAAGAGCACCTTTAGCTTCCAGTAGATCAAACCTAGATCTCTTCTGTGGGTAGCAGAGTACTGGTCTCCATTTGGGACTTGAGATGGATCCCACGGAGCTGAAATTTCCAGCCCAAAATCATCTTCCCCCTCTCGGTCACCCTCAGCCACTCTGTATGATAAATCTGTCTTTATCACAAAATAAGAAGAAGTTCTTGCAGGGGACTCTCCGTTACCTACTGGAACTCATCCACCTCCAAAACCTGCTCTCAGGCATATTTAAGGGACATCCTCTTGCTGGGACCTCCTGAAGCTTTCTTCCCCCAGCCTTCACTCTTGGAAGAGGACAATTGTATTTGGATCACTGTTGCTGAGCCCTGAGCTATCCCCAGGGGTTTCTTCCCTAGGCTCTCCCTCCCTGGATCCCTTCCCCATAACTGCTCTCACATTCTGTTGGTAACATAGCTTTTCTTGGCGGCATGAACTCCAGAACTTAGCCGGCTTGGGATTTTCCACATATAAATCTGGATCTTCCAACAAGAAAATCTCTGGGAAATCTTCTCAGTCCAACTTAGCGGGCCCATATCACTCTGATGTTTGGGTGGTCTTGACCGATTACCCCTAGATATGGGAACCAGAGCAGCACCACAACCTCGAACTTGACTTGCCCTGCAGGAGTCTTAAGTGAAACCTGTGCTGTTGGATACTGCCTCTGGTCTCCATACACACAGGCCAGTGTTACCGTCTTTGCATAGTTAATTTGAAATCAGGTTACTGTTTCTCAGCGAATGAGGTCTGCCACTCCCGGAGTCTATCAAGACCTGGAGGCGGGTCCCCTCAAGCTCTACTGGACTCACAAAGTTCTTTGCCTTTGGGTGGGGGGACTCCACAAAAGAGCAGGTGTGAGGGGTGGTTAGGGCAACATCCGTGGGTTTCTCCGTACCCAGGGGGCATTCCTGAGCACAGTGTCCATATCTAAAATAGGTGATGGAGTCATAGCTGGGGCTATGTCCTCGCCTAGGAGGTGACCTTGGGGGTTGTAAAATGGGAGACAACATTCATTCTGGCTTCCCCTTCCATCCTCCTGGGCTAACAGGTATCTTCTTCCCTTTCTCACTGTCTGCGTCAGCCACCACCTGGGCTTCATGATATCCTTTGGCTATTTCCAGTGCATTCTCCAGTGTAAGCTTGGGATGCTGACACACCTACCATTTCATCAGGGAACTCAAGCCCTTCAAAAACTACTCCAATAGCACAATCGTCAGCTATCTTGGGCCCAGTCTTTCCCTCCGGTTGCAGCCACTTCCTTACAAGATCCTCCAATTGATAGAGGAACCTCAGAGGGCTCTCCTTTATCTGAATCATTGGCATAGGCCTCTGGGGGTACAGCTGGCCTTTTCCAGTATGGTGGCCTTGACAGCTGCATATGTAACTCGTCCATCTGGGTTGGCATCCTGGAATGCAGCAAATTCCCCAAATAAATAGTCCATGTCATCTCCAGCCACCCTACCATGCGGGCGGTTTCTTCAAAATTCACCATAAAGTAATCCGGTTCATTTTCTGACATCATTTTAAGAAGCTGAATGGTAGAGTTGTGCTGAATGGTAGAGTTGTGGTCTCTGCAGGGCCTGGGTCAACTGAGCTAGGAAACTCTTCTGTAGCTCCCCCTGCATCTGAACAAGATTCTGTAACTGCTACTGACGTTGTTGCTCTTGCTACCTTTCTACCAGCATCTGGAGGTGCCGCTTTATTTTGACTTGTTACTGCTCCCTTACAAACAACAATAACAGCTCACTCTTCTGCAGCTGAGTTAGCCCTGCAGTACTCCAGCTCTAACAAACTTTTAACATTTTCTAGTGGTCAAAACAAAACCTGCCTGTCTGGCACTGACTATACCTTCTTCATGCTCCCAACCAGGCGATGCTAACCCTCTTAGTCCATATAACAAAAAAATCCTGACCTGCTGTAGAGGCTGAGCACTGGAGGGATGAAGATTTGCCCTCAGCCACGTGATTAGAGAAAACCCCCAAACTGTCACCATATGTGGTAGCATGGTATACGGTGAGAAGGGGTTTTCTTTAAAACACAGAACACAAACCTTCAAGGACAAACAAGAACCCACTTTTATTATGCTTCAGTTAATCAGCATCTCTCCCCAGTTTACTGCCTTCACAAGTTGGTTTATAGCCCCCTTCCCCAAGTCCATAAGCTAAAGTTCAGAAGAATAAATCCCGGTCACTTCTTGAGTTTCCTACCTCACAGCAAGACTCCTTGCCAAGCCTAGCTTGGAAGGAGCTTTCTATCTCCATGGGCCTTCTTAACCTCCCCCTCTGTGAGCCATGCCCTCCAAGCCCTGAACTCAGGGCTGAAGACTCTTTTAAAGGGGGCTGTTGATAATCCCTTTGGAGAGGGATGGGTAGCATTCTATATACGCCATCACAGTCCTCTTGCAATTTTTCACAATCCCTTTGTGTTTTAACAACTTTGAATAATTTTGTGTCATCTGCAAATCTGATCACTTCACTTGTTTTCATTTCCAGGTCATTTATGAATATGTTAAAAACAGCAGGCCCAGCACAGATCCCTGAGGTACTGAACTATTCACCTTTCTCCAGTGCAAAAAGTGGCCATTAGTCCTACTCTCTGTGGCCCTTTTACTAAAGGGAGCTAGAGTGTTGCATCAAACGTGGCCAAAGTGCTGAAACTATGGCATGTTAACTGTTGGGGGAATGGAAAGCATTTTTCCCCAGCAGTTAATATGAAGCCCTGTCCTTTAGCACACGCCACATTAGTGTGGGTGCACTTAACTCTATCTATTGAGGTGGTGATAGGAGATCCTGTGCTAATGCAGTTAGCATGTGGTGTGAACCCTACACTAACTGCAGGAAGCCCACCACGACCCCTGAGGTGAGTTAGACAGCATGGGAACATCTCACACTAACTGTCATGGCCCTGGGTCAGCTGACAACGCATGTCCCAATGCACATTCAGCACGGACCAGAACACGTGTCGTCAACTAACACCCTTTAATAAAAGACTCCCTCTGTTTTCTATCTTTTAATCATTTCCCAATCCAAAATAGCAGCCTGCCTCCTATCCCTTGATGTTTTAATTTCCTCAAGAGTTTATCATGATAGGGACAATACATGATAATAACTAGCTCACCTTTATCTACCTGTTTATTCATACCTTCAAAAAATATGTAGTACATCAGTGAGACAAGACTTTCCTTGGCTAAATCCATGTTGATTAGGGGTATGTTTACTAAACGGGCCTAATGTTCCCGGCGCTAGTTGCAGTGATAACGAGAGGAATGGCATATAAGGTGGTGGGCATTCCAGCGTAAAGGAAGCAATGGCGGGGTATCGCACGATAGAGGGAGCCCTGGCCCACATCACGCGATAGACGCGCCGTGGCACGTCATTGCGCGGTAATCCCAAGTTCGCGTGCTGAGCTGCAATCACAGGACTAGAGGAGTAGCACACTGGTTAATACAATGACTGCTGATACAGCAGTCATGAGTTCAATTCCATAGTGGCGATATGTGATTAGGCTGTTGGAGGAAATCCCTTTTCCCGCCTGAACAGTCAGACACATCTCAACAATCTGCAGTGTCCCCCCAAAAAACGCTCATCTCTGTGCCCTAACCTAAAGCACCTTCTAAGGCGCACCATAAGGCACATCATTAAGTGCCACGGCAACCAAGGTGGATCAAAGGGTGGCACAAACGGGTGGTACCCTCCAAGGCATCACATAAGGTGCCCCAGAAGCTGTCTGAACCCAAGGTGTTGCAAAAGATGCCCCAAGGATGTTAAGGTGACAAAAGAAACGTTGGCCAAGGGCAGTAAGGTGCACCAACCTCACAAGCATGAAATGTATAGGTCAAACACAGATGTAACCCTAACACTGCATAGAGCAGTAACGAAAGCCAATGAAGAAGTGATGTAAGGAAGCAGATGTTTGAGGTGATGGACCTGCCATATCTGCGAACAGCCCATGTGGCAGCTGGTAAAGTGGACAAATATATCAGGGTAGCTGTACCAATGCACAGGGTGATGGTACTGTAAAGTGCAACAATGACAGTGTGTGGCAGAGGACGGGAATACGTGTCCAACAGAGGAGCCAGTGGTGGCAGGAGAAGTGCAATGACAGGAGGACAGAGGAGTAGTAGTGCCATGCAGAGCAGACACAGGAGAGGCAAGAATGAAGAGCCGCGATGCACAAAAGGGTGCCAGTGCAGGACAGGGGGTAGCAGCCTGCACAGTAAGGCAGGATGCCACAGAGCTTGCAGACACAAATAGACTGACAGAAGGATGTTTGGCAACAGTGATGAGGGTATAATGTGCCAGCAGCACAGATCGTCACAGATAGGACTGTAGCAGGAATGTAAAATATGTGTGGATGAGAGGCATAAAATCATTAGAACAGAGAGGAGTCAAACCCATGACCAGTAACACAAATGGCAATGCACAAACTGGTAGGCCACAACACCAACTTAAGTGTCACAGCAAGGCTGCATACAAGAACACTGGAGGGCACCACACCAAAACACAGCTGGCTGCCAGGATAGGGCAACCCCAACAGTAACGAAGATGCAATGCACATGCAGAACTGGTGTGTATAGCTCATATCACAGTCAGTAATTTGGACGACAGCACATATAAACACATACACACACACAATGAAATGTTATGCAGTGGACACAGCATGCAAAAGAGCAAAGAACCTAAACCCAATGGGTGGCAGGGGATGCTCTGTGGAGCAGGGCAAAATGGGTGACAGAAAAGAAAAGGAGCATGTGAGACATGAACCTACAAACAGACATGAACCAGATCATATCAACAACAGCAATGCCAATCCCCCAAGCCGACATGGACAGTACAAAGAAAGAGCCATATGTAACAGCTAATATGCGACGGATAGGCTGCATCGAGGGCATACTGTGGTGTAAAGTGAAGAGATGGAAGGGTGTGCTGAGAGGTGAATAATTGTCAGGCAGCTCCTGGTCAGGTTAGCACAAAACAAGGAACATGTGGGACTTGAACCTGCAATCTATGGTGCACCAACACATGTCTGCAACCACTATCCCAAACAACCACAGCAAACCCAACCCAAATATGTCCCCTCAAAGGGAATGTCAGTATGGACACCCTTAGCACCCTGTGATGTGTCAGACGGCTGCCACATAGCCAGCTGCCACCGTACAAGGATGTGAGCACAGGTGGGCCATGTACATTACCAGAACATAACAAAAGACATGTGTCAGTGTGGTCAAGCAGCAGCAGCAGAGAGAAATGTGGGTCAAACACATACTTTTATTGTGGTCAATCAGTAGACATATCGTATATACCGCCTGTCATCATATCAAGGTGGTTGGTTTACAGTGAACAAACTGAAAACACATTGAGCATGCCAGCTACCCACATGTCACCCCAAAGTCACTGACACGTCTACAGATGGTGGGCAGGAGAGATAATGTGCCGTAGCTGCATGGTGTTCACTATGCAGTATCCCACCACCCCCCACATGCTGCTGCCCGTCCCAGATGCCCTAGTCGCATGTAGACACTAGGCGGTGCATGATGAGGGACCAACACACATCAGTCATGAATTGTCCCCAAAAACATATCCATCTGCCAAGACAGGTGGCAAAAGCCTGAAAAAGCATAAGTAGCAACATGTAATCAAGTGTGCACACAGATATAGATATATATGTCACAGCTGCCCCAGAATGCATGATATAGCAATGAAAGCGTCACCAATGTAACCCAAAACAAAGGCCAAATGCAAAATGAGGATAAGGTAACAGGTACAAGAGGCACATGATCCCAGAGAAGACCAAAAAAGGAACCTCACAGACATGCAGAGATATCACCATGCAGCAGGTCCCCTGCAATGGGTCTTGTGGATACATGAACCGTACACATAGATCACGGTACATGGGATGCACAAATGGAGGATTAAAACGGACAATCACACTGCCACATTACAAATGTCATGGGCGAAGGTAAGTGGCGGACCGTCAGGGGATCAAGAGGACTGTGCAGACATGCAATGCTATGTTTGTAAATCAATGTACAGCAGCACATCTGTACAGTAGCCAAACACAATGACCTGTAGATGGCGTGTGAAAGAAAGGTCAAACATGGGCCAGTAGCCCCACAGAAGCCACACTGCCACATGGGCCAGTACCCCGCACATGCTCAGTCACATGCACATGCACCGTGTATGTTGAACCATGACACAGTGATGCCCCACACGCACTGTAACTCCCTTGGTGAGGGCAAACATCAATCCAAAATGTTGGCGGCCATTACACTGGTGTGGTGGTTACAACTGTGTCATGTCCAAGTGCAGGGTAGGCCGACATATACAAGAGTACGTATACAATGTTGCCCCTGTGCCACACGCATGTCTGTATGCCCCCGTGACCTCAACAGAAGAGGATATCGTGCGGTGCATGTTACACACATGGCCAACACACACTAACAAAATGTCAGATGGATGTAGAACATACAGCAACTATTCCAGTCTGTGATGCACACATACGGACCAGTACACAGTGTCCACAGTGCAAAGGGCATCTGCAACCCCACATGTCCCGTTAAGACTGTCCGTGAATCACTGGGCATGCATAGTCAAGAGTGATATCTCAATGTGCCACAGAACCCGAACGGTCATGTGTGTCTCACGCAATCAACAAGACACCCAGCCAGCCCACCATAGCAACGGTGTGTTGGTCAGGCCTGTTATACGGAAAGTAGCAGTCCAACAGTAATGTTCATCATAGGCATGTGTCCCAATCGCAGAGGTCAAACATCCTATGGTACCATCTCCCAGGGATAGTTGAATGGTGTTGTTGTGTCCTCCAGCAGGTGGGTGATGTCACCCGCAGATGCACATAAGTAGATGTGCTGTGTGTGTCCGCTGCCATGTCAGAATAAGGACAAACACTGTCTTGGTATGCTGGATGCAACAGCAGGGCACATTGCAGGGAGTGAAACATCAGTACCGACGTAATTAAATGTCACACAGGCAAACATAACATGATCACAACACAGAACAATGTGCATGTTGTGGACATTATGGAAATGCAACCGCAGACGAGCGTGTCCCATGGATATGGTTATGTCCATGCCCAAGTAACACAGGTGTATCACAGCTGCACCCCATGTCCATCAGCGTTAGTGCACAGAGACCTAACAGGAAAGGTCCATGAAAAAAACAGCAAAACACAAACATATAAAGGCTGATGTCATACCCAAACGATCCAAGGTGCTACCTACTGTATGTCTTCAGCAAATGTCTGCTTGGGATCCTCACAGGCAGGCAAAGTCCACAGCACGTCTCAGTAAAGGCAGAAGATGTCATCAAAGTGTGCCGAATAACCATGTCCCCATGTCCAGCCACCGTTGCCGCATGTCCAAATTATGGTGATATCTGGGATATATAAATGCTGTTGTACAGTGGTCTGTTAACACACATGAGATAGGTCAACCCACAACCTACAACACACGTGCACACTGTGCACATGGTTAATACCAGTAAGGTAGAGATAACACACTCACCACCGCTCCACAAGTGTACAGACCCCTCCCACCACATGTTAATGCAAACGGCATGCGCACTGTATCAAAACAGAGCCACCCACAAACACACACACACACACAGTATGAGAAGGTGAGCATGCCACCAGTAACATACGGCCTGTATGTGTACAATTGGAGAATAGTGGAGATAAAGGTCTTGCAAATGCCATGATACACTGCTGTTGGCCGATGCTACAATGTCAGGGAAGGGTGTAAGTGCGGCCCACCACCAGAACACCTAGGACCTGTAGACACATGCAGCCCTGTTGAATGTGTCCCAGAGACAGTGCTGGAGAAGACAAACTGGGCACGAACACTTGTGGATATGTATGGCCAACATCAACATATGGGGTACGGGGGAGCACGCTAAATAGGTCACCCACAACATATGTGCATTAGACAGATAACCTCTGACATATGCTGCTACTGACTGTCCACACAGACAGGCTCGAGGTCAGGTTTCAGATTCTCATAGAGCTCCCTAAAAGCCCCTGTGCTCAGGCAGAAGAAGGAGATGACCTGGTCCTCACGCATGTCCTGGAGTTGGGCCCTGGGCCTGTAGAGGTGAGGCTGGCGAGCCTGCAACTCGGCATGCTGCCTGTGCCATTCCGGCACAGCCCCTGCCTGGCCTGCCCCCACAGCTGCAGGTTGGTGTTGTAGCAGGCCTGCACCCCCGCCCTGTGCCCCAGCCCCATGGACACAATCTCCCTCGTCAGGCAACCAAAAGCCCTGCACGTCCTCCAGTGTACATGAAACAACCACAAAAGCTGCCTTAGCGGACACTATAACCAACACCTCTCACCTCACCACCTCACGGTAACCCTGTCACTCACCTCCCCCACCACACACCTCCTCCACCACTCACCGACCCAGCCACACACCACGCCCACCACCGACCAACCTTGCCACACACCACACACCACACCCACCACACACCAACCGTGCCACTCACCTCTCCCACCATCCACCAATCATGTCACCTACCTCCCCACCACTCACTAACCCAGCCATGCACCTCCCCCAGCACTCACCAAGCCCGCCGCTCGCCTCTCCCAACACCCACCAACCAAGCCACCTACTTCCCCCACCACTCACCAACCCAGCCACACACCTCCCCAGCACTCACCAAGCCCACCGCTTGCCTTTCCCACCACTCACCAACCAAGCCACCTACCTCCCCCAGCACTCACCAAGCCCGCCGCTCGCCTCTCCCACCACTCACCAACTAAGCCACCCACTTCGCCCACTGCTCACCAACCCTGCCACTCTCCATGCCTAACCTGCCTCTGACCTTCCGCTTCACCACCAATAACGCTCGCCTTCAACCTCACTCGCCTGCACTAACCCCTCAGCGTGTACCAGGTGTGCACGTTCATATATGGGATGTTGGAATGTCTGTGTGTGTGTGCGTGTGTGTGTGCGCAGTGCGCATGCACAGAGGCAATGCGTAGCGTGCGTACACAGAACCGTGTGCTGCACATGCGCAAGACGTGTATGTGTCTGCGCATGTGCTGTGCCTGGATACGCGCAAGCTGTGACAAACGGTATGGTGTGAGCTGCTGCCACACATGCAACCTCCATGCAAATACGTCGCTTGCATGCACATGTGCGTCGCCTGGTTCTGCACCAGTCCCACAGGCGACAGGGGTCAGCAGAACCATGTGCCATACATGCACAGACATGTACACGTCTTGCGCATGTGTGGCGCATGGTTCTGTGTACGCACTCTACGCATCACCTCTGCGCATGCACAACACTCGTACACACACGCAGACATCCAAACATATCATAAATGAGCGTGCACACCTGGTACACGATGAGGGATTAGTGCTGGCGTGCGAGGTGGAAAGCGTGCGTTATTGGTGGTGAAGCGAACGGAGCGTCTGAGGCAGGTTAGGCGTGGAGAGTGGCAGGTTTTGTGAGTGGTGGGGGAGGTAGGTGGCTTGGTTGGTGAGTGGTGGGAGAGGTGAGCGGCGGGCTTGGTGAGTGCTGGGGGAGGTGGGTGGCTGGGTTGGTGAGTGGTGGGAGAGGTGAGTGGCATGGGTGGTCGGCAGTGGTGGTGAGTGGCTGGGTTGGTGCATGGTGGGGGTGACAGGGCTGGTGAGTGGTTGTGGTGGTGAGGGCTGGTAAAGGTGATGGGGGAGGGGACAAGGGCCACAGGAGGTCAGACAGGCCTGGGTTGCAGAGGGAGGACAGGGAAAGCAGGGACATGCTGCGGCTGCACATGATAGGTGGGGTGTCCGGGGAAACGCCAGGGCCACAGTCTCCAGGGATGGGAAGAATGGGTCATCCTGAGTCCGAGGTTGCGGGCCCATCGGGTATGTCTGACCCTACCCAGGAGCAGCCTGAGGGGCATAACAAAGGCAAGCATAGGTGGACACCTGTGTCAGATGGGGAGAGGAAGAGGGCCATAAGATTCAGCCAGCAGGAAAACCACAACCTGCTGGCAAGTGTCCTCGAACACTGTGAGGAGCTGTATGGGCACATGAGCTCATGCACAACTGTTAGCGTAAGGACCCAGGTGTGGGAGGAGATGCAGGGGGTCATCGCACAAGCTGGGGGGCCACCAAGGGACCTTGACAGATTCCGTAAGAGGTTCAACGATATCAGGTGGGGGGTCTGTGCACACATGACTGCAGAACGCCGACATGCTAGCGGCACTGGCGGGGGGCAGCCCCTTCATCCCAAGCCTCACGCCCCTGGAGCAGCAGCTTGCTGAGCGCCTAGGCCCGATCTACATACATGGCCTCTCCCTGGCGCTGGACACGGCTGACCCACAAGCAGGTATGTTCAAGACATGCAGCACACATACTGCTATCTACCACTCACACGCTGGGCATGCCATGGGCTATTGCTGGTCCATGTCCTGGGAGCAGGTGTGGCCTAACGTAGAAAAAGCAGAATCCTGAGTCCGCATTCCCCGTTAGTGTTTTTTCGTGGAACATATATGGGCTAGAATCTAACCTCCTTCTCAACACCTTCCAGATATCTGTCTGACAACATGAGCTATTTTCTACTACCTATTCATGCCCTGGGCAGATATAGGCTGGGATACAGCTCAGGATGTCCTGGGCATATATGAAATATGGTGAGGACATCCAATTTCTGGGTGTACCCCACACATGCTCACTCCACGTTCCCAGTCAGACATGGATGTCCTCACCCCAGATGTGGGTTACAAAATGGGGCAATCTCCTCAAATGGGTTAGTTTTGTGCATACCATGTATGGTGGAGGAGGGACTGGGGGTATAGAAGGGGCAAGCAGCAGAGTTCCTGTCCGTAGGGCTGACCAAGTAAGAGAGACAGAGGAAAGCAAGGCATACATAAACAAATATGTGTCCACGTTACAATGTGCTCTCCGTCTGTCGTGTGTCTGTGACAACCCCATATCTACTGTGTACCTTGCTCCACCCCTTCCCAGGTAACATCCAGACCATCGAGGCAGCCAAGGAGGACAATGGCGGGGAGCCCGAGCCAGCAGAGGTCGAGGAGGTGCCACATGCAGAGGCTGCCATCAGCGACGCCCCAGACACCCCATGGGCTGATGTGCTGCCTGAGGAGGTGGCCACCCAAGAGGATGAACAGTCACCCCAGCGGAGCAGGTACACAGGCACCACAGTGGCTGGCGAGGGGCCCGAGGGTGTGGGGGTCAGCCCCACACTGCCACCGCCAGGGCCATTGACTGCAACAATGGGTGCAATGCATGTCATCCTCCAGGAGCTGCAGGCACATACGGCGTTGGCATGCAGGGATGCTGCAGGTAGGCAACTGGCAGGATGGTTGCATGTGCTGGTGTGGCACACCAACCCCCAGACACAGCGGTGGGGCCACACACATGCACGATAACAGTGGGCCTCCACACATACATATGCCCCCCTGGCCATGTCTGTGGTGTTTAGTGTGGCTCAGTGGGGAATGGGCAGGTCATACACATTGGGGTCTAGGCAACAGATGTCTCACAGGTCACCCTGTTCCCCTCCCACAGGCACTCGCCAGGCACCGATTGCTATACGGGCAGAGATGCGTGGCCAGCAGCAGGTATAGCATGCCCAATGCCAGGCATTGCGGGCCCTCACACGGGCAGTGTGTGGGCTCTGCAGGGACATCAGGAAGCACAGCCTGGAGACATGACAGCTGCCAGGGACATCGCAGCTGGAATAGGCCGGGCGGCGGATGCCCTTGAGGCCGTGGCGGGGCATATCCTGCGGCCTGAGACGGCACCAGAGGCAGCAGCAGCAAGGGGTGTGAGGGGCCGTGGGAGGGGGCAGGGATGTGGGCATGGGCGGTCACGCAGGCCATAGGTCTGTGATTGTATATTGGACTGTCCACCACTTTGATTAAAACATTACCTTTGGTCACTGATGTGCACGTGTCCATTTCTGTGTTGGGGGTTCCCTGAGTGGGCTGTCCCAGTTGGGGTTACCATGGTCATATGTGCCCTACTATGTCACAGGCTGGTGGGGTGTATGCACCAGCAGCAGTCATGACAGAGCGGTCCACACATGCCCTGTGTTCCATGCACCATGCCATGTGTTAACGGCCATACATATGCCTGGGGTTACACCCTCCCTCCCCTGCTACCTGCTGTATATGTCTGCTTGTTCACCAAATTGTGGGGTATATCTACCCTCTGTCCCTGCATATCATCCACATCAGGCTAGCTACATGGGTGACCCATCTGTCAGACACACACCAGGGTCACAGTGGCATACTAACTGCACATGCTTGGCGGACAGACATGATGTACAGATATACCTAGCTGCTGTGAGTTGATTACCCCCCTACAGCACTTATAGTGAGCCACTGCTCCTTCACCCCACCAGATCCCATCTTGGTGAGACACACCGACTGACGCCCTGTCAGACTCGTGGATCCCCGCATACATCACATCTAGGCTGTATCATGTGTACCACATATGCACCTCCTCACCATCCTATCATGTGCTGCATCCATGCTACAGACTGACTATCCATGACAACGTGCATGTGACCATGTCTGTTGGACGGTGCAACACATGGTTACATCACAATGTCATCAGGGGATACATCCGGCATCACACATGGCGCCTGTTGTGGGGCAGGGGCAATGTCTGTGGCACAAATACACACTGGGACATGCACACAGGTGTCACACTCACCGCTACAGCATGTATGTACAAAGGACACATGACCATTGCAAGATGTGGCTGCCTACACAATGTTTTAATGCAAATATGTGTTGGTAGGTGCCATACAAACCTTAGAACGTACAACGGAACAACACCCTCCCACAGGCAAGTTAACATTAAAACTGGTTCACATTTGGCATTAGCCCAGCATGTACATCCGTCTCACATGTTAGTGGGGAAACATTTGGCTATTAGGGTTGCCATCTTTGCCATCTGTGCATCCCCTTAACTACCTTGCAGACACTGGGAGATGGCCACAGATATATATGTTGATCACATACCCGGGGGCCCACCGTGGGGGTATGGCTGGGAATGTGCTGTGAACATGCCACGGTAATGCTGGTGGCACAACACCTCAGCCATACCCTCAACAGCTGTCAGCTGCCTGATGGCGTGGCCATGGTCACTCAGGGTCCGCATAATGGTGCCTATCGCCATGCACAGGAGACCCACACATTTGCCACCACATCCACACCATATTTATTTATTTTATTTATTTATTTGTTTACATTCTCTTATATACCATGCTATTCTGCATCAGTGCGGTTTACATTGAACAAACATGTGTCTGTGGTCTGGGTGGTGGCATCTGCCTTGGTCCTATGTGTGGGGGTCCCACACCCGGCCCTGTGGTGACCTGTGTCCGCCCTCACCCCACCCTCAGTGGCCCCCCACCCTGGCCATTCCCCTCAATCTCCCCACCACCCTCCCCCTGACCCTCCTAGCCCTCCCACTCCACCTCCCCAGCACCCTCCTCCCACCCCTCCCCACCCTCCATGTAGTCCTCCCCCACATCCATGGCATCCTCCACTGCTGCAGGTATGTCCTCCACATCGGTACCTCCAGTGGTCGCGGGGGGGGGGGGCTGCTACCAGGTGGTGTGGGTGCAGAGGTTCCTCCCCAGCATCTGCAGCCTCTGGAGAAAGCAGGTATGAACAGGGTGTCATGCGTTTGTTATGGCACAGACACATTGTATGTGGCATCATAGGCTGCTGTGCCACTGGGACATGGTGTGGCACAATGCATAGGCTGGGACACTCACCGTCACCCCCGGCCATTGCCTCCCGCTGAATGCGGCGGAGGTATCCAGGGCAGTGTAGCCTCATCTCTCTGTCCTTCTTCCTTAGGTCCTCTACCTAGGGGATAAGCAATGTTTGCAACCATTAGGGCCCTGTATCCCTGCCCATGGCAAACTACATCACACACATGTCTGTGTGCAATGGGGGCCACTCCTGCTATGAGCAGGGGGTCCCATACCAGCTGTTGGCAGATCCGCCTGCATGTGTGGGTGTGAGGCTGGGCATGTGTGTTGTGACACCTACGTGCCCTGTGCGCCGCCTCACACCCACCCCATGCCATGTCCCTGCCATCTCATGGCATGACATGACAGTAACATGGCATGTGGGGCGTTCCAATTCTGATCTACACGGGGTTGGCTCCATACCCTCAGTGCAGTCCAGCACACACCTCGGTGTTGGGCAGCCCGTCCCACATCAACAGGAGCCATCACCATGACGCTTGGATGCTACTCCAGCCTCTATGGTGCGGGCTTGGACACCTGGGGGTGTGGGGGAACTGAGTGCCTGCATCAACATCAGCTACCATTACACCGGGATGCTTGGTGGACCACTGGAATCTGGTGTGCAGCTTCCTGGGGATATGGCGGAGCTGGGAGCCTGCAACAGCAGCAGCAGCCATAACACCTGGGTGACTGATAGGCCTCTGTGTTGTGGGCTGGGGCCCCCTGGGGGTGCGCCACAGCTGTGAGACGGCAACTGCAGCAGCCACCATGACTCCAGGATGTGTACTGCACCCCTGTCATCAGGTCTGGGGGCCTCCCGGGGATAGAGTGATATTCCACGCATACACAGAAGCACCTGCTATAACACCAGGATGTAGAATAGACCTGTGTAGTCTGGTCTTGGGCCTCATGGGGTTGGGGCAGAGCTGGGAACCTGCAACAGCAACCACCATAACACCAGGATGGAGAATAGACTTGTGTCAGCTGGTCTGGGGCCTCCTGAGGATAAGGCAGAGCTGGGAACCTGCAACAAGAGCAACCACCATAACACCAGGATGGAGAATAGACCTGTGTCAGCTGGTCTGGGACCTCCTGAGGATAAGGCAGAGCTGGGAACCTGCAACAAGAGCAACCACCATAACACTAGGATGGAGAATAGACCTGTGTCAGCTGGTCTGCAGCCTCCTGGGGATAAGGCAGAGCTGGGAATCTGCAACAACAGCAACCACCATAACACCAGGATGGAGAGTAAACCTGTATAGTCTGGTCTGATGCCTCCTGGGGATAAGGCAGAGCTGGGAACCTGAAACAACAGCAACCACCATAACACCCGGATGGAGAATAGACCTGTGTCAGCTGGTCTGAGGCCTCCTGGGGATAAGGCAAACCTGTGACACTGCAACTGGAGCAACAACCCTGACACCAGGATGTTTGATACACCTCGGTGCGCAGGTCTGGGAGCCTTCGGGGCCATGGGTGATATTCCACACATAAACAGCAGCAACTACCACACTACCAGGATGATTGCTGGACCTCTGTCATCAGATCTGATGCCTCCTGGGGATGGGGCAGGGCTGTGGTACTCCAAATGCAGCAGCTACCAGTGCACCATGATGACTACTTGACCTCTGTGATCAGCTCCGATGTCTCCTGGGGATTGGTCAGAGCTGGTAATGTGTCATAGCAGCAGCCATCATGGCACAGGGATGCCTAATAGAGCTCTGTCATGGGGTCTGCAACTCCTGGGGGTTGGGCAGAGGTGTGCACTGCAACAGGGGCAGCTTACATCACACCGCACTAACCTCTGCACCTCTGCTTTCATGTCTGTGGCTCCTGGGGATTGGCATACGTTCACACAGCAACATAAGCAGATAGCTTGATCACAGGGTTGCCCACATACATGTGTCTCACACATGTGGTGCATGTCTTATGTGTTTTTATTGCTGGATCTTGTGTTGCACACCTTCCATTTAGTGACCTGTCCCCATACACTTACCTCACGTGGGTAGTCTGCTACACGGTTGAAGCGCCTTGTTATGTGAACCCACGCCCTCCTGACGCATTCCAGATACTGGTGTTTTGAGGTGCCCTGGGAAGAGGCACGGCTGCCTAGTGAAGATTAAGGCTGCCAGCAGTCATAGGTCGTGGTGGCTAAATGCTGGCTTGCAGGATCACGTCGCCATATTCGGGGATGCCCATGTGCTGATGACGCGCGCATGTACACCCCGCATGTGCTGTATCATGCCATGCCCTACTACGCCACGCACAACTATCGCTGGGGTTGCATGTATACACGTCGTATATGGAGATTGGCGGACACGGTGGCTGGCTTTAGTTTACAACATTGCATGATTTATGCCGTTTGGCCTGGACCACATCTGGTGCGCCTTAGCTTTAGGCGCCTTATGATGTGCTTTTGCCGATGCAACGCCACGCCTCTCCTTAGAGGCATGGGACAAAGGTTATAGTGTATTAGGCTTGTGTCACTGATTGTAGAGATGTGTCTGACTGTTACTAACACTCATCTTGCTGTTGGTGCAGTGGGGATTCAAACCCATAAGCAGTGACTCTGAGGGCATCGTATTAACCAGTATGCTATGCCTTTTCTCATAGCATGGGCTGACTACACAGCAACTGCAGATCAACCCAGTAAATGTCAGCTGTGCTTACCGGGATCGGGTATACCCACAGCTAAGGCACTTTACAGGGTACCTTAGGTTTTCCAGCTGAGGTGCTGGTTTATTTTTGGTGGACACACTGATATTTGCTATGGGGTCTGTGTACTATACCATCCTCATGTTACCGGCGAAACTCCCAGCGATAATGTGAGCAATGCCATATAGGGGGGTGGGCGTGCTGGCGTCCACGTAGCATGCACTGTGTATTGCCCAATAGGAGGCGTGATGGCTGTTTACGCACGGTAACCTTAACTTTGTGGCAGCGCCGTGAGAAGGTGTATAGAGCTGTAGCCCACTGATTAATACGATGACCAACAAGCCAGAGGTCATGCGTTCAATCCCTCAGGGGTCTCATCTGATATGGCTGTCTGAGGCAATCTCTTTTGCTTCATGTAACAGTCTGACACATCTCTACAATCTGTGCTGCCAGCAGAAACACCCTCACCTCATTGGCATCACCTACTGTGCCCTATAGGGCAGGAGAGGTGTCTGGACCCACATGCGGATTAGCGGGCAACGCCTACTGACCCATCCTCTCAGGGCCAGGGAAGGGGGGGGGGGACAGGATCTTCCACCAACAGACCCACACTCTACATCTTTGCAGTGGCGGCAGTGGAGGAACATGATGTAGGGCTGTGGGACCAGCTACCCCGGTCCTGCAGGGGAAGGGTCGCCCTCCAAGGCAGTCAATGCAAATCTGTTTTTATCACACAGGGCACTGGCAGAAGGCCTGTAAACACTCAGATGCCCCCACCACCATCTGACATTCATGAGCAGAGAGCACTGTCAGTCTTCACCCTGCAAGGTGCTCCAGCCATACACACACTAACTGCAGACAGTCTGCTAGCTAGTACATAGTGCATGTTCCTGGTGAAACTGTGTGCACCTAGAGGTAATATGTCAGCGATTGGGCCCCAACCAGGGAAACTCCCAGATATCACTTGAGAGAAACACTGTATGGCACTATGTGGGGACCTAGCCATGCCATGGTCACTGCTCACTTAGTATTGGGTCGTTTTTGCAGAGTGTGAATACACTTTTTCAACTAAAATACACTCCAAATATATCAAAAAATAGTAGACAATATCACTATTTCAAGTTTCTCAAACAGTCACTCTGTTCTCATATATAATATTCCCACGATTAGTCACACAAGGTCTCAGACTTAATAGTGCCGTAGCCAAAACTGACCAACATTGGCACTTGATTTGCATCAATGACCTTTCAAGCGTGTTTTCTATTGTCAATGTGTACTTTCAAAACTTTTTCTTCTAACTTCCCAAAGTGAATGCTTGTACACTTGGCACATCTTCTTATAATATCAAAGATTCTTTAATGCTGCCCGCGTTCCCTCTCAAGGCAAAACTGCTCGATATCTTCCATACTGAAAAGAATCTGTTGACTTTCTCACAGTTTTGCTACAGATATACTCAAAAAAGATTTTATTCTGAGTTTTTCCTTCTACAGCAAGCTTCTTTTCAAATTCTCTCTTTGCCTACTACTTACTATTTATTTATTTATTTATTTATTTATTTATTTATTTATTTAACAATTCTTTTATACCGCGCTATTAAAATCAGTGCGGTGTACATAGAACAATAACATACTACAATGCATACAGGCAACATTGAGTTTTACATTGAACAGGGAACTTCAACAATGGGACAACCGGGGGAACTATGTACAGATTAACTTTAATGGTATATACAATAACATCAAGCTCTATTGGATGTTACAATGTGGTTCATTAATAAGACTAGAGAAAAGGTCGACCAACTAGCCCTTTTCAGGTTGAATTGAGGTGGTAGATTTACAATTATCATTAGAGCAACAGCCTAGTACCCAAGAGATAAGGGTTCAATTTGCACTGGCACTACTTGTGACCTCGGAAGAAAAGGCATGGCAATCTCCTTCCAGTCATAGCTTGCCAAGAAAATCCAGGGGCTGCTGGGTCACCAGGACTCAGCATTGACTTGACGACACTTAAAAACAAAACAAAAAAAAACAAGGCATACGCAGCATTGTACATAAAGATTTTATTTATTTGGTTAGATTTATATACCGCTTCTTCCAGTGATCAGTAGCGGTTCACATTGACCATTACACAGCAGACATTGCACATTACACAGTAAAAACATTTTGCATATAACAGATTTGAGATTGTACAGATTTGATTACCACAGATTTGAGATTATACAATATGATTTTCCATTTGTTTACAAATTATACATTATGCCGTTTGTGAGGTTATATACATATTTACACATGGTTCATGGTTATTTACATAACTTTGTGTACAGGTGAATTAGGACAGATTATAATATTCTTGGAATAGGTGGGTCTTCAGGTTCTTTCGGAACTCTTTTAAGTCGTCGTTGGCTCTTAGTACTCTGCATCTCCTGGCTCTTGCTGAAATGTAAGACATAGTCCCTGCTCATCAGAGTTTACAATCCAATCAAAATGAAGAACATCAAAAAACTAGGGACTAGAGTATGGGAACAATCACATAAATAGTGAACAAGAGAGTGAGGACCATCAGGATCCAAAAGCAGTCTCAGTGGGTTTTTAGCTTGGATTTTAGAGAAGGAACCTGATGTACTAACTCAGGTAATTTGTTCCAAGCATATGGAGCAGCACTTGAACCCACCAGGACTTTCTTCTTCTTCTCCACCTATATCTCCTTTGATATGCATTCTGTCTTTTCTCTCCTCTTCTCCCTCTCCTATGACTCTATATCACTTTGTGTTTTTGATGTTAACTCTCCTTAATCTTTTCCCCTCATTCTGACAATTCCATGGCCCTACTTCTCATTACACACTCCTTACAGTCCCCACCTCTCCTACCATTTTGTCTTCTATGTCATCACCTGCCCTTGAGCTTCCCCATTTTCATCCTGTCATTCAGCCATCTCCACTCTCACTGAGGGAACCTCACCCTCACTTCCGTTGTGCCGCCTCCTCTCTCCCCCATTCTCACTTACCCCTTTCTCCTTCTTTCATCTGGAGATGTCAACCCCAGCCCTCACCCCCTAGACTTTTTTCACACTCCAGGGCAGATCAATGCGTTCATTCAAGACCTCTTTATCTTTAATACTCTGCATCTCCTGGCTCTTACTGAAATTTGGCTTCTCCATGACGATTCCGCTTTCGTCGCTGCTCTCTGTCACACAAACTACCTATTTTCCCATACCCATTGGCTCATTGGCCATGGTGGTGGTGTTGGGTTCCTGTTCTCTCATTCTTGCTATTTTCAGCTTCTCCTTCTGCCTCCATCTAATTTCTTTGCTTCCTCTGAAGTCCAGTCCATGCCACCTGCCTATTTTCTGTGCTACCTCTCTGGATAGCTGACATTTATCAATCCTCACCCCCCCCCCCACAGCAAGTCCACCTCTACCTTTCTCACTGATGTTGGCTCCTGGCTCTTGTCCTTTCTGAATGCATCCTCCCCTTCCCTTATTCTTGTGGATTTTAACATTCACATTGATCACTCTTGTGACTTTTATGCCTTAAAACTCCTTTCTCTAACCTCCTCATTCAACCTTCAGTTGTGCTCTACCACTCCTACTCACAAGCATGGCCACTGCTTTGGCCTCATCTTCTCCAGCTGCTCACCCTCAAACTTCTTCATCTCAGTTCTGCCCTTATCTGACCAGCACCTGCCCATCTTCACCCTTAATCACCACCCATCTTGGTCTCACCCAATCTCCACCAACATGTATGCCCGTACCATGGGAAATAAGATCCCAAATGTTGAGACTTTTATGGAAGAGACTGAATTGGATTTAGTGGCAGTTATGGAGACATGGTTCATAGACAACCATGACTGGGATGTAATTTTACCGGGTTATATATATATATTTTTTTTTTAATTTTATATGTATGCATTTTACAAAAACAAGTACAGATAACCACAGCTTGTGGAAAGACATGGGTGAAATATACATAATAATACTGAAAGAAAAAGAGGAAACAAAAACAATGACTCCAGACCTAAACTCTAACTTACTACATGAGGGAGGTTCTGATAGGAAAATTAATATCAAAACATGACAGAAAAAAGAAACCAGTGTTACGGCCAGACACTTAACTCTCAAGCTTCTCAGATACATCTATAGCAGAACTAGGAACTGAGTGAGCAGTCAGAAATGAAACAAGCTCAAAAGAGTACAAAAATACAGAGAGGCCAATTCAGTTGTAGACGTCCTTCCCCTGTACGGCCAGTCAAAATCAGGGTGTACAGCGGTAGCACCCTATTCTGATCCTGCAGGGACTAGACATGCCTGCGGGATCTGAATAGGGTCTACCGGCCTGGATGGGCAGGCCAGGCCCCGATTCTGATCAGCTGCACATCCTGCACCTACCTGGCTAACTCAGCCAGGCTCCTGAATGGATCCATAGCGCCATGGCATCCCATCACCATGGCACCACAGCTCCATTCATCAAAGCTAAAAACCTCCTTTCTCTGCAGCCCGACCCATGATCCTGCCTCCCATGGCCTGGGTTGGGCTATGGGGATGCTCCTGCACCCCTTACCTGTCCATCGCTGCCAGCCACTGCTGTCACCCCGCGTCCATGGGGACATTCCACCTCTGAGGTGGAATAAGTCCTCGTCTAACAGGTCGAGCCCCGACATACAGGGCCAACCTCAGAACCAGCCCTGTACGTCCGGGATCATGGCCAAACCACACCCCAACAGACCACCCCCTCCCGCCCATCACAGGTTCCCTTGTACAACACCACTGTACATATGGGGGGTCTTTGCACTGGGATCAGCAGGGGGATGAAGAATGGGGATGTATATCCAAACAAGATGTACATCCCGCTATTCATGGCACAGAATGACCCCCATAAGAATTAGACTGATACTTGACTAAACATTTGCAAGGGTACTTTAAAAAAAAATAGAGCACTCAACTGAGAGATCTGGGGGCAAAGGAAGAGGAATTCCTTCCTTCATCACTGGGTCTCCAGAGTCAGATCGGGAAATGTCTGAACCAGCAACCCTCGATATCTAACACTCTGTTTCCTGAAAAACATTCTCTAAAACCAATCTCTTCCTGATGACAAAGCAAATTGAACTAAGCAGGTTTTTGGAATAATCATATCGAACTCTGGACTTTCTAAAATTGTAGAAACATTTAATTCATCCATTTGCTGAAGGAGAAGCAAACCCTCTTCTTCCCTTGTGGCAAATAGTATATTTTAGTAACCGGCAGATGATTTTCAGGTGGAACACCCAAAACTTCAGCCATGCAATTCTTAAGCATATCTTTAGGTGTAACTAATTGCGATTTAGGAAAAAATTTTAAACGCATGTTTGAAAGTCTAGAAGCATTCGGGAAAGGTTTGCCTCTTTGCAGATGATACCAAAATCTGCAATAAAATAGACACCCAGGAAGGTGTAGATAACATGAGGAAGGATCTAGCTAAGCTTGAAGAATGGTCAAGAATTTGGCAGATGAGATTTAATGCTAAAAAATGCAGGATTATGCATTTGGGCTGCAACAATCCAAGGGAGCAGTACAGTGTAGGGGATGAAGTACTTCTGTCCACAAAAGAAGAGCATGACCTGGACGTGATTGTGTCTGACAGGTAGCTAATGAGGTAGAAAAGGATACTTGGTTGCATAGGGCGAGGAATGGCCAGCAGAAAAAAGGAGGTGATAGTGCCTCTGTATAAATCTTTGGTACAACCTCATTTGCAATTTTAGAGACCACACCTTCAAAAGGATGCAAACAGGTTGGAGTCAGTGCAGTGGATGGCTACTAAAAATGTTAATGGTCTTTGTTATAAAACATCAGGGTTATTCTGTCCCACAAATAGCGGGGATGGATGTCATAATACATAGTAACATAGTAAATGACAGCAGATAAAGACCAGCATGGTCCATCTAGTCTGCCCAGCAAGATGGCAAGAGTAGGTGTGCAGGCCACCCCTCCCCATGTCTTTGTTTAGGTGTGAACCCACCACTCCATGTAGGACACCCTTATTTGAGAAGTTAGATGATTCAGAAGTTAGATGATATCATTTATTTTGTTTTTATCCTGTTGCTGTAAAGGGATCCACTGTGTTTGTCCCATGCCGTTTTGAATTCCGTCACCGTGTTTGCCCCCACCACTTCCATCGGGAGGGCATTCCAAGCATCCACCACCCTTTCAATGAAGAAATATTTCCTGACATTGCCTTTCAATTTACCACCTTGCAGCTTCATGTTATGCCCTCTAATTTTACAACTTTCCCGTCTTTTGAAGAGGTTTGTTTGTTCATCATTTCTCTTTAAGTATTTAAAGGTCTGAATCATATCTCCCCTGTCCCTCCTCTCTTCCAAAGGGTACATATTTAGGTCTTCAAGTCTCTTCTCATAAGACTTCTGATGCAGGCTCCAAATCATTTTGGTCACCTTCCTCTGAACAGTTTCCAGTCTTTTTACATCTTTTGCAAGATATGGTCTCTAAAACTGAACACAGTATTCCAAGTGAGGCCTCATCAGTGACTTGTACAGTGGCATAAGTACCTCTTCCTTTCTGCTGGTAATCCCTCTTTGTATGCAGCACAACATCCTCCTGGCTTTTGCCACCGCCTTGTCGCACTGTTTTGCCACCTTGAGATCATCAGAGATAATCACACCAAGGTCTTTCTCCTGAACCATGCATACCAACCTCTCGCCCCCTAGCGTGTACATTTCCCTTGGATTTCTGCTACCCAAGTGCATGACACTGCACTTTTTCGCATTAAATCGTAGTTGCCAAGCATTAGACCAGTCTTCCAGCTTTTGTAGATCTTTCCTTATGTTAACCACTCCCTCCGGGGAGTCCACTCTGTTGCAAATTTTTGTGTCATCTGCAAAAAGACAGACTTTTCCATTCAGTCCTTCAGCAATATCACTCACAAATACATTGAACAGTGCTGGGCCCATGATTGAACCCTGGGGCACCCTGCTAATCACCTTCCTCTCATCCGAGTGAGCTCCATGTACCATCACTTTCTGTCGTCTGTCAGTCAACCAATTTCTAATCCAGTTTACCATCTTGGGACCCATCCCAAATCTACTGAGTTTATTGACAAGCCTCCTATGAGGAACAGTATCAAAGGCTTTGCTGAAATCTAGGTAGATGACATCCATTGCATGCCCCTGATCTAGTTCCTTGGTCACCCAGTCAAAGAACTCAATCAGATTTGTTTGGCAAGACCATCCTTCAGTAAAATCATGTTGCCTCGGATCTTGAAACCTGTTGGTATTGAGAAAGTTCACTATTCGCTCTTTCAGGAGCACCTCCATTACTTTTCCCACCACTGGGGTAAGGCTCACGGGCCTGTAGTTTGACACTTCTTCCCTGTCACCACTTTTGTGTAGAGGTACAACATCAGCCATTCTCCAGTCCTGAGGAACCTCTCCTGTTTCCAAGGATCTGTTGAAGACATCCTTTAACGTTCCTGTAAGAACCTCTCTGAGCTCTTTCAGTATCCTGGGATGCATCCCATCCGATCCCATGGCTTTTTCCACTTTCAGTTTAGCAAGTTGTTCTAACACCTCATGTCCTAACAGGATGTCCATCCCTGCTATTCGTGGCCCACCATGGGCATCTAACTTCCCTGCCGGTGAAGTTAGGCACGGGGGGGGTGGGGGGGAAGGGGTGGACCAGTGCGGAGTTAGGGTGGGCAGTGGGTGGTCACCGACATGGACATACAGGGCTGTTTCTAATGTTGGCACTGTATGTCTGGGGCCGGTGACTTGTACAGGGAAGTTATTCAACCTCTGAGGTGGAATAGCTTCCCTGGACAACATGGATCGGTGGGTCTGGGGTGAGGATGGGGCAGGGGGGGGGCTGAAGACATTCCTCACAGCCCAAATATGGCCTTAGGAGGCCAGATTGGGGGTCAGGCTGTGGGGAAACCAGTTCTGCAGCCGGCGGCCGGGAATTGCGGCTTTACAATAGAGCCACCATGCCATGGCACCGTGGCTCCATTGTAAAGCCCTGATTGCGTTAGTCAGGCTTGTCCTGTAGTGCAGGCCGGGCTGAATCACAGTCCCAGCCTGCATGTACAGGATGTTCATGATTCTGTTCCCATGGGGCTAGACGTGCCCCATGGAATCAGAATAGCAACGCCCACTGTACGTCCGGTTCAGACCGGATGTACAGAGTGCTTGGACGTCTGGGACAGAATGAGTCTGCATATGAGGACAGACTTAATGATCTTAATATGTATACTTTAGAGGAAAGACGGGATAGAGGAGATACGATAGAGATGTTTAAATAAATGCTCTGCTACGAGGGGACATACGATGAGGGTGAAAGGGGATAGCGCTCAGGAGTAATATGCAAAAATATTTCTTTACGGAAAGAGTGGTAGATGTGTGGAATGGTCTCCCAGTGGAGGTGGTAGAGATGAGGATAGTATTTGAATTCAAAAAAATCATGGGAGCAGATCAGAGGATCTCTAAAGGTAAAAAGGGGACTATAGTAATAGTTGATGTGGAAGGTCAGATTAGATAGGCCACGTGGTCTTTTTCTGCCATAATGTTTCTACAGTATGTTTCTGAGAATGATGTGTGCTCTGAAGCCATCCTGATTAGCCCTGATTTCTGTCTACCGTTTCATGGGTAAACTGATGCCTCAGAGGTGGGCCTAGGAGCTGTTCTGACCCAGAAAGTCAGAGGTAAGAACATCCCATAACATTTATTAGCAGTATAATGCTTCCTCAGTAGAATCATTATGCGGTGATCAAGAAAGAGCCCCTGGCTGTCAAGTGGGCACTTGAAACGTTCATACACTACCTGCTTGGCCATCTGTTTATGCTGATAATGGACCACCAATCCCTCAAGTTGCTTGCTCGACATAAGGAGTCCAGCGACTGTGTTATGCAATGGTTCTTGAGTCTCCAACCCTACCAGTTCCAGGTCTGCCATAAGGCTGGTCAGATTCACCTGAATGCAGACTTCCTTTCCTAGTTTGGGGTCCCGGGTGAGGCAGGTGTTCTACAGGAATGCTATCTATTTCTCTCTCAAGGAATAACACTGGTCAACATTGAAATCATTACTGACTTTAAAAGGCCCTAATCTGTAGTATCTTGGTGAGCTGAACATGAAAATAACATTTAAAAAAAATTATTGGCTCTCGTTTTGAAGATATTGCATGTAGTTCATTTTTGACGTTTGTCAGACGGCTGCCTAGGGTGAAAACTTACACAATCTTGACGATGCATATATTCATATGATTCTTGCAAGGTATTGTGGGTATTGTAGTTCATTCACTCCCAAACACAGCTGAAGACAATAATTGAGTTGTGAAACCAGTGGTAAAGCCAATAAAATACTTCTTTATTGATGGGGTTTAATTCACCCAGCACAAGTATGCTTGGTAGCAATATAAATGAGGTTACTTGCTTGCAGTGTTTAAATGGATAACATAAAGTCACAAAGCAAATCAGAAAACAACCTTCAGCTTGTCAGGCAATTAGCTAATGTTTTCTTAGCAAATAATTACCAAATAAAAAGGCCACAAAGAAATGAATAAACTTTGCTGGTTAGGTTAACTTCTGCTTAATTTCCACACAGATCCTGCAGAGATTCTCTCTTGCTCACACACACAATCAGGTGCAGCTTTAATTACTATCAATTGACCAGCTGAAACCTTTTAGCTGGCTGGCTGCTACTGTGTGAACCCAAATCCTGCTTTAAGAGCTGTTTGCAGTGGAATAAAGAACAAAGTTAGGTTTCTTTGTGATGGCTGATGTGTTTGCTCACAGAAAACTAGCAATAGCATTTAGATAGAGAACAGTCCATGTAATTAATAGTTTCATCTGCTGTATCTCCCCCTTCATCAATCAGCATAGGGTCACTATCATACATTGGCACAGACGAGTCTTTCCATAAGGCACTATCATGAGAATGCTTATTCCCTTGCTGCCATTCTCTATTATAGATAGGGTCTGGATCAGTGTTCATACCTGAGCCTCTCCTGCTATCATAATTCCTCTCTGTATAGCCTGGCCAGTATGTAATCCAATTCTGATGTCCAGCCTTCCAATCTTGATCCCTGGACACTGGATCTCCTCTCACATACCTTCTGGCCTTGGTCTGAAAGTCCCTTCCACGTGCAGTCTTCTCTCTTCCAGGTAGCCACTGGTGATTCCTATCTCTGCCATTCCATTCCTCTGGCTGACTCCAGTCCAATGGACTCTGCTGGCATTTGGAATACCTCCCAGTATAGGTACTGCCTTGGACTCTCCCAGACGTTCCAATGGCCTTTCTTCTCTTCCTTCCAGAGAGTTTCCTTCTCTCTCTATCCGCTTGGCTTGGCTTCTGCTTCTCGAGATGATGTTGGTGCTTGAGCTTGAAGCTGTTGCTGTATCTTTTGCTGAAGCTGTTATCTGTAGAATAAGCTCTATTCTTATTCTGTTCTAATGTGTGCTCCTCCCTAACACAGCGCAGCTGTGTTGAATCAGGCCCTGCCCTTTGAGATGAGTGCTTAGGGATTACCTCATAGCTCTCTTGATTGCACACACATTTTCTCACTTCAGCCCCTCTCATGGCTGCTGGAAACCTGGTGCATTCTGGGACTGGTAGTCTTTTATGTGAAAACTCTGTTTTCTTACTTCTACCAGAACTGACAGGTTGCTTGTTCAGAATCACATCATCTTTTCCACCGCTCCTACCTGAGCTATGATAAGCTTCCTTATCACACGTTTCACCGTGTAAATTTATCCAGTAGGACATCAACAACATCCCATATAAGCCTTGAATGATGTAATATTGCATCACATTGCATAATACCAGCATGCACACATCATCCAGAGTTAATTGCATATTTTTCTTATGCAATGCAATACTACTGCCAGACAGCTGCTGAAGCCATATGACGTCAGCAGTGTACTATACGCAGTCGGAAAGGTTGAGCATTTAAAATATTTCAGACTGTGTGCGAGACAGTTTAAGCTACTGTTACATGTAACTTTTATTAATCATATAATTTTAGCCATTTAGGTACAATACAGAATAGTAATGTCGCAAAGGTGCGTTAATACCGTTGACAATTTCTGCTACATTTGTGGGGAAGTGACATTTGCCAACCAGAAGAAAAGTTTCACTTCTCAACTGAAGAAGGCATATCATCTTTACTTCGGATGCAAGATTGGTGACCAAGACAAGCCTTGGGCCCCGCATATATGCTGCACTACATGTACAACACAGCTTTCACAGTGGTTGAATTGCAAAAGACTATCAATGCCGTTTGCAGTCCCCATGGTGTGGAGAGAGCCAAGCAACCACATAAATGACTGTTACTTCTGCTTGGTTCCTGCTCTTTCCAGCGGAATAATGAAGCAAAAGTCGAGCATGGTCTACCCATTGAGACCAGTTCCACATGGTGAGGGACTTCCTATTCCAGAACCTCCATCAGAATATTCTCTTGATTCATCTGATGAGGACAAGGGTGAGCCGACCTGTCTTCTCCTGGTCCATCAGCATGCAGTGACCCAGATTTTCACTGGGATGCATTATCAACTCCACACAGAATAACACAGGAAGAACTAAATTACCTGGTTCATGATTTGGACTTATCCAAGAACAAGGCAGAATTGCTAGGATCAAGACTCCAACAATGGAATCTTCTAGAAGATGATGTCAACATTACTCCATATCAAAAGCGCCATCGACAGTTGGAGCCTTTCTTCAGAAAGGAAAAGTAATCTGGTATTCTGTTCTGATATTAAAAGCCTCATGAATGCCTTAAAAATCACTCATGATCCACAAGACTGGAGACTATTTATAGACTCTTCGAAACTGAGTCTGAAGGCTGTGCTTTTGAACAATGGAAACAGTCTTTCATCTATTCCAGTACCGCACGCCGTCCACATGAAAGAGACATATGATATCTTAAAGCATCTACTGACTTCCATTAACTATAACAAATACAGCTGGCACCTCTGTGGTGACTTGAAGGTAGTTGCCCTTTTAATGGGACTGCAACAGGGATATATAAAATACATGTGTTTCTTATGTGAGTGAGATAGCCAAGCAAGGGATTGGCACTACTTGCAGAAGGACTGGAATCGCAGACAAAATGTAACAGTTGGAGAGAAGAATATCCAGCACCCAGCTCTGGTTGAGGCTCACAAAATCCTGCTACCACCCCTTCACATCAAACTAGTTTGATGAAAAACTTTGTGAAAGTCATGGACCGCACTTCGCCAGCTTTCCGATACCTGCGTGAAAAATTCCCTCGACTCAGCAAAGCAAAGATTAAAGAGGGAGTTTTTGTGGGTCCTCAGATTCGAGAGCTCTTCAAAGATGACTGGTTCAACAACTTGCTGCAGGGTGATGTGAAACAAGCATGGAATGCTTTTCGCCTAGTGTCAACATACTTTCTCGGGAATGTTAGGGCAGAAAACTACAAGGAACTAGTATAAGACATGCTGATGCAGTATCAGAAACCTGGCTGCAATATGTCTCTAAAGATCCATTTCCTTGATTCCCATCTCGATTTCTTTCCTGACAACTGTAGTATGGTTAGTGATGAACAGGGCGAATGTTTTCACCAGGATATCGCAACGATGGAGCAAAGATACCAGGAAAAATGGTCCACTACAATGCTGGCTGACTATTGCTGGACACTCCCCAGAGAAGCTCCCGAACAGCTGTACAAGAGACAGGTGCAAAAATCTAAGAAGTAGTCTATGACTTGTTTTTTTACAGGTATTAACCGAAGGCCTATTATATTTACTATTGACATGCATTTCGTGATGTAAACATTAATTCTTGTAGATTACAAAAAAACTAGAGTTAACTTTGCAATTTCACTGTCATATTTGTGTTCAGCATATAAAACTTGATAAGAAATGACTATTTTTATTTCAGTAACATGACTTTTGTAAACATTTGTTGACCAGTGTAATCAACAGCCCCCTGTAAGAGAGTCTGCAGCCCTGAGTTCAGGCTGGGAGGACGTGGCTCACAGGTGGAGGCTAAGAACACAGCAGCTGTAGGAGGGAGAGAAGCCTATGGAGACAGAAAGCTCCTTCAAATCCAGGCTGGGGAAGAAGTCCTGCTGTGAGATAGGAAACACAAGAAGCGTGCGACCGGATTTTATTCTTCTGAACATTTTATCTCTCATCTCTCCCTACACCCTTCCTCAGGAAATCCATTCTTCTGGTAAATCACTTCTATCTGTGCCCTTCTCTTTTATTGCTTACTCCAGACTTTGCTCCTTTCACCTTGCTGCTCCTTATGCCTGGGACAAACTACCAGAGTCTGTATGTCAGACACCTTCTCTGGCCCTTTTCACTTCCAGCCTGAAAACTCACTTCTTCGCTGCTGCTTTCAGATCTTGACTCCCATAATCTTCTTTGTGTTTCCTTACCATTCCCCCTGGATGTATCCTGTATTTACAGCTACTGTGTTGTCTATCTTGACTAGATTGTAAGATCTGATGAGCAGGGACCGTCTTTTACATGTCTCTGTGTAGTGCTGCATACATCTTGTAGCGCTATACTAATGTTCAGTAGTAGTAATGGCTACTGTTGTGGCTCTGTGTGCCAGCACTACCTGAATCCATGTGCACATTGTACTCTGCATGTGTCCTGACATGGAGAGTGGGACCTTGCAGGGCATTATGCATGCCTGTACACATGACCTTGCCTCTTGGTGGCCATAGCCATAGCATTTGCGGACATGCCCATGTGCTACAATCCATACCTCCCAGAACCCTGAACATGTGAGCTATGTCCTGCCCGTCACATGCCTCAGGTGGCCTTGCCACTGCTCCATTTGTACACGTGTGCCTACTCTCCCTGGCACATTCCAGTTATGCTTCAGGTTGTCTGTGTGCCTGTGGCAACAGTCATAACATTGATTGCTTTGACTGGTGCTGCTCTTTCAGGTCCATCAGAAGGTTTTTCCCAGGGAGATTAGCCTGTCTTGACTAACCTTTCACCTAACTCTGTCTACCTTACTTCCCTGCCAGCAAACTGGCTGTCTGCCATCAGCTACATGTCTTGCTGTATCTCTGGATGATTCACCTTGCTAAGGCCACGCGGATCCTCTCACAGACCATTCTTGCTGCATCATGGGGAAGCCTGTACCATTTTGGGGGATATGACAGTTCTTCCTCCAGGACAAGGTGGTAGAGTATGAGATTCTCAACCATAGAAAGATATGGCTGCCTGATGGCCATTCTGCTGTGCTCTGTGCACAGAGCATGGACACATGCAGACGTTTCACACACAAGAGGAGGGGCGTATGTGTCCAAATACAGGTCCACCTTGCAGGTAAAAATTGTCCAGGCAACACATGTATCTGCATTTTATGGCAGGCTTGCACATCTATGGGGCTGCTGTTCTATATGTGTGCGGAACCTCATATGCCATCCTGCACCACATGCAAACCCCACAGATGAGGACACGTGCATATTTGGCAATGAAGAAGTGCAGATTTTAGAAGGTTCATGCATATGCATGGTGTCTTTTCTGAACTCACCACTGCTTTCCGCGCATTCTGTCTTTCATGTCCCCATCGCCGCCTGGATGGCCTTTCCAAAATGCACCTTCATGTTGTTTGCTAAACCTCTGAAGTTCATTTGACCTAGCAGGTGCTACATAACAAATTTTCAAAATGTAACTAAGGGGCAATGTTTACTAGAGGGCGCTAATTGTTAATGTATGCTTTAGTGCATGCTAAGCAGTTAGTCTGGAACCGTGATAACTGTTACCATGTACTAAAACAGTCAGCTCATTAAAAATCCCATGCTATCTGCTTAGTATGTGGCAGGAGGTGAAATGGGCAAGCTAGGTGCAGAGAGTGGGCATTGACTGCACATTGCATTTAGTGCTGGGGTTATTAATGTGCACTAAGTGTCAATGTTGTAGTTAACATGGGTAGGGTTGAGTGTGCCCATGTTGTGAGTGTTGCTGCTGTGGGTTAGGGAGCTGTTCAGCGTAATAACTGCTGAGAACCTAATTTCCAGCACTTTAGTTTTTGTTCCAAATGAATATTTTGCACAAACCCTTAGGGGGATGTTTACTAAAGTGCGTTAAACGTGACTAACGCGTGTTATATGACGTTAACGACCGTAAGTGCCGTATAACACGCGTACCGACGCGCTAACGACCGTTAACATCATACTACGCGCGTTAACCGTAGTTAACGATCGTAAAGCTCCGCGGCGCGTTAAAACAGCGCAGAAGGTGGAGAGTGGGCGGAGAGAAGGGGTCAATGGGTGGAGAGTGGGCGGGGAGAGGCTCCCCTCATACTAACGCGCTGAATTTCAGAGCTCAATTCCAACGCGAATGAAAACCTGTCGTTAAAGGCATTTAAAGAGAAGAGAAACCATTTCCGTCAGCAATGTACAGAAAAACCGGGGAAACCCACAAAACGTGAGCAGTGTGATACATGTGCACAGAACAAACTTTCACATAAAACGTTAAAAATGACCACAAGAAACATTTTAAAAAGCATAATTCAGCTGGGCAACAGTGATAGCAATGGGCAACAAGGAAAAACACTCCCTGGAAAGCACCAAAATAAAAAGAAATGATGTGTGGAAGGGTCTACGCTCCGCAGACCCTTTCAAAGATCATTTCATTGTAATGGAGCTGTCCTGGGAGTGTTGTGTAATGTTGCCCAATGATATCATTGTTGCCCAGCTTGGTTATGGGTGTGTGCCCCTTTTCTGAGGTCTGTTCTGAGGTTTATGTGCACATTTGTCTGCATACAAGGTAAATGAGGCCACAGTAAACCTGTTGCAGAGCAGGGTTTCTGACTCGTCAGGCCGGTTTAACTAACTCCAGGGACTGCACTGTCTCTGTGGCCACAGTGTGGTGCAACAGACACAGCCAGTGCCTGTAAGACCAGAGGATCACAGGTTCAAATCCCTGCTGGGGCTCCTGCCAACCCAGTCCCCATAGTTTTACCCACCACTAAACAGTGATAGTAAAGACACTCCTTTATTGCAGAGAACATACGCATGGCCTATATTTGACTACACCAAACACAGACACCAGAAACAGGCACATTACCTAAAGCAGAGTCCCGCAAATGCAGTCCTGGAGGGCCCCACACCATTCCGGCTTCATGCTGCCTCTAATAAAGATGCCTGTGCTGCATAGCTATGCACCACCCCCATGGTATGCAGATGTAGCTCATGCATATTTATGAGGGACAGCATGAAAACCCGAACAGTGTTTGGAACACCAGGACTGGAGTTGGGGAACTCTGCCGTAAAACAGCAGCCAACACGGCCGCACACCCACCCACAGGCCCCATTGGCCAAAGCCTCCTGGAGAGGCAAGACATTGGGCCATGCCTGTATCTCCCAATACTAGCAGTTGCATACCTTAGCAATGCCACCCTACACCTGGGTATATGGTACAGAGCTATCAAACGTTCCCTATGATAACTGGCAGATATCAATTCCTACGTTAAGCACATTTTGCTCATTGAGCTCCACCATAACAATCATTCTGATGTCTGCGGTGTGTGCTGCAGGTCTGGTCTCTGACAGTGTTCACCACCCTGGGCAGTGACCCCCCAACAGTCTTGTGTACCATATCCATGCCTGTACTATGCCCATGACTGGTGTGGTGGGTATGGCTGCTGACCACCTCTATAGTAGCACAATGCTGGCATAGGTGTGGGGGTGGCTGTCTGTCTATCCAGTGTGTGGTGGCTGCAAACACCTTCCACAGTCCACACTGCCAGCAATGTTGCCAGTATTGGGCTGCCAATGTGCATAATGAGGAGCAAGGTACTATGGGTATAGGCCGGACAGGGTGGCCTGGCCAGGGTGCATCTGCACAGGGCATAGGGCAGTGACAGGCACATTGTAGTGCCCGGCCACCACCTACACAGACAGGGTGACCTCAGTATATCCTGCTGAGAGATCACTCTCACCCTGGCTGTGCAGTGACCACAGCATGGCTAGGCACTCCCATGGTGCTATCTAGTATTTCTCTCATGTGATAAATATGGGTTTCCTTTTGGGGCCCAGTCACTGATGTATCTGCTTGCTGTGTATGCTGACATCCCAGTTCTGGGTGCAGGCATCTCCACTGGGCACTAGCAGACTGTTTGCAGTTGGTAGTTGTTGTGATGGAGTGGCTTGCAGGGTGCAGTGGCTGATGGCTTGCACCAGGGGAATATCAGATAGTGGTGGGGTGCAGCATACCATATCCAGGCCTAATGTCTGTTTGCTATTGTGTTATGGCTGTGTACAGAGCTGCATTGACTGCCATGTGGGGTGTCTGTTCCTCAGCAGGACTAGGGTTAATGTTCCCCTCCACTGCCACCTTTGCAGGGAGGTAGACTGTGGATCTTTTGATAGGAGACCCTGTTTGCCACCCTCAGCCCTGGGGGAGGGGGGTGGTGGTGCAGAGGGGCTACACCTGACTGAAACAGACAGAGATGTCCAAGGTGGTCCTGCAGAACCTACCTATCTCACACAGTAACACTGCTTTGGACCTGCGCCATGGCCTCTTTCAGCCATGGACGGTGCTGTGGACCTGGTGCTGGGTGCCTCACTGCACCCTCAGGGTGAGCACAGTACCCGCACAATGTGACGGTGTGTAGCTACTCTGTGCCAGTACAACACACGGTCAGTACCCCCTACCAGGCCGAGGTGCTGTGGGGGTGCACATGGTCACTTCCCCCTACCAGGCCGAGGTGCTGTGGGGGTGCACATGGTCACTTCCCCCTACCAGGCCGAGGTGCCGTGGGGTGCATTCCCCATGGTGTGTATCTGTGGACAGCTGATTTGCATGTGCAGTGCATCATGGGTGTGACTGGAACAATCCAACCCCGTGAAACCCCAGCACCTGTTCACAGGCTCTGATAAACCATAGGCCATCACACGTACATCTGCTAGCATAATGCATAGGTGCAAGACACCCTACAGAGTCTGTAATATAAGATGCCCACACTGGTAAAAACACATGTACCCACGCACGTAAAATCACACGTACGATTGTACGCGCGCAGCTATGCACGGGGCTACGCACGTACCAATGCACGCAACCTCGCACGCACCGACATACGTGGCTAGGCACACTCCGAGGGTGTTTTTCTGACACCAATACTCAGCGTAACGAAAAACATGCCTCCTCTTTCCCTCTGTAATGTACAGGGTGATACCTGGGACAGCCTTCTGCGTTAGGCACACTGGGGACTCAAACCCATGCTGCCTGTAACAGCAGTCAGTACCGTAACCATTGTGCTACAGCTCTGTTTTAGTGCTTTGTGTCTGTACGTCTTCTTACGTTTAACACGCAGTGATGCGCCACGGCGCCCGGTAACGCTCGTTAATTTTTTTTAACGCGCGTTAGTGGTGGCGATGTACCGCCCATGTCCTTATTTGGGGTTTCTGTTACTACCCGGCTCCTAATGCGAATTGCACTAACGCAGTTTAGTAAACATACCCCTTAGTGTACTTTAGTAAACATACCCCTAAATAAATAAATCCTCCTGTTGCAGCAGCCTTATCTCACTGTGTAATATCCAAAGCATTTTGTTGACTGAGCTATTTCAAGAGTGTGTGTTAATAAGTTACCACTTGGTCCAAGCTAAGTATTGGGCTTTAGGAATTAGCATATTTACTGCACACCTCCTAGAGCTTCATGTTTATCTAATGCGCTTAGGGCTCGATATTCAAAGGGTATTTACATGGTTTGCAGCCCAGTAAACCATGTGAATGCCTTAAATCGAGTTATTCAACTGCACTTACATGGCCAGTTCCGTTGAATATCCCCTTCTAACTTCCTTACACGTCCCGATGCTCCTGGATATCATTGGGGCATGTCGAGGGCATTTTGGGGCGGAGCGGAGATGGTGACAAGTGATAACCAGGCAGCAGCGATATTCCATGCTGCCTGGTTAGTGATCTGCACCAAAAAGATAGGCGAGGAAAACCCTTGCCTATCTGTAAGGCGCGGGAGCTAACCGGCAGCATGCAATATCGCGCTGCCCGGTTAGCTTTGGTAGCTTCTGGTGTGTGTGGCGATCCCCAGATACTCAATGCCGCTGCGGCGGCATAATATCCGGATTAGGGGTAGGCGGAGAGGGCTATGCACCAACAAGGCGCATATCCTTTCGAAAATGAGCTTAGCTCAATATTGGGCCAATAATTAACATGCCTTTGTAAACATACTAGAATTTCTTCAAAGCAATTTAGCATGCATATTAGCATCTTTGTGAATAATGTAGTGTGCATGCTGAACAGCTTTAGCATGCACGCTAAACTTTGGTGCATGGGCCCAGTATCCCTTCCTCATAAAATGCTGGAAATGTGTATCTCTGATGTGGAAATTCAGCAGATTAGTGCATCACTACAGACTGTTGGCTCTTTATGAAGGTTAATAAAGCGTTTTTTAAATTCTTCAGATATTTCCTTGTCTTCAAATCCTACTTCCTCGCCCTGGCTTGTGATTACCAATGGTAGCCTGACGGAGCACAAAGTAACAGCGATGTGTTATTATCTCCTATATCCTAGATGCATTTATACTTACGATGTACAGTAATGTAAGCTTGCTTTGATATGGCATAGTATTTGAATCAGAATAGATATTCTGCATGAGGAAGATTTCTCTCCTGCAAAGTGCAGCCAGGGCTTGAACTATTTTGGGAATTCTATAGCAGTCTGAGGAACAAGGTAGATTATAAACAACTCTTGCAGTCATTTAAATTCATTGGAGACTGAATCTGTTCTTTTATTTTAAAAACCTACCGAAATAAGCAGATTCATCAGCTTCTATGGAAGGAAGAATGAGTGGGAGAGCTAGAGAAAATATGAGAGGGATTTTATACAAAATTTAAATACAATTTTACTGGAAGAATAAATGGTGATTGGGTGAAAGGAGAGAAGGTATTAATTCAATAATGGATGAGGATGGATGAGCAGGAAAGGGTGGGAGAGGGTGGTTAGAAAGGGAATGATATAAAGAGTATTTAGAGTAATATTATATGAATTAATAAATAGAATATATACGTGTTAATAAATACAAATGTGGGAAGTTTGATACATAAATGTTATGTGTAGTTTGATACATGTTAAGTGATGTTTGCAATGATACTAAATACTTAATAAAATGATCAAATGGAAAAAAAATGTTTCTTTTTTTTAAGAAGCAGCAGGGTTGCTTTAGCATTTTGACATTCGAAATCATAATAATCTTTCTAGAATGGAATACAGAGGAGTTCTTTCTTTTTTTTTTTCTTAACTGCTGGGACTTAATATTTAACTGACCCTTGCAGTCTAGCTGTGACACAGACAATGAATCAGCGAACAACAACCATCTGCATTGGGTTTTTATAACGTTTCCAGCTTAGTATTCTGGTCAAGGAGGTCATTTTTTTTCCAAGGCTACGAAAAACTAGGCAGCAAACCACTAAGGCGCTTATCGTTGGATCACATGGAAACAAGCCATTTTATTCTTAATTAGAGTTGCAGTAATTTATTTGTAGGCTGGCAGTCCATTCATTTCTCATAATCCACTTAGCCCAGCATTGTACTACCTGTGCATCATTAAATAGTAAAGAAAGAATCCATTAACCTAAGCTACTGCTTTAGATTATGTGATTACCTTGGAGTAAGTTTCTGGAGTTATAGTTTTAAAAGGTTTCAGTGCTTAATATTGTGGTAATTAATATGAAGCAGTTGAGTTTTCATTGTGACTGTTAAGAGACTTTGCAACTGTTCTATTGTTGCAGGAAAGTACGACTCTATAAAATTAAAGTAAGTAAAGTGATGAAGTGAGCCGAGAGCACTTGGCGGCTGCAAAACAACTGGATCAGGCACAAATCTCCTATTCCTACAGCTCTTAGTACAGCTTCTGTAACTAAAACTGCAATCTACTCATGAAATCTTAGGTCTCCTGTCTCTACCAATGTCAGTCAATAGCAGCAGTCTGAACTAATTAAAATTATGCTTGACAGCTATTATGGCAGCTAAAATAAAATAATTATCAGACCCTGGTAATCCCTCACTTTGACTACGCCAATGCAGTTCTGCAAGGATTCCCGAAGAACACGCTGAACCCACTGCAACTTGCAATGAAC
Organism: Ichthyophis bannanicus; assembly: GCA_033557465.1. NCBI lineage: Eukaryota > Metazoa > Chordata > Amphibia > Gymnophiona > Ichthyophiidae > Ichthyophis > Ichthyophis bannanicus. The sequence goes on along the minus strand of CM066034.1, from coordinate 964,015,124 downwards.
GCAGCCGCCAGAATATTGCATGGAGCCTCCAGGAGGGAACACGTAACCCCAATCTTGAAACACCTCCATTGGCTGCCGGTACACTGATGACCTTCAAAGCCATCAACAAGGGCTCCTCCTCCTCCCTCTGAGACCTCATCCAGTCCACCCCTCCCCCCCCCAAAAGAGCCAAGAGATCATTTGCTGCCAACACCCTGATAATCCCAAAGGCAATAACGAAATGTTCACAAGCAACAAGAAACAGAGTCTTTGCCCTCTATGCACCCACATGCTGGAACGCCCTTCCACCCGCCATCCGGGCCATCACTGACCTTGCCCAATTTCGGAAGGCACTGAAACACCACATCTTCCTCCAGCACTACTCCCATACAAACGACATATCACAACCAGCCACACTCAACAACCATGACATCACCCCTAGCGCACCCACACCACACGATGGCAGCCCCGCCCTCTAGTTCAACGATGCACCCAGTATGTTGAATGTATATATAGTGACCTAACACTGTAGACGATACCAATGTGTAACAAATGCCAATGTGTATATAGCCATCTAATATCGCATATAGTCGCCGAGCAATGCTGTACATCCACAATCTGGGCGATCAATCTGTATATAGTTAGTCATTCTGTAAATAGTTGCCAGCTGGCCAAGTCACATGTGACCGATTGTTTAGCCTGTACATAGTTACCCTCGTTAGTTCCAAGTTGTAACACCTGTTCATTCTAAGTCCAGTGTAGGTCCTGCCTGCACTGTACAAATTTTGTTGACTGCAAACCGCACTGATTCCAAAGAGCGCGGTATAAAAAAGACATTCAATAAATAAATAAATAAATAAATAAATTATGCTCCTCCCCCCCTCTTTTTATTTTCATTTTTAAGGAGACATTAGAGCTTAATGCTGTCTGGGAAGGACTCTTATTTAGTCATGCACATCTTTCAGTACATAAACTCATTGAAATTGTGTTATGCTTTCAGATGACCTGGATTGTGCAGCAAAATTGCACCGGCCTTGGATTACTGCCATTGTTTTTTGTTTTTTTTTTTTTTCTGCCTTTCTTTTTTTTTAAACTTTTATTTTCATTTTGGAACATCGAAACAAAAGGACATACAGAATAAAAGACATGACAAATAATATTATACAATCACGGACGGTAAACCCCCACCACCCCCCTCCCCCCCTGCTTCTTCTCTGGGATACGTAACAATCCAGTATCGGGTGTATATATACATTATTATCTTTCGAAATAATATAATTATCTGCAACATGATGAGTGTAGCTATACGGCTATATTGGAGCATCTGGCAATCTGAACATAGTCATTAAGCATCTGCCACTTAGACAAGTGAGAGCAGTCCTGAACCTGGAATGCCATCCGACGGGGTATCTGCTCATATGTACTATATAAGCAGACAGAATTCCACCATTCGGTAAAAGTTAGGCGGGAGCCATTCTTCCAATTTCTCGTAACTAAGCATACAGCCATACCCAACATAAAATCTAGGAGGAAGCGGCCTGTCCTGGGAAGAGAGGGGATCCCCGCCACAGAGCGGAGTCCCACAATCTTCCAAGAAAGGGGCTCCCGGAAGTGAAGGATACTTTGAATCCGGTCCCAAACCCACCCCCAATATTGCTGTAGTGCTGGACATTCATAGATAACATGGGCGAAGGTACCCACCGCTGTATGGCAGGACCAACATCGATAGCTTGTATTGACATTCCATTTGGCCATCTTCTCAGGAGTATAAAAGCATCTGTGGGCAAAATAGAAGAGCGTTTGAGTGACAGAGGCGGATCTAGAGACCCGCACCACTTTGCTCCAGACTGTCTTCCATTGCTGGGGAGTTAAAGTGATGTGCAATTCGCGCTCCCATGCCTGCTGGGCCCTAGGGGTGTCCCTGCCTGGACTATGAGTGAGTATTTTGTAAAAGTTAGATGCCACCCCTGGTAAACTCCCGATACAACGAATCACCTCTGACAGCCCTTCCACGCTAGTATCAGAGCGCGGAATGACCCGAGCGCCTTTAAGGCAATGTTGGAGCTGTACCCATTGAAAGTAATATTTCGCTGGTAGACCAAATTCCGTTTGTTTTTTTTTGAAACTTTTATTTTCATTTTGCAACAAACAAAAGAAACAACACACCAAAAGAGACAAAACAAGTATACAATAAGGAAAAGTAAACCCATTACCCCCCACCCCGGTGCTTCTTCTCTACCCGTTTGCATCAGCATGTGAGCGCTTCCAATTAACAGTGATTATACATCAAACGATCAAAAAAGTATCCATAATACAGCATGATCATGAGACAGAGATATATACAAAGTTAGACAGTCAGATGAGAGCATTTAGCAAAATGTACATATTCATTGAACATCTTCCATTAAGACCAATAAGAAGGAGTCTGAACGGAGGAAGCGCACAGACGAAGTATTTGTTCATATTTACTGTAGAGACAGGCATGATTCCACCATTCATTGAGGCTCAGATGGGAACTAATTTCCCAGTATTACTTAATGAGGGAAACAGCAATGCCAAGCATAAAGTTCAAAAGGAGATAAGCCATTTCTTGGGAGAGGGGGGATCCCCGCAACTGGGCGAAGTCCCACTATCTTCCAAGAAAGGGACTCCTGAGAGTGCAATATAGACTAAATACGACCCCAGTCCCGACGCCAGTTATACTGTAGTGCGGGATATTCATGCATAACATGAAATGAAGTAATAAACCAATGGCCACAGGACGTGTCCAGCAACCATTACCCTGAGTAGTGTTCCATTTGTCTAAACTGTGAGGAGTGTAAAAACACCGGTGGGCTAGAAAGAAGAGGGTCTGAGTGAGTGAGGCGGGTCGGAAACCCGTGTCCCTCTGCTCCAGATAAGGCTCCATTGCTCCGAGGTTAAGTCACATGCAATTCTCTCTCCCATACTTTCTGCGCTATAGAGGTATCTCTAGTGATAGCATTACATAAGGTTTAGTAAAATTGGATGCTACACCCGGTAAACTACCGAGAGATCGGAAGTTTCCAATCAACCTTATGCAGAGAGTGCCGATGGCGGGAGTACTCTAGCGCTCCGAATGCAATGCTGAAGTTGCACTGACCAGAGTCGGGAGTCGAAAGGTTGCATAGGAGTATTAAAGGCACCTGAAGTGTCGAAAAACATTGGTGGATAGTGGGAGTCTAATGGGAGAGTCATACCAGGGAGTAAGGTAAGAGGAATCGGTGAGCAAAGGCCCGCTACAATATCTAGCCACACAGGTCTGCTCGGTACTGGAGCCTTCAACCAACAAGCACCTTGTTTGAAAAGAAAAGATTGAGGGAACACTTGAGTAAAATCGCCACCAAGTATTAATGGAACATTGGCGGAGGCCGAGGCCAACTGCGCAAGACTTGCATAGTGAGCAGGGTTGTCCACATTCTGGACATAGTGCAAATACACGTGAATTCACTATCTCCAACCTCAAGGTGTACACGGGCCCATCTACCCTCCATGTCAGCGCTAATATCAGGTACAGTAGCGTGCAAAGACTTCTTAACCAGAATGACTATCCCGTACCATTTGGAAACGGTGGGAGAATAGGCAGCTACCATGTGAGGCCTAGCATTGAGTTTCAGTGTTTCAGCAGAGTGTAATGCGTTTCCTAAAGAAACACCTAATCAACGTGCTCGTGGCTAAGATAGCTAAGGATTTTCTTTCTGCTGAGTGGACCAGCAATGCCTTGTACGATGAATAATAAGATTTTACATGAGGCCATTCAGAAAAGTTAAAATTCTGAGCATGATAGCACACATAATTTCACTGTGTCCCTCAAACTGACTGTATCTGGCTGTACACATGACATAGGAAAAATAAGCTAATATAATACAATGAAGCGCCCCACATTAACAAAGAAAACCGCAGTACGGTAGAGGAGAAGCAAAACCCCAAAATTACTGGCGACCATGTGTCTGCGGGGAGAAACCCCAGAGAAGGCCGAAATTGAAAAAAACATATAACCTGTAGGACTGTGCGTGCTCCGAATCCGACCGAGGCACACATCATGAAGGGATAGGAGACCAAAGACAAAAGTCATACAGAGAAAGAAAGAAAGTCCAGGCTATTTCTGTGCTGGGCTATGACCGCCGCATCGGGCCCTTCAAAATGGCGGACAGAGCCGGCAGATAAGAGTCCAAGATTTGGGATTAGCGCATCTGTTCTGCTTCTTTGGAGTCCAAAAAGGTTGATAATAGATCAGGATCCTCAAACGTCCTGGTCTGGTTGTGGAGAGTCACTCGGAGCTTCGCTGGATACAACAGGCCAAAGCGAGCCTGTAGCTGTTGAAGTCGAGGGCGAAGAGCAAGGAGTTTCTTCCGACGGTCAACGGTAGGCTTTGCCAAATCAGGAAAGAAGGAGACCTTACGACCTTCATATTCCAAATGATGATTCGCTCGGGCAGCATGTAAAATTTGTTCCACTTGTTGATATCGTAGCAAGCTAAAGATAATAGGCCGGGGGGTCGTGCGGTTGAGCGCCATGCGGGCAGGAACACGGTGTGCTCGATCGATTTCCAGTTCTCTGTGAAAAGTGATCTTCAGCAAGGAGGGAAGAGTTTTGAGCAAGAATTCTCTTATATCTCCTGCTTCCACCCCCTCCGGCATTCCGAGGAGCCTCACATTGTTGCGACGGGCGCGATTATTGCTATCTTCCAACTCCTTTTGAAGATTCTGTATCTGGCGCTCAGCCTCGTCCAGTTTGCCCAAGCGCACCTCGTGCGAGTCGAGGACCCCCGCCATATTGTCCTGCCGTAATGAAAGACCTTCAAGTCGGTCTTGGAGCACTCCAAAGTCTTCTCGCATGGCTCGAAGCGCTTCTCCATTAGACTGCACCAATTCCTTCACGCCACGTATTTCCTCCAAAATCTCCAGGTGCATTGCGGGGTTTTCACGAAATGGAACCATCTTCTGCGGGGAGGACACCTCCGTTTTGGAGCGTTTTCCGTGAGAAGAAGAAGGAGACCCGAAGTCCAAGCGCGCTGGTTTGTGGGCCGCCATCCCCCCCGAGGTGCCCCGGTCAGCTCGGAGCGAAATAGTAAATTTATATAGGTATTAAGTCAGGATTCTGAGTAGGCCTCTCGGGAGCTTCAACGCAAAGCGTCCTACCCGCTGGACATCAGGCTCCGCCCCCCCCAAATTCCGTTTGTAAAGCATTAAAGGTTTTCCAGCGATCCCCAGCAAACAGCTGCTTAGGTGTCCAAATCCCCCTAGAGTACCAGGGTCTCCATGCTATCGTTTTTTTTGTTAATTTGGAATCGAGAGTTATGCCATATCGGGAGATGGTCCGGGGGGCACGCCTGCGGACCCAGAGATTGAATGAGGGCATTAAAGGCCACTAGAGTGTCTACAACCATTGGTGAATGGCGGGAGTCTGAATGAGGGCACATTCCGGGGAAGTAGGCCAGCGGAACTGGGCCACTAAGCTCTTCTTCAATATCTAGCCACACCGGGCGGCCTGCTGCCGGGGTATCCAACCAACGGGCACCTTGCTTTAAGAGGAAGGCTTTATGATAATTGAGAAAATCTGGAAATCTAGCTCCTCCTCTCGCTTTATCAGATTGCAAGTATTGTTTAGCTATCCTGGGTGTTTTACCCTGCCATAGATAACGAATAAGAAGGCCTTCTATATCTTTGTAGATGTGTCGGGGCAGTAAACATGGTAGCATTTCGAGAATGTAGTTCACTTTAGGAACTATCATCATTTTCACTGTTTCCAAGCGGCCCCACCATGTAAGGGTTAGTGGAGACCACCGATTGGTAAGTTCACGGACTTTGGAGATTATCGCCTTGGCGTTGAAACTAATAGTGTCCTCTAAAGGATAGCAATAGTGGACCCCGAGATATTTCACCATACTATGCTGCCAGAGAAAGGGAAAGGCTTGCATGTCGGCCGCATGTACCCGGTGGTTAAGTGGGAAAGCAACCGATTTGGTCCAGTTGATCTTATAGCCCGAGAGCTGCGAATACCTGTCTAGTAATTCTAAGACTACTGGGACCGAGTCCAAAGCTATAAAAAGCATAAGATCATCTGCATAAGCGGAGAGTTTGATCTCTCTGTGTCTAAAGGGGGCACCTCGGATGTCTGCGGACTGCCTAAGTAACAGGGCCAGAGGTTCGAGCGCCAAGTCAAAGAGCAAAGGGGATAGGGGGCACCCTTGGCGTGTACCTCTTTGAAGGCTGAATGGCTGAGATTTGATAGCATTCACACATATACTGGCTGTGGGTTCGGCATATATGACTTGAAGAAACCGGAGAAAGAAAGCCCTCCCCAAAGCCGTACCAACGGAGAACAGCAAATAAGAAGGGCCATTCGAGACGGTCGAAGGCTTTCTCGGCGTCTAGGAGAGGCCAACTAGTGGTAGATCTAGGCTTGCAGCATTAGTCAAAACATGACATAAAGTCCTAGCGTTGTCGGCAGTGGATCTTCCGGGTATAAAACCACATTGATCAGGGTGGATTAGTGTAGACATTTGGTCAGATAGTCGAGAGGCTAAGATAGTCGCAAAAATTTTATAGTCTACGTTAAGAAGGGAGATTGGCGGGGCGGAGCCTGATGTCCAGCGGGTAAGACGCTTCGCGCTGAAGCTCCCGAGAGGCCTACTTAGAATCCTGACTTAATACCTATACAAACTTACTATTTCGCTCCGGGCTGACCGGGGTACCTCGGGGGGGGTGGCGGCCCATAAACCAGCGCGCTTGGACTTCGGGTCTCCTTCTTCTTCTCACGGAAAACGCTCCAAAACAGAGGTGTCCTCCCCACAGAAGATGGCTCCATTTCGGGAAAACCCCGAAATGCACCTGGAGATTTTAGAGGAAATACGCGGCGTGAAGGAATTGGTGCAGTCCAATGGAGAAGCGCTTAGAGCCATGCGAGAAGACTTTGGAGTGCTCCAGGACCGACTTGAAAGTCTCTCATTACGGCAGGACAATATGGCGGGGGTCCTCGACTCGCACGAGGTGCGCTTGGGCACACTGGACAAGGCTGAGCGCCAAATACAGAATCTTCAAAAGGAGTTAGAAGATAGCAATAATCGAGCCCGTCGCAACAATGTGAGGCTCATTGGAATACCGGAGGGGGTGGAAGCGGGAGATATGAGAGAATTCCTGCTCAAAACTCTTCCCTCCTTGCTGAAGATCACCTTTCATAAAGAACTGGAAATCGATCGTGCACACCGTGTTCCTACCCACATGGCGCTCAACCGAACGACCCCCCGGCCTATTATCTTTCGCTTGCTACGATATCAACAAGTGGAACAAATTTTAAATGCTGCCCGGGCGAACCATCATTTGGAATTTGAAGGTCACAAAGTCTCCTTCTTCCCTGATTTGGCAAAGCCTACCGTTGACCGACGGAAGAAACTCCTTGCCTTTCGCCCTCGACTTCAACAGCTACAGGCTCGCTTTGGCCTGTTGTATCCCGCGAAGCTCCGAGTGACTCTCCACAACCAAACCAGGACATTAGAAGATCCCGATCTACTATCAACATTTTTAGACTCCAAAGAAGCAGAGCAGATGCGCTAATCCAACGACTTGGACTTTTATTTGCCGGCTCTGTCCGCCATTTTGAAGGGCCCGATGCGGCGGTCATAGTTAAGCACAGAGACTACCTGGACTTTCTTTCTTTCTTTCTATGACTTTTGTTTTTGGTCTCCTATCCCTCCATGATGTGTGCCTCGGTCGGATTCGGAGCACGCACAGTCCTACAGGTTATGTGTTTTTTCAATTTCGGCCTTCTCTGGGGCTTCTCCCCGCAGACACATGGTCGCCAGTAATTTTTGGGGTTCTGCTTCTTCTCTACCGCGCTGCGGTTTTTCTTTTTTAATGTGGGGCGCTTCATTGTATTATCTAAGCTTATTTTCTTTTATGCCATATGTACAGCCAGATACAGTCAATATATTAGGGACATTGTGAAATTATGTGCGCTATCATGCTCAGAATTTTTAACTTGTCTGAATGGCCTTATGTAAAATCTTATCACTCAACGTAAAGGGCATTAATAGTCCAATCAAAAGAAAGAAAATCCTTAGCTATCTTAGCCATGAGCATGCTGATTTAGCGTTTCTTCAGGAAACGCACTTAAACTCTGCTGAAACACTGAAACTCAATGTTAAACCTTACATGGTGGCTGCCTATTCTCCCGCCGTTTCCAAACGGTGCGGGGTAGCCATTCTGGTTAAGAAATCTTTGCAAGCTACTGTAATTGATACTAGCGCTGACAAGGAGGGTAGATGGGCCCGAGTACATCTTAAGGTTGGAGATAGTGAATTTACATGTATTTGCATTTATGCCCCGAATGTGGACAACCCTGCTTACTATGCAAGTATTGCGCAGTTGGCACAGGCCTCTGCCAATACTCCATTAATACTTGGTGGTGATTTTAATCAAGTTTTAGACCCTCTGATAGATAGACAGCCGCCTAGAACGAGTAGTCCACCCAAGAGTCTTGCTACCCTTACAGCTCTGATGCAAGATCTTGCGCTGGTAGATATATGGAGGCTGCTTCACCCCTCTGACTTAGAGTTCACTTTCTTTTCTGCCCCCCATCACTCCCAATCTAGAATAGATTTCTTTCTCATTTCCAAAGCACTGATTTCTCAAGTAGACACGACTAGGACTCATCCTCTCCATATTTCAGATCATGCTGCCATATCTTTATCATTACATGTCACTGCGCGGGACGATTCTCCCCGAGCTTGGTTTTTTGATAGATCCCTACTGGGTCAAAAAGATTTTCAGGTTGATATAAAGGCCGCTATCCAAGATTATTTTCATTTTAACTCACCCCATGACACAGCGAGCTGGGCTTGGTGGGAGGGTTTTAAAGCATCTATCCGCGCAACTATAACCAGCTATCAAATTCGGCAGGGGAAACAAAGAAAGCAGCATTTACTGATTCTAGAGCAGCAGATACAAGCTGGGGAGCGTCTCCTCACGTCCCGTACTGACCCATGTATTTTACTCCGTTTACAACGCTTGCGTTTTCAATACAATCAGCTTTTGTACACTGCTGCTGTTAAAAATATTGAATCACAACAAGGGCTATATTATCGGGAAAATAATCGTGCTGGCAAATTATTAGCAAATGCCCTAAAAGGTCAAAAAGAAGCCAAGCGTGTTACCGCCCTCCGTAATCCGTCGGGGGGGGGCTTGGTCACTAAAGATACCGAAATCTTAGAACTCTTTCGTGATTTTTATACTCGGCTTTATCAATCTGAATGTGATTTTGAGCCAGATGTATTTGAACGCTTACTTTCAGGGATACAAAGACCGACCCTATCTGACGAAGATAGAGTGGCCTTGGACACACCATTTACTGTCTCAGAAATTCATTCTGCTATCAAGAAATGTGCCTCAGGTCGAGCCGCAGGCCCAGACGGTCTCCCTGCTGAATTCTACAAAACCTTTCACGCTGACTTAGCTCCAGTTTTGAAACTTTATTTTTCTGCTCTGGCCGAGGAGGGTTCTCCTTCTGGGTCCTTTTCAATGGCAAATGTAGTAGTTTTTGAGAAAGAGGGGAGAGACCCGCAACTAACAGCTAATTATCGTCCAATTTCCCTCCTAAACGCGGACTATAAAATATTTGCCACCATTCTCTCTACCCGGCTCTCTGATAGGATGCCTACCTTAATACACCCAGATCAATGCGGTTTCATTCCTGGTAGATCAACTGCTGACAATGCTCGGACTCTATGCCATGTCCTGACTACCGCAGTTAATCTTGATCGCCCATTTGTTGGCCTCTCACTTGATGCCGAGAAGGCCTTTGATCGCTTAGAGTGGCCCTTCCTATTTGCAGTCCTCCGCTGGTACGGATTCGGGGAAGGTTTTCTCCGTTGTCTTCGCACCATGTACGCACAGCCTACAGCCAGTATATGTGCCAATGCTTTAAAGTCTCAGCCTTTTCCTCTTCAACGCGGCACTCGCCAGGGATGCCCACTGTCTCCACTTCTCTTCGATCTTGCACTCGAACCCTTGGCTTTACTAATCCGGCAATCGGAGGAGATTCATGGAGTCCCCTTCACCCATAGGGAAATCAAAATTTCAGCGTATGCTGATGACCTTATGCTTTTTGTCTCTCTAGACTCAGTAGCGGCTGTCCTAGAGCAAATTGGTAAATACTCACAACTGTCCGGTTATAAGATAAATTGGACCAAGTCGGTAGCCTTTCCATTAAATCCTTTGCTTCATCAGGCTGATATGCAATCCTTCCCCTTTTTATGGCAACCTCGCATGGTCAAATACCTTGGGGTTCACTATTGTTCTCCTTTGGAAGACACTATCTCCTTCAATGCCAAAGACTTAACCTCTAAAGTCCGGGCGCTTACTCATCGCTGGACTCCTTTAACACTTACCTGGTGGGGTCGATTGGAAACCATAAAAATGATGATTGTTCCGAAAGTGAATTATATCTTAGAAATGTTGCCCTGTCTTTTACCTCGACGTATATACAAAGATATAGAGGGCCTTCTGACTAGATACTTGTGGCAAAACAAGACACCTAGGATAGCGAAACATAAGCTGCAAGCAGATAAGGAAAATGGGGGTGTCAGATTCCCTGATTTCCTGAAGTATCATCAATCTTTTCTTCTCAAACAAGGCGCTCGTTGGCTAGAAGATCCAGTACCGAGTAGACCTGTGTGGCTAGACATAGAAGAGGACCTTTGCAAACCGATTCCTCTTACTTTTCTTCCTGGTATGACTCTCCCATCAGACTCCCACTTTCCACCAATGCTTTTAGACACCTTAGGTGCCTTTAATAATCTTATGCAATCTTTAGACTCCCGACTCTGTCCGTTAGACAAGCTCCCACTTTGGTACAATACTCGATTTCGAATACAAAATAAGCCGATGGCGTGGAGCCCCTGGTACACTAGGGGCATTTGGATTCCTAGTCAGTTGTTCCATGAAGGTCGCTGGAAAACTTTTAGTGAATTGCAAACTGAATTTGGTCTCCCAGCGAACCACTACTTTCAGTTGGTGCAACTTCAGCATTGCCTTCGGAGTGCTAAGGTGCTCCCGCCATCGGCTTCCCCTACACAAGGTTGGTTGGAGACTATCCGATCTATCGGTAGTTCACCGAGTGTAGCATCCAATTTTTACAAAACCTTATGTAATGCTATAACGAGAGATACCCCTATAGCGCAGAAAGCATGGGAGAGAGAATTGCATGTGACTTTGACCCCGGAGCAATGGAGCCTTGTCTGGAGTAGAGTGACACGGGTCTCCCGATCCGCCTCACTCACTCAGACACTCTTCTTTCTAGCCCACCGGTGTTTTTACACTCCTGACAGATTAGCCAAATGGAACACTACTCAGGGCAATAGTTGTTGGACATGTCATGCGGCCATTGGTTCACTACCTCATGTTATGTATGAATGTCCCGCACTACAGTATTACTGGCGTCGGGTCTGGGGTCGTATCCAGTCTATTTTGCACTTTCAAGAGCCCCTTTCTTGGAGGATAGTGGGACTTCGCTCAGCTGCGGGGATCCCCTCTCTTCCAAAAACGGCTTACTTCCTTTTGGACTTTATGCTTGGCATTGCTATTTCCCTAATTACGAAATACTGGAAAAATAGCTCCCATCTGAGCCCCAATGAATGGTGGAATCATGTCTGTCTCTACAGTAAATATGAACAAATACCTCGTATGTTTGCTTCCCCCATTCAGACTCCTCATCATCGGTCTAAATGGAAGATGCTCAATGATTATGTACATTCTGCTCAATGCTCTCATCTGACTGTCTAAATTTGTATATATCTTTGTTCCATGATTATTCTGTATCGCAGATACTCTTTTGATTGTTTTGATGTATAATCACTGTTGTTTGGAAGCGCTCACATGCTGACATAATCAGCTAGAGAAGAAGCGTGGGGGTGGGGGGTAATTGGGTTTACTTTCTTTATTGTATACTTGTTTTGTCTCCTTTGGTGTGTTGTTTCTTTTGTTTGTTGCAAAATGAAAATAAAAGTTTAAAAAAAAAGAAGGGAGATTGGGCGGTAGTTAGCTGTTAACAGCGGATCCCTCCCTTCTTTTTCAAATACTACCACATTCGCCGCCGAAAAGGATCCCAAGCAAGATGTGTCTTCAGCCAGAGCAGTGAAATAGAGTTTTAGGTGGGGGGCTAGATCAGCACTGAACGTTTTATAAAATTCGGCCGGAAGACCGTCAGGGCCTGCGGCGCGTCCCGAGGCCACACGTTTAAGGGCGGAGTGAATTTCATTAGTAGAGAAGGGTTTATCCATCGCAACCCTATCCTCTTCGGAGAGGGTCGGCCGTTGGATTCCGGATAATAATCGCTCAAAAGCCTCTGACGTGAAGTCACATTCTGATTTATAAAGATGAGTGTAAAAATCCCGGAAGAGCTCTACTATCTCTGTATTATTTGTCACTATGTCCCCTCCTACCGGGTTTCGGAGAGCCGCTACCCGTTTGGCTTCTTTTTGACCTTTCAAGGCATTAGCTAAGAGTCTACCAGCACGGTTGCTTTCCCGATAGTACATCCCTTGCTGCGATGCGATATTTTTAGAAGCTGCAGCAGACAGGATTGAGTTATATTGAAAGCGTAGGCGTTGCAATCGTAACAACACACAAGGATCAGTGCGGGAAGTAAGAACCCGTTCCCCAGCTTTAATTTGTTGCTCTAATATTAATAACTGTTGCTTACGCTGTTTCCCCAAGCGAATTTGATAGCTAGTAATGGTTGCACGAATGGCAGCTTTAAAGCCCTCCCACCAAGCCCAACCCGTGGTATCATGTGGTAAGTTAAAATGAAAGTAGTCCTGAATGGCGGCCCGAATGTCTAACTGAAACTCTTGTTGCTCTAACAGGGTCCTATCAAAAAACCAATTTCCCGGATTCCCACTGGGCAGGTTAGCGTGCAACTGGAAGGAAATGGCAGCATGGTCTGAGATATGTAATGGGTGAATCATCGCTGTGTCTACCTGAGATACCAGCACTTTAGATATTAGGAAAAAATCTATTCTGGACTGTGATAGATGGGGGGGAGAATAGTAAGTAAATTCCAGTTCAGCAGGATGCAACAATCTCCAAAGATCCACTAAAGCGAGATCTTTGATCAAGGAGGTGAGTGTGAGGGAGCTCTTGGGCAGGCCACTCGTTCTAGGCGGTTGCCTGTCTATCAGAGGATTGACGACTTGATTAAAGTCGCCACCTATTATCAATGAGGTGCTAGCAGAGGCCTGCGCAACCTGAGCAATGGTAGCAAAAAAGGCAGGATTATCCACATTGGGGGCATATATACATATACATGTTAGTTCAAGGTGTCCAATTTTAAGGTGGACGCGGGACCATCTGCCCTCCGTGTCAGAGCTAGTGGCAATAATGGTGACAGGCAGGGATTTCTTCACCAGAATAGCTACCCCACATTTCTTAGATACAGCCGGAGAGTAGGCAGCTACCATGTAAGGTTTAATATTGAGTTTCAGAGTTTCGGTAGAATTTAAGTGCGTTTCCTGAAGAAAAACCAAATCCGCCTTTTCATGACTCAAATAACTAAGGATTTTCTTTCTTTTAATCGGGTTGTTGATTCCCTTTACGTTCAATGAAAAAACCTTACATAGGGCCATAAGACATTGTCATACATTTGAAGTAAAAGCGCAGGTGAGTATGGAATATATACCACATCTGTACATCTATTTCATACACATCAATTAAGATACCAGATACACCCCATATGAGAAAACAAGCACCGAAGTGCCCCAGAGAAGAAGCATAACCCTAACTATAAATGGCGACCATATGTCTGCGGGAGGAGGCCCAAGAGAGTGCGAATGTAATAGTCGAACCCTTCTGTTATGATAGTCTCCGATCTCCACCGAAGTAGCTGTGGGTATGATAGAGCAGGGCCATCAAGGCTAGTGAAAGCCAAGGTTGTGAATTGCAAAGGCGGTCTCCTAGGTAGAGAGCGTCCGACAACAATATGGCGGGTTTTACCAATATAAGGTCAATTAGCTAAGTGTTCCTTGGATCAACGCATCTGATCTGCCTCTTTGGACTCCAAAAATGCCGCAAGTAATTCAGGATCATCAAATGTTCTGGTCTGGTTGTGCAGCGTTACCCTAAGTTTAGCCGGGTACATCAGGCCATAGCGAGCTTGCAGTTGTTGTAGCCTCGGTCGGAATTCCAGGAATCGCTTTCTACGGCAACCGTGGGCTTGGCCAAGTCAGGAAAGAAGGATATCCGGTGGCCCTCAAACTCGATGGGGCCTTTTGCGCGAGCGGCGTTCTGAATTTGCTCAACATGTTGGTATCTTAAGAGCCGAAAGATAATAGGCCTCGGGGTCTTCCGATTGAGCGCCATATTTGAGGGCACTCGATGAGCCCGGTCAATCTCCAGGTCTTTAGCAAATGTGATCCGAAGTAGGGAAGGAAGCGCCTTACAAAGAAACTCCTTCATGTCTCCAGACTCAGCTCCCTCCGGTATGCCCACGAGCCGTATGTTATTGCGGCGGGCCCGATTGTTGCCATCTTCCACTTCCTTCTGCAGGGCCCGTATCTGGCACTCTACCTTGTCAAGTTTCGCCAACCGGACCGTGTGTGAGTCCAGTATGCCTTCCATTTTGTCTTGCCGTAGGGAAAGCCCTTCAAGTTTGCTTTGCAGCATGCCGAAATCTTCACGCAGCGCTCGGAGTGACTCCCCGTTGGATTGCACAAGGTCTTTTACCCCTCGTATTTCAGTGAGGATCTCCTGCTGCATCTCGGGACCTTCCCGAGGTGCGGGCTGCTTTTGCGGAGACGGGGGCTCGGTTTTGGAGCGTTTACCATGGGAATTCGTTGGGGTCCCGAAATCTAGACGTGCTGGTTTGGTCCCCGCCATCACCTCAAGGTACCCCGGTAGAGTCAAAGCGATATTCAGAATTAAAACGGTTCAAAATTCAGGAGTCTTGGTAGGCCTCTCGGGAGCCTCAGCGCTATGCGACTATCCCGCTGGACATCAGGCTCCGCCCCCTGCCATTGTTTTAAGAATCAGCACAGGCAGGGAAGGGGTGATTGGGTATTACTCTTACCCAAGAAGACCCAGAGGATGGAGTAAGAAAATGGGGGAGAGTTTAGTGACAGGTGGAGGGAGGGTCCAGAAGGATTTTTTGTTTCTCTTTCATGGTGGGGTGGGGCTGAACTCATCTCCACACTGCTGTCTCTGTAGGCTGGAGGTGTATGGAACCAGCTTGGGGAGGCACTTAAGGAAGTAAGTGAGATCTCACTGACTTCCATGGTTCAAAAGACATGTGGAACTGAAATCACAGTTAGCTGGAATTCACAGATTCATTTTAAACCTTCAGCCCACAATGTGGTTTCTTGACTGATAAGTTGATACTATATTCAGGATTCGAATGGCCAAACAAACTTGGATTGCCAATTTTCAATCAAGATTCCATATGATGTCTGAAATGAGATTTGGAGCCTGATTGAAGCGTCTACTGTTCCATGTTTTATGTTTAGCCCTCCGAATAGGCTTTATCATTTTGAAATGAATTAATTGAAGATGAACTGAGGCCACTTCCAAGGCAGTGTTAGCTGTTATTCCTTTCTAAGGGGGCAGTTTCTCCAAATGGGTGAGTTTTGCACATACTATGACAGTCATGAACTTCACTTCTAAGCCACTATGTAGACCATCATTTCCATTTCAATTCCATGCTGCAGATAATGGAGCCATTCTAAGCCCCTTCCGCTGGGCTTTTATGCACAGATTGTGATGAAGCTTCTGCATCAAAAGTTGGGCCAGCCTTTACTGCACGGCATTCACTGCTTTCCAATAACCGGCAGCAGCTCAATATCGCTGCTGCGCAGTAATCGGCGACACCCACAGATATTGTATGTATGAGGGGGTACCCAAAAAAAACAGGAATTATTTTTTAAAAGCTATTTATTTCAAATTGTTTACAAAACAACCTTATCCCCTTCAAAATACTCTCCATTACAACTGATACATTTGTCCCACCGGTGCTTCCACTGTTCAAAACATTTTTTGTAGTCATCTTTAGAAACGGCTGACAGCTCCTCCCTCCTTTTTTTCTTGACTTCTTCAATGTTGTCAAATCGGTGTCCTTTCATGCCCTTTTTCATGCATGGAAATAAGAAAAAGTCGCACGGAGCCAGGTCAGGCGAGTAAGGTGCATGGGGCAGCGGAACCATGACATTTTTAGCCAAAAACTGTCTAACAGAGATGGCTGTGTGTGCAGGTGCGTTGTCATGGTGGAAGAACCAGTCTCCTGTCTGCCATAAATCGGGTCTTTTTTGACGAACACTGTTGCGCAATCTTCTTAAAACTTCCAAATAAAAGGTTTGATTGATGGTCTGACCTGGGGGAACAAACTCTGAATGAACTACCCCCTTGGCATCAAAAAAGCAAATCAGCATTGTTTTGATGTTTGATTTGACTTGACGACATTTTTTTGGACAGGGTGACGATGATGTCTTCCATTGGCTTGACTGTTGCTTTGTTTTTGGGTCATAACCATAGCACCATGACTCATCACCTGTAATGACCTTTGACAGAAAATCTGGGTCAGTTTTAAGCTGTTGTTTCAAAACACGACATGTTTCAACTCGATGTTCCTTTTGATTGTCAGTCAGAACCCGAGGAACAAACTTGGCAGCAACCCTTTTCATTCCCAAATCTTCCGTTAAAATTCGCTGAACCGAGCTCCAAGATAACCCACTAATCTCTGACAGTTGATCAATTGTCTGTCGATGGTCTGTGAGCACAAGCTCTCTAATTTTTTGAATATTTTCGTCGATTCGGGCAGTTGATGGACGCCCAGAACGAGGTTTGTCATCAATCGACATGTCGCCATTTTTAAACCGAACAAACCACTGGTACACTTGACTTTTTCCCATAGCGTCATCTTGATAAGCTGTTTTCAACATTAAAACAGTTTCAGCAGCATTTTTACCGAGTAGAAAACAAAATTTCACAGCTGCACGTTGTTCACTTAAACTTGTCATCATAAAAAAAGAAACAAGAACAAAACAGCGCTAGCAAAAACAATCACTGCAGATGAACAGAACAAGCCAGGTCGACAACACAGGCGGCACTGAACTGACAATGAGTTGCACTATACACGCCTAGCGGCAGAAGTGCGTACTATACAAGCTCCGCCCACGGCAATGTTATTCCTGGTTTTTTTGGGTACCCCCTCGTATGCTTATATGTTTGTCCGTGTGTTGTGTATTAATATTATAGAGACTACCTAGCTCCTGAGAGGGATTTAATGTATTAGTATAGGGGAATATGCACAAGCTTTCATTTAAAGCATGCACTTCAACTAGACTCTTCCTTAGCAGAGCAGTTTTATTGAAAGAGAATTCTAGGTTTATCCATGAATTAGATCTCTGAATTATATACATATAAAGCTTGATATTTAAAGGGATTAACAAGCCTGCTAACTGCTTAAATCCCCTTGGCTAGGATATTCAGCGGCACTAACATGGCTAGTGAGATTGAATATCTGTGGGTGTCGCCGATTACTGCGCAGCAGCGATATTGAGCTGCTGCCGGTTATTGGAAAGCAGTGAATGCCGTGCAGTAAAGGCTGGCCCAACTTTTGATGCAGAAGCTTCATCACAATCTGAGCACTACTATTACTTCTACTACTTATCATTTGTATAGCGCTACAAGGCATACACAGTGCTGTACAGAGACATGTAAGAGACAGTTCCTGCTCATAAGAATTTATAGTCTAGTCAAGCCAGACAATACAACAGTCAAGACAGACAACATAACAAGCAGGGACAAGGCTAGATTTAGGAGATATTCAATACAGGACCTGGATATGGCCCTAGCATTGAATATCTAGGTTTAAAGTTCAGTAGCGGTGGTTTGTCGCTTTAGCAGCGCTAGCTTCCACCGCTGACTATTTGGCTAATACGTTTTTCTTTGGGATCTTATGCCGGGAGAATATGCAACAAGAGAACCGTTCAAATCCTGAATTACCAGTTGCATCGAATCTGTGTGACGTCACTGTGTCTGTTGCTGTTGCGTGTTTGTGGAGTTTCTGGACATGGATTGGAGGTGAGTCCTTTCTGCTTTGCTTTCATCTGGGATGGTTATTTCTTTCTCTTGCATTAGAAAAGGAAGAGTTATTCTTTCTGCCCTTCTTCTGGAGAGGTTGCAACTAGGTGGTTACCTAGGGTGACAGCTTCTTGGGGGGGGGGGCGGGGTGGGGGGGAGGGCATCAAAGAGCAGGGCATTCAAAGCTAAACAGTAGATTCTGGGTTAAGATTAAGAGGGTCTTTGATTGGCTTTCAGTGATGTGTTCTGGTGAAGCAGTCAGTAAGAGGTTGTGCCAGTAGACAGTGAAGCGTCAGTTGTGTGTTCCATTGAATCAGTGTGTGTTATGCATTTGAATCACAAGTAATAAGTTGTATATTCCGTTTAACCACAGAAGACCGGATGGAGGAATGTCAGAGAACTTGCTTCTACATGTTCATTTCAGCTAGCAACTTGCTCTACACAGTTCTTATATTTTAGCACATGGAATATCCCCAAATCCAGTAAAAATCAATAATTCAGCATATCTCTCCACCTTAGTAGTGTGTATTTGTGTGTGAATGTTGACGGGGATGTTTGTATCTGTTTCAGTGCCTAAGATGCTACGTTTTTCCTCACCAAACATGTTTCTAGGAGTGGAGGAGTAGCCTAGTACTTAAAGTACTGACTTGGAAACCAAGGGCCCGATTTTCGAAAAGCATTTACATGCTTTACAGCCCAGTAAACTATGCAAATGCCTTAAATAGAGATGTTCAATGGCACTTACACTTACATGTCCCCTTCTAACTCCCCTTTGTGCCCCGATGCTCTCGGGCGTGTTGGGGGCATTCCAAGGCAGAGCGGAGGCAGAGACCGCGGCTAACTGGGCAGTGGCGATATTGCTTGCTGCCCAGTTAGCTCCTGCACCTCAAAGATAGGCGAGGAAAACCCTCGCCTATCTTTGAGATGCAGGAGCTAACCGAGCAGCATGCAATATCGCCGCTGCCTGGTTAGGTTTGGTGGCTTCTGGCATGTGCGGCGACTCCTGGATATTCAATGCTGTCACTGCAGCATTGAAATTCCGGGTCACTTAACTCCCCATTGCCTCACAAGAAAGGCCTGGCAATCTACTTCTGGTCATCCTGCCAAGAAAACGCAGGAGCTGCTGGGTTCCTAGGAGTCAGCACTGACCTGATGGCACACAATGCATTTGAATGCTCTAGTTGTCTTACAGCTTGAACAGTACAGAGTCCCATAGTCTCCAGAATCTGTTGACCTAGAGACTAGGATTTGAATCCTACTGGCATTCCCTGTGACCTTCAGTAAGTCATTTAATCGTCCATTGCCTCAGGTCCAAACTTAGATTGTAAGCCCCCCGGAGAAGGAAAATATTTACAATACTTAACATAGTAACATAGCATATGGTCCATCTAGTCTGCCCAGCAAGGTGGCAAGAGTAGGTGCACCTGCCGCTCCGTACAGGTCAACTCATGTTTATATGGTAGATAGTTGTAGATTTATTTATTTAGCTGCATTTATATCCCACTTTTCACCGGGTCAAAGCGGTTGGGGGATACATTTAACACGAGGGGATATGAGACACATACACTAATACTTACAGGGAACATGGGCAGTGGAGGGTTAAGTGGCTTGCCCAAGACCACAAGGAGCACCTGCGGGACTAGAAACCCCAATCCTTCCAGCCCAAGGTTGCTGTCCTCTAGTGGGATTTGAACCACCGACCTTCCAGCCTGTAGTATCTTGCCCCAACCACTAGGCCACTCCTCCCTCATACCTATTTAGGTCTTCAAGTCTCTTCTCATACATCTTCTGGCGTAGGTTCCAAATCATTTTGGTCACCTTCCTCTGAACTGTTTCCAGTCTTATTATTTCCTTTGTGAGATATGGTCTCCAAAACTGAACACAATATTCCAAGTGAGGCCTCACCAGCAACTTATACAGTAGCATTAGTACCTCCTTCTTTCTGCTGGTAATTCCTCTCTGTATGCAACTCTGCATCCTTCTGACTTTTGCCACTGCCTTGTCACACTGTTTTGCCACCTTGAGATCCTCAGAAACAATCACTCCAAGGTCCTTCTCCTGGTCTGTGCACACCAACTTCTCACCCTCTATCGTATTCCCTTGGATTTCTGCATCCCAAGTGCATGACCTTGCATTTCTTCACGTTAAATCTTAACTGCCAAGCATTAGACCATTCTTCCAGCTTTTGTAGCTCTTTCTTCATGTTATCTACTCTCTCAGGGGAATCCACTCTGTTGCAAATTTTCATGTCATCTTCAAAAAGACAAACTTTTCCATTCAGTCCTTTAGCAATATCACTCACACACACATTGCTGGTCCCAGGACTGATTCCTGGGGCACGCCGCTAATCACCTTCCTTTCATCTAAGTGAGTTTTGTTTACCATCACATTCTGTTGTCTGTCAGTCAACCAATTTCTGATCCTGTTCACCACCTTGGAACCTATTCCCAGGCTGTTCAGTTTATTGATAAGCCTCCTGTGAGGAACAGTATCAAAGGCTTCGCTGAAATCTTGGCAGATCACATTCATTGCATACCCTTGATCTAGTTCTTTGGTCACCCAGTCAAAGAACTCAATCAGATTTGTTTGGCATGATTGTCCATTGATAAAACCATGTTGCCTCAGATCATGCAAACTATTGATTTTGAGAAAGTCAACTATTCTCTCTTTCAGGAGTGCTTCCATTACTTTCCCCGCCACCGAGGTAAGGCTTACTGGCCTATAGTTTGTCACTTCTTCCCTATTAACACTTTTGTGAAGAGGTACCACATCAACCCTTCTCCAGTCCTGTGGAAGGTCTCCTGTCTCCAAGGATCTATTTAAAACATCCTTTAAAGGCTCTGCAAGAACCTCTCTGAGCTCTTTCAGTATCCTGGGATGTATCCCATCTAGTCCCATGGCCCTGTCCACGTTCAGTTTTGCAGGCTGTTCAAAGACATCATCTTCTGTGAATGATGTAGTATCTACCCTATTCCTATTTGCATATTTGTCAATCACAGATGGCTCTTCTCTAGGATTTTCTTTAGTAAAAACAGAACAGAAGTATTTGTTTAGCATTTTTGCTTTTTCAATATCACTTTCCACGAATATGTTCTTGGCACTTTTGAGTCTTGCGATTCCACCTCTGATCTTCCTCTTCTCCCAAATATACCTGAAAAATGTTTTGTCTCCATGCTTCAGGTCTTTAGCCATCTTTTCTTTTGCCTTTGCTTTTGCTATCCTTATGTCTCTTTTAGTTTCATCCTGTTTTCTTTTCTGTGTTTCTCTGTTTGTGAACTTCTGAATTTTCTGAAAACTGTTTTTTTTGTCTTAATTTGTGCAGCAATTTCTTTGGAGACTAAATAGGTTTCCTTTTCCTCTTCTTTTTATTTTCTTTCCTTACATATCTATCTGTTGCCCCTTTTATTGCCTCCTTTAGTTTAGCCCACTGCAATTCCACTTCCCTTATCCCCTCTCACCCTGCCAACTCCTCCTTCAGGCACTTGGCCATTTTACTGAAGTCAGTGTTTTTGAAGTCCGGGACTTTGAGCTTGCTGCGATTGGACTCTCCCTTGATTTTTATCTCAAACCACACCGTGTGATGATCGCTGCTGCTCACATGGGCACCCACCCGGACATTTGACAAGCTATCTCTTTGGTGAGTACTAAATCCTGATTTTAATTCACCTTGAGCTACTACTGGAAAGAAATGAGCCAAACACTATCTAAGGGGCATGTTTGCTAAAGCATGCTACCCCCAGGAGTGCGGGACTGACATGAGGTTTTGGCGCCATGCTACAAAGTAGCACTAGGCCCTGTGCTAAAACACTTGTGCTACCTGCGGGCAGCGCGTTTCTGGGGGGCAACTGATCAGGGCATGGATATTCCTACTGTGGTGCCACTAGCAAAAGCCTTGTAAGCCTGGCATTTGGTGGGAAGCAAATATCGCCAGCATAATGGGTGTCAGTAGTTGCTCCCCATGGCGGTATTAACGCAGTGAGCTGTGCTGAATTCAGGGGGATGTCTGTTCCCAATTCCTGCATCTAGCACAGTGACCCAGACTAAACAGGCGGCCCAAAGCCACGCTACCGGCATGGGTCTTAGTAAACTTGCCTCTTAATGAATAAATAAAATATGGGAAAAGGGTGGAACAAGGAGAAATCAAAAATGTTTCATTGAACATAAGGATGTCGGTAAATGACAGTAGATGGGTTAACTTTCCGATTGAGATTTACTCACACCTTCTGATCTTCCATTAAAATAGTCTCACCTTCCTAAGACTCCGTTTACTCTGTTTCTGGTTTGAAAATAGTTAGAAAATTGTCAAAAATGGAAAATTAAGCAATTATTTTAGAATGGCTGTTTTATTTCGTTGGTTCAATCTCTTCCAGTCTATATGGTTACTAGGTCATTAATTGCTTGGGTATATAAATACCTGCAATCTGTTCCCTGTTAGCTCATCAGATATTGTTCAGGTATCATAAATTAATTACTGAAGAACGCATGGCACTTTCATTAAATTCCAGTGACTCTTGGATAGAGCACATAGGAATTTTATTATCACCCAAATCATTAAGCTTTTGCAGCTAGTTTGTAAAGTTTTAACTGTATTCAAGATTATAAAAAATGCAAATTGCTATTATTGTTCAAAAGGATGAGTAGATGCTTAATAGACTTTCTAACATTATTTTAATCACAATCACCAACTTTCAGTTTAACTTGCCAAAATCATATATCTCAAAACCACAGCTTTAATTGTACCATGGCATTTTTTTTAAGTAACTTATTTTGTTAAATAAGAACACATTAAATCTGGATTAAAACATTTTGCAGAAGCCTCAGTTCACTGAATGCTTTTAAAAAAACATTTGGAATACTATTTGCCGTTATGACCGACTGGTGATATGACTTTTATTATCTACAAAGCTAGCAAACCGGAATTCATTGCTTAAAACCCTAATGATTTTACAACATGCATGGAAAAAGACTTCTAGCATATGAGCCTATGGAAATGCAGAAAACTGAAAAAATATTTGGACCTATTTTGATGGAAGTACTGGAGCTATATTAGCTTGGAGAATATAAGAGTTAGTGTAAGACTCTGGAAAGAACTAATAAAATGGTGCAGTGATACTTGTGCTCATGAAAACTCTGATCTCAAAAGCTCATGGTCTACAACATCTTTTTTGTTGGTCTTCTCAAGGCCTCACAATTTCCACAGACTCCAAGGATCTTCAGGTCCTTCAGGGAGCTGCTCTGCATAAATGTGTTAATGTGAGTTAAATGCACAAAATGCTATTGACTCAATGCTTACAAAGAATGCATTTTTACCTGAATTTAACTCACCTTGAGGTATTGAAGAAATCTAAAATAAATACAAATGAAAAATTAAAAAAAAAACAATTAATTGCGTGTTGTTTTACTTTTGCAAACAGCAGTGGCAAATATGTGACAAATTGTTAATGAACTTCATAATCATACAAAGTAGCTCATTACTTGGGAATGCCTAATATGAAAATGCATGCTAAAGCATGCAAATTCTAACGCTAACTTAGTAACATGAGACATGAGAATTATTAAACTGTGCAGGTTAGTAACTTCCACAGTTAACCAATAACACAACTTACGATCAACCTTGTAAGCTTTGTTATTCTGCTCGCCTGGAGCATCAGGCTGTGGGAGCTTGACCCCTACTGTTAGTCCCAAGAGACTACTGCCAAGGGTCATAGGTGCCATTTTTGACCTAGCACCACAATGGGCAGGAGTTATTTGGAACCCCCCTAGACCACCAGGGATAATCATTGTTCTACAATTTTTCAAAAATTGTTTGCTTCAGAAATTAAATGTGCTATTTCTTAATAAATTTGATACGCTGAATTCAAATATGATAGTGAAATTGATCAATTAGCTCTTGTTTCTATGATATGTCAAAGAATGTACATTTTACCACTATGTATGGTGAAAATCGAGCCTAAATCCTTAGATGTAAATCAAAATCTTATTATAAATGAAACTTTGCACAATAACAAGCATGTTTTTATAAAATAAAGTTCATACCCTCTCCTACGCCGTGTGGCGGGTCTGCGGGCGATCCGGGGGGTAGGTGTTGGACCTCAGGTATTTAAGATTTCGGCCTTTGCCGACGACTTGTTGGTGCATTTGCTTTCTCCCGAGGACTCCCTACCCCTTCTTTTGAGGGAGTTCCGCGCCTTCGGGCAGTTTGCGGGGTTTAGTATCAATAGGGATAAGTCTGAAGCCCTTGATATCTCGGGACGACTCCGGGGCAGCTGGGTGGGCGAATTCCCCCTCCGATGGGCGGAGCACCAGTTCCTATACCTGGGGATTGTACTGTCCTGTCACTCAGGTCACCTATATAGGACTAATTTGCGACGGATGTTGACCAAGGTGAGAACGCAGTTGCAGGCGTGGCTACCCCTCCCTCTATCTCTTATGGGGAGAATTGCGGCGATCAAATTGGTCCTCCTGCCGCGGATCTTATATTGGCTACAGACCCTCCCTGTTTGGCTCCTTCGTCGGGATATCGGGCGCTTTGAGGCGGAATTTCGGGGTTTTCTATGGAGGGGGTCGAGAGCTCGTATCTCTTATCGTAGACTAATGGGGAGGATCCGTGGGGGGGGATGGGGGCTCCCAGATCTTGGTGCTTATGCCCTAGCTTGTCAAGCCCGCCATCTGGGGGACTGGCTTGGGGATACCGATCTTTATACCCCCAGGGCATTTGAGGAGGCCTATGTGGCTCCCCACTCTTTACGGGCCCTTCTGCACCTGGAGGTAAGTAGGTGGCCTACGCATCTGGCGGTTAGCGTGTTATTGGTCCCGGTTTATAAAACCTGGCGGAAACTGAATGCCTATTGGGGCCGTCAGTGGCAGGTGTTGAGCTGGCTACCACTTCGGGGCAATGCCAATTTTACCCCAGGCACTGAAACCGCAGCGTTTCGTCTGTGGGGGGAGAGAGGAGTGCTGACTTTGGGCCATGTGGTGGACTTGGCGGGCAAACCTAAGCCTTTTCCCATGCTATCCCGCGAATATGAATTGGGGCCCCAACATTTCTTTGCATATATGCAAGTGGCCCACTACGTGGCTTCCCTTCCACGGTCGGAACTCTGTGGCGACCGCTCGGCCCAGATAATAGCGTTTCTCGGGTTTGGCGAAGTCGAGCGGCCGTCTATTCGGACCTTTCATCTTCGGTTGGAGCAGTGTCGACCACAACCAGACTACAGCGGTGTGGAAAGAGCCTGGGGGGCGGAACTGGGTCGGGAGATTCCCCCGGGCACTATTTTGGTGGCCCTCCGGAGAGTAGCAAACTTGGCAGATGGTGCTCGCTGGCGAGAAATTCAAATTAAGTGTTTAACCAGGGTTCACTTCTCTCCGTGGCGAGCCCTTCGCTGCCATTTGACAGCGGATGGTAGTTGTCCCCGCTGTGCGGAGCCTCTGGCGACTTTGTATCATATGTGGTGGGGCTGCCGACGCATACGCCCTTACTGGCACAGAATTGCCCTATTTATGGCCGACCTCCTTGGACAACCTGTACACTGGGATGCGGCCTTGATCGTCTTGGATCTCCTGGGTCTCACCTCTCCGAAGGGGAAATGGAGTCGCTGGCTGGTGCGGAAGGCATGTCTGGTGGGTAAGGGCCCAATCCTACATGGGTGGAGGGACAGCCACCCTCCCTCTTTTTGGGAGTGGCGGAACTCCTTCCATCAACTCATGCTCCTGGAGTGTCGGGCTGCGCGAGGTCATGTGAAGCGATGGTCTGCTTTCTGGTTACTGTGGGAGCCCTATATTCAGAAGATGAGTCCTCGGACACGTAATGTAACCCTGCAATTAGGCTGTTGATAGCCCTGTTTGTATGTGGAGTCCTCCAGAGGTTCGGTCTTGTTATATATATGCTGGTCCGGGTGGGCACTGTCTCGGGTGGAGGGAGGGGGGAGGGGTTTTGGGGGGGGATGTTGAGTGGGGGGGGGGAGAAGTAGGGCTATTATCCAAAAAACTATGTAACCATCTATGTATCTCGCCCCTTGGGGATAAGAGTCCACCCCAGGGAGCGATGGTCTCATGTTCTGTATTTGATGTTTTGTTTGATGGTTCAAAATAAAATATTGAAAAAAAATAAATAAATAAAGTTCATAAACATACTTAGAAGAAACAGAGGAGTAATTATGTCTGCAATTTAACTTTCATTAAGAACATTTGTAAGTACATTCTAGCCATTTTTGTTCTCATTCAGTGGCTTCACGACTCTTCCTGATTTGTTTCTTGTACTGAAGCAATGGAATATCCCTTGTCACTGTCCAGCAGTAGTCTGCAAGCATTGATGGACTCCATTTACCCTGATACCTCTTTTCCATGGCTGCAATGTCTTGGTGAAATCATTCTCCATGTTCATCACTTACTGCTCCGCAATTTTGTGGGAAAAAATCTAGATGAGAGTGTAGAAAATGAATTTTTAAGGACATGTTGCAACCAAGGTTTTTGTATGCCTTGAGAAGATCTTGAACAATCTCTTGGTAATTATTTGCTTTGTTGTTTCCAAGAAAAGTTTGTGTTACTGATTCAAATGCTATCCATGCAGCCTTTTCCTTTCCACGCAATAAACAAAGAAATTTGTCATCTTGAAGAAGTGCACGAATCTGAGGGCCTACAAAAACTCCTTCCTTAACTTTGGCATCACTCAGTCTAGGAAATTTACCACTAAGATACCCAGGGCCGGATTTACCTTGAGTGAGGCCCTACGCCAACAAAAATTGTGGGCCCCCAGCAGGGGCGGCCCAAGGGGGGTGCGGACTTCATTTGCATAAGGGGCCTCATTTGCATAAATATTTGCATAATGTTACCATATACTAACTTTTAGTAAACGTGCCTCTTAATGAGTGTATGGATAAAGAAAGACTAAAAGATTTCTACATTACTATAATCCAGTGCCAACTGCCAGACACATTAGGAACTACTACAAACACTGCCCATAGTAAACCCGCCGTATCCTAACAGCACTACCAGGACTCACAAAGCACCATACTCTACCAATCAAAAGGCAACACTGCAAATATTAAACCAATACATTTCAGAGAACAACAATACATGACCTACTGGGGAAAGAGAACAAGTGGCACTGTCAAATAGGAATTATATAAACAGAACACCTCAGCTCAGTTACACATGCAGAACATAGACCATCACCAAACAAGTAATCACAATTTAGAAATAGGAAGACAATAATTAAACTGGGAATCCCAAAAGCCAAACTTGGAATGTACAACACTGTAGAAATAAAACTATACATTAATTTGCTCTTGTACTAAACAAAGCACAGATGTTAATGATGCACATTTACCAGAGCTGACATATTCCAATTAATAAATTCAAAATAAAGAGATATTTTTCTACCTTTTGAGCATTTTTTTCAGCTGCAATTGCTCCAGCCACTTTCTTCTGGTTTCTTCGTGTCTTCTGCTAACTCTCCATCGTCTGCTGTCCATTTGTCCTTTCTTCTCTCTTCTAGATTTTTTTCCATTCTCTCTCTACATCTGCTTTAACATACTAATCTTTCTCCTTTTGCTCTTTCCTCATTCCTATTTCATCCACTCAAATGTTACCCCTCCATCCTCAATCCCCACTTACTCTCCCAATACCCGGCCAATTGTAGATTTTTTATCCCTCCCACACAAAATATTTTTCCCTTCTCCATTTTACTCTTCCAGCCCCATCCCATTCTAATCCTCCCCCAACATCAGCTCCCTTCTAGTTCCAGCCTCACCCAGCATCCATTCCCTTCTAGTCCCTGCATCAGCCCATTTCCAGTCCTAGCCATCCATCAGCCCATTTCCAGTCCTAGCAACCCCCCAACCCAATACCAGTCCTAGCCCCCCCATCACCCCACTTACAGTCCTTAACCCCCCATCACCCCATTTTCAGTCCTTAACCCCCCATCACCCCATTTTCAGTTTAAGCCCCCCCTATAACCCATTACCAGTCCTAACCCCCCATCAGCCCACTTCCAGTCCTAACCCCATCAACCCATTTCCAGTCAGCCCCCCATAGCCCATTGCCAGTCCTACCCCCCCATCAGCCCACAGCCCATTACCAGTCCTAACCCCATCATCCCACCTCCAGTTTTAACCCCCCAGCCCATTTCCAGTCCTAGCCCCCCATAGCCCATTACCAGACAACCCCCATCAGCCCACAGCCCATTACCAGTCTTAACCCCCCCAAAGCCCATTACCAGTTCTAACCCCCCCCCAACAGCCCATTACCAGTCCTAACCCCATCAGCCCACCTCCAGTCTTAACCCCCCAGCCCATTTCCAGTCCTAGCCCCCCCCCATAGCCCATTACCAGACAGCCCCCATCAGCCCACAGCCCATTACCAGTCTTAACCCCCCCCAAAGCCCATTGCCAGTTCTTAGCCCCCCCAACATACCACATTCCATTACCAGTACTAACCACATCAGCACACCTCTTGCCTTAACCCCCCCCAGCCCAGCCCAGCCCAGCCCATTTCCAGCCCCAGCCCCCCAATAGCCCATTACCAGCCCTACCCCCCCAGTCCATTTCCAGCCCCCCCAATAGCCCATTACCAGTCCTACCCCCCCCATAGCCCATTACCAGTCCTACCCCCCCCGGCCTAAAGTAAAATTTAATTTAAAAAAAAAACCTGGTGGCTGCCGCCGCGGGGCCCCCTCTGCTGCCGCGGGGGCCCCGTCTACAAGCTGGTCGGGTCCGGTCGGGTCCGGTCGGGTCCGGTCGGGTCTCTCTCCCTCCCTCGCTGCAGGCTGCAGTCTGCGAGAGACGCGAAGGGAGAGCGTCTCCTCGCGTCTGTGTTAAGCCCGCAGGGGCTGATGGGAAATCCCATCAGCCCCTGCGGGCTTATCACAGACGCGAGGAGACGCTCTATCTTCGCGTCTCTCGCAGCCTGCAGCGAGGGAGGGAGGGAGAGAGACCCGACCGGACCGGACCCGACCCGACCCGACTGGACCCGACCAGCTTGTAGACGGGGCCCCCGCGGCAGCAGAGGGGGCCCCGTGGCGGCAGCCACCAGGTTTTTTTTTTAAATTAAATTTTACTGTAGGCCGGGGGGGGGGTAGGACTCCTACCCCCCCGGCCTAAAGTAAAATTTAATTTAAAAAAAAAAACCTGGTGGCTGCCGCCGCGGGGCCCCCTCTGCTGCCGCGGGGGCCCCGTCTACAAGCTGGTCGGGTCCGGTCCGGTCCGGTCGGGTCGGGTCGGGTCCGGTCGGGTCTCTCTCCCTCCCTCGCTGCAGGCTGCGAGAGACGCGAAGGGAGAGCGTCTCCTCGCGTCTGTGTTAAGCCCGCAGGGGCTGATGGGAAATCCCATCAGCCCCTGCGGGCTTAACACAGACGCGAGGAGACGCTCTATCTTCGCGTCTCTCGCAGCCTGCAGCGAGGGAGGGAGGGAGACCCGACCCGACCCGACCCGACCCGCTTGTAGACGGGGCCCCCGCGGCAGCAGAGGGGGCCCCGCGGCGGCAGCCACCAGGTTTTTTTTTTAATTGAGTTGAAAAAAAAAAAACTGGTTCTTTTTTTGTGGGCCCCTGCCGGCTGTGGGCCCTACGCCATGGCGTACATGGCGTATACGTAAATCCGGCCCTGAAGATACCTGAAAGCAGGTTTAGTTTTATCCATCGCCTTGACAAAGATTTTCATTAGTCCCAACATGATATGCAAGGAAGGCATCAAAATCTTGTTGCTGTCTACAAGTGCTGGAAACAGAACATTTTTGCTTCTAGGATCCAGTGACTGATGGAGTGGCCAGTCCCTTTTGACGAAATGACAATGTCTAGCACGACTATCCGATTCACACAGGAAGCAGCAGTACTTGGTGTATCCACCCTGAAGACCAAGCAAGAGGGCGACCACTTTGAAGTCACCACAGATTGACCATACAGTAGATGTTGATCATAGTTTATACATTTCAAAAGTTGTTTCATATTGTCATAAGTCTCTTTCATAAAAGCTGCATGGCCAATAGGAATTTATGGTAGCAAGTTGCTATTATGCAGCAATACAGCTTTAAGACTTGCTTTGGATGAATCAATGAAGAGCCTCCAATCATCTGCATTGTAATTGATATTGAGAGCTGCCATTAAACCTTTTACATTGTTGCATGCAGCAAGATCACCTTCTTTGAAAAAGAATGACACCAAGGGGTATGTTTACTAAACTGCGTTAGTGTGATTCGCGTTAGGATCCGCGGTACAGACAAAAATCCCAAATAAGGACATGGGCGGTACATCGTTATCGATAACGCGCGTTACCAGGCGCCGTAGCCGAACGAGCGTTAGAAAACATTGTGTAGAGCGCCGCGCAACGCGCGCCCATAAGGCATCTGATAATGAATACGTGGAGACAGACTAGCCAGATGCCTGTTCCCCCAGCACCAACAAAGCCCTGTCTGGCAGATGAAGGACATCAGGTCACCACACAAACTGTCTGCTGTGGTGGCCAGGATTTGGGTTATCACACTCATACCCATGGTGCACTGCACATGCAGATCTGCAATCCATAGATGAACACAAGATGGGGTATGCACCCCCACAGCACCTCGGCCTGGTAGAGGGAAGTGACTGTGTGTCTCACTGGCACAGAGTACCTACAGACAGTAATCCAACAGGTTGCCCTATACGGTGCATGAAAAGGTTCCCAGCAAGGCATCCAGAGCTACAGCACAATGGTTAATACACTGACTAATGGCGCAGTACCCCTCCTGTGTGCGGCTGCAAACCCTCCCGTGGACAAGTTATGTCCCACTTAGCGGTCCCAGCTCCTGGGGGGCTCCGTGGTCCTGCCCTGCTATTTAGTGGGCCAACCCCTCCAGCCTGTGGCTGTGGTATGACCTGTGGCAGTCTGGCGTCCCGCTCCCCCTTCCCCTCGGCTGCTGCCACTGCCCTCAGCCCGTTCCCTGCCCTGGTTCTCCCTGTCATATCCTGGCCCCGGCTGCCACCTCCGTGGCTCTGGCTACAGCCGCCACCCCCCAGGTGGTGACAATAGGACTGCCCTCCTGCACCTGCATATGTGCAGCATGCTCTGCCCATGGGGCTCTGTGCGCTGTGCAACTCCCTTGTCCGTCCAACACGGGGACTCTGTGGTGTTGGCCCGGTGGAGGCAGTTGCCCTCCCGGGGGGGTATATGTCATCCCCACCCTGCTGCATGTACGAGGGGACCATGTACAAGGGTGACCCCCCCTGTCACATGCCCCCTCTACCGCTGATGTGCCCCCGTGCCACAACGTCCACTGCCCCGTGCATGCTGTCTGGCCTTTCCCCATGCCCAACCCTGGTAGCACACTGGTAGGGCACTGCTGGTACTATGTACACCCCCGTGCCTGGGGTCGTGCACTGTGTGCCATGGGGGTGTCCCAACCCTGTAGGCCATTCCCCTGGGGCGCTATGACAATCCTGATGTACGTGTGCTGGGATAGGTGCACTGTGTGTTCCGCATGGGTATCCACATGGCACACTGCCACCACCCCAAGATGAGACAAGCCGTTAACTGCACATGTCATAGCCTTTGGTTCAACAGGTGGCCTGGGCCACTCCACCATTGCATCCCTGCTAGCACCCTGCCACTATGGACCCCCTGCAACCCCTTGGTGTGCCCCCCCTCCACAGGTTGCCACCACCTCCTGCCCCCCACACCACCCTGTACACACATGGCCACCCCATCCGCCCATGTCTCTCTGCCCCCCGATATGGCCCCCTGGTACCTGGTGAGCCCCGTAGGGTACATTCAGCAACCCACCTGTTGACAGTCACACCATCCACACTCTACTCCACCACATCCACCCAGCACTCTGTGGCATCCCCAATACCTCCCTCCACCCGCACTCCCCCCCTCCCCTCCACCTGATGGGCCATACCCCCCTTCCCCACACCCCTCCCATCCCACAATGGGTACCACTCCAAACCCACGTTCACAACCCCCTTGCGTATCCCCCTACCTTGCCACCAAAAGCTGGCCACCCCCCTCCCTCCATTTTGCATACCCCCCCCCAGGTCTCCTCATGTTGCACTATCTGTGCTCGGCCACGTGCACCCATATTACTGCTCACCCACAGATACCCTGAGCTCTTGAATACTGTCCCTCATGCTCAGTATGTCCGCACACGGTCTTTATCTGCCGTCATTTACTATGTTACTATGGCCTGTCTATTTATTTATTTATTTATTTTAGTTTCTTATATACCGCACTTTTTGAGATCAGCGCGGTTCACATGGAACAATAACAAAACCAGAACAACAGGCTGTTCGGTATTACATATAACAGGGGTGACAACTTGGATCAAACTGGGAGAACTATATACATGGAATATGTAGTCTGTTAACTAGATAACATACTCGAATATGTAGTCTGTTAACTAGATAACATACTCGATTGCCTTGGTGCTCTCTAAGAAGAGGGGTGCTTCCAGTGCTCTCCCAAAGGTGATTTTTTACTGAGTTGCTGCATAACTGTGAGTCTTGTTTCCAAATAACTGTGCATCTGTTTGTCTCCACATAGCTCTCTATCTGTCCATAGTTGGGTTCCTTACCCACTCCATTGCTGTAGAGGTTTACCTTTTAAACTTTCTCTTACCCTTCTCAGCTGTAACTTACCTTGCCTCTCTCAACTAACTGGGCTTTATGTGGTACCCCCCTCCTTCCTGCTGAGGGTTCAGGACAGGGTACCTTGTAACTGCCCTCTTTAGTAGGACTTTTCTCCCTCCCTCCCTCCCCAGCACCCACCTACCCCTTGGCTAATTGTACCTTTATAGGTACTTGCACATCTTAGAAGAAAGGGGCTGCTCTCAGGTGCAGCTCGTTATCCAAATCAGTCATACACGGAGGATCTGAGCTTAATTAATTAAGCTTCAGGTATACAAGGTGTATTAGGGGTATTAGATACACTTTTATTGGTATAAGCATCTACACCAATCCTTAGTATATACAGAATTTAAAAGACCTAAACACAAGCTTTAAACTAAGATGCAGACAGAAGTCCAGCAACGAGATGGGGGTTCTCCGGTCTTTTGCATTGAGTGTCGCATGTATGATTTTCTCCCAGTTGGTGAGAGGTCTTACGTATGCACTAAGTGCAAAGAACTCTTTGCTCTCAGGGAGCGAGTCCGTTCTCTAGAAGCTAGAGTAGCAGACCTGGAAGACATAAGAAAGACAGAGATGTACATGGACGTGACCTACAGGGATATAGTCCTGAAGTCCCACCTCCAGTCTGGCAGCATCCCTGCTGCCATGGAGGAGAGAGGTCACATGACAGGAGAGCATCACCCTGGTGTGGCAGGAAGTGATCCTGTAACTAGGACCTGTCCTCCAGGTGATGTAAAACCCTCTTGCACCGAGGACGTTTCTCCAGGGCCACGTGCCCATGAGGGGAGGGTCAGGACAGCTGTTATAGTTGGTGATTCAATCATTAGGAATGTAGATAGCTGGGTGGCTGGTGGACGTGAGGATCGCCTGGTAACATGCCTGCCTGGTGCGAAGGTAGCGGACCTCACGCACCGCCTAGATAGGATCGTAGATAGTGCTGGGGAGGAGTCTGCTGTCTTGGTACATGTTGGTACCAATGACATAGGAAAATGTGGTAGGGAAGTTCTGGAGGCTAAATTTAAGCTTTTAGGTAGGAAGTTGAAATCCAGAACTTCCAGGATAGCATTCTCCGAAATGCTTCCTGTTCCACGTGCAGGACCCAAAAGACAGGCAGAGCTCCGGAGTCTCAATGCGTGGATGAGACAATGGTGCAAGGATGAGGGTTTTGGATTTGTTAGGAACTGGGGAACATTCTGGGGAAAGGGGGGGCTCTTCCGAAGGGATGGGCTTCACCTTAATCAGGATGGGACCAGACTGCTGGCATTAACCTTTAAAAAGGAGATAGAGAAGCTTTTAAACTAGAAATTAGGGGAAAGCCGACAGTCACCCAGGAGCGCATGGTTCGGACGAAGGTATCCTTGAAGGATACTACCAAAAGCAATGAGGTTCCAAAAGGGAGTATAGTAGCCGAAATGCCCTTGAGTAAGGAGCAGACAGAGAATAAAGATTCCAAATTACCCATGCCTACCAATAGCCAGATTAATATGAATAAAATACAGTCTCTAAAATGCTTGTATGCCAATGCTAGAAGTCTAAACAATAAGATGGGAGAGTTAGAATATATGGCACTAAATGAGAGGTTAGATATGATTGCACTCTCAGAGACATGGTGGAAGGGGGATAACCAGTGGGACACTGTGATACCTGGATACAAACTATATCGTAATGATAGAGCTGATCAAATTGGTGGAGGGGTTGCGCTCTATGTTAGAGAGGGCATTGAGTCAGAAAGGATTAAAGTTTTGCAGGGAACAAAATTTGCTGTAGAATCTCTATGGATTGAAATTCCACTTATGAAGGGGAAGGTGATGGCAGTGGGGGTGTACTATCGACCGCCTGGCCAGAATGAACAAATGGATGATGAAATGCTCAAAGAAATCACAGAAGCTAACAAAAGTCACAACAGAGTAGTAATAATGGGTGATTTCAATTACCCCGGTATCGACTGGGTCAGTGTCACGGCAGGACAAAC
This sequence comes from Ichthyophis bannanicus, assembly GCA_033557465.1. Lineage (NCBI taxonomy): Eukaryota > Metazoa > Chordata > Amphibia > Gymnophiona > Ichthyophiidae > Ichthyophis > Ichthyophis bannanicus. The sequence continues at coordinate 963,980,498 of CM066034.1, read as the reverse complement.
TAAAGAGATAAAGTTTCTAGATGGAATAAATGACTGCTTCTTGGAGCAGCTGGTTCATGAACCAACCAGAGGGGAAGCCATACTGGACCTAGTCCTTAGTGGAACGCCAGATCTGGTGCAAGAAATAAGGGTGTTGGGACCACTTGGCAATAGTGACCATAATATGATCATGTTTGATTTAATTATTGGAGAACAAATAGTAAAGAAATCCACAGTACTACCTTTTAACTTTCAAAAGGGAGACTATGATAGAATGAGGAATATAGTTAGGAAAAAACTAAAAGGAGCGGTTCCAAAGGTTAAAGACTTACAGCAAGCTTGGGCGTTATTTAAAACTACTATCCTCGAAGCCCAGACCAGCTGTATTCCACGCATTAAGAAGAGTGGGAGAAAGTCCAAAAAACTGCCAGCATGGTTTAAAGGTGAGGTCAGAGAGGCTGTTGCTGCCAAAAAAGCAACCTTCAGGAAATGGAAAAAAGAGCCAAATGATGAAAACTGGAAACAGCACAAGCACTGGCAAGTTAAATGCAAAGCATTGATAAGGCAGGCAAAGCGGGAATTTGAAAAGAAACTTGCTGCGGAAGCAAAAACACGAAATAAAGACTTTTTCAAGTACATTCGTAGCAAAAGGCCTGTGAGAGAGTCAATTGGACCGTTAGATGATAGAGGGGTAAAAGGGGCAGTAAGAGGAGACAAGGCTATAGCGGAGAGACTGAATGAATTCTTTGCTTCGGTCTTTACTGAGGAAGATGTAGGGATGTTACCCAAGACTGAAGTGGTATTTAAAGGTGATACTGCAGAGGAATTGAGAGAAATATCGCTACACCGGGAAGATATATTACAACTATTTGATAAACTGAATAGTAGCAAATCACCTGGACCGGATGGTATACATCCCAGAGTGTTGAAAGAACTGAAATATGAGATTGCAGACCTGCTATTGGTAATCTGTGAACTTTCATTAAAATCATCTGTAATACCTGAAGATTGGAGGGTCGCCAACGTAACACCAATTTTTAAAAAGGGTTCCAGGGGTGACCCGGGAAATTACAGACCGGTGAGCCTGACGTCAGTACCAGGGAAAATGGTAGAAACCATCATAAAGAACAAAATTACGCAGCATGTAGATAGTCATGGCCTAATGGGAGACAGCCAACATGGCTTTAGACAAGGAAGATCTTGTCTTACTAATCTGATATGTTTTTTTGAAGGTGTGCATAAACAGGTAGACAAAGGTGAGTCGGTTGATATAGTGTATCTGGATTTTCAGAAAGCTTTTGACAAGGTCCCCCATCAGAGACTTTTGGCAAAGCTAAAAAGTCATGGGATAGGAGGCAGTGTACTATTGTGGATCGGGAACTGGTTAAAAGATAGAAAGCAGAGAGTAGGGCTAAATGGCCAATATTCCCAATGGAAAAAGGTGAATAGTGGAGTACCCCAGGGATCTGTACTGGGTCCGCTGCTTTTTGACATATTCATAAATGACCTGGAAAAGGGAATAACGAGTGAGGTTATCAAATTTGCAGATGACACAAAACTGTTTAAAGCTGTTAAAACCCAAGAGGAAAGTGGAAAACTGCAGGAGGACCTGGATAAATTGGAAGACTGGGCATCCAAATGGCAAATGAAATTTAATGTGGACAAGTGCAAAGTCATGCACCTAGGAAAGAACAACCCACACTATAGTTACTCGATGCAAGGCTCCACATTAGAAGCCACCACCCAGGAAAAAGATTTAGGAGTCATCGTGGATAACATGTTAAAACCCTCCGCCCAGTGTGCAGCGGCGGCCAAGAAAGCAAACAGAATGCTAGGTATCATAAGGAAAGGGATGGAGAATAAAACAAAGGATATTATAATGCCTCTGTATCGCTCCATGGTACGACCGCACCTTGAATATTGTGTGCAATTCTGGTCACCATATCTTAAAAAGGACATAGCGTTATTAGAAAAAGTACAGAGAAGAGCCACCAAATTGGTGAAGGGGATGGAAGGCTACTCCTATGAAGAGAGGCTAAAAAGGTTAGGGCTCTTTAGCCTGGAAAAGAGACGGCTGAGGGGAGATATGATAGAGGTCTATAAATTAATGAATGGAGTGGAACAGATAAACGTGGATCAATTGTTTACGCTATCAGAATATAGAAAGACTAGGGGACATGTAATGAAGCTACAGGGTAAACTATTTAAGACAAATAAGAGAAAATATTTTTTCACTCAACGTGTAATCAAACTCTGGAATCTGTTACCGGAGGATGTGGTAAGGGCTGATAGTATAGCTGGGTTTAAAAAAGGTTTGGACAAGTTCCTGGAGGAAAGGTCCATAAACCACTATTAAAAAGGGACCCAGGATATCAATGCTTGACCCAGTACAAGCATTGTGGAACTTGTGTCTTTTGGGGAAACTGCTAGGTACGTATGACCTAGATTGGCCACTGTTGGAAACAGGATACTGGGCTTGATGGACCTCGGTCTGACCCAGTATGGCATGTCTTATGTTCTTATGTTCTTATGAACTATGTACATGATTTAGCATGGTTGTTGGGCGAGAATGAAGAGAGTAAGAGAAAAAGAAGAAAATTGGAAGGATAAGTGGTGGGACTAGCCACTAACACACAATAGTTACGGGACAGAGCAACTCACCATGTTCCATTGCACCCCCCCCCCTCACCAGTTCCACATGGGCTGGGGCCACCTCCGTCCGTATTCCTGTGGTCACTCTATAGAACCGCCAAGCTCCCCCCACAAGTGTTGCAGCTAATGGCACCCCCACACTATCTGCATAGGGTCACCCCTCTCCCCAAACCCCCTCCAACAGGTATCCGCTGGCTCCAGATAGATACGGTGCAGCCTAACTGGGGTCCAGATCATCCTGATCCGGTATGTAGGGGGGCTCCCTACCCGAGCCGTTCCCCATGCAAGCCTCTTTCCCCTTACTGAGATGGGCTGCCACCGCTCTACCTCCCAGGGACACCCCCATTCCCTCTCCCACTGTTCATGCCATCAGGCCGTACCCTCTGCCCCTGCATTCGTCCATCAGTTACACATGCCCCGTTGGCCAGCCCTGTCGGACCCTCTGTACCCCCTGCATTTGCAGGTAGTACCACAGCTGCATGTACGAATGTGGGCTGTTATCCCTCACCCCAAACACCTTTCGGAGTTCAGCATAGGGCCATACCCCAATATTGCATCCAACAACTGCCCCACCCTCACCCAGTCCTCCTTGCCCCAACGTTGTGTCCCCCCACTCCATGGTAAAGGCAACCGTGTCCTGTACATTTGTGTCCCGGGGCAGGCACCTCCCTTGCAGTTCTTAGCCCTTCCATCCCTCCACATCTGCACAGTTAGCCTCCGTTACGGGTTCACGGCCCCCTACTCGACCCTTCCCCCCATGCCCCCTGCCACTGCCTCCGCACACACTCCCCGTGCCGGCCCCATTGCGGGGTCTACCCTCTTTCTATCCGCACAAACAATGCCCTATGCTGTTTGGCATCGTAATGGTTGTCCAAATTGGGGGCTCCAAGCCCCCCTCCCTCCTGCAGTTGACGCATGGCAAGCCTATCTACCCATGTCCTCCTGCCCACCCGGTTACCCCTAATTATCAGATCGTGCAGCCCCCTAAGGCACCTCAGCATGACATTGGGCGGTAGGGCCATAGGGACAACCAACCCTGTGGTAGCACAGACATCCGTATTGTAGCTACTCCCCCCATCTACGTCAGGGGGAACCCCCTCCATCTTCCTACGTCCCTCCCTATCGGCACCATCAGAGGCTTATATTTCCACACCTGTGCACAGTCTGGAGCTTTTCCAAATGGTATACATACATACCGTGATCGTGCACGTACCCATTGTACTGGCCATATGCCCCGCACCCACCTCGCCTCCGATCCCATATCCATATTTGCCCTCAATATGTCTGCCTTATGTATGTTCGTCAGGTGGCCCGATCCCACACCATACTGCCCTACTGCCTTTAGCAGATTTAGCAGGCTAACCAAAGGGGGCCCCAATGTATGGCTAACATCATCCGCACAATGTACTACACTACTAAGCTGTTCTTGCAGCTCAGTTCCACCAATATCTACTTGCCCTTTGATGTAGGCTGCCAATGGCCCAATGGCCTATGGATACAATAGGGGCGGCAGAGAGCAACCCTGCCCTTTTCCTCTGCACAGCCCAATGCTCTCAGGGAATCCCCCCTTACTCCTATTTGCACCCGTGGACAGGCATACAGCGCCCTTGCCCACCATAGGAATGTCTCTCCCACCCCTACCCTGTCTAGCACCTGCAACATAACTCATCGGTCACCAGCGTCCCCAATTGTTCCGCAACACCCTCCGTGGGCTTACTCAGACTACACCTCGCCACATACCCCTCCCCCGTCATCCCTTCCCCTGGCAAATCCACACTGTGGATTGTTGTAGGATACGCTACTGAGGCCTACCTACTGTTCTATCCCGTGTACACCATTGTCCCCTCTGTGTTGCACACACCTCCTATTGTGGATAGCTGCTGTCGCGCTGTCATCCTGCAGGCCATTTCCCCCCTGCTTGGTTTCCCCCCACCATTCCACCCCTGCAGCACTGTAGTCCGGGCACAATGGTGTCTCCGCTGCCCTTACCTGATTACATTGCAGTCTCACCTTTAGGGGTGCACACAGACACACCTGTCACTCGTGCAACACTGACACACAATTCCAACATCCTTCACACTCCAACAGATATAAGATCTGCCAAAGCTAACACCAGCCACAGGGCTTTCTCATATGCGGCGCCAACACTGTGGAACCAACTCCCACCAGAACTACGAGCTAGCAATGACCTTCTAGACTTCAGAAAGAAACTCAAAACGCACATTTTCCAATCACATTTCAACCTGAACTAAACCCACAGATGGAGCAGCCCCTGACCACTGTGTCCAAGAAGATTATCCTGTATATATGTATTTATGTATATATGTAAATGAACTCCCCCATAGCTAAGAAGTGTTAACTCTGTATGATGTGCTTTTCTGACAATCTGTATGTAAACAAAATTTGTACCTGCCTTGATTCGGCAGTTTCACAATAGTAATCCTACCCGCTTCTGATCGCTGGAAGGAGCGGGCTACAAATGCTTGCTAAATAATAATAAATAAATAAATAAATAAGGAGAGACATCTGGCCACCATAGGAACGTTCAAACTATGTACAACTTTATTTGCATTGACAACATTTGTGGGGACAAGTCATCCCTGTCGTTGGTGGTTGTGGCAGGCCATGGCACGGGGCGGGTGTGCCATGTGTATCCCCACACAATACACCCCGGGGACCCCTGTCACATGGTGGCTGGCCAGGTGCGCCACCGGCAAAGCGCTCCTCCAGTGCACGCAGCCGCTCAGCCACCACGGTCAGGGTTGCCAGGACCTGCCCCATGATGAGGGCGTGCTGCCTCTGGGTGTGCATCTGGGCACGCACAACTGCAGTCAGGCGCAGCCCGCACATGCAGCCACACAGACACACATCTCCCCTTGTCTGTGTGGCTGCATGTACGGTGCGCCTGTCAACAGCCATGTGTGGCAGGCACACGTCTAGGAGGTGTGCGTCTGGGTCATCATGGGGCAGGTAGCTGGTGCCCCCCTTGCCCTGTGGTGGCCCATGCCGATGGGGATCTGCCTCAGCTGCCACCCCATCCCTGCCCCCACCCCATCCCCTACCCCACCCCCGGACCCTACCTGCTCCCCCCCTACCCCACGCACCTGGTCCCCCTCTGGCCCTTGGCTCCCAAACGCAGGTACCCCCTTCTCCCCCTCTACCTCCACCCGCCCCTCCCCCCCTGACACTCTGCCTCCTCCCCTGCCTCCCCCACTCCCACTTCCCCCTCCTCCCCTGCTCCCACTACACCCTCCACCTCCATTGCTCCCACTACACCCTCCACCCTCCACCTCCATCTCCTCTGCTCCCACCTCCCCCTCCTCCTCCCTGTACCCCTCCTCCCCCTCGTTGTGGGCTGCAGCACCCTCCTGGTCGTCGTCCCCGCCGTTGTCATCCGTCATGTGCTCCGGGGCGTGGACCTCCTCCTGGTCTCCATCACCGCCTTCATCCTCCGTCCCCACTGCGGCATCCTGCGCCTCCGGCACCGCTGGCTCCATGGCAGCACGTGCATCCACTGTGGGAGAGGGGAACACGTATCATCTCCATGGTCACAGATAAGCCACGGCACTCACATGCGTCCTGTGGATCTGACAGCCATTGCCCCACAGGGCCATGTCACATCACTCACCATCCCGTTGGGCCATCCTCTCCCGCTGGACACGCACTACGAAGCACGGGAACCTCGCCCTGAGCTCACATGCCTTCTTCCTGAGATCCTCCACCTGTCGGGTTGATAGCAGACATTGACATTAGCGGACAGGAACCCTTTAGTGGCCCACGATGCTACTCAGATATCTCTCTGTGTGTCACAGGTGCCTGCCCCTATTGCCTTGGACCCTATGTGCCCTGTGTGTGGGCCCATGCGACCCAGACAAAGTGCACCTCTGTGGGCCATCTCCACACATCTGGCAGTGCCCATCAGCCAATGACGGCCATATAGTTGAGCCCTGTGAACACAAACAGGGGCAGACACCATAGCACCAGGATGGGGGATAGGGCTCTGAGTTGAGGCCTGCTGCATCCTGGGGATATAGTTGGGCCCTGTGAACACAAACAGGGGCAGACATCATAGGGATAGGGCTCTGAGCTGAGGCCTACTGCATCCTGGGGATATAGTTTGGCCCTGTGAACACAAACAGGGGCAGACACCATAGCACCAGGATGGGGGATAGGGCTCTGAGCTGAGGCCTGCTGCATCCTGGGGATATAGTTGGGCCCTGTGAACACAAACAGGGGCAGTCAGCATTGCACCAGGATGGGGGATAAGGCTCTGAGTTGAGGCCTGCTGCATCCTGGGGATATGGTTGAGCCTTGTGATCACAAGCATGTCCAGGGCAATATCCCTGTGTGTCTCTTGGCCTCTGGAATGGACCCGTGGTGTTGTGTGGATAGGGCACATCACTGAGCCTGCAACAGCTCCATATACCATTACAATGTACTGGGTGCTCCATGTCTGTGGTGGTAAGGGCTACCCCCTGGAGGCAGGGGGGTTCTAATTTAAGGGGGGGGGGGTTGCTGTTAGTCCCAGCAACACACACCAACACATGACATTCCCTGGGAGTGTGTGGCTGATAGGTGGTTTGGTTAACAGGTGTTCTCCTTCACATCCTCGTTTGGGTTGCCTGTCCCCATGCACTTACCTCACGTGGGTAATCAGAACCTCTATTATATCTCCTGGTGAGGCGCTCTCAGGCCCTCCTCACTCTGGCCAGATTCTGCCTCCGGGATGAGCCTGGGAAGAGGCGATCCTGGCGGAGGCAGAATAACTCTGTCAGGAGGTACAGATCAGCCATGGTGATGGCAGGCTTTCTGGACATTGCAGCCATCTCCTCCAGAAATGTTGTTACATCCTGGGGCTATAGTTTGTTTCTTGTAATCACAAACAGGGCCAGATACCATAGCACCAGGACGGGGGATGGACCCCTCTTTTGGGGCCTGCAGCATCCTGGGGCTATAGTTAGGCCTGGTAATCACAAACAGGGCCAGATACCATAGCACCAGGACGGGGGATGGACCCCTCTTTTGGGGCCTGCAGCATCCTGGGGCTATAGTTTGTTTCTTGTAATTACAAACAGGGCCTGATTCCATAGCACCAGGACGGGGGATGGACCCCTCTTTTGGGGCCTGCAGCATCCTGGGGCTAAGGTTTGTTTCTTGTAATCACAAACAGGGCCTGATTCCATAGCACCAGGACAGGGGATGGACCCCTCTTTTGGGGCCTGCAGCATCCTGGGGCTATGGTTTGTTTCTTGTAATCACAAACAGGGCCTGATTCCATAGCACCAGGACAGGGGATGGACCCCTCTTTTGGGGCCTGCAGCATCCTGGGGCTATGGTTTGTTTCTTGTAATCACAAACAGGGCCTGATTCCATAGCACCAGGACGGGGGATGGACCCCTCTTTTGGGACCTGCAGCATCCTGGGGCTATAGTTAGGCCTGGTAATCACAAACAGGACCAGATACCATAGCACCAGGATGGGGGATGGACCCCTCTTTTGGGGCCTGCAGCATCCTGGGGCTATAGTTAGGCCTGGTAATCACAAACAGGGCCAGATACCATAGCACCAGGACAGGGGATGGACCCCTCTTTTGGGTCCTGCAGCATCCTGGGGCTATGGTTTGTTTCTTGTAATTACAAACAGGGCCTGATTCCATAGCACCAGGACGGGGGATGGACCCCTCTTTTGTGACCTGCAGCATCCTGGGGCTATGGTTTGTTTCTTGTAATCACAAACAGGGCCTGATTCCATAGCACCAGGACGGGGGATGGACCTCTCTTTTGGGGTCTGCAGCATCCTGGGGCTATGGTTTGTTTCTTGTAATCATAAACAGGGCCTGATTCCATAGCACCAGAATGGGGGATGGACCCCTCTTTTGGGGCCTGCAGCATCCTGGGGCTATAGTTTGTTTCTTGTAATTACAAACAGGGCCTGATTCCATAGCACCAGGACGGGGGATGGACCCCTCTTTAGGGGCCTGCAGCATCCTGGGGCTAAGGTTTGTTTCTTGTAATCACAAACAGGGCCTGATTCCATAGCACCAGGACAGGGGATGGACCCCTCTTTTGGGGCCTGCAGCATCTTGGGGCTATGGTTTGTTTCTTGTAATCACAAACAGGGCCTGATTCCATAGCACCAGGACGGGGGATGGACCCATCTTTTGGGGCCTGCAGCATCCTAGGACTATAGTTTGTTTCTTGTAATTACAAACAGGGCCTGATTCCATAGCACCAGGACAGGGGATGGACCCCTCTTTTGGGGCCTGCAGCATCCTGGGGCTATGGTTTGTTTCTTGTAATCACAAACAGGGCCTGATTCCATAGCGCCAGGACGGGGGATGGACCCCTCTTTTGGGACCTGCAGCATCCTGGGATGTATTCGGGCCTTGTGATAGCTGACATGGGCAAGTGACAGACCCCTGTGTGTCTCTTGGCCTTAGTGGTGGGCCTGTGGTTTCCTGTGGATAGGGCACATCACTGAGGCTGCAACAGCGCCACATACCATACCAATGTGGTCTGTAGTTCACCTCTGCCATGGTTGCAGCTACCCCCTGGGGGCCTGGGGGTTCTGATTTTGGGTGTGTGGCAGACTTAACTACCAGCTGGACGCGGCAACACCTGACATTCTCTGGCAGTGCATCGTTTCTTGGTGCTTTGGTTACAGGGTGTTCTTCCCCACATCCTCAGTTGGGGTGCCTGTCCCCATGCACTTACCTCACGTGGGTAATCAGGGTTCCTGTTATACCTATTTGTAAGGCGCTCCCAGGCCCTCCTGACCCTTGACAGGTTCTGCCTCCTGAATGAGCCAGGAAAGAGGCGCTGCTGGCGGAGGCAGAACAGCTCTGTGAGCATGTAGAGCTCTCTGTGGGTGAACGCAGGCTTCCTGGACATGGCAGAGGCAGATTATGTACCACCACATAACCCACCCTCTGGGGCTCAGGGTGCGGAACAGGAGCACCCACCAATAGATCCACAGTCTACCTCCCTGCAATGGTAGCAGTAGAGAGGACCATCAACCCCAGTCCTGCTGGGGAACAGACAGAGCGCTACACATCCATAACGCAATGGCAGACAGATAGCAGGCCTGGAAATGCACAGCTGCCCCCCACCATTATCTGACATTCTCCAGCAACAAGCCTCCAGCCGCTGCACCAAGCAAGGTGTTCCAGCAAGACACATACTAGCTGCAGACAGTCCGCCAACTGGTCCATAGTGCATGGTCCTGGAGGAGATGCATGCACCCAGAACAGGGATGTCAGTAATTGGACCCCAACAGGGAACCCATAAATATCACATGAGAGAAATAGCATATAGCAGTATGGGGGAACCTAGCCATGCAATGGTCACTGCTCAGTCAGGGTGAGGGTGACCTCATAGCAGGACATGCTACGGCCACCCTGTCCGTGCAGGTGGTGGCCGGGCACTACAATGTCCGAGCCATTGCCCTATGCCTTGTGCAGATGCAGCCAGGTCAGGCCACCCTATCCAGGCTATTCCCACAGTACCTTGCTCCTCATTATGCACATTGGCAGGCCAATACTGGCAACAGTGCTAGCAGTGAGGGCTGTGGAGGGTGTTGGCAGTCACCACACACTGGATAGACAGACACACACTCCCCACACCTATGCCAGCATTGTGCAACTATAGAGGTGTTGGGCAGCCCAGGCCACCACACTAGTCCTGGGCACAGTGCAGGCATGGCTATGGTACGCAATACTGTAGGAGTCACTCCCCCGGTTGGTAAACACTGTCAGACACAAGACCTGTAGCACACTCCACAGACATCAGAAAGGTTGCTATGATGCAGCTCACTCAGAATATTGTACTTAACCTAGGAATTGCTATCTGTCAGTAATCATAGCAACCTTTTTAAAGATGTGTACCATATTCCCAGGTTTAGGGTGGCATTACTAAGGTATTCAAGTGCTAGTATTGGGAGATGCACGCAGAGCCCAGTGTCCTGCCTCTCCAGGAGGCTTTGGATAATGGGGCCTGTGGGTGCTGGTGTGTCTGCCCCTGTTGGCTGCTGCTTTACGGCAGAGGTTCCCAACTCCAGTCCTGCGGTGCCAAACACTGTTCGGGTTTTCATGCTGTCCCTCATGAATATGCATGAGATAAATCTGCATACCATGGGGGTGGCGCATAGAAATGCAGCACCGGCATCTTTATCAGAGGCAGCATGGAACCGGAAAGGTGTTTGGCCCTCCAGGACTGCATTTGGGAGACTCTGCTCTAGGTAATGTGCATGTTTATGGTGTCCGTGCTCTGTAGGGTAAAATGTAGGTGTCTTGGGCATGTTTGCTTCCTCTGAAATATAGGTGCTGTCTGTATTAGCACGTTGTAGTAGTGGGTAAAATATGGGGACTGGATTGGCAGGAACCACCGCTAGAACTTGAATCTGTGACCCTCTGCTTCTGAATACACTGGTTCTGTGCACTGCACCACCTTATTGTTACAGAGTCAGTACATTCCTGGGTGATACCATGACTGTTTGTCAGACGGGGCCCGTCTATTGCAGTACACGGCACCCACCTACACAGGGCTAGGCCACGGTCTGCTCTGGGCAGCTGCCACAGCCCCCTCCACCACCAGTATCCCTCAGCCACCATGCTGGCATGCCCTTCTGCTGGTGGTGCTGGTGGTGCGCAGTCTCAGGCCATCCAGTGTGCAGGTAGGCGGCTGCCTATGGTGCGGGTTCTGGGGTAGGGGTGCCTGCATAGACATCCACACTCCCCCCAGCCCCGCCTGCCAATGTTCCGTGCCCTTGGGGGTAGCTGTTGTGTACTATCCCCTGTGACACTGTGGGAAACATGCTCATGCCCATGTTGGGCCTTCAGCAGTTGCTGTATAGCTGCTCTGCTGTTTCAGCATTCGTATGGGCAACCTAGGCATCACCCTAGTCCGCACTGTGGCCCAGCTCCACCACAGCATGTGCCGCCTGCGGCCCTCTGTATCCCCTTCTCCGGCATCTGTCCAGTTGCCATTCCGACATGCCAGCCCTGATGTTGCGGGACATGTGCACGCCATAAGAACCCTGTCCGATTGTGGGGAAAACCCTGAGCAGCGCTATTTCACTGTGGGCTCATTCACCTTGTATGGGGACGGAGTATAGACCCTTCCACGATTTATATCTGTTCTATGGAGCTTACTCGGGGGGGGGGGGAGGGGTTGAGGTTTCTCATTGATACCACTATTGGTCAGCTTGGTTGTTGTTTTTATCCAGTTTGTTGGGGTCATTTTCAGTGTTTCTGTGCCCCTTTGTTCTGTGCACATGTATCACACTTATCACTTGGTTTTGGTTTCCCTGCCTGGGCTGTACATTGCTGACGCTGAAATGGTTTCTCTCCCCTGTCATGTGCATTTAACGGCAGGTTTTCATTCGCGTTGGAATTCAGCTCTGAAAATCAGTGCGTTAGTGTGAGGGGAGCCTCTCCCCGCCCACTCTCCGCCCACTGACCCCTTCTCTCCGCCCTCTCTCCACCTTCTGCGGTGTTTTACCGCACCGCGGGGCATTACGATCGTTAGCGCATCATAACGCACGTTATGTACGATTACCACAGTTTAGTAAACATACCCCTATGTGTTACACCCCCTTTGGTGGTATGTTGCAATATCTGTAAACATAAAACATTACATGACAGGTAGGAGTAACAATAGATCATATAAGGTACTGTTTAACTTTGTAACCTTATTTTGTCACCTCACAGTTTGAGCAATACATAAAGGATTACCTCCCACATGTGATCCATCACATGGTGCTCCAGTGAATACCGTTTTGTTGGTCTTTTCCCTACAGTCTTAATTCTTGTATGATTTTTACAATTTGTATTTATATGTGTTCCTCTGCTCTGCATTCTGCTTTTTCAATTACAGTCTCACTATGATACAATTTTATATGTTGAATATTATGGTTTAACTTTTTAATTTTTTATTTATTATATGTACAATGTTTCTAATGTTGGAGTTCATTCTATTTTATTTTATTTTATTCTATAAGCTGCATACCCCCTGAAGAAGGCGTTGCCGAAACGCATTGGGGATTATCTAATAAAGATTCCTGTGATCATCACACGACTCTTGCTCCTTGTGTTCCACTGACTTCTACTGCAAGAGTGTTCTGCTCTTCCTTGTGTTGTCCCTACCATTGTGGTAGACACATTCAGGCCAATCTGCGCTGTTTCAAGTGATACCCACAATTCTCTGCTTCGTCTTACTCACATTTTCCAAACAGGCTAGAAAAAACTCAGACAATATGAGCCAAGATGCAGTTCAGAAAGCCAAGGACAAAGGGGAGCCATGCACACATGCATACACTCTCATTGGTGTATGAAGCAAAAGTGGAGATGGTTGGCATTCCTGCTTGACACTCCTGTCTGAATGTCAGCTCAAGGATTGATAATGTGTGCTCTGTTAGCACGTGGTATATTACTGTGTACTATTAGCCTCCAACCAGCTGTGGATAGTGGAACCTGTCAGTGCTGCTGGTGGGTGTTTCCACCCTTGCTGGCCATCTCCTTGAGGGTTGCACAGCTAAACTTTGTCCACAGGAATATGCAATACAAAAACCCCAGCAGTGTGATTCTCCACACATATACACACAAACTGTGTGTGTTGCACCTCAGTGCTGTCTTATGTGGGTAGCAGTTAATGTTGCTGACATGCTTCTTTTCCTCTGACCTTTGGCACATGCTGCAATACACATGGTGCATAGGACCAGGACAAGGCTTCTGTCTGCTGAAGGCTGGTGCCATTTCCCACGCCACCACCAACACCCCACCATACAGACATGTCCATGCACTGTCAGTGGTGGTGGTGGCATTCCCAGCATGTTAAACATGTGTATTTGGTGGGCACCATGGGCAAAAGGTCTGGATGATGGGGGCAGGGGTACACATGGAGGGCCATGCAGCCCCCCCACTAGCTGCCCATGCAGTGACCCCATCACCGCCTGCCACTGATACATCTCTGAGGGAGGATGGCAGCCACTGCTGTAGTATTTCCCTGGGCACCTGCATTTTCCAGCTAGCTGGAGGGCTACAGCATCTGGCACTATCGGCCTCTTCCCCATAATTTGGTGCTGCAGCAGCAGGGTGGGGGGGAAACCATCTAGATCTCTGCCTGGGGTGCCAGGACCCTTGGACCACCCTAAGTGGCACATTGACGTTCCACAGCAGTAGCAGGACTGTGTGCTGCCACTGTCACTGTGGGATCATGATGAATATCACAGATGGTTCTGCAGATGGCAGAATACCCCTTTGTGGAGAGGCTAAGAAGGTTGGGACTCATCAACATGTGCAAGAGACGGCTGAGGGGAGATATGATAGAGGTCTATAGATTATTGACCGGAGTGGAACAGGTAAACGTAGGGTTTTTTTTAATGCTATCAGACTGTGACTAGACTAGGGGACCTGCAATGCAGTTACAGTGTAACCCATCTGCGTCTTCTAGGTGAAAATATTTTTTCAGTCAACACATAATCAAACCCTGCAATCCATTACCGGAGGATGTGTTAAAAGCTGTCAGTGCAGCTGGGTTTAAAAATGTTTGGACGGGTTCCTTGGTAAAGGTCCATAAACCATTGATAAACAGGATCTGAGCTATGCACTGCTTGCCCCATTACAGTTATTGGGGATCCTGTGTGTCTTTTGGGGGAACTGCTAGGTACTTGTGACCTAGATGATGCATTGTTGGACACAGGATACTGGGCACGATGGACCATGGTCTGACACAGTTTGGCATATTTTGTAGTCTTATGTTCCTATGTGCCATCTAGGCATCTGCCTAGTCCATCTGTGCACCAGCATCCCCCACTGCATGACCCATTTTCCACCCCCTTTGCCCTCATTTGCACCATCAACATAGTGCCCTTTCATACTTGGGCACTATGCTGTTGCTGCTAATGGAGCACTACTATCACTGTTTTGGGCGCCCCTCTCTGTGCATCACATTGCAGATGTAAAATAGTCTCTCTCTCCTCAAAAAACACCCTTTCCACCAGGTTTTGAATTGTGTTAGGGTTCCTTCCATTAAGGTGCCTGCGTTAAGAGAGCAAGCCTTGTTCCTTCCCACTCCCTGCTCATTAACCCCCACTCTCTGCCCCGTGCATGCCTTCTCTCCACTCACAGGGCACTTTACGCTGCTAGTGCCGTTAGCGCCTGCTAAAGTGCTTTTTTGCACGCGCTAAGTGTGCACATGCACAGATAGCACTCGCTAATGGAACACTTGCTCCTTTACCGCCATTTAGTAAACATACCCCTAAGAGTACTGAATTTTCCTAAGGTTCCTTCTATTTCATCCCTGGAACTTTTCAAGAAGTTCTTGATTTCTGTTTTTAAAATTCCTGGAGAGTCTGTGTCTCCGATTTTGAGAGCTTTTTATCTTCCTTCGGCTAAAGTTAAGCTGGTTGAGGACCAGGGTCAAGACCAGAACCAGGTTTCTGTCCTGTCCTGCAATAGTCTTGATTTGACTGGGTTTTGGAGTGGTCGGCGTGGCTTTAGACGTGGACTAAGCTTGGTTGCTAA
Organism: Ichthyophis bannanicus; assembly: GCA_033557465.1. NCBI lineage: Eukaryota > Metazoa > Chordata > Amphibia > Gymnophiona > Ichthyophiidae > Ichthyophis > Ichthyophis bannanicus. The sequence goes on along the minus strand of CM066034.1, from coordinate 963,965,347 downwards.
AAATGTATTTTCGTGCCTGTACTAAACGGTTTATGGACTGCCATATCCGTATCAATCCTGATGAGTCCAGGGCCACACAGAGAAGAAGGAAGTAATTTTTATTGCTTAAATCTGGGATGCTTCAGTTGGGTGGTCTTTTCTTTCTATGGTTTCCTTGTACATGCCTTGTCAAATTGGCAAAGAGAAATAACCCCCAATGGTTTTTCTAGAGCTGTTATTGTTTTTCCTAGGTTAAAACATCATGTTGACAGTTTCCATAAGCCGATGCACAAATATATTTTCATTTGAATGGTGATCTTCACATCTGTGCTCCGAGAAGATTCTCCTGCATGGGTGGAGATTTCAATTAGAGAGTCCTGCTCCTGCAGCTGAGAAACCAGAGAGGTCAGCTTCACAAATTTGCTTCCGATTCCTTTGGCATAGAGGTGAGGTCATGGAGATAAGGAGCTATCGGCTCTTCTGTCCTCTACTAAGGAGTTTACTATTTTAGCTCCTTTTATTTCAAAGGCAAAGTCCAAGACAGAAACTTTCTTTACAAGAGTTCTGCACCTCTGGAAGATCCGTTACTATATGTGTGGAGAGTAATTTTATAACAGAGCACCTCAGTTACGAAGGTGCATATTTTTAGCCTATGTTATAATGACTGATAGATGCCTTTGGGCAAGGCTTAACTTGTAGACATAAAGGAAGTGGAACTGATGACGAGGTCAGGGCCAGAGGTGATCTGTGGGGGTGGGGTGAGGGTAGGGCTGGTTCATGGAGATGAGGCACCCTAGGCAACCCTCATCTCTTGAGCCCCCACAGCCGCTGCTGCCACCCTCTCTGGGACTTGCAGTAGCAGTAGTGGCCTCAAATAGCCCCGCAGTGCTTACCTTAAAACGTTTGTTCTCCAGGTCTGTTTGGCTTCCACTCCCGTCGATGCCCGGTGCTGATATCCTTTTGTATGGGGGCTGAACCCGGGCATAGGATTTTGGAGGGGGATGGAAGCCAAACAGCCTCGCCGTGCTGACGTTTTAAGGTAAGCACCGCAGGGCTGTTTGAGGACATTGCTGTCACTGCAAGTCCTGGAGCGGGCGGCAGTGGCGGCAGCACTGGACTAGCCCTGGACCATTGGCACTCTAGGCAGTGAGCTAGTCCATCTAATGGTTGTGCCAGCCCTTAGTGTGGGCCAGAAATGACCTCACTCCTGGACACATACAATGCTTCATTTGGGGATATAAAAGAAGCTGGTATGTAGATATATATTTCGAAACTTAACGTTTCTTAAAAATATTTCTTAAAGATATCATCAAAATTTGCAATGCTTCATTCTTTATCTCAGACTAATCCATACCGACCCCCTCCCTGGCACATTTACACCATTTCCCCTTTTCCTGACCTCCTCCCTGGCACAATTTTACCGTTTCTCCTTCCCTGCCCTCCCCCTCCCCCCCACCAGCATCTTTATGTTCTCTTTATTTCCTCATGTCTCCGAAACAATCATTTTATTTCCACTTCCTTCTCCCCAGGCACCCCTTTGCACAATCATCAGCCCTCTTGCCCCACAGGTCTGAGAAGATACCTACATAAGGATTATCTCCCCTTGCTCCCGAATCTCAACAGAAGCTGCTGTATCCCTGCTTTTATACCCTGAAACTGGCAACCACCAGGCAGGACAATTGTTTATTGTTTACAGTTTTGTGCAATCCACTAAGTTATTACTGTTCCATGTCAGCCAACTAGACCAAGTTGTTATATGTAAACCGCTTAGACTCGTAGATTAGCGATATATAAACACAGTTAAATAAATAAATAAATAAAATTAAGGCACTGCGGTGGGACACAGCTATTCCTCAAGTTGTGCAGAAAGTAGAAGGCACTAAACAATAGTGGTGAATAGGCAAAAAAAAATCTTTTAATACATTTTCATTTTTTTTCCTGTTGTTTTTATACATTTTTATTTCAGGGCAATTTTATTAATTAAGAGCTAGATGTAGCTGCGGCCCAAAAGAAAATACAGCTGAAAGGACACCGGAAGTTTTAGGCAAACAAAAAGGAAAATAAATAGTTCCCCATTTTTTTAGCAGTTATTCTGTTTTTTCCCCTCACTGCCATCAGAACCTGATCCTGAACCAGTAACTGCTAGGTTGAAAGGAAAAGGATTTGCAGGAGTTAGTATGTCTATAGGGAGGTAAGCTTCAGGTAGCCTGCTCTTAAGTGTGTCTTATATTTCTGGTGATCTTAATTCCTGGTTCCTGATTGGCCCACAGTTTGTCTGGTCTTGAGCTCTATGGAAAACACTAACTGGATTTTTTGTCTTGGGAATCTATTTATTCCTATTCTAGGGACTTACCCCACAGAATCTGCCATGTTCTTATGTCATAAATTCTATGAAATCATATCTACAGTAAGTATACCATTTGAGACATTTACTATGCCTAATCGAGATCCTAGTTATCCATAACCAGGCAAAAGTACTATACATAGAAACTTTAGACCAATCAGGAACGATCACCAGAACTACAAGAGACAGTTAAGAAGAGCAGGTTGACTAGAATCAGCCCTTGAAGCACTATATAAATGATTAGTGTCAGAGACTTAACAACTCTTCCTGCAGACTTCCTGCTCTCTAATTCAAGGGTCATTGGTTGGAAGTCAGAATTTCAATTTTTCAGGCCATGTTCTGATTAAAAATGAATGATAAGGAAAAAACATGCAGTTCACATCAACCTTTATGCCAGGCAGAATGATGTTACTTCCTAAGCTGGAGAAGCGCTATAATACTCTCCTGGCACAAATTAAGTCCTGCCTATGAGGGTTGTTTGAGAAGTCTTAAACATGCTTTCCAAGAGGAAATTCCAACATGGAAATGGCATCTACACGGAAAAGGCAATTTTACAACAGGTAGAACCTACCTGTAGAGCAAAGGTTGCAAGGGGAACATGGTTTGGGTGAGCCAAAAATGTACATGTGTATTACCAATTTTATAAAGGGAATCTACTTGTATGATCTAAAATTTCCATGCCGGGATCTACAACTGCTTCTTGATACATATAGGGCCCGATTTTATAAAGCCATATACATAGTCTACAGCTCAGTAAACCATGTAAATGCCTTAGATGGGGATATTCGATGTCACTTACATGGTTAGTGCCGTCGAATATCCCCTTCTAAGTCCCCTACGCACCCTGACGCTATCCGATTAGCATCGCGGTGTGATGGGGACATTCTGGGGCAGAGCGGAGGTGGTGACAAGTACTAACCGGGCAGCAAGCAATATCGCTGTTGCCTGGTTAGCTTTGGTGGCTTCTGATGTGTGCAGCGGTGACTGAATGTCGCTGCAGCATTGAATAGCTGGTTTAGAGGCCGGCGGGGAGGGCAATGCGCCGCCGAGGTGCATAGTAATGCAGACAGCTATAAATCGGGCCCTAGGCTTTTAAGAAGTGCTCGTTTCAACCTGTCCTTGACAGTGGGATTAAGGGTGCTACACTCCTAATTCCCCAGTGTTTATTTTCTCCTCCCAAACGAAATAAAAACCCAGAAAGACTGAGGCCCTATAATTAGCAGCATTTCTATGCTTAGGGTTTGCAAAATGGCTTCATATGCTTCTAAACGCTGACACCTACCCATGGAAGTTGCAAAATGCCCAATTCTACATGCAAATGAAACACTTCTGCATGGAAGCTGATACGTTGCCTCTTTTTATTTTTCCCACCTGTAGATTTCTGAAATGCTTCCTTCGCTCCACGTGTTGGCAAATCCACATGAACTCCTGCATACCCTCATAGAGAATTTGCATAAAACTCTGCATTTGGTGAAGCCTTTTCTAACATAATGGCAGAATTCTGTACAATCCGACATGAATACCTCTGTCTTTTCATGCAGCTGCACGGGTCCTGCTTGGTGCCGGGCAAAGGGACAGTGCGGCCCTGCTTCTGCGACAGCTGCATTGGCTTTCCATCGGGGAAGAGTGCGTGTTTAAGCTGATGGTTGTTGGTCGTCCAGGTGACTTGCAGGGTTTGTGGGGCTGGTGCTTAGGTCATTGCAGGATTAGTTGCTGGCCATTCTCGGCCTGGAGGAGGTGTGGTCAGTGCACGGAAGGGCCCAGACTTTTAGAGTGATAGGGGCTGAGTTGTGGAATGGGCTGCCACCAAACTTGCATGTGATCGACAGTTTTCTTGCCTTCCACAAGTCATTGAAGACTGTCTTGTTTATGGTATGAGTGAAGGTGCCCCGGTGGGGGGTTTGTCTGTTCCCATAATCATGCCCAGGGCGGGCCTTCTCTAGAGGGACCGGAGGGGGCTGGGGGAATGTGAGTTTTAGGCAGGGCGCATACTATTTGTTGTTGCATGTACACCCCATTGAGTGACTTCGGTCAGAACGGGGTTTAAACTGCAAATAAATAAATAAATAAAATATTAACTGCCTGTATAACGCGATGCACCCAAGGCGATATACAATAGGTAGCGCTTGACATATACAGCTTACGAAATGACCACACACCAGCATCATAGACAATGAGAACAGCGAGATAAACTTGAAGATAGGCAAATTAAATCCTAGTGATAGCAATGGTATGATGCAGTGACAGTCATGTACACCTTAAAACAGCACCATATAATAGAAATATGACACAATCTCAGCAGAATACAAATGATAAACGTTAGCAGGTCGATCTCCATCTCCTACTTAAAATCAGCCTTCCCTTGTCATTATGAAATGCTAGCAGAAATCCCGCAGTCGTTGCGCCTACACTGAAGACTCAGACGATGCGCTAGATGTAAATATTCACACTAAAGTGCGGCCACTAGCCCTGAATATCCGGTTCACCGCAGAAGCCGGAAGCTAACCGCCTTTCTTTACCCACGAGTCACTAACCGGGCAGCAGGTCGATATCACCGCCGCCCCGTTAACGAGGGGTGAAGCACCAGCTCCGCCCCGGATCACCGCAATGCTAACCACGTAGCACCAGGGCGTTTAGGGACAGCACCCACGGATATCCAGATGAATATCCCACTGCCATGTAAATGCCTTTGATTATCCCCCCAAACCCCCACATGTTCATGTCATCACATGGACATTTACGTCTGCCACAATTTTACAAGAGCCGTTTTGCATATGTGTATTGCCACGTAAGGGCGAAAATGACCCTTTAAACCTCCCCTCATAACGTGGTATGAACAAAACTCTGCACTAGGGAATGTGGTCACTCTTTACTCAGGTTAATTATACAGTAGAGCCAAAGGGTCCATGCAGTGCAACCTTTCACAGGAAGGACACATTTTGCTGCCTTTTAGCCCTATTTATTAACAGTTAAACATATTCATCAAAATGTTGGTCTCACTAGTGGGTAAACAGTAACTACAATATGGTTAGTCACAAAGCAGTTTGTCTTTATCATATATGAATAGCCCTGGATATGGCAACAAGGAATTTCCCAGAGGCAAATTGGATGGTTTAATTGGCTCCTGCTTTCAATGTTTCATTGATTCCTCTTTCTCTCATGAACATTTAATGAGATGCTGGAGGAGAGAGCTGTATATAAAACAGTCCTACTTTACCTTTCTCTCAAATGAGCGTGACTGTGTTTCCGTTTACGTTTTATGTGATCTTATTGAAATATTTCAGAAATGTAAATAGTATGCATTTAAAATACGAATGAGGGAACGCTATAGCAGCAGCGATCCCCCCACTCACTCGATTTGCTTGAAATCTGAGGGAAGTCCAGTTAATCCTTTCCATCTAATACTACTTGGAAATAATGAAAATATTATTTAGAAAATACTTTTGGAAGTATGGTTTTTCTAGTTCGTCATTAAGCCTGACCTGCATTAGTGAAAAGGAGTTTCTATTGGCTAAGCAGCAAGGATAAGAAAAAGAAAGATGTGGGGAATGGGATATAGCTGACAGCGTTGGCCCCAGAGTTGGTCCAAGCTGTTGGCACCCTAGGCAAACCTTAAGCCTTATGCCCCTCCCCCCCCTCTGTCTTGAATGTCTTGCTGTTTGCTACCTTCCAAAAACTGCTCTCCTAGGCAGCTGCCTAGTTTGTCTGGTGGTTTGGGACAGCCCTCATGCATTAAGCTGACTGAAATAACCACTGTTTTGGACATTTTAGGAAGCGTTGCTACTTTACTGAGAAATGCATTTAGGGATGAGCCAACTGGTTCTGACTGAAGTCAAATGCTATCTGAAATGGGAGACAAATTTGGATAATCAGTGAATATGGAAAACCTACATGTGATCAGCTAAGAGTCATTTATGGTGCTAGAAGGTC